>CM055090.1:7947711-9147711 GCA_029204025.1 Blomia tropicalis
TCGTGATATAGTATTCTCGGTTAGTTTTCTTTTATTGTATAAAAATTATATTCTAATTTGTATTTTCATTTAGGCAAGATTTGCTGAAAAATTGAATGAGCAGTTCAAACAAAAGTGTCAAAAACTTTATCAAATACGAAAACCCGAAATAGATGAATTCGGGAAGAAAATTAAAGTTAAATCCAAAACGATTAAAAGCGGTATAAAACCGCCAAACAACATGGCTAGTCATATTGAACATATAGCTATTTCAATAGCAAAACCTTGTTATTTATCTACTACTGAAGCTGATTAATTCAGCAATAATTTTTATTGTTATAATAATAAATTCTTTAATTATAAATAATTCAATTGTACGTTTTATTGGGGTAAATCAATATCAATATTGGCTACACAAGGGATAAATGTTAAATTTAGCCTAAACGTGGCTCGTAGTTTTAGGTATTACTAGCTATGTAGATGATTTTACGTGTTACGACACTTTACATAAAGGTTAAACTCATGAACTACCTTCTATATAAGGGGTAATTCTCACTTCTACGGTTTACATACAATGAAGAACAAACCCTCACAAGCTCGATTCAACCGTAGCCTAAGAAACGTCGATTGGGATAAGCGTGTTGTGACAATTTTGCTTCCTTGTGTAATAACGTAAGTTAAACTGGTGATATTGATAATTCGTTTAATGTTTTTTCGTCGATGATAATGGAATCAGCTTATAAATCTCTTAGGGTTAAAAGTCGACATAAATTCTTCAAAGCTAAAAATTGGTGGAACAATGAACTCGAACTGCTCAAAAACAACTTTCATTATATACGTAACCGTTATTTTCATGACAAAAAGATGAATGTAGTACTTGAGAAAGAGAATGAATTTCGTAGGGTAAGTATCCTTATTTCGTGATGTCCGACAACGGAACAAACTTCGTTCCCATTAAACAAGCGATCGAAACCAAGTAACTGAACATTAAATGGATAACTGAAGCAGTACAATGATCAATTAATCTTTATTAACTTTTGGTTCAATATTAAATTATTCATGAATACAGTTGACAATACAAAATACAAAAATACAATGCTTATAAATCAATCGATGACATCAACAGTAATTATGCATACGTTTTAAGCAATGACGTCAATACTATAGTCTTTCCACTATTTATACATAAGTGGTTCCGCTACAGATAACATCATGCCCGCTATCACCTTGGAGTAATGGATCGGCCGAACGCTTCGTAGGACTAACCAAAACCTGTCTCAAAATCTACGATAGAAAATGCCGTTCGCGATACGACGTACTTGTAAGATTCCAGGAAGCTGAGTCTATCATAAATTCTAGGCCTGTTGTATTCTCTGATCGACCCATATCCGCACACGAACTGGTCTTTGGCAGACCGTTAACTCTTTCCGCTCAATCTGTTCAAAATGAATCGCAGCACGTCAACCTCTATCGGCTTTCGAAACATTATGAATCGTTAAGAAATCGATTTCGGAAATTAATCCAGAAAAGGTACTTTGAATTGGTTTACAAATACAAAGGAAAAGACTTCAACTAACATCAAAGAAGGGGACTACGTGCTCGTGCCCGATTCTTCTGCTCGTAATAATTGGCCTGGAGGCCTTGTCACGTCACTAATCACCGGACGAGATGGAATCGCCCGATCGGCGTTCATTCGCTTTAATGGAGCAACACTTCAACGACCGTTACGTGGCCTGATCCCCATTTGGCGGCCCGAGTGTGATGAAACGTATACACAACATCGCGAAGAAACGTCCTCTATGGACGAAGCTGCTTAAGCATGAGATAAAAGGAGTAAGAAGACTTATTAGAATGCTAACCATCAAAAAGATCAATCATTTGCCTACCTGTTTCGACAGGATTGAAGCGATAAACAGTTGAAGGAACTTTTAAAGCCCAACAACTGATATATCGCCAGGTTATCACCAAGTATCGTTGATATTGTTACTTTGATGTTGTGTAAATTGTCAGAAGAAGCAACCCCCTTTTCATGTTTGTATTTACTCATAATTCAAATTAAACGATTGAGTGTGACATCATCTTTCATTTTATCAATTATAGTTGAATAAATAAATGTGTCGTCAACGTCATTTTCAGAATCGGTCGAATCTAGCCAGTCAGTCCAATCAATGGATTCAATTGTTGCACCTGTTTCATTTGCATTTGTTGAATAAATAGATACCAGTGAAAATTTAATTGTAAGTTGCACTCGAATTTAGAATTTATAAACAGAACTGCCAATTTAGAAAACGTAGTGCTAATTCGACTAACAGCTAATGTAGTCAAAACTACTGCTAATTCTACAACTGCCAATTTTAGTAAAAAAACTGCCAAATAAGTAAAACAACTGCCACAAAAAGTTTTATCCATTTTAGATACACTACTATAAATATCATCAATAATATTATAAATTGAATATTATAAACCAGCCGTCGACCGATCGCTACGCGATCGAGGCCGATCTTGTGAATATTCAAAATTTTAGGTTATGTCTTATCCTCACTCGATAAAGATAATTTTAGGTTATGTCTTATCCTAATGTCCACTACTGTATAAGAGTGCCAAAGGGATCAATGATCAAATGTAAATAAAACTCAATTCGAGACCAATAGATAATGGTCACGAAAAACAATATCGAATCAGAGAAATAGATATCGATATCACGATCGAGCCGTTACTACAAAATTCTGGTGGTTGGCGCCTACCCATTCCCTCCCCAATGTTCAACTAGTAAAACATCAAAGCACCTAATGAGACGAATCAATAATGATCGCCACCAATGACGCTGGCTATCTTCTACAATAGAATAATGCAATTTTTATGGCGCCTATCGACTCCCTCCTATAGGTTCAACTATTAAAGCGAGATGAACCAAAAATGAGACACAAGTGAGGTTGGCTAACTTCTACAATAGAATGGTGAAATTTTGTTGACGCTTATCGCTTTTTCTCCATTGTTCAACTGGTGAAGTAAGGCCAACATATTTGTAATCGAAATCAAATTGCAAATATGAAGAATTCCGTCAATTCAATTTTTTTGCAAAAAAACCAAAGGCACTATTAACAGCAAAATCAATCGGAAATAATCGGTCACTGTAAAGAACAAACCAAGTGTACGATATTGCAAAGTATTGAATATAACATTTTAATAGAATCGTAATAATCAATTCAATTTTCAATAAGAATGATAACAATCGAAAGGGAGAAATGAAATGATGAGATTTCGGGAGAGGGACACAAAATGGAAAATGCAAACATGGATGAAACATAATGAATGAATGATGTGCATCTATCGGACTTTCAATGATCCGATTGAGTGTTCGATCATTTGATGTTGAGTGTGGCTGCAGCAATGTGATCATTAGGTATGCTGTATATAAATACTATATATATTGTACAAGTTGAACAGTAGAAAAATGTAGATGTTACCAATTGGATTAGCTCAAGGTCGGCCTTTAGTTCGCATAATGGTAAAGATGCGAAACCGACCTGGTTAGGTTAGGAAAGTTCAATGATTCGAACTGGCACAATGAGCGCAATTGGAAACAATGATTGCAGTATATGGTGGTTGGTTGATTGGGCATTGGGTTGTACGAAATATGAGACATTCATTTATTGGGTCTTCTTCACAATTAATGTTTTTTGTTTTTGTTAAACCATAGGCGAACGTGATACGTGACGGTGGTGGTCAATTGGCGTATGAACAGAAAAATAGTCGGCTATATAATAATAATAATAATTAAAATAATTAAATAAACTATACAATGACAGCTGTGTACAGATAGAGATGGCTCATTTCGAAAAACTATCGGTCAATTGAAATAGGAAAAACTATTTATCACTTTTGTTTGTGGGTCTGGTCTTGTATCTGCTAGCAGTGGAAGGCCCGCTGATCGGCGGTCTGGATCGGTCCGAGTCGGCACCAGTTCTGCCACGAACAGTATTAGTACGATGTGTTTGTGGACGATTGGTGGTGTTCAACAACGATATGGTTGGAGGACGCCGACCGACAGTATCGCCGCCGTCACCCCCTCCACTTGGCTTCACTGTTGGGTTAATTGATGCTTGGCAATTGACATTGATTGATAATCGCTTGTTGGTGCCAGTCGAGAATGATGAATTGGATGAAATCGATGATGCAATCGAGTTTGATGATGAGAGACGAGAATTGATGGAACCCATTGAGGGCTTCTGACTTTGTGCCTTCAACAGGTGCGACTGTTGTCGATTGTAGACACGTGGTGACTGATTCCGAAGCTGAGAACTATGCAAGCTATTACTGCTGGGAGAAGTGAAGTTCGACTTTCGTGATGAAGTAGGTGATGCATGAGATTTCGGCTCGCTCGAATTAGTAGTCGAATGGCGGCTGCTAGCCGGTGTGCTTGCATACAATTTGGACCGATTGGTGTTGGCGGCGACGACACCAGAACTACCACCACCACTAGTATTATTGTTGTTGTTGTTGTTGCTGCTGTTGCTGGAGGTCGCTGGGAAGGAAAGTTCATAATTTTTTGGGCAATTGGATTTAGGATCGGCATTATATGTGGTGCCGCTGTTATCGTCTTCGGCAACCGAGACCAATTCAACATCGGCGCCGAGTCATAATTTTAGTTCACTGGTTATCTTAGAAGCAATATTCTTAAATCCGATCGACGTTCCGGAGATTCGTTTGAATCGAATTCCATTGAGTGAAAGTCGCGGTAGTTTACATACTTCAATTTCCCATTGTACCAACGAGTCCGTGTATGGATCACCATGTATGCATAGCAACAAAAACTTTTCCCGTTGTTCGTAGTCACAATTGTTCTTATCAAGAACCTTTCGAATCTCGGACATAATTTCGTTTGGATCACGAGACGAGGTGGTCTTCATACTCCATGTAAACCTAAGTGAACGAGGCTTCGTTTGATCGTCGTTCATTGTACTAAAGAAAAAAATAAAGTTTGATGAGAGATGATTCGTGAACACTTAAATATCTTACCGTTTGCTGAATTTGGACGATAGTTTGCTAAAGAATGATTGACGATTCATGTTTGAAGTATCCTGTGTTTGCATCGGTGCCACGAACGAATTCGGCCAACGTTCTCGAGTTTGACCACTATGAAAAGTGCTTCGGTTTGCACTGCCGCGCGGAAATGCTCGATTAATATTCTGAACCGGAGAGATGGCAGCATTCTTTGATGAACTGAAAATCAAATTAAAAAATATTGATCAATACAAAGAAACAAATTAATAAAAAATCAAGGGAATCTAATTGTTTTTTCTTTCATTGACAACAACAATGGACGAAGTTGGTTGGCAAGCAAAGGAAGTATAGGGAAGTTAGGTAAAGTATATTATAGAGATAGGTAGTTGGATGCTATCACTCTAGTAGACACGGGCAAAGAAATGTGGCAACATTTCATAATAACATGAAATCAATGGTAGCAATCAAACCTTGGACGAATAGGCTCATTTAAGGCGGAATTGCTGTCGATTGGGCACAATTCCGATGTATAAGCACTGGCACACGACCTGCCAGAGACCGACGCCGATTTGGTGTGACCCTTCGAACGTAGACTGGAGGTGTTCAATGACGAATTACTAGATTCTTCTTCAATAATGTTGACACTGGTTGCCACGTTAGTAGTAGTAGCAGTGTTAGAAGAGGAAGAGGATGTTGAAGTGGAAGTACTTTATATGGTTAGCAGAGAATGATAGAATATAATAGAGAGATATAAAGGAATAAAGAAAGAAAGAAAGAAAAAAAGAGATGGTATAAAAGAACAGGCGAATTAGTCATTTTGAATAGTGGCAACATAGCGACATGGCGAAGAACGGAAACAAGACAAACGGACCAAAAAAACCAAAGAATGACAGATAGAGGACATAGAAGAAGAAGAAGATCAACAACAACAATAAACATGCAATGGAAAATAAAATGGTATAAACAGTTATGAAACATGCAATGGTTATGGAATATATATATATGTAATAAAAATGTGATTTTAATATTGATACGTACTTTGAACTGTCGGTTGTCTTTTCGGTGGAAGCACTCTTTTCAGGCGTATTGTTGTAGTTGTACGTGTTCCGTCGCGGAATTCCGCTCAACGTATTCTTGAGCAGCGCAGTCGGTAATGCCGATGGCTTCTGTCGGAGTGAACCAGTTCCAATGTTGCTAAGTTTCGACGGACTAATCACCGATGCCGTCGGAGTTGAATTGGTTTCACCCGCCGAACCGCTGCTTCCACCAGTTGCACTCGAAGTGGACGATGTGGTCGAGGTTGAGGTCGCCGTTCCCGATGAGGCCGGCGATGCTGAGGCGGCGCCCGAAGTCAATGTGGATGGTAATTTTATCGATGATGACCGACTACTCGAACCGCCAACATTGTGATTGCTGTTCGTACTGCTGGCGTTGTTAATCGAGTTTATATTCGTACTATTGTTTGTGGCATTGGACGACTTTGCGTTTGATGGCGACGATGAAGACGAGGCATCATTACCGACGGATGTTGTTCCATTCGTGATCGCTGGTGTCTCGCCGGCACAATTCGTAGACGAAGATGTGCTTGCGGGACCGTTAGAATTGTTCACAATCGGCACATTGTTTCCATTCGCATTGACCGCCGATGAGTCTCCATTGTTCTTGTTGAATGAGTTAATCACAGTATCCTTTGAGATAGTATGATCGTATGCGCCAGACCGTTGCTTATATGCACTGGAACTGGTACCCGCTGAACTATTATTCGGAATGGCAGGCACTGCAGGTGATGCAAATTGTCCAGTCGTCGGCGGAGTTGCTGTTGAACCTGGTGTGGCAGGCGTTGCCGCAGTTGGATGATCTCCGCCATGACTGAAACGTCTCGGTTTGGTTGTTGCCGAAACACTACGTTGAACCTTAACATGAGACGGCGATTGATGATGATGATGGTGATGATGAGAGTGATGACTATTGTTGATCATACTGAAATCGCCTCTCTGCCGCAACGAGAGACTTGAGCCCGATCGGGAATCGCATGCTTCGTTCTGAAGTGAGAATAGAAAGTTTCCAATTATCAATAACGAATATCAACAAACATCAATCAATTACCTCTGTTGTGCGTTTGCCAAGCAATAGATAGTTGGCCATCACATCGTCATATTTACGTTGACGCAAAGAATCTTCAATCTCATCTCGCGAATAGCCCATTTGTGTTAGTATTTCAATTCGTCGTTGATCGCTAAAGTCAGGTTTCGGCTCTACAAATGGTTTCAATTCATCATTTTCGTAATTGTTGTTCATCCATTTGTCTTTCATTATAGTCTAAAAAGGTGATAGAACAATGGTTTTGTCTCATTAAATATGATCACATTATCGTAACGTTCAAAAAACTTACCTCCAAGGAAGCCCGTTTGGCGGGATTAAGTACAAGAAACTTTTTCAATAAATTCTCACATTCAGTGGTCATATAAAAAGGGATGCGATATTTGCCACGTAGGACACGATCACGCAATTCTTTGAGATTGGCGCCATCAAAGGGAAGTGAGCCACTGACTAGAGTGTAGAGAATAACGCCCAGACTCCAAACTATGAATAGATGAAAAGATTGATATAAGAACGAAGAATATTAAAGCAAAAAAAAGAAATTATGACATACCATCAACTTCTGGACCATCATATTTCTTGCCTAAAAATTATATAATGAATTTTAACAACATGTTCTGTAATTATCACAAATGAACAACAATACCTTGAAATAGTTCTGGAGCAGCATATGGTGGACTGCCGCAAAAAGTGTCCAACTTTTCGCCAGGAACGAATTCATTACTAAAGCCAAAGTCTGCAATTTTAATATTCATCTCGCTGTCGAGCAATAAATTCTCTGCCTTCAAGTCACGATGTATTATTCGCTTTTGATGGCAATATTGTACGGCGGAAACAATCTGTCTAAACTTGGCTCGCGCTTCCTTCTCCTTCATTCGACCGTGGGAGACGAGATAGTCAAAGACCTCGCCACCGCTGGCATATTCCATGACAAGGTACAATGTTTTCTCTGTTTCAATCACTTGGTACAATTTTACAATGTTTGGATGATCGAGCATCTTCATGATACGCACTTCACGGAAAAGCTAAAACCGAACGATAAGAACCAAAATGTTAGAGGTCAATGTTTGTTGAAACATATATGGAAATAAGATGAATGATGATGAATACCTTTTGAAGACTCGATTGATTGAGTTGCGTCTTATCGATAATCTTGATCGCCACTTCCTTTGCTGTCGGCAAATGTTTTGCTAACTTTACTTTTGCAAAGTTGCCTTTTCCAATAGTTTTCAGTAGGCGATAACGTCCGATTTGTGGCTC
Source organism: Blomia tropicalis (assembly GCA_029204025.1). NCBI lineage: Eukaryota > Metazoa > Arthropoda > Arachnida > Sarcoptiformes > Echimyopodidae > Blomia > Blomia tropicalis. The sequence goes on from CM055090.1 coordinate 7,956,055, forward strand.
CTCATTTCGTGCCAAACGAGCATTGCTACGAATATTACTTGATATTGCCACTGGTGGGTAATCACTGTCATTCTGTCAAATGATAAAAGTAATTTTCAATTAGTAAACTTTTAAATGCAAAAAAGGTTAAATTAAATAAATTGATCAATGTGAAACAATCGTTAAATAAATGTGGCCTCTATAAACTTCACCTGTGCGAAAGTGATCGCACAAACACAATCAATCTTGGGAATGAAACAGATCATTCCTTTTTTGTATATACGAATATATGATTGAAAGTAATTATTCGAATAATCATAAAGTCGGCAAGATCGTTTAGTGTGGTGTGGCAAATATATAGTTACAATAGAAAACATTAGTTTAGAAAAAAATGACAATATACGACAAGAGTGGAACAATGGTATCCTATGAATTGAACACCACAGAGAAGATTGAAGCACACTGGCCAATGGTCATCATCATCATCATCACCATAAAATAAAATGACAATCAAATAACAAGGAAGCAAAAAGATGATACCACAATATGAAACGATCAGCATACTATTGTGATAAGGTCATGAGAATCAACTAAACACATATATGGGCAAACAAAGATACAAGAAAAGTCAGCGCCTATTATCTCATCAAATAATATGAATGGATTATAGATCAATGGCTGATGGAATTTGCCATTCTCGTACACTTCCGCCATCGACCAATGTTTGAAACATGACAAACGCCCATAACAAAACAAAAATTGAAACAGAATTGGAATTGATCAACATCAATTCATTGCCCATGACACAAGAATGGTCACGTCAAATTTGTGGGCTCAATGACGAACATTAAATCGATTGTGAAAGATTCGAATTGAAGAAGGACAATGATAATAATCGGCATGACCAACATTTGAACGAAACAAAGCATACAATGTCGGGGGATGTTATGCTAATGGTCGGCTAATGTGTACATTTGCTCATGGTAACATTGAATACACAATCGCAGGTGCATTTGTAGCGCCGATCCAATAATAATAATAATAATAATAATATTATTTACATTATTATCCCAATTGATGACAATAGTTCTATTTCGATATTGCAATGACCAAGGGCATTTCATACAAGAATATCGATTACAAACGAATATAAAAATAGAATCGCAAACAAATAGAATCAAATAAAACCTTCGCCTATTGTGTGTTATATGGTGAAATATGGTAGGATTGCAACAATCAACAAGTGTCATGAAATGACAACAGAATCAATAAATGAAAAATCGTTTCGTACATTATCGATCGTTGAATATTACAGCATGGAGGCAAATCCTACCATATGATGTAAAGCCAAAACAAGTAATGTGAAAACGTGCTGTTTGACATGAAAGCAAACGGACGATCAAGCAACATCAATCATGTGTCAATGGACTATGTTGTTGTTGTTGTTGTTGGTCATTGTATCGTAACATGAAAATGGAGCCATCATTATTATTATTATCAAACATATGACACGTGTAAGGACACATGTTATTAGTGGCTCGTTAGTAAAATGCAAATTGCCAATCGATAGACGAACGAACGAAATAGATTGAGATAGATTCAAATGAATGAATCGAATTAGTTCCCACAATCGAATCAAAAGCATATGGCAACCGATTTTGGCATTTGTAACTTGTACACTAAACCTTGCTCTGAATACATCAAATTAGTGTGAATCATTGGAACGGGCACATTGAATTCAATCGCATCAAGTTCAATTGGCCAAATTGATGAGTGTGACGAATGTGTGTGTGTGTGTGTGTGTGTACAAACCTAGCCGGGCATAGATTCAATTAGGGGAAGAACAAACGGACCTGGATGAGAATTGGCACTAATGAGATGCATATCACACTCAAATGTTCGTTCGCGCGCTCCATGACAGCCCCACACTATAGACTAAAAAATGGTTAAAGTGAGCGAAGTGTATATATATATTCTATACCAGGATTGTGTGCGTCATCAATTAGGATGGCAATCAATGTGATTGAACATAAAATCAGAGTTAGGATTAAGAGCATGTGTGTAGTCGGGACAACGGCAAATAAGTGGCATGTAGAAAAAAATTGACAATGCACGATGTTCGATTCAATGCAAGGTTGACCAATCTAATGATGAACATTCAATTAATAAGAAAATAAAGAAAAGGCGACGCTATCATAAACAAAGCAAGTGTGTGACATTACATGTGTATAAGGTGTCTCAACTTAATTGGTCCACTTGATGCACTCGTTAGTGCGTACCAATGATTATAATTGTGTGTATAAATATCACACAATGGCGAATAGGACAAATATTTATCGCTTGGTCGATTGGAAAGTTAGATGGGTGGAGTGTGTGTGTGTCAGAAATACAGAGAACCGATCGAAGCTGACACCTTTGGTTAGGGTACACGCATGAACATGGCCCATCGTACATGTGTAATGTACGACACAACCGTACCATAACACATTCGGGTAATTTGAAATGCCAAACGAGCACCAATACCAACTGAAACCGTTGGATGATGTCGAATGACAACTGCCACCCAATTGACGGCATCGATGCTATTTGTTCGTTTACATTTCACATTTGTACGCTATATAATGGTCATTGGCGTCTGATATATGTCTCATATACCTGAAGAAAAACGTAAAAAAAAGAATATAGACGAAATGATTCAACGTGCTTTGTGATCAACAATGGTATCAAAGATAAACAAATACCAATTTCCTGGTATACACACATACACACACACATCTGAAAAGTGGATGGAACAAAGACAACAACAATAACAACAAATTCTAGACATATTGTACACATAGGTTGATTGTACGTAAAATGTCATCGATGGATAACAATGCATAAGTGCTATGAATTGGTGTACGGCTACAGTACCAAAAAAAAAGAACCAAATATTACTTCACACACATTTGAGATCAAACGTGATAGTGAAACTTGTACTTTGATGGTACAATTGGGCTTCACACTCGCTCTCATACAATCTTTTGTTCGTTCATTACCTAATTGTTTCTCAATTGTTATTCGATGGAAACAAATGTAGCATTATACCGGCTCCATATCAATTGATGTACTCATGCTCAACGAAATATATATAATGTATATAAAATTGTGTGCTCTCACACTTTCATTGTGATTGTTCGTGTAGATATAGTTGATCAAGATGTTACATTCGAAAAAGAGGGGAGGGGGAAGATGATGCCAGCAAACAAGTTATCGTAACGAAGGCATTCGTTACCGCCGTTCAATGTTCATGGTTTCTGTTGTTTCGAACTCAAACGGCAATTAGAGCGACACTAAGGCCGTATAAAAGCATTGTTAGGCATACATATAACCTACATATACATCGAGAATAGATCACTAACATTCGGCATTGAAACTAGAGTCTTATATATATATTGTAATACATTAATGTATAGAGACTCGGCAGCGTTGGTTCGTTTGGTGCCAAAAAGGTCGCGTCGGCTTAATTAAGCCAAAACCAAACCAAACCGACGACCATGCTATCATGCTACGAATACGAACCAACAGAATGTAGTGTTCAACTCGAGCACGTTTGTACTTAAATTCAGCTTGCGAACACTTGAATGCGACAACTCCGAATGAAAGGAATCTGGGCAAAGCAAATACTCGGAATGGGAAGAAGAGGTAATCGACGACTCTATGACGCTCACTCACTCTCTCACTCATTCATTCACTTACTCATTCACTTCATTCCCATCAATCTGACACTTGCACATGCAGAATAATACACTTTGGCCAGACAAACAGTGAAAATGGCCTATCGGCGGCCTTCTCACTAGAATAGTTGGTTACGAACGAAACGCGTCGAGTGATTGAGATGAATGGTGCTGAATAAGCATCAGCAAATATATAAATATGAGTGAAACGAATGTAAGTGAGAATAGAGTAGAAAAAACTAAAAATGGAAACCATCCATTGGCGGCATCATCGAGCGTGATCCAATTGAACAAATGCCGGTGGCTCCTTTTTTTTTGGTTGAAATGTGGATCGATCGGTACCTTGGCCCGTCATACTCGAACGAGTGCGGTAATGACAAGTGCTTGAAAAAAACTTTTAGTTTCGCGAGCCGATGACGTCAACGAATCAATTTGCAAGCCCTAAAATGTCATAAAAATCTAAAACACATTTTCTACCCTCGATTTCATTGGGATCGTTCATTCCATTCAAGTCGAAACACATAGAGGAAAAAACTGAAAATGCCACAAACCCATTGAGACAAATTTGCCCGTCGGCCTATTGGCTCTCGCCAGGAAAAAAAGGAAAGCAGGTTGTGTCCAATGTGGTGACCATTCTCGGAACGTGCTTCAACATAAATGTTTCTCTGAATTGTCATTATATACATTTGGGCCTGATCAACCCAGACAGAGCATAAGTAAAATAAAAAAAAAGGCAACCATATCATTTGAAACTGATGGTATATTACACTCAAGGGGTGAACCAGAAATAAAAGAGTAGAAACACGACACGATACCAAGAAATAGGCTCTTGGCCAATCGACATTTTGACAATGTTTAGTGACATTGCAGACATTCATTGGGAAAAACGAGTGGCGCCAATCGGTAGATGGACAAACTTTTTTGTCGAGTTGAACCATTAATATTTAATGATTTTTTTTCTGGTTAATGTGAGAGAGTGAGTGAGAGAGAATGAAAGAGACACAGGTATTTGTGAAAGCCATTAGCCATTCTCCATTTGTGGTTGCATTCAAAGTCGGTAACGGGGGGCTGACAAACTATAATAACCAACAATAATTTCTATTTGAAATAGTATATTCACCTAAACAAAGGAATATGATGCCAATGTTGAACAAGTTTTCGTACAAACATATGAATATATACACGGAAATGTAATCAACAAAGTAGAAATTTTCATTATTGACCCAAATGTTCAATTGAGGGTTAAAGTGTTTCTTATACACACACACACACAGAATGTGATCAATATTCTTTTTTGGTCTAAATGGGCGTCTTCTCTGAAAATCTTAAAATGAACATGTAACATTTATAATGAACCTAAAGCGGATTCTAGAACTAATAAAAATCAAAGATCAATGATCCGTGACATTCATTGTTTTAAGCTTATTATTATTATTATCCGACTATCATAAGGCAACCCATTTGTACAATTCAAGGAATTTGCCACCATTTGGGAAATGGCAATCAAATCTGAGACATTTAAAATAAAATGAAAAAAATATAAAATACAATGGAAACTTAACACTGAAAAACAAGTTAGTTTGTTCAAATGGAAAATTGTCCAATGACCATTTGATAGTTTACCGAAAAAAAAGAAACATTTTACGGCAATCACCTACAATGGAATCGATTGTGTGAGTGTGTGCAAATGAGTGCAAATTATTAGCGAAACGAATTTGTGTGTAGACCAAAGTGATAAAGGGTCATGCCATTGATTATGAATGGTGGATGAGGAGACACACACACACTATCGACCGATTTTAATTGGCACCCGTCATGGAATAAAATGTTGTTGTTGTTGTTGTTGCTAACAACATTAATTGTTTGCCTGATCAATAGTCTGAATCTAAATGTGGCAATATATCGGTGCCAAGGTGGAGAAATTGCCGATACGCACATAGATATATACACACACACTGTATAAAGTGGTATAGTACACATCGGCGGACATGTTGGTCAACATACATATTAGAGTCGTACCATTTAAGTGAAAACTATAAATGATTAGAAGTTGACCCAGAGAGCGAGAGTCACAAACATAGACAAACAATCAACAACACAAAAACAACAAAAAAAACATAATAAAAAAAACAAGAAGAAACAGAAATATATATAAAATTAGAGATGGTAGTTTGTGACCAAAGTTGGTCAATCCAACAAGCGTGTGCGTGCGTATATTTGGTGTCTTATATGGTCAAAGTTGACGAGTCTCAATCGTGTATGTTGTGCTTTCATGTTTAAGAATAATAAAATAAAAAAAATGATGAACATAGGAGAGAGTAAGAGAAAGATGAGCTTTGAAAATAGCCCCCGTCTTAATGGGTGAATGTAATTAGAGACTCGAAAGGATTGAATGTACATTGGTCTGGTCACACGATGATGTCTATTCTCCCCCTCCCACCCCCTCTCTTCCTCTTCATATGTGCCATCATATGTGCAATAGGAAAAATGATTCAATGGAAAAGAGCACTTCAAGTCTCGACAATCACAAGTATATTATACTAGCATGCAACAATTGATTGGCAACAAGATCAGAAATGGTCTTTGAACACGGTGTCCTCTGAACATTTGCATTGAAACCACACCAAGCGGGACGAATTGGACACCTATGTTGTGCGCTGACAATGGCCATACATGCATCTCATTCCAACTGACTCTCTCTCTCTCTCTCTCTCTCTCCTTATTTATATTTAGAATTATTATATTGTCGACTGGTTACCTTCAAACGAACATTAGGTTCGTGTCACCGCCAATCGATACTTATGGGTCGCGCCTGATTGAACCAAGACCGACAATTGAGACATTTTGTCAACAAGGCAAGCTTGAAAATGGATAAGAAACAGAGGTGGAGTAAAAAAGAAGTAAATATAATATTATGGCGGTGGTAACTGAAAACGTTTAGTAAAATTGATAGTGGAAATGCCATTAGTGTGTGTGTGTGTGTATTTGGAAGACAAGACAAGACACAAAACCGACCAATTGGAATGATGGCATTGCATCGAAACGGATAACATTGCCATTAAATCGTTTCTTTTTTTTCTCGTTCGTTTTGTTTATTTCAAGTATTCAATTCAATGAATGGAAGTAAACTGTGTCAGGTAGACAAAATATTTAAGACGAACTAATGCTAAAAATGCTAAAGCTCACTCAATAGACGAAACAAAAATAAGAGTTTGTACCAATTGATACAGTTAGATAGTGAGATAGAGATGTCGATTTGAGGGCAAAGCAATTGGTGCTAATTGGCCATTAAGGCTAAACATAAGGTATGATGGTGGCGGTGGTCATTTATGGCCATAACATTTAGTGTACATATAGTGATTAATCGAGATGAGATGACGTTCAATGTGTGCAAACATGCTGACACTCAAACAAACAAACGATGACGAGAGACTGAGCGAAACAGACGATAGGGCACAAATGGAGCTAAGACGTAAAATGTAATATTCAAATGCAACCATTCCCAATTTGAATAGAATGGAGGCGAGACATACGAAAATGATCTAATATATAATATTACAATACATTGATGTCCCAAATAAAAGAAAGGAATGAAAGGTATTGTACCATTTTGAGACTGCCACATTTTGTTCGCAAATTTTTGAACATTATTTTGGTGTATAAACGTTTCGACGTGTACAAGATGTACGAAATGTTCATGATCTTGCGATTAATCGATCGATCGGAGATGATGACGCTCATGATCATCCAGTGCACATGGTCGGTTAATATAATGTGGCGGCACACATCTCATTGTGCTGGAAAAAGCGTATTAGTTGCAAATCTAATGTGTGGCTAATTATGATCGAACACACAAACGGATGATCAAAGTGATGAATCGATGGGCACACACACACACACACACATACATCTGTGAATGGGCCAAATGATCGTTTCATCGGTTGAAGCACATATTTTACAAGCACACCTGCCTATCGACGTCACCGACGTAATGAGGCAGATCAAGAACAATGTTGTCTTCGTTGTCGTCAACGACCAAGTGTACAACGACAGAGCAACCACAAGAGAAAGAAAGACAGTAAAAAAAATGGTCAAAAGTCGTAGCAACGAGCGGAAAACAAATGAATCGACTCAATCAACACACACACACGCACAATAATGAATCGATTCGATTATACATTGAATGAAAATTGATCTAACTATAGCACAAAAAAATGAACTACCACTACTGCTGAATGGGTAAACTTACAATGGCCATTGCACCATTACGATTGAGGGTTACCAATCGTGTTCCATTCCGGTTTCGGACTACGATCCCATTGCCGACGCCGGTATCACTCTCACGGCGTCGACTCAGATTTCGTCTCGTGGAGGACGTGGATGTATTGGTGACGGTGGCATTATTACTGGATGGCCCATCTCGTCCGTTCAGACCGGATCCGGTTTGTAATGTGACCAGCAACATTATGTACTGATTGATGATTGATTAGGGCGAATTGGTTTTCAGTGACAACTATTTTTTTGTTTTGTTTGTTGTTATTGTTGTATATGAAGGGGGAAAGAAGATTACGACACAAGCAGCACACAACTCAAATAAGGTTTAGGATTATTTGCTTGTTGATGAGTGTGTGTGTGTGTGTGTGTTAATTGAATCGAGCCTCACTCTCTTGGAGTCATCAATATTTCAAATCGATGATTTTTATGTTTATTGGTGACCAAACACTGGGCATTAGTATCAAACCATATTTGGCACTAAACAACTGAATCATAAATGGAAGGCACTTAAAGAAAAAAAAACACACACGCACAAAAGCAAAATGGATAAAACAGAAATGGGACGGAAACATATATAATAAAAATATATACAACAAATTGAGTCAACAACAACACACTCAATACACGTGTCGGATTAATGCATTCTCGTTTGTTTACATTCTCGTTTGGAATAATCCAAAGCGGTCGTCGAATTGTGCAATGAGGTAAAAATATTTGGAAATTTTTCACTTATACACATACACATAAAGGAAACGAGATACAAATAAAAAACAATGGAACAAAACGAATGGAAACAGAATTATTGCATGCATTAGAAGAAAGAGAACGAAGGGTCGATTAATCCGATTTGCACAAATAGTATGTCCATTGAAGAAGAAGAATAGATAGATAGAATTTGAATGTCGATTATGGGTTATTGTACTACCAGAATGGCGAAAACGAAATAAAGTAACGGTGACGGTAATGTTCACACAAACATTACAAATTGTATGATTTGTGAATGTGGTACACAAAGACACTAATATTGGCAAACACCAACACAATAGAATGGAAACAGAGAGAAAAGTTTGGCGTTTTGGTTGTTGCTCAAAGCTTCCAATGTGCAAGTGGCATCATTCAATTCACATGGTTTCGCATATAAGCAATGGAATAGGAGAATGCACAGTTAATTACGGCAACACGACGCCATCACGTACGACCATAGCGCGGCCGAAGGTAACAAAAGTATCGAAGACGGCGGAGTCTCGTCGGCAAACGATGACGATGAGTTGATGGTGGTGGCACACAAGTGGTGCTCTAGTGTGTGGTGCCACAACCTGTTTCTACATTTATGACATGAAGAGATCGGCCATACAAGCAACTCACGTACGTACACAAAGAACCATTGCACTATTTCATCTGAACGATTCGACACAATGGCAATGTGCCCAATTGTAAATGTCTTGGACATTGGCGATTCAACAAAAAAATCATCGCCAAAATGAAACACAGTTTCCAGAAACCAAAAAATAAAGGAGAAAATCAAATAAAGTAGAATGGAAATTCACAGTGGACAATTGGTTCAATGGATGAGTGAGAGAGTGAGAGAGAGAAGAAAAAATCACTTCAATTCTCTAATTATATTTGTCAAGTACGCTTCGATGGAAAATTTGAAATCTGTTTTGTTATATTGTTACCCCTACTTTGTTCACGAGATTGTACTATCAATTCTTTCGTTTCGAAATGTTCAAATAAAGTGAGGTAGATGGCTTCCCGTTTTAATGTTGGTCGCGATGATAAAAAAAGCCAAATTGGAAGAAGATAAATGAATATTCAAGTGGAAATGTTAAAGAAACGAAATGTATAAATCAAGTAAAGTATTTGTACAACGATGTACACGATGCGGGCACTGGCGAACTGGGAATGATCGGCAAATGTCAAAATTGGCTTACATCTAAAGGAGCGAAAGAGTGAGAGGACTCATCAACACTGGGGGAATATATTGGGACCCATGTAACCAGAGTATGACGGGCAATGACGAGTCACAAATGAAGAAGGATAACGGTGTCACTGGTGCATTTAAGTATCGCTCATTTTATGTGGGGGAAGAGAAAACCAATAAAACAAAAGTGTGACGCCAAAAAAAAAAACGACCGGGTCTCTATGAGTACAATCGACAAATGGACGGAAACCAACGATAACCAACCAACCAACCAGTGGGGTGGGGTAGCTAAACCGAACACAAATACACAATAATAATAATAAAATGGGGGAAAACAGAAAACAACTTGTATGGAATGAGAGAAGAAAGGGAGGCGTCGGCCGCAGTGGATGAAAGTGCGAGTTCAATTTGATACAACCAAGAGGGTGTACGGTTGCAAACGTGATTGGTCATATGAAAGATCTATTAAAGATGTGTGACTCTCAGTTCAATGAGATGAAGATTAGGTTCGAATCTATGGTGCGTGTGAAACGTTATATGAGATTGTATATGAGAGATGCTCATGAATGAATGAAATCAAAGATGCACCAAGGAGCAAAGACTTCAAATTGGAGCGGAGATTACAAAACAAGGAAGCCGATACGGCACAGACACACACACACACTAAACATACAAGAATGGCTCTCGATGGACCAAAAGGAGGCAACGATCGTCCGATTTGTTTGTAACAACAACAAACTCGTGACCCAATACGGAAACAAAAGCTTTTTTCGTGGTGCTAACGAATACAAAAAAAAGATGATGAGACATTTTACGGTTTTATAACCGACAAATGGACATCCATATTGGATAAAAAAAAGTGAAAGGACATTTGTCCAAGAGCGTAAAGTGCTCGTCTCATTACAGGTGGATGTATACATCGATAATGGTGAATGTACATAATGTACATTGTACTCACAATCTCATCAATGTGGGACAGGATCGATGTTCGCTCAATGGCGGCAACAAAACGTGTGGATTAGCACATAAATACACACAAACACACTCATCCCTCACACCTCGAATGAAGGGTGGCCCACCAAATACACAGTGGCGTTGTAAATACAATGCCATCTCCGACACAATGCCATTCGTATGTGTGTATATGAGTTTATATATTTACTGTATACAACCAAATGTGTATCATGTCAATGGAATTACCCATTAGAACAGTATCGACAATGTGATAACAGTATATGCGCCCATGCCAGACTGTCGGCGTCCACGCCTTGAACATAGACGACGTGAGGCTCGAGATATATTTTAGGTGGATGGATGCATGCAGTTAAGCGGCCGTGATGATGATAACATATACTATTGAACGAGGAAGACAATTGGAAATAAAATAAAATAATAATAAAAAAATGGTTGCCGAGACAATCAATCGAGAGTGAGAACACAACTTAAAACTTGGGTCAGAACTGATTAGGACAATCTATTGCTGCATATATGTGAATTGGATGACTAGTGTCAAATATTGATTGCATGTCATCAATGTAAGTGTTCAAGAAAGCTTATATTCAAATTGCCATTTCAGTTGAGATCCAATTTGAATGCAACATTTTACTGATCGATCGATATCACATATATATATATATTTAGCAATAAACAGTATACTTTTCTCCCTAAAAATAAAAGAAGGTGCTTGACACTTGAGAATGGTATCATGTCGAGCACTTTGGTTTGTGCTTAACCCGTACACACACACACACACACTAGCCAATTGACATATCGACAGCATCGTGGCCATTAAAGTAAGCGAGTCAATGAGGGATCTCATCCCATCTCATCTTAACCAGGAAAAGTTGTTGTGGAAGCTTTTGCCACCGTCGACTGGTCGATTGTAGTTCAAAGGCAACTTGTTGTGACCGTGTACAATCAACACTGTAAGTCATCATTGTTCCGATTTGTATGGCGTCGTTTTTGCGTTCCCCACACTAAAAGTGAGCGAGCCGATTCCCAATTGTAATGTTCGTGTCTGTCATCAGCAATCAAGCATGGCGCCTGAGAGCACGAACAATCCAATGGCAGCGGTGGCCGTCATTCACCTCCTCCCATTTTGGCAAGCAAATCATCATCATGCAGTAGTTTAGAGTTTAGATCGTCGTATATATTGTACAGGTGAAGCAACTAATGGCAGTTTCGGACATATACGACGCTATGTGACAATACTCGTACTCGATCGGTATTTTGAATGTGAATCGTTAGGTCATACATACATCGAGACGTTCTCGCTAAACACAAACTCGATGACAATCCTTTCGTTAGCGGCAAACACATTTCCGCCATCTTTTTTTTCGGTGCAAATCAAATTTGTAGTGTATCACAACCATAAGGTTGTAAGTTCATTTGATGAGAGACGATGAACAAGCAAAAGAGTGAGAGAGGGAAGATAATTAGAAGTGTTCTGGCTTAACAGTGTGACTGAACACACTCATCATCATCATCATAATCAATTGAACATTAAATTTGTAAACAACAATCTGTTTTGATTCACTTTTTATATAAGCATCCAATATCCAATATAATAAAAGTAAAAAATGGATAGGACAGTGAGGAAAGAAAACCAACAGTAGAGACGTGTGCTATCGTACTCGAAGACAATCATCATCATTGATGACAAGCGAGTACAAACTAGTGATCGAAAAATTGTAATGTTCGAAGGAAAAAAAGGGACATGACAAATCAATAAGTGTGCATGTGCTAAAACCAAAAATGATTTGACACAAAAAAATGGTTGAAAATTAATGTCTTAGATTGATCGATAGAGGGGAATATCATCATGATCATTATCGACACATCGAAAAGCATCGCATTTCGATTGATCAAGCATTGACAAAGGTATCCTTATACAAACACATTTATACATAGAAACATCTTTTATACATCATAAAGCTAAATCAGATTCAAACATAATTTTCGAAAGATAAGTAAAATTCAGTTATGGTTGCCTCAAAACGCACACACACAGACACATGAGATGGTCGCCTCAAAATAGAGATTCTATTTATCGAGTAACAGTGATATGGTGAAGCAAATGAGGCACAATCGACCATGGTAAGATCTAAAACTAAATATAGAAAATGAAAAAAATAACATACCTGCTCGCTTGGTACCGATTCGTGCACGGTCTGTAATGGAGTACGTACACTTGCCGCCATTATGACGCTTTTGTTGTTGTTGTTTTCTTTTGGTTTACTCAATTATGATAATATATCGATCTATGGCCAACTAATGTGGACAATTCAAACGAAACGAATACGATCTTCTTTACGGTAGTTGTTCATAAAGCTTCTTGCTTGGCAAATATAGACGAAATATATCGATTAATATACAAAAATGGGCGGTTTGGTTTGATGCTTTGCAACAATTTGAAATTATATATATTTATATGAAGATTGTAGATATTTTGTCGTAGAATGTGACGATTCTCAATTGATGATTATGACAATTGTTTTCCAAATATGATGCCAACAATTTTCAAGGTTTCCTTGGATTTACAAAAAAAATAGTTCAACAAGGAGATCCAAAATGAATGTTACTTTTTGTGCAAGAAAGATGATGACAATATTGACCAATGGGAAAATTGCAACGATTTGTTTTCGAAAAATATTAAGAATAAAACTACCAATATATCACATTGCAATTCTTCAAATGAAACTAATTTTTTTACGGAGAAGTATATCACATATGAGAAAATAAGCAGAACAAATTTCAAATATGTTTTCGATGCCGATGATATATATTGATCTATTTGTAAGAGAATAGAAAACTTCGGTTTAGTGAAAGAAAACAAAATACAACTGATCGAGTTACCTTTTGGCGAATTATCTTACTTGTCCGAATTCTAACGAAGAATGATCATATGCGTATCATGTGAACACAAACAAAATAACTTGTAATACTTTGGAAAATTAAATTTAGGCCAATAATGTAAGATGACGATATTAGTTGGAATGATCAAAGAGTGAGGTAAAGATGGGATAGGCTAACAGAAGGAAGAAGACGCTTTCTTTGGCGACATAAAAACATGATACAACACAGTGACACGATAATTGATGATGATTCCCAACTGATAATAACAAAACAAACCGGGATTATAACGAACAATTAAAATGCGTTGACATTCGTACACATACACACAAACACAAGACGATGACAAAAAAAGGCAGATTATACCGGATGGATATTTCAAATGTCGACTAATGACTTCATCAATGGTATAGGAGCTAGAAAAATTTAAAAAAAAGGAAAAGGTTAGTTAACCACGAACTGATAAACGACAAATTGTACATTACTATGTTGCGAAAAGAGAAGCAAGGTTTGCTTCATGGGAATCTGCATGATTCGCGAAATGTGGGATTAAAAACGATGGAAACCATTGCTGTGTGGATTGATTCTCTTCCAGGAAACATCTTCAGGTTGTTGACGTACATTACCGATCAAATAATGTGGCCCGCATCGGTAAGGTGGTATGGTGCAAGGCAGAATAGGCGGAAACAATCGTTATGATTCAGGCGTGTGGCGTTCGTCAACAGAAGAAAGAGTACCAACAAAGGTCGGGTCTCGGTTGCACACATTGGATTCGCATTTGTTACCAATGTTTCGAGTATTATGTGTGCTCCGTTTCATGTAACCAATGAGAACAGAGATTTCATTCAATGCAAGAGACTGGGAGATAAAAACGATGAGATGGTACTGCTGCTTGATTTGGTGGCGGTGTTGCTGCGTTACCCATAGGGAGCAATCTCGAATGATAGAAGCAAAGCCAACTGTTAGTAGACTCAATCATTGAAATAAAGCCTTCACGAATGTATTCATTCTATGGATTGAGTTTGCCAGCAAAGGGTCACAGAGTGTGGAAACACGCACAAATGATGGTGATGATGATGAGTGAACACACAACACTCGCTGGATGGAGTAGAAGCTAAGTTGTGCCACCGCCGCCGACGACGATGGTTGTCTGACGAACGTTGATGTTACTTTGCTCGCTAGTGGCGGTGGTGCTGCTGCTGCCGTGTTTCTACTTCGGATTGGCTTGCTTAGTGTGTCGATGCTGATGCTGCCGAATGGTGATGACGCCGATAATGCTGATGTTGTTGTTGCCGCGCGTTGATATTGAATAGGGAGAGCAAGTCGAGCCGCGCGATCATCAACAAGAAGATCAAGAGCGCAATGGCAGCGGTCAGAGGAGCCAAGCAGCCACCATTGAATGAACATAGACAGAAAGAAAGAGAGAGAAGAGAGAGGGCAGTAAATGTTGGATATTGTACCGAACACAACACAGACAGTCGATCGGTGATGAGATGAACACACAGAAAGAACGGAACGTTGGTGCAGCTAATTTGAATGTCGAATTGTTTTGGCTGGTGTATATAGACAAAATGGAATGGTTCTCCCTCTCCCTGATAGGTTACGGTGGTGCCCACAATACAAATGAGAGAAACGTTTCTCGGTGTGTTTTGCTGCGTGTGTGTGTGTGAGTGAGTCAGTGAATGGGAATGAGGGAGAATCGTGTAGAGATGGCGATCCTTCCCGCTTCTTTGGTTCGTAGACTCAATCGCAAGGTGCCAGACAATGTGTTGTTCTATAGATCCAACACTATTTAGTTTGAAAAACGATTTGGTCGGTTGGTTCGGCTACCGATCAGAAACAACCCAAACTCTCTCGCACAGAACAAGGCGACAAAGAACGGCGACGGCAGACATCAACAACAACAACAGGCATCGACTCGCTGCTCCGATAGTCTGACAACATACATAGCATACTATCGATAGTCGATAGTTTCGCCCATCGCTATAGCCACATTTCCCCCTATTTCACTGTTACCTATTGGATGTATACACATATACGTTCACGCACTCTCATTCTAACCCAAATGTCAGGTATATTTATTTCATTGTCATCTTGGTAAATCTGGTACCTATCAAATTCTATCTATGGATGCCATCTTCATTTAGTGTGTAATGTGTACAATGCTCGATATACGCGTGGGTTGCAATTTGCAGGACAATGTTCGGGGGCAAGAAAGGGAGTCGCCCGCAATGATCGGGAGAACCATTGCGCCATTGCATTGCACGTTGCATTCAATGAATGTGCGCCAGTGTGATGTCGATTCATATTATTATTGGTTGCTTGTCAGCCATCGGCACAATAAAGCGAATCGAGCTAGAAACTTGATTCGCCACTAGCCTGGGTTGCCACTGCCTGAATCGGCCACATAAACACGGTGACGCTTACCTGACAACATTAAGTGTTTGTGTATATGTATGGTTTGATTGACTCTAGGTGCTTCGTTGTTTGTCTCTAGAAGTTCTCGTTCACTCGAACACACACATACACGAGTGTTCATGAATTGATGATGGTATCGATTGTCGGCGCCCGGGCCAATGTGCGCACGATCGTTCGTCCCGTTGACGTCATCTCAACTAGACAAGAAATAAGATGGATCTTCCATCCACCAGAGTCGTCGTCGATATCGGCCACGAATATGTAGTTCAGCAGCTATAAGCGGACACATGGCTGTTTCATTAGAAGAAGTGAGAGAGAGAGAATGATGTGTTCCTTGTCTCCTGTTCCCATCCTCAATGGCCATGGGGTTGACCCAATTATTCTAGTTCACGTTCCTGATGTTCTAATGTATAAGTGTAAGTTTGTGAGTTTGTCGGTGCTGCATCGCATATATGTTCTCACATCAGAAGTGAACGCATCACTTGATGACAAAAACGATCGTTAGCAAATGGAAATGGACAAAGTCTAGTCAAACAAACATGAATAACTATGATATGTGAGCTCTTATTGAAGTGAATGTCAACACTTGAATTGATATATTCAATCGTGCACATAAACATGGAAACATCAAATACAAACACATGTAATCGGTTCAGTCATCTGTACGGGAGACCTCTCCATACTCGATGCATTGAATCGAGCCACTCGAGTTGGATCATATGCAACCTGTTACATGTTGTCGGTCGAATGAGGGGAGATCGATTGCAAATCAATTTTTTTGGTGCCAACAGAGTCCTATTAGCATTATGTAGCGTTCAGCTGACGATCGGATTGAGTTCATCGTTGTGTGTATGCGTGTGTGCATGTGGTAATTTAGGCAGATTGTCACACCGATCTAATGTGATATACAACATTGATGGTTGTATATTTCAAAGTGGAGCAACATGCATGTGTCACAACAGAGATTTTGTGTACATGCATCGACGATTAACCTTCAGGTGCCACTAGTTATAACTGTGACGTTGCATCTTCCATACCAGTCAAGTCTCGATTCCTCTCGAGATCACACTACACTATAATGCGATCATTCCATAAGTATATATATACAGACAATAAACAACAATAATAAAAAAAACATTAGTGGGTTGCTGCTTCCCAATCGAAATTAGTTGCGAAATGAATAAGGTAAAGTGGCTCGTCATGTTCGTCCGAAATGGTCATTTGGGAATGGACCAGAATAGAATATATATGGACGTTTGTTAAACAAATTTATCCGATTAACCAAAACTTAAGTAATCAACTTAAAGGCTCATATTGAACGCCTACAATGGCTCAAAATCATTTGGGAATGATTGGAATCTGCAAATGTATGTTTGTATGGGTCAATCTGTATGGTAAAAATAAATAAATAAAAATAAATAAATAAATATATGACTCGGATGAATTATAATGGTGGAATATGGCATCAAATTGAAACAGTGACAGTCATCATGCATGAATGAGAGAGTGTCCATTCATCAAGTCACATCAGTGAATGTTTGCGCCAATACATCGCAACAAATGGTGTTGCATCTTTAGCTTATTCAACCAAATATCATCATGGCGCGACACTGGCTACTTCTACTTCATCGTTACCGCCTCGAACCGGTTCCGAATTGAAAACATTCGGAAAAAGTGGCTGCCAACTAGGAAGAAGAGTTCAATTGCTTAGCTGACGTATAATGTTTGACGATTTGGACACTTGGGAGGGTGTCGCCATCGACTTTCGAGAGTAGGCAAACTTGTTGTTGTGTGTGTGTGTATGGAAGGGTCATTTGGCAATTGCCACAATAATGATCACACTCGGTGGTCAACAACCTATCTTACCATCATTGTGTGTATCACAAAATCCACTTGGATCGTATTATGTTATGTGGGAAATTGAGAGAAACAAACGAGAATTATCTCACAAAAAGACAATGTGTCTCTAACTGCTTGTAATGGACAAGATATCATTTAGGTAATTGGTTCGGTTCCTTATCGTTAGTCTTGTCATTTCTTGACAACGTTTGATTCTGCATTAAATCATATGTGTCGATGATATGAAAGATAGAGAAATGGATTTAGTAGAGATGATGATCAGAGAGATGGCATAAGCGAAAGTCACTTCAAAATAATAGTGTTGGGAATATGTGGTGAGGTTGCATCACCAATCAGGTTATCATAGAACAACCTGTTTATTGTTGTAGATGATGTATGTCAGCTTCTCGTATATGTTTGCTACCTTTTTGGGTATATTGTTTGTTTGAATGATGCTGACAATTATTTGTCGACACCAGTTTTGGTTGCAGAAAGGGGTTGCCTTGTTGTCCACACCCCAAAAAAAGAATCATTCGTATCCATACAATTCAGATGTTCATTCATATGGTGGTATTTATTCTGCTGACTCATAATGGTGCGGGCAGACCTACTCTTGATCAACAATGATGAAGATGGTGATGATGATCATGGCACACCAACCAAACCGGTGTTGTTTTCCAATCAGAAGGAGTGGTTGCACATAATCTTCTACCTGAAGTACTTGCTATATCGCGTTTAATGCTTGGAAAGTGACAATCGATATAAAAGATTTGCATTGATCCATGTGGCATGTTCTAAAAAAAGAAAGACCAAATTAGTACCCAAATACATAAATTGGTAGTTATTGTGTTGATGACAAACCGCCAAACAAACCAAACAATGAACAATGTTGATCTATGAAAGAAATACACAAGTTGCTGTCAACCCGCTCTGCCATCTAGTGTTCGAGATTTCAATGAATTGACTGTGGTCACGAAAGGTAAAGATTGTGTGAAAATTAATGTTAATTAATGTTGATCATAGTCAACTCAATACCAAATGAATGCTTTTGAAAAAATGTTTTTATTTTATATTAGCTCAATTGTTCATTCATTTAAAAACAGATGGTGTTATATGTCAAATGATCATCTGCATGGGTTAGTGTGAATGGCGTATGATTATAATCAATCACTTTTTTTCGTTGTTTGATGATAATGGCGCCATATATGTTAGTGACGACAAGGTCGAAAAGGTGCTGTACACGGGTGCCCATTTTGGTTAGGCTCATATAATGCAAACTATTGCTCGGATACAACGAGATTGAAGGTGTCGCCCTGGAACAAGGTGGCACTCAACATATTTTGACTAATAACATACAGTCTTATCTTATCGTAAATATATATATATATAAATATATGTGATGATTAAATTGAATCTATTGGAAAACGGACGAATGAATGGTTGTTGATGTACAGTTTACAGGCATAGAGCAAAAACAAATAGGATGGTGATGAGAGAATAAGATTTAATAATGATGAAACATATTAAAAATCATATCTTGTTAGAAGCGATATCATAATTTAATAATAAAAGTATATAACTACATTGTTCAAACTTGTAGATTATGTGGATGTTGTTTAGTTTATCAATTCTTCATCAATTCAATCATTCATCGCCGGTAAATATAAAAATTAAAAAAGTTACTTTACTCGTCCTTCTTTTCAACTGGTACCGGCTTCTTCAAGAATGGAACCCTGTAAGGTAAATGAAAGACAATGTAAATAAATAAATGAATGATTAAAATGGCATCGGAAACGTACTTGTCGGTCAATTCAGTAATTTTACTGTTAATCAGATCGAGGTATTGATCGATTTGAGTTTTGTTTTGCTCATACACTTTGGGAAGAGAGAATGCAGCAATATAAGCCAAAATGACCAATGTCAAACCGTTGAACCATGCTCCAATGTAGGTGAGTGCCCAGAAAATAAGCAGGTACTAATGGGAAATAGTCAAATTAGATCGTATAATAAACATTTCACCGGTAAAGACACTAACCTTCAATGAGTCGACAATGTCTTCAACCAACAAAACACTTCGCATTCGATTGATGAAACAAGTACCATGAGATACAAATGAAGCGACTATTTCGTTGATTCGTTCTTGCGATGGAGCAATTTCAATTTCGAGATATTCTCTGTGAAAACAAATAATGATGACATCAATTAATAATTGAACATTTTTAAATATGAAATGGGAAATTTCTTACTTGAATGGATGACCTTCGCTGGTCTTCTGAACAGCTTGTAGGACATTCTTATACACACGGAAGGAAAGTGTTCCAAGGAGAGTGAACAGGAGTGTGTATGCAACTACCGAAATGACCGAAAAGATGGAGAGCGAAAGAAGAATGACCAGTCCGAGACCGAATACGATTCCGGTATTTTTTGGATCGCGCCAATAGACTAATTCAGCAGCTAGATATAAATAGAAACGAGATATGTGTTAGTTTTAATCGATTAAATAAAAAATATATAGATATGGACGCTACAATTTTAGAAGTCAACAACATGGCATGATAGCTAATTTTGTCGTGCGATAACGAGTCACAAATCAATGCACAATGTAGCGAGTGTTTAAACTACACGCGCCAAAGGTTTGTGTCAATGATAACTGCAACTGTACATGCTGCATTGAGCGTGTCTCCTATGAGAACCGACGTACTAGTGAAATCATTGGAAATTAATCAGTTGCCGTCATCCATCCATACATACATACATACATCCCATATTGAGTAATAATACATTGAAAACTTTCCTCTCAACAGAATGATCATTATTGTATGGTGCAAAGGCAAGCAATGGGGAACAATTTACAGACTAAATTGTCGTCGTCGATTGATGATTAGGTTCGAATAGAAGACACGAGAGTATGTAATGGTTAAGGAAAATGGTGACAAAGTTCATTTTAAATGAATAGACAAATTTCCTTATTCAATGAATTCAATTCGATGCAAGAAGTTGTTAATATTAGGGAATATGTCACACGACCAATGCTTCGTAGGGCGCCATACAACATTGCTGCTTGCTATATAATTGATCTATGACTCAGTCAGTCATTGGCCTATGGAACGATAACGTTCCAGGAACAAGTGCCAGTTCATTGACATGTCAAAGTTGAATTCGTGTTGCAGATGTGTAGATGGCACACCTACTATATAGGTAATATGATAGCAAAATAGAATGATATAAATGACCAATGTAATGAAATGGTCGTTAATCTTTGGTAACGGTATTTTTCTTTTGATGACAAAAAACCAGTGCAAAGCAGTATACAGCTATAAATCAAATGATGATATACAGTCACGTTTATCATTGCGAAAAGGTAGAGAATTAATGGTTAAAACGAGATTGAATACCTTGAACCAGAACTGATTGATACAATTCTTTCAATGAGGCCTTACGACAGGCACCATCTTTACCGGTGGTGGTAGACGCCACTGGAGTAAAGTCTTCCATTTTTATTTTGGTTGATGGTTTTGGTTTGAAATGATCGATGGAACCAATAGGTATTATACACCGACGAGTGTGTTGAACGAATGGCGAACAAGGATATGACTTTTACGAACTACGAGTTTGCCAGTTTGTTCATATAGACACACACACACGCACACACAAGAAGTGAATAGTCATCAACGACTAATGACGACGAATGTCAGTAAAAATCGGTGAAGCAATGAAAATGCAGTCAGGGATGGAAGATAGCAATTGACTGTACGATCGAGACGACCGACCACTTGTTTCGAAGTGCTTGTTTTTATACGAAACACAAAACTGACGTAGACATATACACACACACGCAGACACGACGCGAAGGAGTTTGACTCTATGCGTGTGTGTACGTGTGAAAACCTCGACAAACGACAACCAGATACGAGTCGGTTGAGTACTCTTATGTTGTTGTTGTTGTTATTGTCTGTTTGAATGTTGTGGTCAATATAACAATGTAATACAATTTGATACACAATTGGAAAGATTTATTTTAGTGGGTTGCTGGGTCTTTCTAAAGATAGGTGATGATGATTCGAGCGCCAAATGTGAATGACAACAACAAATCATGAGAGAAAGAGAGAGAGAGCAAGGAGACTGATGAAGGGGGGTTCACGCCAAGAGACTACGCACTAGAGGGAGGGAGGGTGTTTTGTTGGTGTATGACTCAGCGTAGGTAATAGCATTGGCAATACAATAGACTCAGTCTGGTAGTGGCATGAACATTAAAAATGTTCCCTTGCCAACAACGAGCATGCGTTACCAACATTTTGCTAGACTAGATGACAACGTTCGCCCGGGCGCCATGAATCCGTGACACCCCAGAATCGAGGGTGGGGAGCCCGATGATGCCCAAATAGATATGAAATAAATTGGGCGGGAATACCAACACTTGGATCGATCATGATGTAGTGAGAATCATTTTTTCCCCATTATAAATGTGGAAAACTGTAGGGCGCGAGAAATACAAGGCGAATGCAGTGGAAATGACGCCCTCCATGGATGAACGCGCTGGTGACTGGTATTTCGAGTTCGATACGGGAATATGGCCGTCTCATATGTGTGTGTGTGTGTGTGTGTATTTGTTTGTGACGTTTTAAAACGATTGGATTACTAACGTTTTTGGTATAGTGTGTGTGTCAGATTATGTTGTTGGTTTCGGTAATGTTGCGCCACCAGTCAGTCAGCTGTATGGTCATACCAAGTTAAATTACAAATAAACATTTGGTTCTATAGCATTTCGGTTCACAATGTGTGCGCGATCCAAGGGCGAGGCTCTGTGCTCCATGAATGAGTCATCATAAGTGTCGCTAGCGTCAGCGTTCGGGTACATATGAGCAAAGATATATCATTGAATATGATAATAATGTCTATTTGTTGCCAAATTGCTTAATTGTGTCTACCAATAAGGCGGCTCGTGACTCGCCAGGTGAGTTGGTTAACATTGGAAAGTATTGGTGTATCAGTGACATTCATACTATTGTTCAGTGATCAAGGCCAGTGTCACGCACACAAAACGATTTAATGTTGCGGGATGCTATGCGGACAGATGCGCGCTAAATCGATTTAAGTGTGTATGGTTGACGCCATCTAACATCAATGAATGACACTAAAGAACTTTTGTATAGATGTACAACACGAAACCGGACATTGTGTTAGGGAAATGAGAATCCGACATTAGGAAAGTCGTTTGTCGGCATCAAATCAACTTTTTTGATCTATTTGTGTAGGTTACCTATGCATGTAAGTATGTATGACGCGTGTGTATGTGTGTGTGTCAACAGTATTAAGTACAATGGATGGACCATTGTGAGCCACAATCATAATCGACATCTTGTACAGTTATAATAAAAAAAACCTGTGTCCAATAAATGGGCACACACATAAAGGGAGTGTGGATAGGGTTATGAAGCTACAAATAGAGCATAAAAGCGAAGAAGAAGAAGAAGGACAACTATGTCGATGTGGCACGTATATCAAGATGAGACGAAGAAGACATCCACACTCTGTAAAATGTTGGCTATCATCACACATCGTGTCTATCTGTGACTGGTCGATTGAGACACACACATGCAGAGGGAATCAGTGACAAGACTATTGCGCAAATTAGCCACATCAGCATACAGGTTAACGTGAATTGGGCAACATATATTATTGAACATATATCCATAGTTACATACTTGTCCACATGGCAATCGGTGATATGGATGGCCGGGAGCACGTTGGCACACACGATGCTATGTCGACAATGTCGACCGAAACCAAGGTTGGTGGCTAGTGGACGTTCACGAACGTATAACTTTTTTTTGTGTCTGGTTTATTGTATTGTATTGTGGTATATTATAGCAACATATAATAATATATAAAAACGAACCAAACGATTCAATTCAACAAAAAGGAATTAACGCCGTATGTTAAGGTCGGTATCAACTATAGCGAGAAAGACATTCCGACTATGTGAGATGCGATGTGATCGAGGCGCGAAGTCTAATTGGGTTAGTCGACAAATAGATTCTTTGGCGCCGATGCCAGCCATTACTATTTATAGTCGGATAGGATAGGATTGGAGTTGGAGTTGGTGTGTGTGTGTGTGTGTGCTCTCGACCACAAAGATGTACGAAGCCGATGTATGAGTACAACATTCGGGTTCCTGGGTTGCCACTAATGTGAGTACCACATATTTTTACCGTCATCAATGATGACGTTCAAGTATGGTTGAAGCAAGTTTTGTTTCCATTGCTCCTACTATTCATAGAACAGAGGATCGCCAAATACATGTGCGCTACAAAGACTAAGTTGATAGGAAATTGGTTATGTCATTGCACGTATGAGAATAATAACAATTGGCCAATTATGGATAACATGCAGACAGCATGGATCCATAATGGTGGAGGGGGTGAGACTAAGCTACATGATAGTTGAACGAAAAGAGAATGAAACTCACCGTTTGGACCGAGGACGGTGTGAATGTATTCTTTGAGATTGTCTACATTGATATAGATCGAATAATTAGACAAAGCAAAGCAAGCCGTGTTGTACAATTGAAATTATGATGTAGATGATGATGATGATGTAGTTGAAGTAGACCCCATGTACGGAAGAGACAAAAAGGTAATACATTAACAAATGGACAATAAAGATAGGTGGAACACGAGACAGACAGGACCAGTGAAACCAAAAGAGTGGGTAAATAAGGTGATACTAATTCATAACAACAACCTACGTGGTCAATCATGCAAGATAATTGGATTCAATTAAATAGAAATTTAAATGTCTTGCACACATGCAAATTGGCCGACATTGAATCTAGTGGTCTATGGATAAAACCGAGTGAGAGGCGGGGGATGGGAGCAAAGAACCAGGAACCGGAAAACAAGTAAACAGTCGAGTGGATGGAGACATTCTCCACGTCGACAATGGTGGTGAGGGGGGCACGGTGAGTGACACGTTGGAAGGTAATAATGCAATGCAATCATGCAAACAAGAAATCAAAAAGATTCACTTACCGGGACCAGATTCAATCTCATCATTCGAGTTGTCGCGTCGGAATTGGTTCCTACGGCCCATGTTGGTATCGATGTTGGTGTCCGATGAAAGCGGCAAAGACTGACTGATTGAATGCTGAGTAATCGGTTGTACGGTTGCTGCAGTTGTTGCGGTGGCCGTTGATGTCTCTGCAAAGAGCGAGCGTTCCGAAGTATCAGCTTCTAAGTTCTTAGTGGCCAGCACTTTTGCCTCTGGAGCCGTAGCTTCTACCTTACTATCCTGTGACCAAGTCGATGCCTTCTTCTTCTCTCGCACGTCTTCCTCTACCTCTTCTTGTACAGCCGATAGTGCTTGGTCTACAACCGTTGATGACGTATGCAACAGATTAGTTGTTATATCTTCTCGTTCCGAATATTGTTGTTGTTGGTGTTGGTGCTGTTGCTGCTGCTGATGTTGGTCGTCTTGTTTCTTCTCTGCCTGCTGCTCCTGTTGCTGGTGGTGGAGTGTAGGCACAGACGCGTTTAAACTTGCCGAAATTGTGGTAGCATCCGATGGTGGCGGTATCGTCGAACAACTCTCATCATCAACCGGATCACTGATACTGGTTGTTGAGCATACTTCCACAGCCGCTACGGTATTATCTTCAGTCAATGGGTCTTTTTTTAGATGGTCTACGACGACGTCTGCTTTGTCCCCATTCACCTGAGACAACGAGAACTTGTTGCTATCGTTGATGAGAGAATCGGCTGCCATATCTCGCTCGACTAGACGGTCTTGTTCAACTTGATCGACGTACTCATTTGCAAACGTTCCTAAAGATGGAGTTGCAACCGATTGTATTTGTGGCGCGGCAAATGTCGATAATACCGGTGTTGATGCTTCAACCAACATTTCCTCCTCCTTGACAACCTTTGTATCGATTTGCTTTGGTTCCGATTCCATAATAGGCACCTTTTCAACGAATTGATGTACTTGATTCTGTGGAATCAAAAACTCTTGCACATATTCAGGTTCAACAACTTTTGATTGAGAAATAGTTTCGGCCACGAATTCCTTTTCCGTTTTTGAATCGAACTCTTCCTTAATATCACTAGGCTCGATTGAATTGTTTTCTGAAGTCGATCCACTACTCGAATCGGGAAGAGTTACTTGTTCAGGGAGAAGCGCTTCCGGCTTCTCATTATAGACCGGGGTAAATGTTGAAAATGAAGTGGATAATTCTTCTAGAACTTCTTCTTCTGGTATAGTAGTTGGTATAGATGTCAGCTTAGGATTATAGTCATCGCTTTCCAAGATGTTATGTTCACCAATTTTTTCCAAACTCTCAATGTTACTAGGAACGGCAGATTCGGAGGTACCAGATTTAGAATTATCAGAATCAAAATGCAATTTTTCTTGACTTTCTAACGATTTTAGCGTTTCAGTTGGCTCCACATTGTCAGAAATCTCATTTGAAGAATTTACAGGTGTGGTTATATCATTGTCGAAGGATGATTCCAATTTTGTTTTATCTGCACTCGAATCAACTTCCATATCTACGACAGTATCGTTTGAAGACTTTGAAAAATCAATGTTTGCACTAAAGTCATTGTTCATCGATAATTGACTTGATGCTTTCGAATTGTTGTCAACTAGTCCAAATGATTCCATTCCGAATGGTTTTGCATCTTCTAAATTGGAGCCAATATTTTCTGAGAAACTGGAGTTTTCACTTTGTGAGATCATGCTAGCAGTCATATCCAGTAGGTCCAACTTTTCATCAAACAAATTATCATTGTGAGATTTGAGAGCCTCCATTAATGAATCGTCAGCATTTTCATTTAAATTTTTAGTTGAATCATTGAAATCCAATGGTTGCGAATCAAGCTGGTTCGTAAATTTGGATACTTGTTTCGGTTCCGAAATATTTGTAGACTGAAGTGGAGTTTCTTTTGAATCGAGTTCAAATTCTAAATCCACGAAGTTGTTAGTAGTTTTTGGTTCGATTATATAGTCCTGAGGATCGTCATAAGGATAAAATGACTTATCCGCGACTGGAACGGGACTAGATACTTCATTTGAGCCA
This sequence comes from Blomia tropicalis, assembly GCA_029204025.1. Lineage (NCBI taxonomy): Eukaryota > Metazoa > Arthropoda > Arachnida > Sarcoptiformes > Echimyopodidae > Blomia > Blomia tropicalis. Next base: position 7,983,131 of record CM055090.1, read on the forward strand.
ACTTTGTATATGGTGAAATCAGAACCTAATTCGTAACGAGTTTGGTCGACTGAACTGTTAGACACATTCATACCAATCATAGTTGGTAACTCTTCAATCAATTTTTCCGATTGCGACTGCGTTTCTTTCTTATCCATGATGACGAGCTAAATAAAGAATTTGTTATTGTAAAGTTGATTATTTTCAATTGCACTAGCTTACTTTGATGAACGCAAGAGGATGAAACAATTTAAGTTGGTTACAAAGAAGCTACGAAAGACTCAAACACACACGCGATGATGAAAGAGTGATGAGAAACTCAAATATGATTCAATGGGATAGAAGTCTGAATCGGGAGAGACGAACAGTATAATCCTGTAAATAGGAAGACGGCGGAATTAGTTAAATATGGACAAACAGTTTGAGAAATGAATCGAATAATACTGTACCGTGGGTGGATGATGTTAACGTATATGTAATGTTTATATAGTTGAATTTCCAATATAAAGTGGAATCTTTTATTTGTGACTGTCGCTTTAGATGACAACTAGCTATTGGTTAGATGTGATCATTGATACAGCGTTTTTTGACGAACGGAAGAATAGTGTCACTGTACTGTACAGCTGATCGATGACTTCAAACTGTATGAGTAAAACAAAAAAAAAGCCGAATTAGGAATGGGAACTCGAAACAAAAGTGCCATCAAACTGGTTGGTTAGCATATATTGAATGGATATACATAAACAAATTTTAGACTCAACAATGTTCGACAACTAAAGAGCAAGAAAATTGTATCGAGAATGAACAATGACATCGAAAAACTAATTTGACATGAAGCGGGTCATGATTATCATACATCATACATACTTGAATGAAAATATAATATGGTTGGTTTGAAAAAATCGTTGTCAATGAAGTTGCTGTATGAAGATCGATGGATTCGCCGAATAAAATAGTATGGTATGATAGATCAATTAAATGTCGCCTTGAAACGGATGCAATACAATGCAATCGAAAGCAAAAATGATGAAGTTGAATTGCGTGTTCGATGACTGGTGAACAATGATGAAATAAAATGATGGTGTGCACGATCGTCTTAAGTCTTTATATATGTGGTAGAATGAAGGAGGTGATCACTACCAGTCAGTTTGAATGGAGGTGAATGGTAATAATGATGATGGGTCGAAACCAGACTGGTGGTGGTTGGCGGCGGCGGCGGCGTTGGTGACGAATGACGAAGCCCACTGTGGTGATGAAGCGAATCAAACGATTGTGACTCATACGCAGTTGGCCGAAATGAGATGTGGTGGTGTGTTGGCGGCGACTGCAACGACAACAACGGGTAGCCGACACGAATCGAGTTTTTACTGTTTCGTTTGGATTATTATTATTATTATTATTCGCTACACACACATAGATTCATTGGGTTTCATAGAATGAATGTTCATAGAGTTGGCGTGAATTAGCTTTAGCAATACAATACAACAGCCATATGTCCAACTTATCAGTGCGCTTGCCTTCACCCAATGCCGGTCAATGGTTGATTATGGTTTCAAATACCGCAGTCTATATAGCCCGACAATCCACGATGCGTCAACACAAACGGAACCGATTGGTATACCATGCTCACACAAACACACAGACTTAGGCACAAAAAGGAACAACACACACACAGGCAAAAAGGCGCGCCATCATTCTGTCTGTCAGCTGAGACGCAAATGTCATTGAGAGTGTGTGTGAGTGTTAACTTCCCCTCCCATCCGTTTCGTCTGCTTCCAGTCTAACAGCCCTTTCCCCCAAAAGGCTTAGGTAACTTTCAACAATGCCGTTCCCTTGCCAACGACTTGTTAGCTCTTCATGGTCAATATCAAATGGTCAGAGGTCAAGTACCAATTCTTTATTTTGTTCCATCAAATGAGTAATTGAAACAAATCGAATTGTAATAGGATGTGCACTGTTCAATTGAGAATACTAATTTTAGGCAAATGTTCATTGTCGATAATCAAATTGTCGATTGTCCAAATATTGGTAATTTCCATTTCGTGGATACAATTACATCCTTGATCGTGTTCAACATGAATCAGCTAATGGACCAATCCTATTGTTTGTATCGTAATGGGAGAAAGGGGATCCATTAGTTTATCCATGTTTTTGGCGGACCTTTCATTTTCCCACTATAACTCAATCAATATACATTTACATTAATATTGTGAACCTATACAATGTATTTCTAGCTGAGTCAATATAATTGAATCGATTGCATAGGTAATAATAGATCTCAAACCTGTAAGAAGTCGGGGCTCAGTGGAAAAGTGGGTAAACTAATGTTTACCCATCTTGGCAACCGCATATCTATCGTTGACTGATGAAGCATAACAAAGTTTGAGAGCAAACAAACAAGTGAATTGTGACAATCAAACAAACATCAAAATCAAATAATTGTAAATATTTTTGCGACAAGTCAAGCGGCAGACAACAATACAATAATTTGATTTGATGTGTTTATGTGGCCACTTGAGAGCGATCAATTGTCGTCTGTCATGTGTCAAATTTGATGAAAAATGAAATGATGAAGTTGTGAGGCGGTTGATGAAACAATCTAAGGAAGGGAAAGTAAGGTTGATTTGACACCATATGTCATTTTGTGGACATCGATTTGCCCCTTTTAATCGGTCATCGGGTTAAGACTCATTTTTTTTCTCTTATACTATGTTCAAAAAGTACATACACAAATGTTTCGTTTGAATTGTTGCCCAAAAACTAGAATGTAATTTATTCACACGTTATGTAATTGTACTGGAAATAAATCTGTTGAAATTGGACTGAAATGGCGCGATGAGGTGAGATTAACGTTCCAGTTGAGTGAGGAACATCAAAGGAAAGGAAAGTCAAGGAAGCAAATATCATATGAATATATATGGTCGTTTGCATGCCACAGAGACATCAAATTGATATGACATTAAAGTCGTATTGCACGTGTGATTTGTGTCAAATCGGTGTTGACGAACTCGACACATTATATGGACAAGGACAGGCAACAATATTACTTGTCAACAACAGTATTGTTTGTGACGTACGAACATGAGCAAACAACAAGAAAGAGAAGAATGATAGAAGTATCAACATATAAATAAATAAATAATAAAATATAATAAAAAAATATATTTAAAGGTTCCAATGTATAGCAAAACTGTACAGGTAAAAACATTTGAATCATAATAATAATTGTTAAGAATGAATAAATCACAAAGTGGAAACATCAAAGGTAAGGTCAGTTATCAGTATATAATGTTAAAATATATATATTGTTATGTATGTGTGTGGTTGATTCAGACGTCGCTTACTTCGTAATAATCGGGACCAAATGTAATTTTTGTGCACTTTCTCCTTCACATTCGATAGAATGACATTTCGTTTGGTGAACCCGGTTTGTAAACGAAACACAATTGTTCCATTGCCGTTTACATATATATTTAATATAAAATAAAATAAATAATGAGAATAAAAATTGATGGCAATCAATGGTAAACGGTGATGGAATCAAATTGTTTCAATCAAACATATTTGAGAAAAAGGAAATATGAAATTGATGGATTACGATGAGAAATGATGTTCACTATTGCTTGACTGAATGTTATTATTACCAATCGATCGTGCCGAATCACCATTGCCATTATGATTATTATGATTATGATTGTTATTATTATTACTATTGGTCAATTGTAAAAATGCAAGAAATTTTTGAAACATTTCTTGTGTTTCCGGTGGAATATTGGTTCGCATATTGTTCATGGCAGCGTTTAGTGCGTTTGTTTTGGCTGAAGATGATGATGGCAATGATGATGATGTTGTTGTTGATGACGATGATGAGCCAGTGGTGGCATTGCTTGGACGGCCAACCACTAATTGAATGTCTCGACCAACTTGTCCCATCGTTTCGTTAAGATATTCTACGATGGGAGCGTTGTTCGAGTTCGAGGCACGTTCATAGATACGAGCCGCATAGGTAGTTAGGAAGTTCATTTCGTTTATAAGATGTTGACATAGGTCAAGTGAAACTAGATATAAAAGAAAAAGAAGAAATGATTAGTTGAACTGTTCGATAATAATAATTGAATCAAATCATACGAGGAATTGATGAAGGATTGGTTGCCGTTAGATCTAAACGATCAGCGGCAATGTTGGATGGCCAAATATTTCCCGTTCCACTATTGTTTCGTCGACGAACGGGTGTGTCGCGACCAATGTTGGCCAAGTTGAATTCACTTTTAGATGATCGCATCGTATCGGAGCTCCACAACCGTCGCCTCGAGGCCGGATGTACTTGACCATTCATGGTCGGCGTTTGATGTTGTGTGAAATGGCCATTGCTGAACACTTGAGGCGCACTGTTTGGTTGATTAGAGGCGTTCGATCCACGACGTATCTGTTTGAGTATGTTCGGCTTCGGCGGTGTGACTGGCCTTGGTCGAAGTGTTCGATGCTCATCAGAGTTCTCATCATCAGAATTAAGATTTGATTCCAACTCTTCATCATCTTCGGTACTGTCGCCTCGCCTTGAGCTGGCACACGAAACGGTGGTACTTGATTTACGGAATTGTGATGGCGGTGCTGAACTTCGACCCGAACGTGGATTGATCATCATTGCGCCACCATTTGGTGTATTGATCAAATGACCATTCGGTGGTTTCATCATTGCCGCTTGTTGTTGCATTGGATGTGGAACCATCGGCGGTCCTTGATTGTTTCCCGGTGCCCATAGACCTTGCCGACATAAGGTCGATTGTGAGCGCATCATATCCACTTTGTTAAGATTGGTTGAGCTCGGCGTTCGTGACAATGATCCAGAGTTAACGGGTGGCATTGGACCTGCTCGACGATTGCCTGCATCCCACAGTGGTGCAAATTGATCTGCGGAAAGAAAAATAAAGATGTGATGTTTAATATGAGTGAGAGAGAGTAACAAGCTTGAAATAAAAGAGAGGTGTCCACTGGAAAAGACGTGTTGCATCAATGAAATGCAAATGATAAGTGTCCATCATTGCCACCTTCTTCATCCGTTTGTACGCCTTTGCAATTGATATTTGAAATGAACAAAAATATTTTCTTAAATTGAACGAAATCGGTGGCAATGATAAAACAGGTAATTGCACCAACACACATTAAATGAAATTTTCTCAAACATATAACGATATATTTTGAGGGAACGGAAATTACGCTTCTCCATTCAAGTATACTTTCGATCGAAGATGGTGGATTGAAAGCAAAAATGTGTTCGACATTGAACAATTTATTCAAGTACATGTATGTCTCAAATGGAGAAAAAAAACGTCAAAATCATTTAATGGGAGCAATCATTTAAGAACGTCTCGCGTGTACAGAAACGATAACGATTATTTATAGTTCAACAACAATTTACATGTCTAGCACTTTCTTGCCCATATACGAATCGATACTAATGGACGGAAAAGAATATTGTTCAAGTGATGGGTCAGAACAAAGACAATTTCATAATTGATCGTCATGTTTGATGCATCATTGCGGTTCATCATTCACTCAAATGATGATGATGATGATTGCTGTTGTCCACTGTGATGGAATACCACTGGATATATATCGATCAATGCCGTGTGTGGTTGTGAACTCTAAATCCCTACAACAACAAGTGACCTAAACACGTTGCAATGTGGATCTGACAAGAGAAGAATGGCCGAATCAGTTACAATCGAAAACTGGAAAAAGTGGCGCACACAATATAGTATTAGATGAAAGAGAGGGAATAGATCTGTGAAAGATTGAGGCAGCAACAAATGCAAATGGTTGGTCGTTTTCTTTTTGTTTTGTTCGAGAAAGAGAGCAACCATCTGATCTATCTGTTAGTATGATATATTGTGAAACAGATTTTCTTTTTGCAATGGCCAATCTCTCCAATGTTAGCCGCCGAGTAGTAGTAGTAGTAGTGACCGATCATTTGTCGAGCCCAGTTGAATGTAACTGACACTACCATTAGTGCCAAGGGAAGCGGGTTAATGGCAATTGTCTATCTCGGGTACATTATATAATAGACGAAAATAAAAGCACACATTACGGACACAAGATAATGGAAATTCAATTTACCTTCAATATGGACACTTCCGATGTGCACGACCAACACGACATCAGAACGAAGAAGCTCAAGGTGATGCCATGACCTCTATCTCACTCTCCAAATTCACATTAGAATGAATGAACAGAATGAATAGATTGGTCAATCGTCCTTCATCTCAAGTAACAAAAAAAAATAAAGGAGAATATGGTAAAGAATCGACACCTGGACAGTTATGGAGATACACACATATCCAATTATGGGATAACATCATCTACACTAAGTGTATGGACACTTTCCCATCATGAATAGAAGGGGGCAAAGTGGGAGACGAAGCAAACAAGACACACGAACGCGAGAACAAAGATTAGCATTCTCACATAATCAAAATCGAGAAGAAACAATTCAAATTGACACACACACACACACATAATCATTTACAATGGACTCGGTTCAAAATAGTGTGGCCCACTTATTGTGTGTGTGTGTACTGGACATTTGTTGGTTGGTTGGTTGGTCGGTTCCGTTCTACTCGGCAAAAGTGAGCCATTTCAATTGTGTAGATTAGTCTGTGACAATTGTTTACTCGAATCGATTGCACTATTCAGTTTTTGGTCACCCATTAACACGAATTGGTGACCCAATGTATGTGTACACAAACACAATTGTCCACATTGATCGACTTGATTGCATTGAACCATTGTTGATTGCACCATTCTTTCCAATTACATAATGTGTGGACGCGTGTTCATTTCCGTCTATTCGTGCCATCGGGCCGAAAACTACAACAACAACAACAGCAGCAATTTGTATGGCTAATCATGCATCAGACGATGACGGTCTCTTATGTATTGAGCAATGGTGACAAGTAGCACCAAGTCTCACACACACACACAATAGTCATCTCAACATGTTGTGTATAGTTGTCGTACAACAAAGTATGTTGGAACGATTTACAATCAAAGTAATGTTCAGTACACATTAAAGAGACTAGAAGTGCACATAAAAAAAAGCAAGAAAAAAAGTTATTGAGAAGAGATAACCCGACAATGATAACGGGAATGAAGAGATAAATAACATTTTCCTTGTATGTATGTGCGTGTGTGTGGCCATCGTATTCGATTCGCACTAATACCTAAATTGAGTCCATGTCGAGCATTAGTAGTTTAGAGGACAAACAGTGTCGACAATGAATTAAGGTGAAAAAAAGAGAGAGAAAGAAAGAATTGAAAACAATCAAAACAAAAAAGAGCTAAACAGAACAAAAATTTGATTGCAAGGAAGCAATAAATCTCGAAGAAGAAAAAAAAAGAACGAGAGATGATTTCATCAGTAGAGTGTATCATCGCCTCTATGTGACCAACATCGATCGATGGGAAAATGACGCCAAGTGTGGCGAACCAAACAGTTAAACTCTATACTACAACAACATGATCTACAAGAAAAAAAACGAAACTAAAAAACATACAAAGGCAACATTTGTCGGACAAACTAACAAACTAAACAAACATTCAGCCTAATCGTGTCGGTGTCAGTTCGAGTGGCAATTTAGTCCCGTATAATTTGTGGCTCATACCCGAAGCAATGGTTGAATGGGATAATGCGAGTCAGGTGACCGCCAATAAAGACATAGACATTCGCTCTCCATGTATACATGGATGATGGTTGTCATCATCAAAAGAAGTGGTAAAAAAATGAAAAAACAATAAGATGATGATGATGAAAATGGGTACTTTTAACTATGAATCGGACATAAACGTATTCGGATTGGTTCAGTCATCAAAAAACATGAACAACACTACAACTAGGTACAGTTAAGTGACAGTGTCAGTGATATTAATTGTGTGTAGGCCCTCTTCACTCTTCAAAATTGGTCTAAACATAGACTATAGTTCTACAATGAACGTTAGATATGATCACGGACACAAGATCATAACGAGGTGATAAGTTTAGAGGGGAGGATAAGACAAATTGTGGTACTTCTACTATAATTAACATAATGAATTCACAATTCAAAGATAGTAAGAAAAAAAAATGACTTACAGTTATTCATGTTGACTCTCGACGGGTTTCGATTCTCCTCCTTGTTGGCACGATAAACACTCAAACGTTTCGGTAAGGTTTGAGAAGCGGTAAGATCACTCAATGAAATCGATTTACGGAATGTTGAATCATATGCTGATCGATTAGTTGGTTGGTTGTTTGGTTGGTAAGCAACAAGTGGTTGTGATTCAGGTTGAAAAGAATATGGATTAGATCATATTGATTGACAATGGTATGAAATGGTATCAACTTACATAAACTGTGATACGACTTGTCATCCTGTTCCTCTGGTTCACGTAGATTTGCCACCGATTTTGAGTTGGACAATGATGATGAACCTTTCCACGATACCTGCCAAATAAATAGATGAATGATAGGTTTAGTGCGACTGATTTAGTTATGCCTGATTTATGATTAGGAAATAAACATTTTGATCGGCATTAAAGGTGTCTCGAGGCAATTGGCGAAACAATAATTAGATTGGCATCTCATTTCACCAAAAATATATTCGTACCCAACAATTAGTGAAGAAGCGATCGAGATCGGTTAACGTTCGCTTACGCAAAGATACACACGAACTCGCGCATAAAATATCCAAACGAAAGACGAAACCGACCAGTTCGTCTTGATGGTTGATTGAAATGTGTCGAATGTGACAAACGAATGAGTTGTTTGGAAATGGCAATCAATGCAATGATGTGTCGAAGCACATACACAAGACACACACACACACAATCACAACACGACGACGACACTGAAATGGATTATAAATGCAACAAGCGAATATGAAATAAAGAAATGAATGAGATGAGATGAATGGGTGAATGAATGGATCGTGTATAATGCACGGTAGCCAATGGAACAATATTGCAATGTGTCGTCGACAGTACTCTAAAGTGCAATTGCAAAGCAAGTGCGTGTTGCAACTTGCATGAATGCTTCTCGAACTGCTTGCCGATCCGTGAATACACAAACGCACATATACATCGTCGAGGCACACAAATGATACAACAAACTAATGAGTTGAATGTGCAAGGAGATTGAGAGAAACATTGGAGAGAATGAACAGGAGAGAGAGAGAGAGAGAGAGAGAAGGCGCAGTAGAGGAAAAAGCAAATAGACACCTGTTTTAGAGGTAAGATTGCCGAATAAACTGACTCTCTCGTTCACTTAGTCATTTTTCAGTCATCATGGTTTGAGCGTCTCACTGATAACTTGTTCAAGAGTCAAACCATACGGGATTGATGATGGAGTACATAGACATACACACACACATACACACATACACATCAAACACAGTTTCGAACTGCTAGACTAAAGGATCTCTGTACAAGAGTCCAACCAGAGTAGCAAGAGGACATCGAGCGCCCTACGTCATAATGTAACGACAATTGTTGGTTGACAATAAAAACATTACACCATCAACAGAAGAGGCATTGGAACTGACACTGGTGGCGACCAATGTGGACAAATGAGGCGTCCAATTGCATTAATTGAACGCGCTATTATGACGCCAGAACGAGTCCGAATTGAAGTTGGAGTGCGAAACCCGTAATACAATGGGTCCAACAGACGACCACTATATAAATATAGCGAGTTATCAATTAGGAGACACACCGTGACAATGAGAGAAAATGAAAAAAAGAAGAAGATGGAAAAAAGGGGGAAGAAGAAGAGCCCATTATCAGTGAGGACGCCCCATATATGACACTAGTATAATAATAATAATAATAATAGAGACCACTGTCTATTAAATGATATGGCGAACAGGCATTAATGATGCCAAACGTCATAGAGTTATATTATATGAAATAATATAAAGTTAACTCGATTATGGCGCAACAAATGAAACGATGCACATTCATCTCATTTCATTCCCTCAAACATGGCTGATATGATCGGAAGAACGAACACTATTTTTTCTTTCTTTCTGCTCTATATTATTTCACGCCAATGCGATAGGACGATAGGCCCCAACGGCGACATGGCGAATGGTAGTCGGTCGTGAGAACGACGTGTACAAAATAATGGCCACCAAAAAAAATGGGAGAGATAGAGAGGAACCAATGATCGAATACAATGAGCTGATATAATGTAGAACATTACACCATGAACGAAATGCCTATGAAAGCAAATTGACGCCCGCACACGCAAACTTACCGATTCCAGTTTTTTCTTTGCATCACTGAACGTTTTGGCCATTTCTTCCCGCCTCTTCGACACGGACGGTTGGTTCGGCGTCGCCAAGCTGGTCGCCGTCGTCGATGGCATCGAGTCCAAAGTGACGGTCGTGGTGAAGGCGTTCGAACCCATCGAACATAATGTGGTGCCACCACCACCACCATTGACATCACCATAGAATAAGTCATTCGCCCTTTGATCAATTGCCGTTGTGGTTGTCGTTGTTAAGGTCGGTTGCATGGACGTTGTCGTTCCAGTTCCATTGTCTTCTTTCATTGGCGTCTCCTTGATCGTGTCTAGAATGGAGAACTTTGGTGGCTCCAATGCCGATGGCAATTCCGGTTGATCTTGGTTGATGTCGGTCACGTCGCTCAAGGTAGCGTCGTCGGAGCCGCCATCTGAGGGCGGATAACCTTTACTCGGCGACAATGTTTTGTTGAATTTTGATGATAAACTCTGCCGCGATGCTGGTTGTGGCATCATTGTGACACTTGTTGTCGTACTACTTAAACTATGATCAATTTGATTGATTCCAGAATCGTCCGATGCACTGTTTGCATTGCTTTCAAAGTTACTCTTATCGTTGTTCTCGAAAACGCTTTTCAAATAATTGTTTCGTTGATCGATTCGTTCCAAATATTCGGTACTCATGTACATTGAGTTGAAACGATTCTTTGAGTCCGGTTTCTCCTTCTCCTCACACATGACAGACATTGATTCCTCTTCGTCGAATGGTAGATCGTTAATGTTGGCCATGCTGAGTGAGCTAACCATACTAAAGTTGCCTCCGTTCTGTTTGGAGAAGCGTGATCCTTTTGATTTGTCGACAACTTTTGTCACTTTATATGCCGAATCATGGCTACACGTATTGTCTGAGTCGGTGGTGTTTCGATCGTCATCATCGTCCTCGACACCACTCGATAATGATGATTTAGCTCGTTCACGGGTGGGTGTGACCAGAGCGTTGGCTCGATTCAATTTAAGCTCTCGTAACGTTGGCGAACTGGTTCCCGATGGCGTCGATGGTGTACTTCGAGAAGCAAGTGATTCAAAAGTGTTGGCATATGATTTGACTAGACCTTGGTTCAAGATTATATCCGTCGGACCTTCCTCCATAATTCGTTGGGCCCATCGTCCTTTTGGCATCGTTTTGTATCCTATATCTTTTCCTTCATCATGAGGGGATTCGATTGAGTTCGCATCACGATCATTGAATTGTTTCTTTGCCCAAGATGGCAATGAATTGGTACTGAACTTGTATGCGTTACCATTCGTTTGATGAATATCATTTCCATTTCGATAGGCGGATTCATTTGGCGATTGTAACGGTAAATTTAGAGCTCGATTAGAAATAGTTGTCGTTTGGCATGTATCGGAAATAAGGGGAAGACCAAGTTTGGCGGCGATGGCATTGCTCATCTCTACCGGTAGTTTCCAAATGAATATACAACCATCACCAGAAATCGATATAAGATGACGTCCATCTTGAGAAAACTTTAAACCCGTTACAATTTCCGAATGACCACTGGTGGTGGCCAAACATTCACCCGTTTGATAATCGAAAATGTATATGCTTTTATCGGTGCATGAAGTTGCAATAAAGGTTGCACTTGGATCAAAAGCCACCTTGATCAATGCTCCATCATCTCCAAGTGATCCCTTGAAACTGTTGATGTTCTTGCCACTTTTAGTATCAAACACACGCATAATTCGGTCTTGTGAAGCAGTAACAACTTGATTCTTGTTTACATCCACAGCCATATCGTAGAATGTTGCCTTGCCGGCCACTTGATGTTCCAAACGAAAATCTGAATCAGGATTTGCTTGTTTACGAAACATTAACGATTTGTCTGCGCCACAGCTGACCATTTGAAGTCTCATTTGAAGGCTTTTGTCGTACACAAATTTGACTGACATTATTGAAGATGAATGATCATCAATGTTTTGTATGCACGAATATTGCCGATGTACATCATAAATGTGAATAAATCGATCTCGACTTGCAGATACTAGTAAAGCTCGACCACAAATGTCTTCATTTGAATATTCCAGACAAAGAACTTCAGCATCGTGAGCTTCAATTTTATACAGATCTCTTTGTTGTTCCAGATCAAAGATTCGAATATTACCACATCGATCACCTATTAAATGATAATTGTTTAGTAAAATTAAATATAAAAATGAACCATAATTCAAACCAGATGCTAAATGTTTTCCATCAGCAGAGAACTTAATGGCACGGACACCATTCTTTGAATCATATGATGTGTCATCTTTATTGCCGTTTCCATTTGAGTTATTAGATCTACTGGGAACTAGATCGGGATCACATAGATGCGATAACTCAGAATCCATGTATAAAATTTTCAACAATTCTGGACAGATAAAATTCTTCTTGTAAATATATGACAAATTTTTCGATGAACTTCCACCTTGATCATATTCGGTGTTCCATATTCGAATCGTATCGTCACTGGAGCAAGTTAAAAATGTGCTCGGAGGCAAAAGTGGTTTGGCGCTTTTGTTGTGTATTGGATAGACCTAAAGAAATATAATGATATAATTAATTTTCTTGCTGTTTCATTGTTGTTGGTAACAAAATACCTCAATATCCCATATACAACTTGAATGATAGAAGAAGGAACCCAATTTTCCAATTCGTTTAACATCGCCCAGATGCCAGTAATAGATACTACGGTCAGAGTAGATGGTGGAAACCACTTTATTCACTTCATCATAGACAACGGCAACCGTATCCGCATATTTTGGCTTCGTATTTGAACTGAGTTTGTGCGTCAATGGACTGGAGAATTCACTGTAAATCAAACAAAACAAATATGAATGAATGAAATTGAAAGTAAAATGATAAATGATGTTACCTTCTGATCGTAAATCCTTTGGCAATGTCAAGTCCAAGACAGTGTGGTCTTGGGAGTGTGCACACAAACTCAAGTGATAATGGTTTGAAACATCGAATCACACCTTGAGAACAACCGACACAAATGTATTGTTGACTAATGGAAATGCAGTTGGCTGAATCAGTCTGAAAATGGTCAATTAATATTAAAAAAACGATTTAAGATATTTCAACAACTAACCTTCAATTCGACCCATTTGTTTAGTAAACGTCGATTGTTAAATTCACACAGCAGGCCCGATTTGGTAATGGCATATGTCGACTCTTTCGAATCACCTCGACCACAGGCAACATCACAAAAGTAATTATTTCGTTGATCACCAAGAATGGCGCATCGTCCCATCAACGGTAACGATTCATATTTGCTATTCTTGCTTGCAATATCATTGTAGTCAAGATACCAAAACTTTACATGTCGATTTCCAACCGTAACAAAATATTCGCCATCTTGTGCAAATGAAATGGCCTTTACTTTGATTGAAACCTTGTTCGATGCCACCACATGACTGTTCTTCCAATCCCAAACATTAACGAGATTATCATGTTGAGATCCAACCGAAACGACGTACTTGGAATCGGGTGAAAATGTCTATATTTAAGAATGAAAAAGAAAACAAGAATTAATCAATCAATCGTCGTACAAGGTGGTGATAGTCAACATATAAAACTAACTTTCTAACCAATGTAACGGTCACACTCGAATTGAATCATCAACTCAATAATTTTTATGGAATGTTGTCATTCGCACCACCAATTGTCATATTTCTATCCAATCTATCGAGTCTTATTCGATATTCATTTGAAATATAATGTTATATATTTGTTGCTCATCATTGCTAATTTGATTGTTATGGTGGCATTTTCGTCATCTCAACCGCAAACATATCATTGCAATGATTGCAATATACAACTCAATACATGTGCCACCATATGTGTGTACCATATATATATATAATTTTATCGTTTCGACATTTGATCATGCAACTGTCAATCCTACACGTTATTGACATGTCGTGCATTTTGGAAAGTATTGCCACCGCAACCCACATTGACGATTAATGTCAGGAATTTGTACACACATTTATATGATGGTTTTCTCTCTTTCTCTTTTTTTTTTGCTGTTGTCGATTGTTCGTCATGAACAAAATTTGTGGTCAGAACAAGTTGTGGCGACCGGCGATCCATTGCAAATGTCACATAAGTGTCAAATATATAATAAAATAATTGGAACGTTCCGCTCCATAGTATCCAATTTGAATATTTGAAATATATATATAAAAAAATGGGCCGGTTTAAGTGATTTACTCATTACATACTCACACAAACACACACATAAATGGTAATGGACGTGTAAATATGTCAAAAGATTAGATTATTTATATGTCACCATATTATTCTATACACTTTTTTTCCCGTAAAACTTTTCCGTTTATGACCGCAACGATGTACAATTTGTTACCTGTTTGTCATTTCCATTATAATATGGTTCATTAAATCACATCAAACAATGAATTATGATGCCACGATTCATTCAAATTAGCCTACATATGCATATATATATTTATAGTCAGAATAAAAAGAGACACAAGATTGAAAATTCTGAATGTGGCAAAAGAAATGGTTTTATGGTCGTCACACACACACACACACTGGCCCAATCATTGGAAACGATGATGAATAGTGGTCGAACGAGAAAGCGTAATAATAATATTACATAAAGACAATCATTTTTTTAAGTATAAGAATATATTTTAAAATATTCTTTGAATCAACCAAGTGGAAAACAGTGAACGAATTATACCAAATGGTGAAACTATATGGTGGTATATGATAATGTATTCCTGATTGACGACCACTAATCGACTAGATTGGGAGAAAACTAACGCACGACATGGGAGAGACAATTGGTTCCATTGATTAGAGAGTGAGAGAGAGAGAGCAACAAACATATCAGTTGGTGGCAGGAAGTTCAACAGGTAAAAAAATGGTGACGAATGATGTGTCTAATATAGCATCATATGATTTAAAATTAAATTTTACCCATGCTAAATAGTGTACCGAAATGGCACGTATATAATCATCATCATCGTCAGTGTACATCAATGGCTTGCCAGTGCCTCGATCACAAAACCGACTCGGATCAATTGAGGCTGGATAATTGAGAATGTTATCTTACACTAGCAGACAAGTCAAGATTTCGATGTGGACAACACAATTGAACGTCATGACCCCATCATACACCAACATCATGTCTGAGTGTGGATAATGTTTGCCATCGCCTACGAACGAACCTTGATCGGCTATGGTCGATAGAAAACACAACTAACTAAAAATTCCTGTTGCCATTACCTCGCATCACCTTTCTGTGTGTATAATGCAATTTGCAAGAAAAAAGAAGACGAAAAAAAAGCGCGAGCAGATAAGAGACGATAACCACTTTACCATGGCATAGTATGGTTAACTCGATAACACTAGCTATAGCTAAAAACGGATAGTACACAAAGACTATGAAAATGGTGGTGGTGGTTACCACGAATTGACAACTAACCAAAGTTGAGGTTAGAAACGAAATTACATACACACACAGACACACAAATATATAAAAGACATTCAATGTGGTACTCTATCATAAGGCAATTCATGAACACAAATTGCTGCTCGAAATGACTCGATTCTCGTCTAGATTCGCTCAATTGACAATAGTGCAAATTAAGCAAATGTTTCGTCGAAAACAAAGGTCAATGGGTTGAATTGTATGAACTGGTGTATGGAAGGTTTCCCTCTTCGTTTTTTTTGTTAAACTTTAAAGTCGATCAAGTTATGTATTCGAATTGGATTGCTTTTCTTCTGAGTGAAGAAAAAAATGATGATCCTTTAAAGGTCATCAATCGAAGAATGAATCCATTTTGATCCATTATTTAGGAACGATTCGGGTATGATGGTATGTTATTAGATAAAGATAAGATGCCAACGGCAACATGCCATTCCCCATAATTAGTA
Source organism: Blomia tropicalis (assembly GCA_029204025.1). Classification (NCBI taxonomy): domain Eukaryota; kingdom Metazoa; phylum Arthropoda; class Arachnida; order Sarcoptiformes; family Echimyopodidae; genus Blomia; species Blomia tropicalis. The sequence goes on from CM055090.1 coordinate 7,999,336, forward strand.
TTGAATCGATTGAGAATAAGACGAGAAGCTTGCAAATTGATTTACAGTTTCAAGCGGGCATTTCTTTAGTCTAGACCACCGTTAAAGGCAAACATTGCAATTAAAAGTTGTAAATTGAATTTAGATTCGTTCCATTAATGGAAGCATACGTAATAGAAAGCGATCACAATTGATGCCACCATTGCAAAGTTAATTGCACATTCATTCATTCATATTGAAGATACAAACACAACACAACACACACACACACACTCAAATAGCAATTTGATGGGCGTACAATTGAGTTGAACGAATGCAAACACACATATATATAAGATAGCATAGATCAGGAGTTAATAAAAGATGAACTCGCTTCCATTGATTGTAATGTCGATGCTCTCAATTCTGACAATATTGGCCCATTGTGTGTAGCAATAAGATTAGTAACGGAATTCGTCTCAATCGCCAATCGTCGTTCTCCCTCTCACTGTCTCAACACATTCTGACTTGAAAGGTGAATATAAAAGGGGACCGACGACAATCAACAAAAGAATGAATGAATGGACTTACCACGCAATTGATTCCAATCCTATGTCCTAATAGTGCGACGATCTGTTCGCCACTTGCCACATCCCAAACACGAACATGAGGCTGGTGGCCGCACTAGATTTTCAATATACACAAAAAAACGAAATGGAAATTAATATAAATGTTACAAATGGATCAAAATGTGACTCACCTCTCCGGTAACGATATACTTTCCATCCTTTGAGAATTTGCATGCTGTTATCGGTTTCTTCAATGGATTTATTATGTGCGTTTGCTTATTACGTCGTTGGTTATATAACACAAGTACGCACCTAAATGATGATGATTTGTTTTAATGATTTATGAAATGAGAATAAAAATGAAATGTGATACTTACCCAGAAGGATAAACTACGGTGCCGGTGGATGGATCACAATCGAGCGATGCGTTGTTCGAGACGGTCACTCCAAGAACGCGATCCAATTTCACCTACAAATAAAGATTTAACGAATTTCATTAGTATTGGTATTTTAAATAGACACTTGATCAAACTTAAAACGTAAAAAACCCTTTATTTATATGCATGAAAAGCTGCTTATGTCAATTGTAGACAACAATTTAAGCGGGACTTTGGGTAAAAATGGATAAGCCGCAACAACTATAGATGTTCTCACAAATTAAATATCGATCCAATAAAATTGGTATTGGAAAAAAGGACTCGACCATAAAATGAAATGACCAAACAAAATAAGTGATATTGAGCTCACATACGATTAATGTGAATTGATCAAGTTATAAAATAAAGGGAATAAGTCCATTGATAGATGATCGTATCGAATTGAATCGATTGATTCAAAAATTGCTAAAACTGTTCCCGTCAAATGAACCCGAATGAAATGACCATAAATGAACAAAACGTTACAAAAAAAATGGAAACCAAATTGTGTTCTATCTTTAGGTAAAGTGAACTACGTTCGTGAACTGCCACAATGGTGTTGCCGTACGTCGGGCAAACAATCCGAAAATAGTGACCCCATGTAAATAGTGGAATGAAACGGATTGAGGTGCAAGAGTTGCAATGGAAACGGGTCGTAATCGAACGCAACAATCATCTGAACATTGACTGCAATCAAAAGAAGAGAGAGGGAGAGGGAGAAGAGGGTTCACGATCTCTCCGATCGATTATGTCTCATTGAGATACAAGTTTCGTTGATGTTGTTGTTGTTGTTGGACAACAACAGTTATCGATTCAGTGTTAAATATTCATTGTACAATACTAACATTTCCTACTTACTCTTAGTTGTCAGGTGACGATAATAAAAAAAATAAATAAAAAGATGACAAGCAAACGAAACCTGCATCAAAAATGTGAAATGTGACAAGTGTGTGGACATTGCCGGTCATAGTGAATCTCAACAAAAAACGAGACTCGCCCAAAATATGACAATTAATAATGGGTTAGGGAGGACATCGGCATAGGGTAGTGGCAAACAGATCGACCCGAACAGAACGGAAAGAAGGTCGACGGGTAAAATTGGTTGTAACAATTAGGCAAATAATTCATTTAGAGCTGATGCTGTAATCATCAAATTGCAAAAGTAACGATATGTATATATATGCTAAATAAAGGTTTGTTTCACTGAGTTGTAGTCAATTTACGTTTCAGCCATCACAATTAAAGCTAAAGCACCGTGCCCATAAGCTTTCATGTTTCATTCATTCCCTCACTTCTTCGACAATGAACCCGGATGGTCGAACTATGGATGCAACGGATTCAATTGTAATCAAGGCTAATGTTGTACGAAGAGGGGGGGGAATGGCAAGAATCGTACAGATCTAGGATGATCAACGAGCACCGAATACAAAGAAGAACGATAGATTGTGGTAGATAAGCATCCATCTTGGACATTCATTTGACATTGGCATAAATACATTTCCCATCTGTCTACACCAAAGAGACAATGGTCTTGATGGGACATCAATTATGGATGAACAATGCAACACTTGTCGATCGATTCGTTCACACCTATGAACGATTAGATTGTTGGTGTTGTTGCCATTGCTACTTCTGATGATGATGATGAGTCGTGTTCGGCAATATGCAAACAACATTAGATCAAGATGAATGTAAAGTGCCAAAGTGTTTTGCTCGTTCCGTATGCATGAACGAGTGAAGCGTGTTTATGGTGCTCCATTTTGGCTCCTTATTATCACCTACAGATTTGCTTAAATCGTTCAAGGATCGTTCGCTTACAAACGACCACTATACACACACACACATAGACACGAAACACATTATGAACGTCAATGTCGACGGAACCAATGATACGGTCATTCCAGTTCTAATCAAATGCCTACTACTAATGCAACAACATGGTTAGGCGGAAATGCCTTCCAGCGTCATCGCGTGGACATCGACAATTTATATGGCCATTAATAGTCCATTCATTCATGGTGATAAGTACGGCACCCATGATGATAACCATGTGAACGTTATATAACTTTTCCGACCAACAAGTTTAGGAATGTGCTGTCCACACCAAGCCACAAAAATCATTGGGAAAAGACTTGGCATATGTGTGGACAAAACAACATTGCGTAAAAGGGGGACAATTACTCTATGGTGGTGGTGTTACGCGGTACCAGTGATTAATCGAGTAGTGGGATAAAAGGTGTTACTAGATTACAAAATGTCAGCCACTAATCAACATGTCATCATTGAATGATCAAAGAAGGAGAGGTAGAGATAGAAAATTCAAGCCTAATTGTTGCGATCGCATGTGACGAGATGATGATACAAACAAGATAATCTGTGCTAAATCCAATCTTGTACTTAAACTATTGGAATGTACATATCGATTGTATCTCAATGTTTTAAACGTTAAGCAAATAACCATTGGTGCGACCAATTGGTGCCATTTATATATCTATGATGATGCCGTTGTAACATGCAAACGATGCGACCCCCGGAATGGTGAACGATTCATTCGCCGATATGTGTACACAATAATAGAAATCGAATTAATCTCATTATGGACAGTAATAATCGATCAATGGAGCAAGAAGAGTGAACATTGCCGACGGAATGCAATTGCATTCGATGCCGAGTGATCATCAATCAAAATGGATGGAGCCAAAGTGGTGGCTGGTCAAGTTTGAGTTGAGCTGCCGCCGTCGCCGTGCCGGTCATCACACACATTGCATTTTGACTGAGACACGTCGGACATAAGTCAATAGCCGTTCACATATTGGCCATTCAATGGGCACCCGTCCATTCAACCAATCTATCTATCTATCCATCCAAGTTAGGTTGCAATGTATGAACGAATGGTGTCAAATTGAATTATAGAGATCGAGACTTAGGCAAAAGGCTAATTGTGCCACAACATTCGTGATGTACGATTCAAGCCATTCCACATGGCCATATATACTTGTTCCCATACTCGAAATGAACGATACGATACGAAACGAAATGACGAAGACCAGTTGAATTCCCAAACACATCTATCTATCAATACATACACACATTGATGATCAGTTCGTTCGTTCGTGTGATAGTGATCATATCAATCGAATTATTGACCTATGGCTTGCTATTCCTAAACTCAATCTTTCAATTGATCGAACTCAATTCGGCAAAGACAATTGAGAGTGGCTATTAAAAGTAACATGGCACACGAGTACAATTAATGATTGAAATGTGTCTCCTTGTAATCCTACAATGGAATGAATGTTTTACAAGACACAAATGTGTGTAATACGATTATATGAAGACTAGTTCAGTTAACAATTGGTGCAATGGTGAAATACTTGAACGAATCAAACAAGTGGTCGGATTTAGAATTGAAATAAATAGAAAAACAGTACAAATCATGGTGATTGAGCATCAAACCTTTCAACATAATAAACTCGAATCAGTAAAAATGTATAAACCGTGTTCACATTTGCTGTAGGCTGATGATCAGATGAAGATAGTGAACGTTCGTACTCGAATGTTTTGCATAAATCCATCGATATGCCTTTGTGTCGGCGCACCGACTGCCACATTATCGAAGTGGTTGTGTGCCATTATCGGAAACATTGCAATTACCGGACACACTGGGCTGCAAAGTAAAAAACAAAATCGGACTCATGTTCGACCTATCCGGCGGCTATGTTTGCAATCTTCGATTATTAGCGTAATATACCATCACAATGTGGCCATCAATCGAGCATCATCGAGTTCGACCGTCAAATGGTATCGTAAATAGTCGACAGGTCGCACAGTAAAAATACAAAAATATATATATAAATATACGGCACAAAAATTGGCTAAATTCAAGAATAGTTTCAACAAGTTGGCATACGAACGTGTACGATTACGGTAGGGAAAAAACGGTCAGTTAAGGTGAAAAATTAATTACACCAACGTTGAAAATGAGCAAAAACGAAGAAGAGAAGAGGCCGACGTCGCCGCTGCCGCTTCTTATAAGATAGTTTGGTCGGTCAGTCGATTATCGACATTTATTATATATACTGACATAATTCGCAATGCAAACTAGCTTAGTGAAGGCAAAAAAATGAGGACATTGACAACAAATCTAATACGGCTCCGAGAATGATGATCCACATTGTACATCAATTCTATCAGTTGACCACAACTGTTCATAATTATTGAACCGTAGAACCAAAAATTCAACGTTTGGTACAATAAAAAAATAGAATAGGCTTGAAGTAAACCTATTTGGTAATGACATATACGGTAAATTCAAGTAAAAAAACAAACAAATAAATAGGAATGGCTGAGTGACGACGATCGGTCAAGTAGAGTGAATTCAAAACATGGGATCGGTGTCTCTCTTTCCCATTTTCTTCCTCTCAAACTTGCATTTCAAATGGGTAAAAGTTGGTTGAGTGAGCCGGCTGCCTGGCTGCAATCACCATGACTTGCCATCGAAAGTGGCCCACGCACAAATGCCTCAATACACAACATATTGGCAGTGCTGCTGGCCATTGCTGACCAATGGTATAAGTTGTCGAATCTCGTATGGACGAATTGAATGGCAGAACAATGGCAATTTACATTTCAAATGAAATGTGTGTGCAAGTGTGTGTGTGTGTGTGTGTGTGTGTGTGTGTGTGTGTGTGTGTGTGTGTGTGTGTGTGTGTGTGTGTGTGCGGTTGGTTGGCTGGTTTGGTTTGTGGCGTCGACATATATTTAGTTGCCCATAAATCGGTGACCGAATCGAAAGGCAAGTAAAATGACGGCCAATGGGACTGGTACGATTTCAATTATCAATTCAAAAATGCATGGACACGGCTTCACCTTTACAGTTGTATCCACGCAAACACATCAAATGGTTGTAACCTGAGTTTTAAGCTCACTCTCTCATTTCTCAAATCGAGAGCAAATGTCGACTTTCCACAAATATGATCAACATTTTTCTTTTAACTTCAAAAGGTAATTGGAAGACGCGTCTCTATACCAGCAACTTGCCGGTAGCATATAGGCATACGAATGTATAAGCACTGTCCAATGAGTTAGCAACTATGCCATCAAGGACAATTATGGCCACCAAGAAGATATGACATGCTATTGCACAATTGTTGACCGACCAATTATGCCGTAACAATCATATGATTCCATCAGCAGAATGAGCAGGTGTATCACCAATTGCCACACAACCAATGTCGTACATAAGAATGTACCATTCAACAAAAACAATTTTCGATGATGAAAATGAAACAAAGATGAAACATACAAACACATAGACAATCATTCAATAACAAATGAGAATGATCAATCAATGGATTGGGCACACCATTTCCCGTATTGGACTGCAGTGATAAACAATGTGGGCATAGGACCATATGTTCAATACACAATGCCATCCAATGTTGAAAAAGGAGAAAGAAAAAAATATGGTCGCGCCTTTGCAACAATTGTATCCAACTATGCAATCGACTGCCAAGCATACACACACACATCGGGACATCGATTCGCTAATTAGTGACATCTATTAGTAGAAAGATATTCAATATTATGCCGCCAGCAGGCATATGCAATGGTCGCATACATTAAACTGGCTAATGTGGTTAGATAAATAAGGAAAGATGATCCAATTAGATCGAGAGTGGGCTTACAAAGACAATGGTCCAATTGAAATTTACAGTTCCAGTTTGGTGAGCTTGGGTGGACACATCATGTGTGAATGGATATGTTTACTGATTGGCTCGTTCCAAAAATGGGAGCGTGCAAACATGACCAAAATGTTTGTAATGGTGAGAGAAAGCCAATTGCAAATTGCTCTCAAGTTCATTCGATTGTTTTCATCAATGGTTCATTGTGCAGACGACGAGCACAATGATGATGATGACGACGACGACGATGCTCATTAGAGAACTGAATTGTAAAGTCTCACTTTCCAAGTATATGATCAAAAGGTTCGATCGTTGACCATAATCAACTCTAATTGTGCCGACACAATTGAATGTGACATGCCCACCTTTTGTCCGATAAGTTGCCGTACTGTGCCGCTTCAACGGAACGACAAATTCAGATTGTACAGTATACAATTCGTTCGTCAAACAGTATTATACAATATATAATATATTGCAGCATGCAATCCAATCAATCAATGGAACACGGCAACAATCATTTGATTCAATCATTATACAATGAATGAAACTAACATAATAATGTCAATGGGTTTGTTAGAGAAGCAAGGAAAAAAAAGATGGAAAAGGCGAACAAAATCGAATCGAGTTTATAATCAACAATGGTTCGATCGATGGTAACCTAATAAATGAGAACCTATTGGATATAACCAAACAGTTTTATGGCGAAAACATTTGAACCTATTGCCCCAAATGGACAATGAAATGAAGTGAACCAACAAGTAGTAGATGGTGGCCACTTCTCACACTGACAAATGTGACGAAGTGAGGCGCGATAATGATAAGACAATGAGTCCGGTAGAAACGAAAAAAAAACCCGAACGAACGAACGAAAGAAAAAAAATGGAAAGAGTAGTCGATGTGAGACGAACATACCTCAGGATATTTGATGAAACTATTGAATTGACTTTGTGAGCCGGCACCAAGCGATGGGAGCATTCCACCGGCAATGTCCATGATGTTGTCGATGGTGTCGGTCGGTGGTGGCAATGATTCAACAAACACAAGTGGAGCATCAATTTTTCATCGCTCAATGTCGACCGTCGTTCGTGTGTATTGTAGAGATTGTGATGGCAAACAAAATTGCAATGCCGCCAACTCACGATGCAGCTCGACCAGATCGGTTGGCCAATGGCCACTATACTCGCACCGAAACGAATTTAATTGGTCGAGAAGGACAACAACGAAAATAATAATAACAACAACAACAACAGCTAAAGTATATTTTGCTGCATCCAATTTAAAGTCGCAATGTGTGATGTGGTCTCTTGATTCTTGACGATGTATGTCTTCGGTTGCTCTTTCACTCAACTGTCAGGCTCGTAATGAAAGCAATCGAGTGAATAATGATGCCGATTATGACAAATCGTTTACTAATTAGACATTGCCATGCGACTTGATCAATAGATCTCATCAAGGGGGACAAGAAAAAAATTGTATACACTCATAAAAAGTCCCTCCGACGAGTGAAGCTTGTCAAGGACATGAACGAGGATAAAAAAAGTGGAAAACGATGCGACCGTGGAGAGAAAAAAGGGTATTGAATCATTCGCAGTGTTGGTTTGTATCACAAGTTGTTGTTAGTGTTGTTATTTTCTCAACGAATCGATCAAGTGTGTCCAATAACGCTTGTGGCAATAATGTTCGAATTGGAATGCTTCCGAAACAATTCGTACACTAATATAGAATTAGTCCGAAAAAAATGTTAAACGTAGGTTCAAGGTTGTTAGCAGAAATAATTTAGCAAACACATCGATGACAACAATAGTATCGACATTGTTCATAAATAAATGAATTGCACGAAACATAAATGGTTGATGATTGGTATGACAATCAATGGGTGATTGGTGGTTGTGGCAACACCAAATCAAACGATTAATTGTTGGCGACAAACAATTGAATTATATAAACAAAATATCGAAGGACACTTATGGACAACCATTGCTGGGAACGAACGGCTCATGTCCGGGCGTTAACCCACAGAATTACACACAAACACAAGAGAGGGACAAAGAGTGAGGTACCAGCAGACATTATACGGGGTTTGATCAATGTTGACAATGTTGAATTAATCACGTATGGTGTGTCGTGTAGATTGTGAAAACGAAAGGTGGAGAGATTTTTCCCAAACTAATACGCCATTTGATAGATCAGTTGTGCCAATATTGGCCATAACGGACGAAGTGGCATTTAGGTATGGCACGGAAATGGTTTGTTGATTTATAACACACAACAACACTAAACCGATTGGTGACATTGGTTACGATGGCACTCTTCTCATCGAGTGATAAGATGTCGATCAACGATGTCGATATGGTGCCACCCTCTCGCACACAATTATTTGGCAATAGTAATTGGGCCCCTTCGTTGCCATTTTTGGGCGTCAAATCAAGCTAAAAAGGTAAGCCAAAATCGACATGTGGCGAATATGCACCAATATGCCATTAGCTGTGTACAGGAGTGGCATTACCTGGTTGCACACAAACACGCAAAATCACGACAATAATCAGAAGGATCACAGATTGATCAAAGGCAAAGGTGCCGATTGGCGTCGTCTGTGAGTGGTGAGTGTGTGTGTGTGCGTGTGGAACAAACGAAGCCTATCAATCTAGTACGAAGAGAAGACAGTCGGCGAGACACGGACACAACAAATGAATTTTGGTGTTGGTCGTTCTGGTTGTGTTACATTTAAAGCTGTTTGCTGGAATATTGCCAAATGTTCTTGATCGTTTCAAGCGAAAGTCGATACAATTGTTGGTGCATTTGATCGTGTTGGAGATGTGTGGCATAATAAAAAAACGACAACTGGATGACTACTCGAACAGGTGGATCATATGTATATGTTCATACATCAGACAAAGTGTCGCCTGCATGGAACACAGGTAGAGAGAGAGGGAGACAAATAGACGATGGCAACATCGACAGAACACAACACAACACAACTACACCATCAAACAAAGGCATTCAAGGGAAGATCACATCAACAGTAGAGTGATGTGCAATAATAAGATTGGAAAGAAGAAGAAACGGGCAACACATTACGAGAGTGATGGAAGCCTTGTGCGGCCAGTCAGCGATTGAGACCTTCTGAAGCTTTCCTTGCTTCGCGATCGTTGGTCGTGTGTATGTGTGTGTGTGTGTGCGATTGTGTGTGGCACTCACACAAAAAAGCGAGTATATACTCTGCTCATATATGAAAGTCCGTTCGTAAAAAAAAATGCAGCAACAAGGTGGAAAGCACCAGCAACAGCAACAACAACAAAAACAGCAGCATCAACGCAGCAACCATTGAAAGCAAACAAGCTGAGCCAGGCTAGTGAGAGCAGACAAGTTAGGAAGCGGCGAACATTGCTTCTCTCTTTCTCATTTTCTCTCCTGATCAAAGGACAGGTACTGAACTTGGCGGTCGACGAAAACCGAACATAGACAACATAGAGCCAAGACGACGGTGTGGCCATTCTCTCTCATATTTGGTAACTTGGTTTTTAGTTGCCGGTCAGATAGACAGTCCGGTTGGCAATTCCGAAACGATTAAACAAAGTATATAAGATGCAACAAATTAATACAATTCATAGAATTTTTAATTATATGTATTATACTATCGAATATGAAGATGATAGATTGATGGACGTGTCTATTTTTATTTTAAGAATCATGAAACAATGGTCGGAAGAACATTTGACAGAATGTCAACGATTCTGATGCTCGGATGCTAATGCAAGACCACCACTGTGCAACAAGAAGAAGATGCCAACCAGGTTAATGAGCATCGTAACACTCTAGTAAACTTGTTTATATCTTTCGGGTTGTTATGTTTGCATGAATGAAGAAAAATGTTTCAAGACAATAGCAATATATGGCAATAGATTGGTCATCTTTAGGACACACAAAATGGGCAAGTCGAATGAACCAATGTCGCACTCACAAACCAATAATATACTAATGGGCAATAATACACAAAAGAGTACAAAAAAGAAAACAAATCATTTTGATGAATGATAATGATGCGAATGAATCGATTGTTGACTATTTTCAAACGATCCGTTGGTAATTATCGAGCCAAAAAAATGGGCTGACAAAACGGTGCCATAATCATATCATCGCAACATCGTTCGCAATGATGATGATAATAATAATAAATGAAGGAAAGGTGGAGTGCGCCTAGAATGCAATGAACCTGATAGACAATTCTAATGTAATGAATCGACCAAATCATGGCCGATGATTGCCTCATTGATGGATCCGCACAAAAATGATCATCAATGCAATGGAGTGTAATGAGAATGAGGGAGATGAGTGCACTAAACACATTACTTAAAAACCTGATTTTATCGGTATTTCCACCACCACCATCATAGAAACGATTAGCAAGAATTGTTAAGAAGATGGGAAAACTATAATGTTAAAGTAAGAATGTAGATCGCATACGTGAAAGGGAATATAATTGAAACATATCTGTCGACCTGGTGACCGTACATCACAAAGTGGGCCGTAATGTCTCGAGTTTCAAGTCACTTCCTCAAAGTTTACATTCTAAACTGAACTGGAATCTCAATTCTCGATCGAATTACACCGTAAATATATTCCGGATAATTTGGCCAAGATTATTGTCGACCATAAAAATTGTAATCGTGTGTTTGCAATCATTTAACGGAGAAGATATTTGCAATCAAGAGATGGAAAATGGGACCACTTTCAAGTTAATATTATATATATAAATATGATGAAATGGATACATAAACTTAAATTTGAGTGCGTGTATGTAGCACAATGAAGCAATTGCTCAATGCTAAACGTGTGCGAGTGAGTCGGCACTTGCATGAGACAATGACCAATTGACGCACGATAAACAAGTGAATAATTAACGCCAAATAGACGACTAAAAGAATGAATCGGGCTCCTCACTTTAAGATGACCATCTGTTTTTTGTTCTACACAGCAACATCAAGGCTGAAGAAGCCAAACGATTCAAAGTCACGCTACTCGTAAAGATGGTCACATAGATATGGTTAGGAATGTAGAGATAACACCTGTAACTCTTTATCGTGTCAGTGTCGAATGAGAACAATCGAAAAATAGTGACACCTGTTAGCGTTCAACAACAACAACAGCAGCAGTATATCTCAATAATTAATTTGTAAGATATTGATTATTTACGCCTAATGCTTAACATCATGCATCAATCAACTAAATTATAAATAATTAAAGAAAAAAGTTGTGGTAACTTACCCTAGAGTCAAGTGAAACTGGTACATTGTTACGTTTAAGTCCCATCTTTCTGATGACTGTTCGTCGATGTACGTTTGGATTGGAATTATCCTCACAATCTTGGTCAGTGAATTCGGTTTGTGTCGTCCATTCAGATCCATTATCACATTGGTTTAATTTTAAAGTGGTAGGTCGACGACTACTTGATGATTGAGTACCATAACCCATTGTGTTCGACGGATCGATGTTAAATGATGACATTTTTTTTTGGCTTGCCTTTTGAGGCTAAAATATGATTTGCTTCAATGGGAAATAATGATGCATGGCACGTCGAATGACCAGAGAGTTTGATGATGCTTAATGTTGGTGTGGTCCGGTTCAGTTTAGTTTATGTTTTCGTCTCAGCTGCTTGCCTGCGAGCGTGTGTGTATTGTCAAGTGGGCTGCAAAGAAGACAATGAGTTAATAACTAGACGAATATCAATTAGACATCAATGTGAATGGCCACCCAAATGAATAGAAGTGGAAAAAAGGTGGATGAAAGGGAAAGTGAGTTGCCTGCCAATGGTTCACACTAGTCATCTGGTTAATTAGACTCGCTCTTGCCGCTGTCGTATGTGATTGTGTCGAATGGTGTTGACAGACAAGTGGCATTCGTGGAGGACGACCAGTGTGTGTGTGATGAGACCACGATACACAACACAGACACAAAAGGTTGTTGGATGGTGATCGACTGTTTTGATACGACCCGTTGGCATACACAAAAGACGCAAACAATTGAAAGTTAGAGGAACGACAATGATCGCACCACTCGGATGCGTTCACATTGAACAAATGGTCATTGGTACATCATTTGAAACATTGTTCAAATCGTTCACGATCTATACGAACGCGTGACACAATATATTGCATCATTCGGATGAGAGTCAGCTGAACTTACTGGTCTAAGTAAGAGTCGATACAATCAATGAAGTTTGAATTGCACGTTCACGTATAAATCTATCTATCTAAATATATCATTTTAAAGGGGGTGAACAGAGTACAATATTTATTGGCAATTCTAACGATCAATTACTATTGCAACCGATCCTGATTGATGTGATGAAGCAATTGGGCAGATGATTGACAAATCAAAAAACATTATACTGCAATACAATGACATCAATTGGCAACAAAACAAAACAATGATCAACAATAATTGGTGTGATGGTAACGAACGTGCACATACACACACATATTGTCGTATGAGAAATGATGACAATACGTAAACGGTTCCGATTAAAACAAGGGAATGAGAGATTAAGAGTTTTAATTGCGATGTAAACATTAACTGACAAATGTTAGAGAAAATGGATCTACAATGGAAGAAAAATGATACGATTCGAAAGAGATCGCATGAACTAATAGACATATTAAACACTTGAGCGCATATGATCACTGAATCAGGCAATGGTAAATGGTCTCTTAATTGCCCATTGGCGACAAAGTGGTCAACAATTCACACGGAAACATTTGTCCACAAACACCGCAACCACTATCATGAAAGTAACAGCAATTGCTTTTTTGTTGTTATTTATTGTTGAATTATGCATTCAATCCCGGATGAAAAATGGAGTGGTTGGTGAGACTTTGGTTGGTCAAACAAGCAAAAGACCCAAAGCAATGTTTGTGCCGGTGAATGATAAGGTAAAAAAAGAGGAAACACATGGCAACAATGCAATATTTGATCATGTGCTTCTAATGTTGATTATGAGAATTGTTGAAGATCGTAGTGGGTCCATTAGGTCGACCATCGATCGTTTGTTGACAATCAACTTCATACATTACAATTCACGTTTAAGCTGGCAATTTCATATACATTTTAAGTGATAATAGAGATCTCAAGTGGACATCAGGTGAAGCGAATAAAAATTATGCAAATGTGTAAAGATTAACGAGTGACCAAACCGATAACAAATGGCTGCATCAACAACAAGTTTGGTATCGCACCCGTTTAAGTCGTTCTATCTAAGTTAATACCTTTAGGCGAGTACAAACATTGACGATGGAAATTGTATATATTTGGACACCATAAAAAGATACGAGACAAAATTGAAGATGATAATGTTAGATGAGATTGACGTGCCGTACAAGATTTTGATGTGTTCAATACACACTCAAACAGACAGTACAACATAAATATAGTTCACATATTATAAATGCGAACCATTCGGCACATAAACGAAACAAACGATGTCAAACGACCGATGATTGAGCATAATTGCCAGCCTCCAGATGTTGTATGAGTGGCGAGTGCACATCGACAACTAATTAATCCTGGGAAGTAAAATAATAAAAAAACGGACAACATTGCATCGTCATTTCGAGTCAATTGGTCGTAATGAAAGACATAATCATAATCGGTCTCGGTATGAAGCGAATACGCTTCATTTCAATTGAATGAAAATGAAATGAAAACTACTACCACTACAATAACGGTGCTCCATTTGGATCACCTTTCCTATTGAACATTATCAATATTTAGAACTTGATCGCAAGGAAATGGTTTAATGCTATATAAATAGCGGCACACAACCATATATCGACACAAACTAAACTCCATTCAATTAAATTAATAATAGGATTTGAAAGAGCAAACAAACGTTTCGAACCCTTTTGTATTTGTGTGTCGACTGTAAAATTGAAAGCATACAAGACAAGCATTTTATGTGAATGACTGTCGAGAATGAAATGGGTTCAAGTGAACATGCAAATGAGACTCATTCGTGTTACGATATTGATCGATCGATTCAATCGTATGTATACTCGCTAATGTCGGGCACCATTCGTCAACAGTGTTCATATGATGCTAATTGGTTGGCACCCATCATATACTGTTGTCGTACAGTATTGGATGACAATCGTAACCATGGTTCGGTATTTTGTTACACACAAGCGTGAGAGATGTGATACTAGATCTTGAACCAGGAAAAGATGGGGGAAGGGCAACACATGAATTGCGATAATGATTGGTGTCATCAAAAGGTGCGCGATGGGTAGCAATGATGACAAATCGTTTCATAGGTCGGCTCGGTCATTCGTTTGTTCGTTCGTATACACTCAAAGAAGGAAGTAAACGAAGAATACAAGAATAGAACATAGATGAACAAAGAACGACACATAGTCTACATTGAATGAGAAGGGCACGCTGGTTGAACGCGTACTAACCAGTTGGATGGTATTAGTTTAAGAAACATAAATAGATGCTTAAGAATGATAGTACGAAAGTATGATAGCATTTATATTACTTCTTACCAGTTATATATTTAGACACCATCTATGTTGTGATGCGTCGATTCGGGCTTCAAAACATGCAAACAGGTGGTTGCAGTGTATGCCTTGGCGTCTTTACAAACATTTGTCATCGATTTTCAAGTCAACGTTTGTTTCAATAGAAATCGAAATAGAACATTCGGTATATGTAGATCAATGGTAAAATTGCATTTATCACAACGAAAATTTTAAAAAATAAGGTGAGAATGGCACTGAATCAAAGAGCACGTTAGATATTACACAGTGAGTGGAGAAGGCGTAAGTTGCAAGGCGTTATGTTTATAAATAATAATAACTATTATTTTGGTGAGAAGAGGCGAGCCATGGTATTGCTTCAATATCTATCACATTGATTGGCTATTTCGATTAATGCTATCACACAATGGCATATGAAACACTGAAATGGTGTTCAAGGTGATATCGAAGGCACAGATGTGGCGTGAATGTGTATGTGGAATGAAAAAAATGTTCACAGATCAATTGGTGTAAATTGGTGATTGAAAATGTCGCAAAAATACTTGATAGAAGATATGAAACGTTGTATGTTGTTATTGTTGCTGTTGTTGGTGGTGGTGTGTTGCCGCGGACAATGGACCAGTGCCCAGTGTTTCGAGGATCAATGCCTTATGGACAGGTTGTGGGGCGATTGAAAGTGTACATGAGATGAGCGCGAACGCCACGAGAGTGTCCGCGCGTAGTTTCTACTTTGCGCCACACACTGTTGTGACCACAGTTGTCAATTGGCCACCTTTTCAACTATACTTCACCTACAACACCACAACCACATACCACAATATCGGTTTGTTGTTGTATCACAACATTTGGCATCGTACACAAAGGACGATTACTAACGGTGTAGCTATTTCCACACTAGCGCCATCTTGTATAGTAGAAGAAATACGTTTCTAATCTAGATAATTTATTATTAACGATATTTTTAAATTTTTCTAATAGATTTTTAGTAAAATTAGTTGGTTTTAAATTTGGATACATAAACTTTCATTTGTAAACTTACAGGGACCAAGTTAAACCAAAGTTCAGAATAATGGGAAAAGAGGCCGCGGCAAACCTAAAATGTTTAAACGTTATAACATCCAGAATCGGAATAAGATGGCGCCAGTAGTTTTAACAATCGATATTCTTTGCATTTGATTTATTAGACCAAAATGATAATTTATTATTCCGAAAATTGTACATTTTATTCATTAATCATAAAAACTTATGTCATTTATATATTGATCAAACCATAAATTGACCAATAGTATCGAATTCATTTCTTCTCAATTGAATATCTCATAATTCATATTGAACATTCGGAATTAGATCTCAATTCGATTCTCATCAACCATTGAGTATGTTAAATCGATTTCAAATGAAACGAATATTGACAAAATTTTTATTTTACTTGAAAAAAGCATAAAAAAGTTGATGGAAATTGTTTCAGTAACAAAAAAAATTGTTGGATCAAAGGAAGGGGCTTAGTGAAGAAAAAAAGCGTGCGTTAGGTCAATGTTGTGAAATTAAATTGACAAGCAGGAAGTGTCACTGCTGGTGCCAGTGACCTGTCGACCAACCATTTGACAAGTCTCCTATCGAACGAATGAATACAAACGAATTGACACGTCACGTCGAATGACAAGGACATTGTCCGACCATAGTTTGAGATTAAAATCCCACAATATCCAATACTGTCACCAACATTTCGTTGTCCGTGTCCGTCTTGAGACAAATTAAAGTTGACTTTTCGGGTTGACATCACAATCGAAACCAATTTCATCCATATAATTTTCTGAATCTTTTTCATCAATGAATTGCAGACAAAGTGAAAGTAATGGGAATGATGGAATGGAGGAGACAATATTTGCCAACATTGAATCATTGTGAACACCAAATGATTTGATTTGGTCCAATTGGTCTAATTGGCATGCCAGCATACTTTTCTTTCTTTCTATTTTAAATTGGTTCCAATTGAATCGATGAATCACCAAAAAAGTGAGAGAGAGAGAGAGAGAGAAGAGAGAGAGAGAGAGAGAGAGAGAGAGCAAAATGGTGCTGCCAAATGGCATGGGAGTTGTCTTCCAATTTACCTGCCATTGTTGAAATGATTGTGGTTTGAGTTTTAATTTTTTGTATTGTTCAACATTGATTGTGATTAGCCTTGAACGAGTGGGAGATGGTTAGTGGTTGATGATGGTGATGATGGTGATGGCATTGAGATCGACGATGCCCAATTCATAGCATATGTTCATCTTCCGTTTGGGCAGGTAACGTTTTTTTTTTGAGAGCTAATTGAGTTTGGCCCGTTTTGACCCCCAAACAGATCACGGCGATGACCAGATGCCACTTGTGCCCAATTCATGTCCTAATCAATTTTAAAATAGTTCGTTGCTTAATTCATTTACGAAATGTTGGCGCGCGAGCAAACGGACACGCCTAACTTTGTCCATCACGGAATCAATTCACCGATTACTATTTCGATTTCGAACCAAAAATAGATCAAAATTTTGACGTTTGATTCATTTTTGGGAGAATATTCTGTCATAATTTCCATTCATTAATAGAAGAATCGAGTTCATGCATTAATTACGGCCGATAGATAGATTGGTCGATGTAATGTGCCACTTTCGAATAAATGTTTGGTCAAATCATTGTTGCCATACTATAGGACGATGCTGTTCAATGCACTAATGACGATGATGGGCGCTCTCATTTACCATGGACGATACCAACGGGACATTGGATCTGAGTTTGAGTGGAAATCTGTGCTATACATACACAGACAGAGAGATACGAGAAAAAAAACGAAACGAACGGTCGGCAAACTCAATTTGCTGATAAATTATAAATGAGCAATTGAATTCTTGCTGCCTGGCTGAGTCCAATTAACTAGTACGGCGAAAGCCACTCACCATCGATGGCACTCTCCACTCGGGACATTTTTTTTCCATTGCCTCCTGTAAATGTATATGTGTTTCTCGAGCTCACCACACGAGTACAGAAAGGGGAGAGAAGATTGACTGCCGCCACTTGGTTCCATCGGTTCTGGAAAAGAATTTGGAGAAATTAGACACACACAAATAGAATGACACTGCCATTGACACACACACACACACACACACACACACACACACACACACACACACACACACACTTTCATGCATTCATTGAATTTGAGCAGTTAGATATACGTACGTGCAAAGCCATTGGTCGTTTCAAATGCAAATGGATGCGGGACAGTCGAAAAAAAGGGACATTGCAAACTATACACTAAAGGACATGAAAGGGTAGTTTGCCCAAATTAGAGGGCCGAGATAGCCACACACACACACATCCATTGCATTCTTCATTCATTCACCCACACGGTTCACTTTTAATTTTTTTCCTTCTTTCCTGTCCTCCAATGTAATTTAGCCGAAGCTAATGCAGCCGATTGTACCATTTCATTTTTTTTGTTGCCATCCATCCATTCGTTCTTTCCCTTTCTCTCATTCACTCATTCCCGGTTCCGTCCGTCTTGTGTTGTGCGTCCGATGTGGACGACTCAGTCCGTTCGCTCTTCATGTTTAATGGTGCCCGCTTGTAATCAAGCAGACCAGGAGTGCCCCTGCCAACACCATCACCACCATCACCATCATCAACATCATCGGACTGACGCATCAAACCATCAGGCTTGTGTGTGTGTGTGTGTGTGTCAGAAGATTGAGTTTCAATGAATTGATGGTTATTCACAGCCACCACCATCATCATCATCATCATCACCATCCACTAAAGGGTTTGCTATCCCGAAAAAAAACTGAACCATCCCAACTCATCGAGTCAACATTCTCGGTCAGGATCCAATGAGAATACCAAACTAACAAAAAAAAAAAGAATAAAAATGCAAGGAGGGGAAGCCAACTTTCAATATAGCAGTATCTTGCCGGACGAATAACAAGGCGGTGTCCACACGATCGGTCGACAAGAACCAAAACGAGAAAAAAAACACAAGCTAATGTCATCTTGTGCCAAGTGTGTGGCACCCATAATTGGGAACCACACATCGTCCATAATTGAGATGCTAAGACGCATCGAGTGGAATGTAGACATTCTCACCCAAAAGAGAGAATGGAAAAAAAAGTGCACATATAATCGAGATAAGTCCGAAATGTGTGTAGTGTCGTATTTAAATCAAAAGCAAAAGGATGCATAAGACAAATGAGAAAAGTGCCGAACCAACATTTTGGTATAGTTGGGCGATCATGATCGGGCATTGGGAGTCACCAATTGTCATGAAAAGGAAAGTACCTATTAGTGGACCATTTCGACCAGAAACAAAATGAAACGGCAAAAAAAACAGAGAGTGAAAGAGAAAGGAACGAGAATCATTGGATTGTAATGGGCAAATGGCGCTGATTTATCACCTCTCCATCGAAACGAATGCCAATATGGCACAACAGATCGAAAGCTAATGATACGGCACAATCGATTGGAACAAAGAGAATGGTTCCGATCTTCGTCGTTGTCGTCATCATCATCATCATCATCGACGTCGTCGTCGTCGTTGTCGTCGTGCCAACAATGCATATATAATGCAAGAACCACACAAGAAGAGCGAGAGACCATCTCGTGTCTGGAGAACACTGTATATGGACACTGTAATTTATTAATTTACATTGTGGATTATTGCCTGTTATATTTGCCTATTATATACATTTCACATATAATCGGCCAATGTGATCAATAAATAATTTAGATTCAACATTGGGCCTAAGTACCAACAAAACATTATGGAGTGGCGAGAATATTTGATAACCAATTGTGAAATAATGGCCCTCTCATTTGGTATGATCGTTAGGTGAGACACATTGGAACACGGCCAAATATAGTACAACGTTCACATATGATTTGTAAAATTAATACCATTTTGAATGGGACATTGGAACCAGTTGGTCCATTCACTAGAATGAATATATGTGAGTGTTGGAGAAAATATAAAATTACACAAACAACTTTTCAACTATAGCGCATTATGAAGGAAAAGTAGCCCATTTCTAGTCTAATTTTCTCTTTTTTTTTATTCTTCTGTCGAATGATCGGCAATGGCAATTGCCTAGAAGCAAACTTTCGAGTTTTTCGAGTCAAACTTTTGGAATCGATTTTTAATAATAAATTCTAATCTAACGAAGGCACACGCCAACATATCAAGACCAAGACCAATGGGCCACACGTTGTTGGCATTGATTGGTCTAGTTTGTTGGCCAACAATCACCAACAACCCAATTGGAATGGGACGAAAGTGAAAAGTTCAATCCATTTGAATGTTGACGACAAAGACCAATGGCATTGTGTCTGTCTGTTGGTGTGTGTGTGTCAGTATTCTAGTGACAATCACGTTTGTAGACCAGATAATAAGGTAGTCATTAGGCCGGTGCAACCGGTATTGTACATTGGCATATACATTGAGAGTCCAATTACCAACTCCTGGTATGATTCCAACGCATTGTGTTGTGAACAGTGAAATATAATTCTGACATTTTGGTGAGGTTGCGACACATCGACACAAGCTGCAGGCCACCGATATGAGATAAAAATATGAGACATGACGAAACACACACAATAACAAGATATTCGACATTCAACGAAAAAAAAAATGGTTAAGGTTGACCGGAACAACAACAGTGGTATAGTACATAAAGACAAAACCTTTCTGTTGAATAGATCAACAACTTTAAATTGGATTGTAGTAAATTATTATTTTTTTTATAATGAGGTTAAGAAGTAGAATAAGGCCAATTATCCGCCTAGATATTGATGTGTCAATGACAATGATCAATTGGTAACAAATTGAGATGCCTAAATATAGTAGGCAATTAGGAAGAGCTAGAAATGACAAGCAAGTAAAGTGCTCAACTCTAAATATGAAAAGTGTGTGTGTGTGTGAGTCAATCGATTTGTCGCTTTGTTCACAATTACTAAGCGAGTTCTCTCTCTTTCTCTTTATTATTCTTGTGTTTCGCAATGTCAAGAGCATGAGAGGGAATAAAGAATAATGAAAAAATATCAAAGAATAAGAATTATGTGTGTGTGTGTGTGGGTAGGCACACATGCGCCATAATTGAGTCAATTTGACAAAAGAAAAATCATCATTTGTAGGAGTATGAAATGCAATTAACTCACGCAACCGGTTCATATTGCATGAGAACTTGAAGGCTTATTTGTGGAAAAAAAATTGTGATACCAACGACCACTTGCTGCCGAACATTTCAAATGATAATAATACACAAATATACTGTATTTATATAAATATTAGTACACGATTTACAATTTATACGCTACGCACCAGGATACATTGGGTGACCTCCTGTTTGATGTAATGTTCGAGGTGATGGTGGTGGCCACGTGCACAACTCTCTCTCTCTCTCTCTCTCTCTCTCTCTCTCTCTCTCTCTCTCTCTCTCTCTCTCTCTCTCTCTCTCTCTCAATCTAATGATGACCCAGTGTTTTCCCGATCGGCAATGGAAACAAATACACAGACACAAACCACCCTATAGTTGAGAGAACTTGTATTACATGTAAATAGGCAGTTTGTTGTTTTTTTTTCGTTTCATTCATCTTTGTGGTTTTTGCGGACATCGAGGCCCAGAGAATATCGATTTTGAGATAGCCCACCGAGACACAACACTACGTACGTGTCAGTAGTTTATATCATTAATATCAATTTGGATGATTCATATTCAAATTCATGTAACATTTTTACTTGAATGGAGAATGAAAATTTAAATCCACACTATCGGACTTTTACTTTTTTTTTGTTATTGTTGTTGGTGGTGGTGGTATAGTTTTTTTAATAATAATAATATCAAGACGAGTCCGTTTCAAAGAACCACTAAACCACCAGCACCGCTTTTTTAGTTTCATATTGGTTGATTTATTACTAATAATGATAAATATGGTTCAATATTGGCTAATACAAGCACGACTGAAATAGTCACAAATCAAATCAACAAAACGTCGGCTGCTGGTCGAGGGACCAATGCACACACAAACCAAAAAATAAAGGGGAAAATGAAAAGAGAGGAAACCTTGGTGCTAAAAGCGTTCGATTTCCAGTGAGCAACCTGGAGAATTTAATTTTAAATTCTTTTTATATATATATATACATACACACTTTTAGTTTGATTCGATCGAAAAAAAAACAAAAAACACTACCAACATAGAATGGGTAAATATGGAAAGAATTAAATTGCAATCATCAAAGAACGGTAAAGGCTCATGATCGAATGGAATCGTTTGCTTCGTTTGATGATTGTTGGCAACCGAAATGAGAAGAAAGTGAAAAATAAAAAAAAATATCTGGTTAAAACCCGCATCTAGTCTTTCGGTGAGTTTTAAAGTTAAAACAGTCGATAGGGACGACAACTAGATCGATCAAAGCCATTTGTCATTTGCATAAGTGACATTCCCTGTTCGGGCGTTGGGCATCTTGCGCCTTGATGGATCAACCAATGGACAGGTTACATGCATTTGGCATTTTCATAAAGTAAAAACGAAAAGGGAGAAAAATATTCAACAAAACTAACAAACCGCGTCTTTCCAACATTATATAATGATAACTTTTAAATCGAAATTTTAAAATATATATTTTCCACACAATGATTTAGTACTCATTTATCATAAGGTGGATGCATTGAAAAGACGAATTGGCTAGCATTCTGTGTTTGTGTATTTTGACAACGTTATATGGGGTGACCGATTCACTCTTACCACCACCAACACCCAAATCCATCGATCTCACTTATAAAAAAAAAAACTCCTGGTAGTAACCTGTGGCCGAATGAAACATTGCCACCGTCCCATGCGAGCAATGTCGTCATGATTACAGTTTCAGTGTCAGGTGATTATTCATCTTTCACACACACACACACAAACATAAACTCTACTTGAACAGGCAATAGCCATTCATCTACCAAATGGAGTGTAACCAAGAATATGGAACTGTCACCTATTAAGAGTGCTTGAGACGAGTCTTGTGCATATAGACCGAATAACGAAACAAACCGGAAAAAATTGGTCATTGGGAATAGAAGAAAATGAAACAGAGAAAAAGAGAGAAAGAAAGAAAGATTGTGGATGATGTTCCACAATGGAATACGGACATGTCAAACTATGAGAGAGTAAATAATGCATCGAGCAAATTATAAATTTTTTTTTGTAGCTCTAGCAAATGCATATTTCAGTAAATGATCTCAACTGTGCGATATCACTGTTTTTCTTTTCTTTTTTTTTTTTTTTTTGTGTTAGATGCCACTCGCCTGTCCGCGTGTGTGTGAGTGTGTGAGTGTGTGTGTAAGAGTGAATGAACCACTGTCACCCGACGCCGTTCTGATGTCCGGGAGTGAAGGGACTGTCGATGGAATGGGGTGAACGGAGTAAAGAACATGTCCAAGCTGAAATGAAGAGGACAGACAATGGCAAAAATGGTGAGTGTATGATCGGAAAAAGTGATCCCACTCAGCGGTGCGTGCCCCTGACGCCAAATACATTATATGAAAATGAAAAGTGTGTATGTATGTGTGTATGGGTTCCATCCATCCATCCATCCATCCGTTCGCTCGTTCATTCGTTCGTTCGTCCGTTTGTCGAGATAAATTCGGTCGAAATACATTTGACAGATATTGAATTGATTGGACAGTGCCAGTTAATCGCGCGCGCAGACCAAACTAGAGATCGGATCGGTTGTTCGGTTTGAAGCCTGTGCCGTGTCTGGTGAGGTGGCAAGCAAGACAAGCTGACTGTGGGGCCTATTGATTAGCTGTCAAGCTCGCATGGCGTGCACAAGGGGTTCCAAGAAGGGGCTTAGGGTACTGTTTTTTTTATAATATTCCTGATGCTTATTTGTGTGTGTGTCCCGATGCTGTCCCAACACTGGCCATAGTTGATGCGGCTCACACACACACACACACACACAGTTGACTCGTCGCCAGGCAGCTAACCAACGAAGCAACCAAACCAAACGAAGCCAGCCGTCGTTGCCCCCGGTGCCACACGCTCTTTCATTCTCTCTCTCTCTTTTTTTCTTTCTGTCTCTCTCTTGAAATCGACGGCGACGATGAATGTGAAAAAAACAAGCTCAACGAATGGGCCACTGGCCTGACAGTAATGAACGAGCCACTCGTATCGCAAAGGGTCATGCGACAGTCTGTGCAACACCAACACCATCATCAGAATAGCATCAACATCCACAACATCAGCAGCAGCAGTTTCAGTTCTGTGCGACTCCCATCGTCATCCAATCGTGTTTGTTCGCCTGTGATTGTGGCACACAAATGAGATAACGCCACAACGTCGACCACCAATGCATTTATCATGGACCGACAGGCAAGGGTCGTGCGTTCTTGCACTATTTTTCCCCTTTTTTTCCAGTTGGCACGTTGGACACGAATAATAATAATAATAATAAAATTGGGCAAAATGAAAGATGCTCCAAGAAGAATGGATTGAAAGACCATAGTGATTGTGCCAAACACTAATGGCCATTGCGGCCCACTACCGGAACGGGTAATGAGATTTTCCCGCCCTTCTCCCCTCAACCAAAAAAAAACATCATGACCACCACACTAAAATGAATCAAATCGAGTCGAGCAAATTGAAACTTTACAATGGCCACCACCACCACAAAGATGTTTTTTCCCTTTTTTATTTTTTCTCAACCCATAGAAACAATCTCGGACCCATTTGTCTTCTCCCGTGTTTTCAATTGCCGTATGGTCGAGTCAAACAACAAAATAAAGGGGTCGAAATGGATGCCATTTTTACATGGAAAAGGCAGTAAACAATTTGGGTGACAGAAAAAGAAAGACAAAGTTACATAGGGGTGAATATACCAAACACAACAACAACAACACCAAAAGCAGAATTGAATAGTTGACTGGCAGCTGCCTGTTCCGCCTCATTAGTCGTAACCAAATTCGATCACCCAACGTTTCTCTTCGTTTTGTCGACCTCACCAAAAAAAAAAAAAAAAACTCAAACATAAACAACTTGGTCGATTGGACTTGGTCAATTGTAGATTTTTATTTTGATATAGTGGCAAATCCAATGACCGCTACTGGACCATAGATGACCAATCCAATTCAAACTATATATTTGTATATAGTACAAAATGGTACTGGCAAAAAGTAGTTCAATGGTTTAGTGTATAGTTCATGCAGTTGGTTATTTTATGAGCCTCAGAGGTGTCGTTCACTAAATGGGCAATTTATATAAATCTAAAAATGTTGAAATCGAATTATATGGGTGTTAGAGTGGTGAACAAGATTGGTGGAATGCCCATTCAATAGACTAAAGTGTAATATGTCTCGATTGACTCATGAAATGAAGAGTGTCTTGTGTCAAATCGCCTTTTTTATTTAATATTATTGGCGACGATAATCGAATTGGCCCATAGTGCGTTTTGTGGACACCATAAGTGACAGGACAGCGAACATAATCGATTCGTTCGTTCGTTCGGTTCGGTCGTTTTGGTCGGTAGAGAGGAAAACTGGTGACACTTTTGATCGGACGCTGATCTTTTTTTATTTTGGGTAAATAAGCCTAAAGTCGACATCAAAATATTTAAATTATGGCTCAACACTAGCAAATGTTATTAGATTATGGTGTAGCCATAGAATACTATTGACCAACCATATTTTTCTCGGTAATCTCAATTCGATTCGTTCCATTCATTCATTTCAAGGCTTCGAGCAATAAAATTGGTGGCAACGACAAACGAAAACATGGCACATAGTAGACAACAAGTAGTGAAAACTAAAAGGAGAATGACTCTGCAATGTGCATAGTTCACATCACCAATGTTCCAGATATATATATATTAGAGGCCAATATTCCGTTCAATATTGAATTAATAAGTGACAGACATATACTTTGCCGATGTGTGTATAGTAAGTGGGGTCCCATTTTGTATTTTAGCCCCCCTCTTTCTTTACTTACCCCTTTATTCATGTGCTAACATTATTCTGTTTTGATGTACATGCATGCGATTGGCATACAAACTGTACTCTCTCTTCCAAATATGCTTTAGGCTAGAGTTGTCCCCAAGAGTGTGTTGGTGTGTGTGTGTGTGTGTGTGACCCAACTGGTCGATGGTCGATTGGGTTAGTCTGCTTACATTTTGGAATGGAAAAAAACCAATTTTGAGGAAACATATTGTAATAATACATATATATATGGAATAACAGAATTCAATCGATTGTATGGCCATCAATTGTTAGTCCATCAATCAGTTGACGCCAGTAGGCAAATGAGAGAGCGAAAGAGAGCGAGAGATAGATAGATGCATCGAAATTGTTGGTCCATTCATCTGATGGCATTTTGGCTTCACTCTAATTGGCATTGCTCGATTGCAATGAGTCGGTCCCATTTGGGACGTAGGCCGTCATCGAATGGGCGAATGAGAAATGCAACTCAAATGCACGACGACCATCGAGACCATCGAAATTAGTCACCGACCATCCACCAAAGGGTTCGGGGTTTGGTGAAATACAGAGAAAAAAAACACATTCACGCACTCACGAACCCATACGGGATGCAAATTCGTTCGATGGTGTGTGGGGAAGGAACGGGGAGAGGGGGAAAGAAGATGGATGTGCTGCTGCCAGTGATGGGCACGCCAATTGGTAAGCCTCGCTGGACACGGCCGAACATGGCCGCATCGATGGGCGAGTTTTTGTGCTGGCACTAAAGGGTGATTCGGCGACACATTGGCGCACTTGTTTACTATGTGTGCTAAGAGGATTGTGCCCGATGGTGCGCCAACGACACACAATGCCCGTCACCGCCACCAAACTACATACACAACATACGAGAAAAAAAAACGAAGACGAGTCTATGCAGATGAGACCCCGTGTGCCACTGGCTTCCCTACCGATGCGTGCGCTTAATGTATAATGTTCACTCTCTCACTCGAACTGGTGCGAATGGATGGATGGCACCGAACGAGCCAATGGGCCAATGATGCAGCCATGTGCAATGCTGATGATGATGGGCCGAGAGACGCGAGCCGACGTCCAGAGAGAAGAAGAAGAAAAAAGAAGAATGGATCGAGTATTGTGTATGTGTGCCATAGTGTTCACAAACTATGGCATAAATGAAACGCAATTACAAATCGATATTTAACGTCCAATTGTGGAACGAGCCAACAGCAGCAGCAGCATCTTGCCCTTTAGACGTGAGTGCGTCGACCGACCGACCGACCATCCCTTCCCATTCACCGACTGGGCACATCGTAGATTGATGTAGTGAAAAAAAAGGGGTTCGAACATTGGGAGAGAGCCATTGGTTACGAATAGGGAAAAAAAAGTCAGCACCAAAGGGATACTCTTGGTAAGTGCGCGGCAGTAGTAGAGTCGGCCACAAACGACGATGACGATGACGGCAGACGGAGGATCTATTCGCTAATAACCGATGGCGATGCCGATGGTTAGTGCGCCCATTGTTGGCCAAACTAATTTCGCCTAAATGCACTTTAAGCTATGTCGATCTACTTTTTTTTATATTATTTCTTTGACTCATTTGCTTGCAAGCGCCATTCGATCACACCATTTGCTTTATTTTTTTTTTCGGGGTCCAACCAAAATTCGAACCGAATCCCGGACAACATAAGCAAATGGGGGAGAGAGAGATAGAGAAAAAAATAGTGGGAGGGTAAAAGAGTGAGATGTAATGAAATGATGCTTCAAATTGGCGAAGTGTATGAGTAGTTTGGTGCCAATTGCATTGTTATTTACTCGTGCTGTTGATCTAAGGATGGCATTAGCATTCGGGCCGACATAGGCACACCGGCACCAGACGGATTGCATTAATTAATTGCTCGAATCAATTACAACTTGTGTGCGGAACAGCTCCCACAGGCATGGGTCTTCTTCTTCTTCTCATCATCGTCATCAGTTAACGATTCTAGACCGTATTTGGTCCGAGAGAGAATAGAAAAAAATGAGAGAGAGAGAGAGAGAGAGAGAGAGAGAGAGAGAGAGAGAGAGAGAGAGAGAGAGAGAGAGAGAGAGGGGCATTGGGACCAATTTGGGTGCTGTCGCCCGTTTTCGATCGTTATAGAGGCAAAACATTGCCAATGCCGATACCAATGGACATACGATGAGTACATTGGTGAGAAGAACACCATCATGCTGTTTACATTTGATACACTACAAAAGAAGAGAGAGAGAGAGAGAGAGAGAGAGAGAGAGAGAGAGAGAGAGAGAGAGAGAGAGAAAGAGACACGGCGCCCTATGGTCGGTTGGTAAGGCCATTCGAGGCCGACCAATAGTGTGCCGGACGATGTGCGCGGACAAATAGGCTGGACATTGGCGAACACGGTACAAAGGCAAGTGGGAGGTCTCGAACCAAAGTGACCCGAATCATGTGGACACGCCTTGAATGGCACCTGCTAGTTGGTCATTGAATGGATGGCCAACCAAAACATATTCTTTCCATCTCTCGTCCATCGGGAATGTGGATCGACTCTACTATATAAATCGTACAATCTCGTCCACCCCCCCCCACTTCAAAACTACATTAGTATCGATCCATGACAAGTCAAGTCAACACCATAACAAAACAGAAAAAAAATGAAACCAAACATTAATTGATTCAATTCAAATTGAAATTGCTACTTTTACATTTGCTAAGCATCATTGATTTAGTTTTTGGGTGTTACAATATTGAAACATACTTTACTTGAACAATGAAACAAAAAAATATGCAAGATAAGATATTTTCCATCTTGCAATTTGGACTAGATTGTCCACCAAAAAAAAAAGAAAAATAGTGACAAAACATAAATTAATAATAATGGCAATATATTTAAAAGTTTGGAATATAGTTGATGGACCCAAAAAATAAAAATAAAGAGATAGAATGGTATGAACAAGAACAATATGGAGTAGACACTAAATGTTTAATGTCCAATATATATGAATTGATGTCTGAAAGACGCAATGGACGAATTGTAAGTGAAAATTGAATTTATGCATGAACCGTATGGAACAATGGATTCCAGAGACAAGACAAGGTGGCCATGATGATGCATGGACCCAAGACAAACATAGAATTGAATGTATAATTCATGCATTCAACATATAAGAAAGATATATCGTCTTAATGGATGTTGATATGGTGTTGATATTGCCCAAACAACAACAACATGGCTTGTCCAATATAATAATATTGTCATTGTAAATGATTCCTATCCATTTTATATATTTCATAATCATTGTGCATCTCTAAGTGTGTGGTGTAGGTTAAGACTTCAACTATAGGAAAATATATGCGAATCGATTACCGTAAAGTTTTTTTTGTAGACCGATTGAACGGGGTAATCTATCTCCAGTGGGCCATGATTTATATGAGACGGACGATACGAACGGAAAACGAAAGTGTGTGTGTGTGTGTAAGTCTTCCGAGTCGTCGTCTGGACAGCTTGTTCAATTTAATCGATTCAAAAATATAAAAAAAAGAGGAACGAGTAAAACGATCTCGGTTGCATGCATAAACCAGAATGAGTTTGAGATAAGCAATGGTAGAGAATAAATGAACGAGTAAAAAAAGGGAGAGAAAGAGAGAGTGAACCAAATTGAATCAAAAGTTAGATAGGATTCGATGGCAATACTGGCAATGTCCGCTGAGTGTGCTGCATTCTTAATTGATGAATGGATCCGGTGAGGAAATGATCGAGTGAGATCGGTGAAATGGTGCGCACCTCATCCACCCGAGCAAAAAAAAAAGAAAAAATAACGGGCGAACAGTGTGCCGACCACCACTGAACCCAAGTTGTAGGCAACCGAGAGAAAAAAAATCTAAAATGCCATACACAGGACAAGAAAGGGATTCATTCGGCACGATAGGATGCGGACAATGCGACGGACGGGCATGATAAATGTGGAATAGGCGACCATCGTCAGGGGCATCATTAGATGAGAGAGAGAGAGAGAGTGAAAGAAAGAAAGAAAAAAAACACAAAATTGTATTTCACGAACCATGCAGGCCCCTCCGGAGGAGAATAACCAGATTCTCTAAAGGGGAAAGGGATCAGGCGACACATGACATTGGCAAACAATGTATTCTCTACTTCTTGCCTTCTTCACACGAACATACACTTTCATACACTTATTCACCCACTCATTCAACGAATGAATGACTGTCTGAATGAATGAATGACTGAATGACTGACTGGCCCCTCACTGGCCCTCATACAATCATTTGTTTGTGGTTATGGTAATGTATATATAGAGAATTCAAATTCACCAAACACAAAAAACAAGTTATAGTGGAAAACATTAAGAAAAAAATACATTGATCTACAATTCAGTCTTTATTGTTGTAAATGACGACTTTCTGTGACCATAGTTTTGACCGAGTCAAACAGATATATAGAAGAATAATTTGATGGAATCTTTGAGTTCACGAGATGAAACACGAACAAACCATTTACTCAAAGTGATCGATTACGGTCGATGAGCGATAACGATTGCTCGTTTGTCCAATTGGAACAACACGAACCGAATGGACATTGTCAGCTCGTCAAAATAGATAAAGTCAAATGAGGCACAAGTTAAATATCAGCCATTTGTTCACTTTAAAATGAATCAAATTCTATCTCTCCCCACACTAAATTCATTGGGTTTGGTGTAGTTCACCGCCGCTGACGGACAGATCGTCAACGGTAATGTGCCAAAGACACGCAATGGTAGAAACCATTATTGACCGGATATTGATGTGTGTGTGTTGGTGGTGGCGGTGGCTACGGTGCTTGTCGTCACCGTAGTGATAACATCAAATGATCGTTAGCTCAACAAAACTGAGAGACGAGCCTAATTTGCTTTGGTCATGTTACGATCAACATTCAACATTTGCATTGAATCATAGTCCAGATTATTGATTGCCGAAGCCAATCGTCCACCAATGTGTGATCTAGTGTACATTGGCCATTTGCATAATGGATCAATGGTGGATGGGACAACGGCACACACACACACACTTTTTGCTTTGCTTTGACAAGGAACGGCCGCATCTTTTTTTTTATTTTGTTGGGTCGATGTAAGCAAATCGAGCGATGTAATTTGCGGGTCAATCTACATAATCTAGAATCTATGCAAAAAAACGATCATCAGAATCGAGTGGCATCGATCATTGTGTGTGCGGTGTGCGATTGACGATAATGTCCACGTCCGTTAATAGATTAGCTGCGGCCACAGATTGTCGTCGGCCAATTGACGACATCGGTCACAGAGACACACACACACACAATAAGCTGGCACACATCGTTTAGTTCGTGTGCTCGACATTGGCAGACCACATTGCCATTAATATCATCATCATCATCAGCACATTGAATTCAAAATGTGACTTACCAAAAAAAAAGGTGTCGAAGGATGCAATGCACCACAAGAATTGGACCAGAACCGATTGAGCTACAGGCTGAGAGTGATGAACCGGGAAAGGGAAAAAAATGTATTGCTTCTCATCGTTGCTATTACTAAGGGATTGAGGAATAGGGAGTGAAAGTGAGAAAAAAAGAATTGGTGTTAGAGAATGGAAAAAAATGATATGAAAGGATAGGAGGAAAGAGACTTGACATTTGGTTACGTTGGGTGAAAACCACAGATTTGAGCACTCGTTCTCCTCACACACACTCACACACGCACATTAATACTCCATTTGGAACACTTGCTAATGATCGTACCACCAACAGATGGATCAACGGACTCCTCTGTTCAATTAGATACATCAAGCCCATTATCGATCAAGAAGCAAACCTGAGAGAAAGAAAAAGAAGGAAAACTTGAAACACTGGTTGTGATTGGCACTGGCACGATTAATTATCTCATTCGGTTATCTCTACTCAACAAGAATGGAAAACTTTGATATCGTTTACATTGGCAAGAGAGTCTGTAATCTGGTTGAGTAGTCGATTGAAGAAAAAAATAATGTCTCCGATTGTGCCATTGGTTTTTTTTTTGGCGACACTATTTCACATTGGTTGTCGCCGTTGTTGACATAAAACTTTCAACATAAAAGTATCCTAAGAAAGATGGATTACATCACTATAGAGCCGGTCACACATTTGGTATATACACATTGTTTCCATTTTGTTCGTTCGTTTAGGCCAATGATCGAAACCCATCATTCAAAACACTCACACTCACTCGCGTTCGTTCATTGTGTTGATGATGTAAGAACGCGTGCCTGTGCATGTGAAAAGTAATCTCAATCCAATTCGATAAAGATTTGGCGACAGATTTCGTCTCATTTCGACATGCATTGCAATTGTTCAGGAACCGGCAAGTGTTTACGAACCAATGTATCTGGCCGATGGATGACAATCGAGTACGATTATAGATTTGCAATTGGGCCATGGAGTCGCCAATAATAAGCAGACACACACACACACATACATTGGAAAGTACATTGAGGCTTTTGCGTGTAATCCTATTTGTGCATGGTGCTAAGAACGAGCAATCTACGGCGCTAGAGATCTAAGCGCCCAACGTCCCTAGATTCATTCCGACGACGACAACGACGATGACACTAACAAGTAACTAGATTTGGCAGCCTATTACTGTTGGTCCAATTTATTGGCCTGCCACTTGGCCAATCCGTCCAATCTATATGGGAAATAGTATAAGCAACACAAATAGTAAACTCAATTTAGGACGAAACATTGGAACAAGAACCGACTCTCTTTCTGACTATAGCACATATAGACCCGACAAAATTCGTGTGAGACAATCGGTTTGCATTGTTATCGAAGCGAATATATTTTTTGTATTTTTTTTAATCAATTCTGTTGACATAAAATATTTAAATTCATTCGCCCTATTGGACAAATATGGCTAAAAAACATCGAACCCGATTGATCGATCGAAAAGGCGACCGACACTCGTTGGCCAATTTGTCGTCCATCGACCAAATGGGGTCTCAAACATTTGAATGTGTGTGTGTTTGTATGATTTGAGGTTCATTGCTCGACCAGTTAGAGTATTTTTTTATATGTTAAAAAACATCGATCCGATCAAATTTGTCATGCAAGGCAACTGAGTCCCCATGTGTTTCCCATTGACGACCACCGTTTTTCTAACTCCTTGCCCACAGCCACTCTACCAGTTTCGATTGTTTGCGAACCTGATCGTTGCAGCTGAATAATATGTCACACCAGATCGATGTGAGGAAAGGAGAACGAGAGAGCCATTCATTTGAATAGATGCTAAACATTCAAATATGGCATTGGGGCCAACACACACACACACACTTGGACCATCTGACAACTCACTCGACCCATGGACCCGATTAGAACGGCCGATTGGCACACGACTGGCTCGGGTGACCCCTTTTACAATTTGAGCCCGTTCGGTGGGGCAGTTGGTCGTCGTCGTCGTCATTCATTCATTCATTCATATTGGTTCGTTACTAGGTCAATACCGTTCGACCTGCTCGATCAAGTTCTCATGGTGAATGATCGCATTCATTTGGACAGTGGTTCAAAAAATTTGGTCTATAAAGGGACAGTTGCAAACACAATAACGATGAGATCGGTTTGTGTTAGCTCATTCCAACAATACACACACACACACAAAAAAAAAAGGAAGGAAAATACAGGACAGAAGGATTGGCAATTCATCGATTACAGGGGACCACACAGTGGCACTCGAAGTGAGAGGCAATTCGAATGAGTGTGCGAGTGTGTGTCTCGTATGTATATGTCTCTAGTGTCTCACTGACTCAAGCCATTATCGATTGTTGGTTCCGTCGATCGGGCGGCGATAGGCCACGACGATGGAGACAGACACGCTTAGTAGCACAAATTAACCGAATTAGGAGACCAAAAAGAATAGAATAGACCGTGTGTATGTATGTTTGTAGACGATGGCATCCCATCATCAAAAAATACGGCAACTAACATTCATTTACGCACATACATGCAAAACTGATTCGCCAATTCCTGTGTGTGCTTGTGTTGTTCAATGAAACATGGATACAAACACACACACACACATAGACAAAAAAATCCTCCTGAGATGAGCCTGGCACCGTTGGCGACTCTGTTTCCCGTGTCGAAGAGAAGACCAATGTTCTCCTCTATCCCCTGATTCTCTCGGTGGTATACCAGACATTGCAAACCCAAATAACTAAAAAAAATAAAGGATGCCAGTCTTCCCTCAGTTAGAGTTACCCTCTCTCTCATTTTCACTGTCCGTTTGCATTGGCCATTGCCTTATCAAGTAATTCGCACAACAGCTCGTAGATACAGTTTCCGCTCCAATTTGAGGCAGAACAATTTTTTTCTGCTTTCATATTAGCCAACAAACAACGTTTACTTTACGTTCTCCATTTATCTTGCTCTCTCAAACGCAGCAGAATCAGCAATATCAAAGAACTACTACACGTGAATGGATCCAGTCAAAAGGGGACTATTGCCCGATTAACAATTGCTCGTCCCCGAAAAAAATAATGGTTAAAGACTGTTTGCATTCGTGATTGTGTCTTCGTTGTTGTTGTCGTAACGCTCCACACACACACACACATTTTGGGATGAATCGGTTGGACACCATCAGCAGGAGCCAATTTGTGTGCAGATGAGTGTAAGATGTCTAAACCAGTGTTTGTCTCCTAGGTGGTTGCAATGATAGTATCACCGCCTCAACAATAGAATGGATCGATACAAGATCCAATGTTGACAATTATGACCAATCGGTATAGTTGTACATACAAACACCCCCAAAAATGCATCTCAATGTCCCTGACCACAATCTCGTACATTATATAGATGGATACGATCAACGGCCAACCATTAAGTTTTATATTGACTATAGCAATTAAAATAATTGAAGCTAATTATTCTAATTATAAAATCAATGCAATACATTAAGCATGTGATGTTGGCAAGTAAGTGAAGTATGAAACGATCGTCCTCAAGTAATGGCCAACATTTAAAACATGGCGACAACAACATTGCCCTACAAATGGTTTGCCGAACAAAAAAAAAAGATCTACAAAATATGCAGATCAGAATGGCGTGTTTGTGGCATCGGTGGCAACGCACAAGCACAAACAATGGAAAAGTACTGCCAAAAACATGAAACACAAACTTGAATATGCACATTTATGATTCACACATACAATATTGAGTGGATTAGCGTATTGCGATGCGAATTGAACCATCTGTACGAATTGGTGCCCAATGAGGATTCCCATTGATTATTCGATGCCGAATGCGAGATCGACATTTTTGTTGAACAATTCTACAATGCAATTCTACATTGAAGGTTGAAGGTCGATTGTTGCGTGCACAAATGTGGGTGTCCATCCACAACAATAATTTGATTAGTCCAAACCAAAATCAAGTTCGAACGGCAGCTTCGGGACAACTATCGTGGTCAACAGAAAACAGAGACAATCATCGTAATCATATTGTAGTGTGGCATTCTCTTTTGTATCTTATATTTCTCTAGTGAACAAAGGACGACGATCAATTATGGTTTCATAAATCGTTAAATAATTGTCATTCGATGGTTCTCTCCCCCCATTATAATGGTGCCGTATGGTAGAGAGGTGACCATCGGGACAGTTTGATCATATTGTTTCTCTAATTGCAATCGGTCGGCAATGTTTGCCAACATTGATGCAGTTTAATTAATGTTTGCCGTCTATGTGTGAGTGTGTGTGTGTTAGTGCACCATTGGACACGTTCGTTATGACAAGTTGGTCAAGCAAGACCAGTTCGTCCTGTCGTGTCGCATTTTGAATTGCAATCAATCGAGTTTAGCCAGTTGGCCAGCGGGCAAAGACAATGCCAATTGACATTATTGATCATTCGATTGAGAAGCAATGACGCGCAATGTACCATTGTAAATTGTCATCATTGTTTTGAGACCAAATGAATGAATGAATGAATGTGACGATGGCAGCAGCAGCAGCAAACAATTTGGTGATTTGCGTGAGAAACTGTTGCGTGGACATTCGACAAAAAATAAAAATGCTAACCAACGAAAAAAATAGGAAGCCACACACATACAAGTTATAGTGGCAAATAGGTACCTAATGGTGGTTGTGTCGAAATTGTCGATCTCCGATCGAAAATGTAAACTTGTTCACTTATTTACTCATAAATGTAACAATATGTAGCAAAGTTTAATAATTAATAACCATTCTCCCATCACCTTGGTCTCGGTGACGTCTTGATCTCTCATTGCATTGATCGGCCAATAAAATTAATTATGTCATACTCGTTCACTAGGAAAAGAAAGGGAGAAAGAGAGAGTTGGTGTACATTGTGCAATTCTGGACGGAAGGTGGTATGATGATGGTGTGATCAAGTTACCGAGATCAAGGTCTCACCGGCCTGTTTCAAGTATTTGTTGGATACAATCACTAGATGGCGTAATAATGTCCAACTTATTTTAGACGCATTATTTTACGTTCGTAAATTATGGTTTATAATCTAATGGGATAATGGATATGTAACGAAAAATGATCTCATTATACATATACAATTGGACATAGACATATGTGTTTTCTAATGAATTTTGTGTTAAATGCATCGTGTGTTCACATTGAATGGTGCGGCATTGGTCGACCTTTTGTATGTGTTTGTATATTGAATGGCGACCATTGCACTTGGTCGGTTTCATCAGAATCAATTTACTGTCGAATGGTTAGTGGTGTTGTGGCTAGTTTCAGTTGTGTGTGTGTGTGTGTGTGCGTGTTTGTATTCATCTCGATGCTTAATTGCCTCGAAATAGGTGGCCGTTGTTGGCAACCGAATGCATCACCACTACCAATTAGGGAATGGTTGACTCGCAATTAAACCAGACAAGACTGTTTGAGTTTGATTGCTTGTGTGTTACCAAACATCACCACCAATCATAATTTTTTTTGTTGGTTGGTCGACGTATTATGAGTACTAAGTTCATGTACACATTTTGGTCAACATGTCGAACATTGTAACGTTTGAAATAAACAATCTGGTCGGCAAACGATACAAGAAGAATCAATTGAACTATTAATATATATATAATAAATAAAAAAATATACTTCATTAAGGCTAATTGACATTGTCCGATTAGTTACAAGCAGTAATGTAATGCACAAATTATGGAGAATACTATTGTTTACTCAAAGAAGGCTAAAAATAAAGTAGATTTATGAGACATGTGGAAAGAAACAAAATGGAAACTATGTTTTTCTACATCCTATATCATTGAAACCAACTGTTGGCTTACTATTGTGTTCAATGTGTTTATCAAAAATGGAATTCCCAAGTGGACAATACCAATATGGTCAAAATACTATAGCAATAGTAACTTGGTTATTTGTTAATTATTTATTTGCACCATAAATTCATTTGATGATAGACAACGTATATAAAATGTCATGACGATCGATCACATCAAAAAGCAAGTGCAACATACAATGGGACAACCATTATAGCAGTATAAGGGTTGCATGTCACCCTAGTGTATGGTTAGAACAATTGTCAATTGGCCAAAGTGGTCCAATTGTGCAAAAATACGATACAAAAGCCCAAATTTCGCATTAAACCATCTTTTCAACTTTACATTTGACTCGTGTAGATTGACACTGACAAGATAGGGTTCGACTCATGACACAATAGACAAATGTAACATATGGAACCAATTTGCAACTAAATGCAAGCTATAGACAAAAAGACATTGAACAGATAAAAAAAGAACAAGATTAATGACCAGATAGAGTTGATCGCAAATCGAATGGCCATTTGAGACCAATGCCATTCGTTTGGTAGGCGCGAACAAAATGGCCTATTGATTGTCTCATGGGAATTCTGTGAACTATGGACACATTCCATTAGTTTGGGCTATATGATGTTATACATACAAACAATAGGGCTATATATGAGAAATGTCATTGGCCGTACAATTTTGTATTGTATAGATAAATATATAGACCAAATATAACATCACACACTCGACCGGAATTGACCAAACTGAAATATCTAAAGAATTTAACTTTATGAAATCAATTGATTGAACGTAAAGTAAACATACGCTCACTCACACACACACACAAACGAACGAACGATTGATTGAACGATCTCGAATCAAATCGAATCGAATCTAATTGGATTCACATGCAAATCTCAAATTGAAGTCAATGACAAACGACGACGACGCAACTCTCACACACACATACATTGGAAAACATAGAACATAGTCCGCTCAGATTGCCTTGACAGTTCTGGCCGGTTGGTTAGTGTTGGTTGGTGTTGGTCGTGCTCGCAATAATCATCAGCATGAATTAACCATTTACCGATACTACTATGTGTGTGTGTGTATTATGATCGTATCGTATCGGTCGGTTGTTTGGTTGTTGGTCTTGACAATCTTCGTCACTGGGAGCATGACTTGGGCAGAATGGACGCTCTCGTTCGCTATGGCTATATGTGGACGATTGGCCAACCGGCACGTTCGGGTGCAATTGTTAACTATTTGTTCGCGGCCTATGCTCGTGATTGTGTTATATTGTCCCATTCCAATGTCAACAGTGGTCGGACACATTAATTCGTAGTCACTCGCGGTATAAAGTAAAATAAAAAGTCACATCACACTAATGATAATGGAATGAATGAGAGTGAGGGAATCCTTTCATTCATTGACCATGGCTCTGTTTGATCATTCCATTCTCGGTCGAATCAAAAAAGCCAATAAACGAGATCGATTGTCATTGCCACTTACCATTTTTTCGTTGTTGTTGTTGTTGTTGCCATAAATCCAATGTTGCCTTCAACGCGTACATACAAACACGATCAATCGAATGATGAATTGAAGATCGGTGCATTGATGAGATCACAAATTATGATGACAGTTTGCATGAATCAATTTCAGATCGATGTTGATCAAAAAAATAAATGTTTACCAATGGAATGAAGATGGCCACCACCACCGCCATGTGTACACTTGGTACATTTCCATAGGGTCGCATATATTAATGAACCATCTTTTTTCTTTCTTTTTGTTGCTTATATTATATTAACCATGTGCATTGATTAGTGAGTCAATGATTATTTAGATGTTGACGTTGCTATTACTATGACAGTGCGCTTGTGTGTGTGTGAGTGTGTGTTATCATTGATTGTTGGATATGTTCATATAGTCGACCTCCACCTTAATGCAATGTGTTTGCATATACTTTGCCGGCTATTTTAATGACATTGACTGTAAGGTGACGTGAATCGATGCAAATTGTGAGGCGCTAATATATATATCCATCTGGTCATACCAGATGGGTGCCGTACTGTATGTGTATATAGTGGACACTTGAAAATGATGGCTCTGCCAATAAATGACATTGATTTGTACAAAATAAAACTAAGGAAAGTGTCCGTTTTTTTCTTTTGATGACACATAACGATAATAAACAGTGTGCATCGCTCGATTTAGATGCATCCATTTCACTGCCAATTTTATCGACCATCAAGGTGATGACGACATTTAGCACTTTTCTACATAAACTTTACTACGTTTTCCCCCTTTCTATTTCTTAAAAACAAATGCAATGAACGTTCATCATTCGGACATTGGTGTATAATAACCAATTTTCAATTATCTGGATTATCATTGTTTTTGTAATTGTTGACAATAAATAAAAAAAAGATTTAAGTACAATGAATCGCAGAATATAAGACCTAATGTTTGACCTAAACTTAGATATTAATTTCTGACGATAGAAAGAAAGAGTAATATGTTACAGGTGAATGTCGATTATCATTGATCATCGTAAACAAGATTGAATGAAAAAAATATAATAAACTAGAAAGAGAGAAAGCCAATAACGATCGATTGCGTTCACCATTTGTGACCATCGTGACTATAGTGACTATTTTGTGGAGAAGTAATCTAAGAACTTGGTATATAAAATAAAAAAAAGGTCTAAACAACAAAGCATGTTGTTGATTAATTACCCGTTTACATTTGGATTGCCGGCTCGTTTTTGGTGCCTGGTCGCGCGGCTTCCTCAACACTGAGCCACCGTTGCCGTAAATGCACACCACCGAGTGTTATTTAGTACGAATCAGGCAATTGTTGAAGAGGACAGTCAATAATATACAATACTTTGTCTTAAATGTACCTGTGACTGTTACCATGCATTATAATGACAAAATGCTAACCAAGTTTGCCACTTTCCAACTTGATTGATTTATCGGCACATTTAAGTCAAATATATATATCGGCACAAACACCAAACACAAAAAACCCCCCCGAAAAAAAACTCATCGATTCCATGTCCACGTTCCTTTCACACAAATACACACCGTAATTGTTATATTACTTTTTTTTGGGTTATTAATACATTCTTAATCTAAAAAATGTATATTTTTGGATTGTGAAACACGTGTCAATTATACTTTTTTTCCAATAGTTGAAATCTGACAAATGGCCATTTGATGATGTTGAACATGGCAATCTAAACTCGTCATTGTCGTTCTCGTATTTATATTTTATTCATTGTCGTTCGTTCGTTCGTTCGTCAACGGCAACCATGCGTCAAATTATGAGCAAGTGACAAGCAATCTAAGGTGTGCGGAATAGTGGGCTGTTGCCAATGATAATTGGTAGCAACACCATGGAACGAGGGGAAAAATAAAGGTAAAGGAGAGAATGCAGACCTACACAAAAAAAAAGAAGGACATTGTGAAGTGCGAGAGCATATGGCCCCGATATATCGGTCAATCAGCCACCTCTCCAATAAATGCAATGCTGCCTCCATCAGACCCATTATTATTATGTTTGGACGACAATGGCTAATGGTGCACATTCTCGGGCGCAATCGAATCGAGTGGCAAATATATGCATACAAACACACACAAACACAACCATATATCTATAGGTACAACATACAATATTGGCATTGGTGACCGCAGTCGTATTTTTGCTACTAGAAAATGGTACTCGGCGCATAGGTCCGAATTGGTTCCATTTGTTCGTTATATTCAATCGATCGAATTGTGTTTCTCATCATCATCATCATCCACTTCTTCTACCTCTCTTCTATTTCTCTGTGTTCGATTCCATTAACGCTGGATTAGTGATGGCTTTGTTTGAGCATTTTTCCCCCTCACTCTTCCCGTTTTTTTTATTATTATTATACGATACGGACTCGTTCTCATCTCACAAGACACAAGATGAAATGTAAAATGTGTGCAGAGAAGCAAACATTAGGGAGAAACAGAAAGAAAAAATCGAATAGACTCAGTGGTCGTGTATAGTTTGGTCGGTTAGTTGGCTGGTATAGTTAGTGGATGGTTCGATACGTTCGAGTCCATGTTAAGCAACAAAAAAAAATACTATGGGCCAAACAGTTGATCGAGAGAAATGCCATCAAGCTAATTAGCTCATTAAAGTAAATGCCTTGCGTTGCTTGTCACTAATGCAAATAGAAGCTCATATGGACTTGGTTGGGCTGTTTCTCGGTGTGTTCGAGCATGGTGAACATTCGAACGAACTAATGCGCTTCATCAATCGTCCATTGCTCGGTATTAGAATGGTTGACATCGGCGCCGTTCGCTTTTCTTTTCATTCCTCTATTCTCATTGAATTGTCCATATTGTCTTTGAAACGGATGCTATCGACCAATTGGTACAACATTTCAATTATATAAAAGCGTATATCAATGACAAGTATGGTTCGTCCAATGTGACCAATGGATGAATCTCACATTTTGGATAGTGTCCAATACAATGAAATGGTGAAGACATACAAATGGCGTCGTCGTCGTCGTCCAAGTGCAACCGTAATGTAGCGCAGCTGTGTGTGTGTGTGTGTGTCGGGTGGGCGCTAATTAGACCATTCGTTCGTTCATTTCGTTTCGTTCGTTCGTTCGACGAACTAAGAGTTGGCCAATTTGGCGTCACTCGCAACTGATGGGAGTAATCTATTTTTTGCGTGGTCTTACCGAGCAAAATTGGCAAATAGGCGCGCGCGCAATTGTTGGCCGAACACGAATGTAATCTAGTTTGTATATTTGTATGTATGTGTGTGTTTGTGTGTGTGTGTGTGTGTGTGCCCATTACTGACAAGGCACCATTCGGGCGCCTATTCGGAAGAGTACCTATTCGAATTAATGCTTCAGGATACGACCATTGCCAATGCCGTTTGTTTGGTCGATCTGTTTTTCTCTCGTTTGCTCTCGTCTACTTAGATGGACGCCTGGTCGACTGGTCTGGTTGCACTGTCGAGCATGAACAACAACAGCACCAACAGCAGCAGCCAGATTCGTATTTTTGGATGATTGCCAAAATATTTTGCATGTTGGCTCGTATAACACTTGCTGACTACTGACTGACTGACTAGATGCAGCTGACTAGATGGTTTGGTTCGGTTTTTTCGGGTTGACTCAACACACACACACACACAGCGAAATCCGCCAACATTGCATAGGAATGAAGATGTTCATAGAATGCAATTTTCTTGACGCGCTTCAATTCGATCTGCATTTGCCACCACCGACGCCACCGGTCGGATCAATAGCAATGGCGCCAACGGTGGTGTGGGCAAGAATAGATTCTGTGCCCGTGTATGTATGTATATGTCTTGGCCCAACCATAGATGGCATCGATGGGATGGATTGCAATCATAGAGAGTCACCATTCAGTGGGAAATGAGAAGGGCAAGAGAATGCAAACAAGTATAAAAGCATCTATGGGATATGGCAATAGTATAATAGTGTATAACGGTACAATGGCGATTGCTTTGCCACTATGAAACGAGGCAACGAGCCAGCCATCCAACCAACCAGTAATTGACACGATGCGTCCTCACAGTTAGGGCTAATTTGGCGTGAGCAGACAAATTCGCCTCTGTCAGCTGCCATTGCATTGGCAGCCATCGACCGACCGACCGACCGACGGATGGATGGATGGTCGGATGGTCGGATGGACGGACGAGGGCACCGGATTCGATTGTATTCCATTCTAACTATATAGTATTGTGTATGTGATGTCGATTTCCGTCGTTGCTTGTCCCTTCCGAGTTGATCACTGGTGATCACCTCGCATTGGTGAGCTCCATCATCATCATCATCAACATCATCATCATAGCCAATGGTTAGTCGATTGTATTGGTGCGTGTGTGTTTGGTGTTGTCGCTATATATATTTGTGGATAGATATGCAATGTCCAACGTTCATATGGCAAGTGTACCACCACGATACACACACACACACACACACATATTAAATCGATCATTGTAAATAGGAACGATTCGTGCACGATTGGCCATCTTGTCGCATGCGTATGCCTTTCATTGCTAATGTCGGTTCTATTTGGTCTCGTTCGGCCCCTCGACCAACACTGATCACGCCTTCCGCAATAGCCGCAACGGTACTGACCACATGACCTACACCCCTTTCATTGGACGATAGCCACTTACAACCGTTTTATAGAATAGACGATTGACCATGGTCATTAATTGAAATGAGTTATTGTAATATACATTGTATGAATTGAATTGAATTGAATTGAATGTTAACCGGCAATATACAACAAAAAAACAATATCGACCGATTGTGAAGAGAACAAATATCACATGCCAATCAATAATTTGGTTGGACTCAGTTTTGACAGTCTACTCTCAATGTGTTTGCCGTGTTTCAGGTATGTATGCCTCGGTGTGTTAGTGTGTGCTTGCAGTAGTCGATTTTTGACGTTTTGCCTCACCACAAAACGGCAATATGGCAAAATGGATAGCATTGGAAAGAAGTACACCAACACACACACACACACAGAGAGTAGACCTAATGTCGACGTGTCCACGCAAGCCACTCAACCAGGTCGATCCATTGCAATGATATACACAAATGGCATTAGATGGACAAACGAACGAGCGAGCGCCGAACCGATAATGAAAAGCGACCTTCTGTCGATTAGATTGGATTGTTGTTGCTGCTGCTGACTGATGTGGCCGTGTCTCTCCCACTATTCGCTCAATTAAAGCCGATTGAACTCGATTGCATCGATTCGTGCACACCAGAACAAAAAAAAACCGAACATGTGACCGGCAACGTTCCCACATACAAGAGATAGACTCACCTCAATTTGGAAAATAAATTCAATTCGTTTCGGATCATGGTGGTTGTCCAACAATATGAGGTGTCGGAATAGTCCAGAACCATCGCCACTTTGAATCGAATCCATCAGGTATATAGTTGTGAATGGCCAATCATGTGTTGAGGTTCAACCAAAACAATTGAATACGTCATCAAATGAATGGAAAATGTCCTTTAAGTACAATCACACACACGAAAAAGTTAAAAAAACAATATCACGTGATAATATGGCAAAACCAGATGAAACAATGTTGAACATCACAATGTAAACAAAACAAAACAAAAAATAAATGGAAACAATGTTATAGCTGTTCAATTATTTATTCTCGTTTCACGTACAAGTACAGCGTTAATACTAAAGCATAGACATATTTTTGTAGAAATGTATATGCGCACGCGGGCGATAATTGTCGATCAATCAATTACATGATGAATGTGGGTGTGTGTGTGTCAATGTGTACATTATAGACAAGAATGTGTACGGTGTGTATTATTCATAAATAAAGTAACGAATGGTACAAAGTACAGATATTAGGAGCAGGTAGATAGAGTGTAATAATTCGCATCC
This sequence comes from Blomia tropicalis, assembly GCA_029204025.1. NCBI lineage: Eukaryota > Metazoa > Arthropoda > Arachnida > Sarcoptiformes > Echimyopodidae > Blomia > Blomia tropicalis. Next base: position 8,044,195 of record CM055090.1, read on the forward strand.
ACTGCTTGATTTGCTGCGGTGGTTACCAAACAATGTTTGCAACCAACAATGTTCAGGTGGCTGATGGTGATAATGGTGAAAGATGAACTGATCATTGTTTTATTTTTGAAGCACAATTGCTTTAAAGACATCATTGTCGTCATCAGTCGACAATCGATAACAGGTCAATATAATCTATGTGTGATCTAATAGTAAGAAAGAGAAGCGAGAGAAAGAGGAGAAATAATGGTAAGAAAACACAAAAACGAAACGAAATAAAAATAAAAATCGAGAAAAAGGTGTAATGATGACAATGACACTGAGCGGTGATATTCGTTCGTTCATTCATTCACTCTAATAATAATTAGTGTGTTTGTGTGTGTGTGGGCTACTAAAAGCAAAATAAGAACAAGGAACAAAAAAATAATGAAATAGGCAGAATAAGAAGAAAAGGAACAGAACAAGAATTAGGCTAACCAAGTTGTATTTGTGTGTATGTACTGAATTACGGGGATACGGTCATTTGAAGGATCTCAATGATCAAAGATCAGACCAAACGTTGTTTGAACCGGGCATTGGTTTCCAATTTGAAGCAAATGTGTGCATTTGTGTTCGTTTGTTTGAGTGCTCTGTTTGCTTGATCATATTTTCGTCTACGTTTTGTGAGAATGATGAAATTAGTGCCATGGATTTACGATGATTGACTATTGTCCATGTTACCAATGAGTGTTGAATTATATGTATCCGATCAAAACGATACAAACAATAATAATAATGCCAATAAATGTGTGGCCTACAAATAAGTTATATCACCAAATGATGGAGGATATGGACGTCGTCGTATGTTCTACTAATCTCTATTTGCTTCAATTTGTTGATTTGTTTGATGCTGGTTCGGCGCGAGAAAGAATGAGAAAGCTCGTTACGTTGACACTGACATTTTGTTTTTGTTTGTGTGTGTGTGTGATGTAATGTGTGGCTCATCCCTGTCTGAACCATTCTTTCCCTCTCACAGATCAGAGTCTTTATCGTTGCTGGTTACCGAACTGGCGCTTGACAATACATTTACACTGTGCGATCCAAACGATTGTTGTTGCATGAGCAATGCCAATTCAGCATTCGATACACTTAGATTGGCCAAACCATTTGCACTGTTATTCTGTACCACACACTTTCGCATATGTTTCTCAAGCGTACTCGGCACCGAAAATGGCATATCACAAAACTTGCACTTGTACACATCTTTACCATGTCGACCGTGGGTCTTCATATGCCGCGTCAACTTTGAACTCTGTGCACACGCATAGGAGCACAGTTCACATTTGTACGGCTTCTCGCCGGTGTGCGATCGACGATGTACGGTCAAATTGGAACAATTCTTAAACACTTTTCCACAATATTCGCACGTATCATTACGGAATCGATGTTCCTTTCGACGACCATCGGTCGTATTAGGAGATCGGTAATTGCCGGCCGAACTGCCTCGTGTCGTATGTAGACTTCCTGTTCCGGTATGAGTGGAGCCAATGTTTCCTCCACCACCACCACCACCGCCGCCACCACCGTTTGCATTTAGTAAACTATTGCGTAAATTGCTATGCCCGGTTCCATTTGAATTGCGTCCGCCATGTAACGATCCATTGGTGGCACCATTCGCCGCCAACGATGGCAACGTGCTCTTGTGGTTGAAGGCACTGTCCAAGCCGGACAACTTGTTGGAACGCAAAAAGTCGGCCGCCTCCACACCGGTGCCGGCGTTCAATGCGGAAAAGTTGAACGGATTGGCTCCCATCGATGATAGCCATAAGTTCGGATACAGTGGATTGGTGGAAGTTGGATCGGTTCCATTGAAATCAAATTTGAACTTTTTCATATCAAACGTACTGTTGTCGAAGGCACTGTTGAGAAAGTTGGCGCCGACGCCACCGGGCAATGAAAGACCATTTGCCGAACTGTTCAGCCCGTTCATTAGGTCGTTGAAACTGGCATTCAATAGATTATTGGTACCAGCATTTAGGGAACCATGAGAATTGACGTTAGCCGATGGATTGGTGCCACCACCACCACCACTACTACGATGATGTTGTTGCGATCCGTTATTGTTCGCCTTTAGCAGATTGTTCAAGTTCAGTGCACTAGGTAAACCGTTGGCGAACAGGTTGTCCACCGAACCAGCGTTGTTACGATCCTTCGTACTGTTTAGGTAGTTGAACATTTTTGCACCTTCCTCCAATACTTGCTTATATGCTTCGCTGTATTGTGGAAAGCCAATCTTTTCCATCATTTCACCCAATAGTTGCATGTTCATTGCACTTGCACCCTTGACTCCATTGTTCGACACTTTGGTCGGTAACGAATTTTGCATCGGCGGCGATGTGGAATTGATTATATCATTATCGGATTTTCCATTCGGCGTATGATTCGTTCCACTACTTCTGGTATTGAAGTTCTCCTTTGCCGGTCGAGACGATGAAAGGTCTTCGGCAACGAGTCCGGCATTGTCACGCCGTCTACTACCACTAACATTGCTGATTTCATCTGATTTGGAACCTTTCACCATGGTAGGCATTTCCATCACCTCATCATCGTCGGCTACCTCTTCCTCCTCATCCTCGTCGTCCATCTCTTCGGTAGCGACATCCATATCCTCCTCATCTGGTTCCGCTTCATCCTCTTCCTCCTCTTCAATATCATCAGTATCATGTCCATTTTTGGAAACATTTTCATTACCATTTATAATGGTACTTGTCGTCTTCTCATCCTCATCAATTTCTTCCACTGCTTCATCGGCATTATCCACCGATATTACCGGACCATTATCTCGACTATGAACTTGTCGCATGTGGCACTTATATTTGGCCAATTTCCTAAAACCTTGATTGCAAACGGAACATTGATACTTTTGTCGACGTCCATGATGACCAATTGAATCGTTAGCGACGTTACGAAAGCCTTCGCTTAAACTATCGGCCAATTTACTTTTGATGCTACTGTTATTCTCGTCGTCTAGTTCGGCCGCCGATGCTGATGCTGATGCTGCTGCTGCCGCTGCCGTCGACGATGATGATGATGAGCCATTGATTGATGAGGTGCCATTTGGTTTATGTACTACTTGACTGGCATTGCTCGATTGCTGTGTTGAATGGTTGGGACCGTTCGGTGATGAGGTCGGCGATGAGTGACGGCTGCCACTGATTGGAGGACTTAGTACTTGGCTCGATGACGATGATGAAGAGTTGACTTTATTCCGTGCCGAGGCAACGGGCGAGGTAGTGTTGACGGCATTGATCAGACTAGTAGCATTCGTGCCTCCAAATTGACGAAGTCGATTTGAGTAGAACTCAAGGGTGCTCGGATCGAAGAGGTTAAAGTTGGCGAGCGACGAATTTAGTACATTGCTTGGATTCGTTGATAAACTAGTGGCAGAATGTGTTGAACGCTTTACGGAACTATTGTTGGATTCGGTGCTGCTATTGTTGTTATTGTTGTTGATGATGTTGTTCACGCCACCAAACAGACTCGAATTGGTGGCAATGGCGGTGGTGGTGTTGTTGGTGTTGTTGTTGTTCGGTGTGGTGGTATTGGCCAACGATGTGGACAATCCGAACAGATCCGCCGAATTATGATGACTAGGTGTGGACGATTGCGGCTGACCAGATGATGTACGCCCGGATGTGGCATGATTGGCCGCAGACGCAGCAGCTGCCGCCGCTTGTAGAATGGATTGCATCGAAAAGTTGGATGACTGGTTACGAAGCAATTCCAATTGGGCTGGTGTGATGTTGAGGCCGGCTGATGCCATCACAGCGGCCATCGATTGTATATTAGGCGGTAATGTCCCGTTTGGCAATTGTCCATTTAATGGAGGCGATGATAGGCCATTTCCACCCACACCTTTGTTCGACAAATGTTGACCAGCATTGGAAGCACTCGTCACCGTTTGACCGTGATGCTTCTGATGGTTATGAGAGTTGTGATGGTGTTGGTGGTGGTGGTTATGTCCATTCAATAATGGAGCGGCACTCGAACGATCGTTGAGATCATCCAGATCGAGCATGGTCGTATTGTCCATATCATCGATCTCTTCATAGATCTTGAGACCATGATCATTCTGAGCGTGTTGCATCAGCAGCCACGGTGATGTATAAACCTTCTTGCAGGTACTGCATATCTGAGACAGTGGTTCTATACACAAAATTTGAGGAGATGGTGGAAGGAAAGAACAAATAAGAACAAGATTAGTATAAGGAAGTGACAATAGTGGCAATAGAACACTATTAATGGATATAAATGCGACCAACTCTCTAATTATCGACAAATGCCTGTGGAATAACAATACAGACACGCTGAAAGAGAGAAGGGAACAAAACCGTCTGATTGATGATGAAGCCCAAAAGTCACCGTTACACTGAGGACAAAGCCATCAGAAAGGGAGAGAGAGAGAGAGAACGCCGAGTATATGCTCCCAATGGAGAAGCCAACTGAGACCGACCATTAAAGGTTAGCAAAGTGAACGAGAGACACACACAATCGAGAAGCATTTTAGATGGGGTGCTGACGACGACGACGACGATCAAACCAAACCAAAAAAAAAACGGGAGAAAAAAATATATAACATATTGAGAGAGTATGGCTCACGACGGGAAAGTGGTCGAAAATGCAAGTCAAACGGGCAATACAATAGCATAAGGTCAACTAGAGTAATTAAATGAATGGTGCCGATCGATGTTCGATCTATCATAACGACCAGAACCACACAGTATTTGGTGAGTCCACCAAAAACCATAGAACTCGAATTGAATTGAATGCAAGTTCAGCTTTCGAGTGTCAGTTGTTCTTGTTCTTGTTGTTGTTTACGGCGTATACGATGCACGACACGATTATGAATTATGTTACCAAATTTGCAATGCAATTTGCATGCGAATAGACTGACACAAGGGTGAATTTTCGATGGGGTCACCATCATTTTCAATCGACGCACACACAATTCGACCAAAACCAACCGGGTACATCGTTCCAAATGGATTGGTTACATTGGCCACGCACCGCACAGCATCGCAAGTGGCATGCTAATCTAGTTGTCGCACTCTTACTCACAACACAATTTGATCACAACACAATAGTAGCCAATTTGCAAAACGAACATGTATGATCATTGTTCGATGTAAAGCATCATTCTAGATGATGAAGCATGATCCTCGTGATCAACATTAGACCAAAAGTCCAAAAATGTGTTGTAATAGATTGGCAACACGGCCAAGCAATCGGGCCGAATCGGTTGTCACCATCATCGATCAGTGTCAATGGAAAAGAGAGAGTTCGGGCGTTCTACAATCAAAGCTGGCCCAAGGTGACATAACACATGCAGATGGGCAAGATGACGAATAAGTCGAGGGACAAGTGAAACAGGAAGTGAATGTATTCGCGCCTAGACGGGCAATTGATTGAACCGATCGAATCGACCAATGGGGACAATCACTGCCGGCTGAAAACGATGAATACGACACCATTCATTACTATTATATTGCCATTTTGTGTTGTAAGATGCCGAGTGGCCAAAATAGTAACGGTAACGACTATGGCCGATGAAGTCCGTTATATAATGCTCAACAACAAAAAAAACGAAAGAAAAATTGTGTGATCAATACCTTTCTTAGAAGTGTGTTCTATGCATGTTCTATGATCGGCCATTATATGTCAATGCCCACATTTTGCGCTGTCGGCGCAATGCAATTGGTAAGGTAAGGTAACGCAAGCCAACAACGATCATTGCCACTTTCCGTTTCGGACTGTTGTCAACCAAAACTGGTGACAGAAAGTGAGACCCTATTTATTAATGATCGGTCCCGTCAATAATAAAAGGAACGACCGAAAGTGTATGTGTGTGTGTGTGTGTGTGTGAGAACCAATGACGCCATCATAACTAAGTATCCCATGCAAATACATTGATTGTCCATTGAGTCATCGTGATATTGCTTGAATCGTAATATATGTAATGGCACTGCAATATACTCCACATACTAACACATTCCAATTTCGATCAATAATCGAGTTGCCATAAAAAAACTGGCTAATCAACAGTGCCAGAGGCGTTTAAAATTTAAATTCTCAATATTTCAAACAAAGCACCGATAAGACCCGCACACACACACACATTAGACAGATGTGCACATTTGTGAGAAGTCAGTCATTCGGTGGCGAATGGCCACCATTCAAAATAGGAAGGCAATGAAAGAATGAAACTCTCTCTCTCTCTCTCTCTCTCTCTCTCTCTCTCACACACACAAAGTCGATTGTGGCCGCCACCACCGATGAACACGGTAATGGAATCGGAAATGGAATCTTGTCACGAGAACGTCGCCTTGCCCAACCAAAACTGGTCGGACCAGAACGTACCGGACCACATTGTGTGGAAGGGAGCAAGAAAAGAGCACATATCGGGTGGTTATAATCGGGCTAGGCAATCATTCGCTCAAGCGAGCGACTATTTACTTTTCAAAAATCGTTAACTTGACTGCCGAAAAGGTTTCGTATTCGGTTTGAATGTGCATATGTGTGTGTGTGTGGGTTCAAGAAAGAATGGAGATGAAAAACGACCATTCTGTGGTTGCTGATTACATTCGGAAGACATAGAAAGCAAACCAAACCAAAAAAAATCGGTAAGGCACAATTGTGTCGGCGTACCCGTGTCGGACATTTGGTTCAATTGCGGACAATCACCGCAAAATCCATCGACAGCACGCCATCACCGATGTTCGATGGTTTAGGTCTATTATTAGGGACCAGTCAAGTGCCATTCAGTACGATCCAATGGAAAATAAACCACTGAAAGCCCTCGCTCTCTCCCGTGATGATTCCGCATTCTGTTAAGGCATTGATGTGAGGCAGTCACACATTGAGCTGATGAGGTGGCAGTGACCGATCCGAAACGGGTCGATTCACACAATAATAATAATAATAATAAATGTACATGTGTTTACGTACAACTAATGCCCGAACTAACACGAGTAAAAGGTTCCAAATGGAGTCAATACTATAATAATAATAAGCGAAAATTGAACCACAATTGGGTGGGGTAGTTTTGAATATAAAATGGTGTGATGAGGGAGTCGAGTGACCATAAGTCACAATTGAATTAGAGACAAATCGATTGGAACAAAGTGCTATAGCGTGGGTGGCTACCTAATGCGACCAGAGAGCATAACAACGGAGACATGAATGGAGGGATAGAGGATAATGGACAACGTGTGTGCTTGTATGTCACTCAATAAATCAGTACATGGAACATGACACACACAATGGTCACAACTAAGGTCAAGAGCGAGGGCGGACTCGGTTATTGGTCAATTTGGCAGACAATGGCCAACAACAAAATGGTGATGGTTTTTTTTTGGTGACGCAAGTGGCCAGTTGTATCTCATCATTCGATGATGATGATGATCAGTGTGTGAGACGACCGACCGTTCATAGATAAATCTCGACACTTGCGTCAATGTTAAGGCGAGACAATTCATTATACTGCTTGACTGGTCATGCTCATGTTTTTCTGTGACAATCCAAGCTACATTACAGATCGACGAGCACGATCAAAAGGGAGCGGGAAAGTTCGGAGACCGGGTTCGGTAACGACAAACAGAGAAAGAGAGAGAGGAGAAAAGTGGCAAACGTCTTACGAGAAAAACATCCACCACCATCAACTACCACCACCCAACAAAGACATTGTTTGAACATTGCTCGCCGAAGCAATTATGGCCAGTCGAGGATGTAAGGGTCGGCAGATGGCCGATGCTCGCATAAGATGAGGATGCTGACGAATGAAGAGAATGAATGCAATAGAGGAAAAGAAGGAAAGAATACGATGCCGTCACATCTAACTGAGGGTGCTGTTATTCAAGCAATCGCGCACCTAGCAAACACACAATGGAACGCACAATGAGCAATGGGTGGCTGACATGCAGTGGGATAAGCATCGATTTGATGGAACGAGGTTGTGAAGACTCAGACGAATAGCATCGATCGTATGGTAAATGTAAAGCCATATCTCGAGTGACATTACATTACAGAACGGAGTCTAGGGTCAATACTTGCATTCGCATATACGTAATAATGACACAACGGTCCACTTCCTGGGCCACAATGGTCGAAGATGAAATTAGTTTCTCACTACAACAATCGGTCAAGATGAAAGAGCAAACGAGAAGCCGATCGAATTGAGAAAGAGCGAGAGAGAGCTAAAATAGGGATAATGGGAGAACGGGGTCAACATAAGACGACACATGGAACCGGACAAGTTGATGTGCAACCCAAACCGTTTTGTGTGATGTTTGACATTCGTCTACTTTGGACATATGGCCTAAAATAGCTCACATAAATAGTAATAGACCCCCTCAATGTATTGCGGACAAGCATACAACCTTCTCTCTCCATACACTAAAGTCCCAAAACTTCCAATGACCAACCGAACTTGTCGAAAATGAATGCGACCAACTATGAGGACATACACACACACACACACAGACACGAAAGCGTCTAAGCGGTAATTAGAATTGGTGCAAACATTGTCGAATGCCATCGAATGGAAATGGAACGAAAATTAAGACAACAAACCGGGCGACAGTAATGACAACCAACAGTGCAACAGAGTCTGGTGAAATGAAATTTCCGTTTTGTCCTGTCGTGCCATGGTTACAACACAACTTTGTGCACAAACCATCGGACACCAACCAAAGTGTATGTATGGACTGACTGACTCACTGACTGACTTCAATTGAGTGTTCAGTGTATTTTGTCCCGTCAACCAGAATGTCGACATTTTCTTTCTTTTTTTTTTTTTGATCGACCAACAAACCAGCACAACGGAGAAATGGCAGCTGATTTGCATCAATTGATCGCTCCGGCGAGGTGCAGACCAGTATGTGTGTCTATGTGTGTGTCTACATATATTTACTCCCAATAGCAATAGTCGCCAATAGGGAAAGCAATTTCAATTTGCCAAATGGTAATGTCTCACGCAAACACGGTAGCCAGTGGTTATGTCGGCACATTACCATTGGCAAGTGTTCCACACACACACACACCACAATTGATGGGTAACGTCACATTGGACACGGACACTATTAGGTCGATTAAATCACAATACAGTTTCAAACATAGATCGAACGGTAAGTTCGGGTATGTCTATACCTCTACTAGACCATGTCATTCATGATTGAATCGATTTTAAATTCCGATTCTTACAATCAAACATTTGGTTCAATGTCAATGAATAGGCAGAGACAAGAAGATGTTCATTGAACCGATAGCAATCAAAATAGAAAAGAGAGAATAAAAATTTTTATGGAACAACCATTAGATGATTGATCGGGAAAACATTGTTCGCCATCGAACAATCAACTCAGCTCCGAAACAAAAAGAAATGGAGTCCATTTTTAGATAGAGACATTCGTAATTAGAGTAAACGGTACCGAGTAGCAATACACTCCGATGGGACACTTGTTCCATGGGTCAATTAATTAATTCAATGTGCGTATGTGTTATGCCACCAGAGAATATTCAAACGATCCATCTATTCGATTGAGAAGAGAGAGATGATGACAAACAATTGGCACAAGAAAAAAACCATTAACGCGACGAGTTGAGAAATGGATCGTGAACTAATAGCCGGCCGCCAAGACGACCAATTGTTACAATGATGACGCCGATGATGATAAATGATTAAGTATGGCTATCGTCACCTCCAAGGAGAGGCTCACGTAAAGTGAAAGTCATCATTTGAATTGGCATCATCCAGTCTCATGGTGACCATCATCAATTTATTGAACGATCGATCGATGGTTCGTTGGTCAATAGGATCTGGTCGCCACTCGAAACTGGACACTCATCGTTGGCAAGTCATGGCCTTCATCTCCCTCTCTCCTATGAGTTTCGATCATTTCAACGATCTTTGCTCGATGATCTAGAGATAGATAGATCAGACGGCAACATAAAACATTGGGACAATATGAATAGAACATTGAGTGCATGTTCAAATGTTTAAATGATCAGACCAATTGAACAATAAGATAAGACCGATGGGGAACTATTGGAGACAAGGAAAAAAAAGTTGACCATTGAATACTGGACATTTGAAAACTACGCAACGGGATCGAAAGCTAATTGAATACTAGGAGGAGGAGGAGGTGGAAGAGGGTACAAGTATAGAGTGTTGGCGATTTCCAGTCATTAGTGGACACTGGATGAAGTCCACAATCAATGTAAATGTGAATGTGTGTGTGTGTGTGTGTACTCTATTAATAGAACATGTGATGAATGTACTTACAGAACGACCAGTAGCAATGGCATTATCCAATGTCAATGGCAAAAGGAAATTGAATGAGATGCATTTGGTCGCTAGGAGCGGGACGACAACTCTCACACATAGCTACTAATCATGAATAGGCAACAGAGAAATACAATGAATTAGTCATTGGATTTGTGATTGAATAATTAAATGAAAGCACCAACTACAACTAATTAGTAGATCAATGCTACTGTGCGAGAATGAATGAGACAATGTGTACAATTCAGTTGAATTCAATAATTGATCGACACTGAACGAATTTTTTGTATAGTGTCGACTTAGAGACAGAGTTTGAGGGCAATTAGTCAACTGTTCGGCGTAAGTGAATGAACAATACAAATAACTGGCCATTGGCCTATGATCATTTGATATATGGTCGACGAACATCATCGATCGTCGCCCATCCGACCATGGTTGGATTTCACTGTTATAAAAGCGGCAGAATTAACGCCCGACACAATCATTGGTCGTAGAATGATAAAGATGAGATGCGGTCAGTGGTCATCAATTTGCATGAGATGGCACAATCAACAATGGATGACATGGCACACTAAGAAGAAATGATGTCGCCCGCTCGCTCGCCTTGTTCGACCAATCGTACCTATGCGCCCTTGATTAATGTGCCAAACGACCGTATGGTGCATTTGTTGCCATCAATTGGCATGATCATGTCAATTTGAAAAAAAATGTTGCAACATTTTGTCCAAGATTAGTGTCTCATATATGGTCGACTTTGAACTGAATAATTGTTCTATATGGGTATTGTGTGCTAATGTAATGCCACAAAACAAATGGACAAACGCGTGCCTTCAAACTTAAATTGACGATTGTTCAGTGCCGATGATATACATTGAGAATGCAAATCGATTTGTCAAATTCAATTAATGCACAACGATTACGACGACGACGACGAACGGACGAACGGACGAACGAGAATGGGAAGAGAACGTTTAAACGATGAAATGAATGCATCTTACAATTGACAAATGGTTTAACCATTGCTAAATTAGCCGCCATTGATGCTACTTGCGAAGGCTGCCAGCCGAATGAGGATGGTGATGGCTTAATGCCGCCACCATTTGCGTCAATGTATTCAAGAGAAAGAGAGATGGACACAGATGAGCAAACAAGTCGCAATAGCTTAGAATGAGTGTGTCAAACTCAACTCACGATTAGTGAAAGAACGAAAAAAAGAAAGAGTCAAATAGTTGTATATGGAATGAAAGATGCCGTTCAAACACTTTGAACGGAAAGAAAGGGGAACAACCTTGGCCCGACACCACAAACACCAAAAGTTTGTCGACGATGAATGTGAATGGATGAAATGAATGATCGAATCTCTCACCTGTATTGTTTTGAACATTGGACAGCATCGATCCTCTCAATAAGGCACGTTGATAATGTTTGCATAGACGACGGAAATGACGACACAGATGGTTGTGCTGCACTCGACCCTTGACCGATGTTGATCGTTTAGTTTTAATGGACTCATTTTTTGTCCGATCGCATGTTGTTGAATCGACCATCATTGTTGTTTCGTTTGTTTCATTCGTACTCGTCGATGTCTTCAAACATTGATCACTGTCTTGTACATTTGAACACTCTTCCGGTTGATTGCCATCTTGATTCTCTTTGTCATCACTCTTCGAATCGTCAATCACTAATGCCATTTCCGTTTCCTTTTCATCATCGTCGTCATCCAATTCTTGTTTACATTTGTGTTCTTCACTTTCCTTGATAATATCATCTTCTGTATTTGAATTGGTCGTTTCAATTTCCATGTTCGATATTGATGTTTCGACCGTTTGATTCGCCTTCGGAGACGTGATACTTTCAATGGATTTGGTTGTATCATCATTATCATCATCATCATTGGACACTTTGTTCGTATCATTTACACCATTGTTAGGGGATTGGTGGTCAAAATCGACACAAGAGCAGCAATCGAAATTATCATCATCCTCATCATCATCGATTGTGTCGAGTTTACATCTTTTGGTGTGTCCCAATTCGATGCATCCATTGATCACCTTGTGGTCTATAAACTTGATTATATCGGAAAGGGAAAAGTCTTGTAAACATGAGCCACAGGTCAGCATATCTTCAACGGGCAACGGTCCATTTTTGGTATTTTGCAAATTTTGCAACGAAATGGCCGCCGCCGTTGTCGGCGTCGTCTTCGCACCATTGCCCCCTGTCAAGCCATCACCGGTAGGGTCATTGTAGGCAGAAGCAGATGGAACACTTTGCTCCTCAAAAGCTGTGAAAGTACCGAGAGAGACCATAATTAGTGGATGTTAGAGACAGGGTGAGATAGTATTTTTGTTTTGTTGTAAGTGAATGTGAGAGTTAGTGAAAGAAGGAAATAGAGAGAGACAGAGACAGAAGAGGAGAGAAGAAGGATCTGCGACGAAGACCAGATGAAATGCAAGACAGTGAAAGTGGATGATAGAGGAATGATGAACATTGGAAATATGAGAGATGATCCGAGCCGAGTGAGAGAGTAACAGAGTAAGTGATTGAATGAATAAATGAATAAGAGAGCGAGAGAATGGGAGAGAGAGAGAGAGAAGCATTGAATCACTAGATTTGTGGTACCACTGTCCACCACTATACATCGCCATCCAATTGGCATACGATTGTTAATGATGATCGAGTGGGCGAGTGACGATCGTTGTTCACCAACACCACCATGATGCGGCATGACGACACTGACGATGACTGGATTGCTTCGACGACATCTGGTCAGGGACGATTGTGATGTGAATGTGATATTGGCCACTGTGACCAAACATATACACACAACAGGAAAATGGATGTAGACGGTGATTGTGAGATCAAAATTGAACATACACACACACACATTCACTTTCTTTCTCTCCCTAGTACATTGATGAAGCGTCTTCCTCAATTGACCGTTGGCAAGTGTCACACAAACAAACGGCAAGATGAACGACGAGAACGTGGACCCATTTGACCATTGATGGCGATATACACACACACAGTCAATATAAACGAAATGAGTATGCGAGACAAGACAAATTAGATATGAGAGAAAGTGGAACACAAGATATATAAGACTAGACGGCCAACAGACACAAGGTTGCTTGACCAAGGGTCAAGTCTTTACGCAAGTGACGCGTGTCTACAGTCTGAGACCATTTCGATGGCAAGATTTTTCCATTGGACATGATCAATCAATGGTAGTGGTCAAATGATCAAGTATGGAAGAGAAGAGGAGAATTGAACCATTCGGCACTTGGCACTAACTGGGACCGAGTGGTACAAACGGAGTCAAATTGGGTCAACCGGATGAGCATGAACGAATGTTGGTGATGGTGGTGGTGGTAGCATTAGGGTGGCGTGGGGTGGAACACACGATCAAACGAAACACAAAAAGCAACAAAATAAACTAAGACGATGTAACGACCGCATTATACAAGTGACGGTAATTGTGACGATTAACAATGTGCAATCACTCATATTTTTTTTGAAGAGAGAGGAAAGAAACAAAAAAATATGGTTTGGTCAGTGTTGCCCAGGGTCAGAAACATTCGTTGAGATGGGGGGAAACGCGTGTTTCAAATCGTTATGCCGAATCAAGGCGACAATAGAACGTACCAGTTCGCATGGAAACGTACTGGCAAATGACCAGTGGCGAGTGTAATGATAATTTGCACACAATTAGTGGTGAGTGGCACCATTCCAATGACACAATCATTCATCATCGTATCGAGAGAGAGAGAGAGTGTCACCCGTAATGATCAAATAATGCAAGGTAGTGATCGATCGATCGGCCATAGTGACCAATGATTTGTCACTAGGCCAGTCGAACGAACAGACCAAACGAACAAACCATTCGTTTCATTCATTCATCGTCGTCGTCGTCGATTCATTAGCACGCGACAAATCGGATAACAGCTGGTCAATACACCAATTGACCAATGATGCAACGATCAACATCATCATCATCATCATCGTACTAACCCAATTGTAGTGATTGAATTCAATTGTTTGTCACCCAATGAAGAATATAAATGTTTTTTTTTCGAAGCCGATAAATACTGGGTGGCACAGAAAGTGAACGAATTACCAATGTCTATCAAAATGCGTTGTCCAGTGATGATGTGATCTACACTAACCAATGATCATCACTAAGCCTACATCCGTCTATGTTTGTATGCCCTCCACCCATGTCCATTGCGAATTGGCATCATTGCATTCTCGCAACCATCACATCACTCTATGTGTCCGATCATTGACGTTGTTTGCGCCCAAATTTAGAAAATTTCTCAATTCCATTTACTTCCTCGTCAGCGAGTGCGAGAGTGAAAGAGAGAATGAGTGAGGGAGTGAGATGACAGACCAATGCAGAATGTGTCCGTTGGCCATGTCCGCGGACATTGACCCAATGCCAGTTATCAATTGGTCTTCTCATCGTTCACATAGACACACAGAGAAAGTCGAGATTGTGTTGTGGTACATGTTGTTGTTGGGACAGGCAACAAGCTCAAATGTTACCAAGAGTGGCCAAGACGACCAAGACGCAACAGTTGAACGAATCCTAAAATAGCCGATGCCGATGTAGCAGCCACATTTTGCCGACTTGGTTCCCTCAATTGCAGCATTCCGTACATAAGATTGGGCACACACACATAGACACACACACACATAGACACAGGCACACAATACATACAAACCAACTATGGAAAGAAACGTGCGCACGCGAGTCACCAGAAAGGCGAACCGAACCGAACCGAACATGGCGCCCGTTGGCGGGCATTCGCCATTGCAAATGGGAGGCTAATCATCGTGCCCATCATGACATTATCAGGCAACCAAAAATAACGAGCCACTGGTAGCACATGCACAAACCACACACACACACACACACACACACACACACACAACATATGAAACACATGAGGCTCGCTCGCTTTCCTTTGTGCCCAGTTGGCCACTTCCCAATTGGCCCAATAAACATAGAGCCATCACGACGCCCGATGAAACCAGACTGCCGATGACGAGCCAAGAATGTTTGCTTCTTGTTGCTTCTTTCAATGATGTTTGCGTGTGCCTGTTTGTTTCGAGCGGCTCATCAATCGAGAACACGAATATTCTAAAATTAGGAACTAGCCATCCAAGTGAAAGCGACTCCCGTCCGCGCGACAGCTTGTGACGCCAACGGACACAGGCAAACATTACAAACATAAGCACGTACACACACACACACACACACACACACACATAGGCAGAAGAAGTATGCGAAAGGACAGTGCCGTCGTTGCCATGTGACATGGCACCATCGGTGGTGGATTGTATAAAAGCGACATTCAGCAACGGCATGTATCGGTAACCATAGGAAAATGTGAGGAAAAGGCGCACAAAGAAAAAAGCGCATACAAACAAAAAAAACGGTGGCAGTTCAATGATACGAAGGTTGAGACCAATGGGGTTTAAGATTTACAACAAGTGTACAAATAAACGACAGTTGCCGTACATTGTGGCGACGATTCGCCACTCAATAACGAATTTTTACAGGATAAACATTTTAAATACCAGATAGACAAGGACACCGGAACTGAACAGAACCGATATTGCTGGCCAAAATGTGCAAACAATAATCAATGAGCAATCACCATCATCATCATCATCATCATCATCAAAAACGGGCACGGCGTCGAACCATTTTCGGTGGTTTGGTGAGAAATGAGATTTTTCTAAATAAAGCGCACCATTGGGGCGTCGAACGAGCCACAGGCATCATCATCAAGTGGCATTCCAAGTTATCTCGAGCTTTGCCCTACTGGTTCCCGATTTGGTCGACAATGTCCGTGGGCAGGCAGGCAATCGTACATGAGAGTGAAGGAATAAGTGAAAGAACGAGAATGCCAGAATAGATGATAGCTTTAGAATCGGGCGCAATCGCCCAACCAAAGAAAGGACGTGTGTAAAGCAATAGAGCAATCCGAAACGGAGAGCAAGACAGTAAATGAAATGAATGAATGAGTGAGCGAGTGAGCTAGTGAGTGAGAGCACATGGTGAAATGACGAAGCGAAATGGGAACAAAAAAAAAGAGCCATCAAGCAACAAGCAAGGCTGATTAATAGACAAATACCGAACTGTTGATGGCTATGGCGAGGGCACATTCGAGCTCCGCAATGCAATTCGTCAGCAGTAATCGTGCCAGCATTGAACATTGAGTTTTTGGATGCGTTGTTCGCATCCAAAACGGCAAGCTGCCATTATGGTCGGTTTGGTGATACCAAAGATAGCCAGTCACACACAAGTGTCACACTCGTTTACAATTGCCAGTTGAGACACATCCAGATGATATGGATGCCGCGTCGTTCGATGCCCAGTGACCGATCACCAGCACCGTACTGAAGTGGCCAACTCGTATCGCATATTATATTATCGGGCCAATCGGCGGCACCAATCTGCCACAAAACGGACCGCGATCAGTTCACTGTGATGCCACATGTATTTTCGGTGCAAAGTGCACAATGCACATATTTTTAGTTAATATATAATGCTATGCTATATCCCATTGCACCATTGATCGGCAGGTATAATTTTGACCCACGGTCTCAAAATTTTTGCTTTAGATTTGAAAACAGTAGCATTGTTCTCAGTGCATATACACATACTTCGGTAATGAGAGTTACCATTCTCACGGACAAGGCCATCCATCCATCTATTCATTCATTCATTCATTCATTCAATAGGTGACCATGATAAATCCGTTTTCGGTACTGTTCTTAAAGCATCCAAAGTGCAAGGACAAGGTCCAATGCGAGGGCCACCGTCCATCTATTCAAGGTCGTTCTCATCCATTCAATGTGTGTATGTGTGCTTTGGGTCAAGCAGGTTAAGGTCGGGATAGGTTGAAGAGAACGACGACATTGTGATCCAAGGTCTCGATCGATCGGGCAAACAATGTCCACAAAGTGATGGGAACCAAGTGACCCATGCAGGAAGACTGATGCAAGTCTTATTTGAGGCATGCCCGACACTAGGCACGGCAAGGGAGTGTTACACTACCAACTAAAGCATCCGAGCAATTGGGGGCCTAGGCCAAGAGGGCAATTGTTCACATTTTGCGTTCCATGAACCATTTTTTTTAATGTCAATTACATAACGCACCTATGCATTACGTTCGTTACCTTATTTTGATTGCACACGTTCAAGTGGTTCCAAAAACTAAATAGGAACGTTGGCATCCATTTGCATTCGATCGGTGAGAAGTGTCTAGTGTGGTGGCGGGTAAAGTAAACAACGTTGTCATTTCACTCTCAAGAAGTGCCTTGGATTGTCGATGATGGTCTGCAGTGTGTGTGTGTGTGTGTGTTGTACCAGCAGTTGGGAGCAAGAGTGTCCGATTGTGTCCATCGAAACGAGAACACAAATGTGCTTGATCGACGGCATAATCCTTCGATAATCGAGCCAAGAGTGTGGGAGAGTGTATGTTGATGGGCGCCCGTAGCGACCGTCCACTCAGCACCAGCACCCAATTCAGCATTTGTGGCCATATCGAACATGGACTCATCATGATGGCAATTTGTGCCGCGACCAGTCTGTGTGTGTGTGTGTGTGTGTCAATATACAATCGATCGTCTCGCGGCGACCAGTTTGGCGTACACAGTTGCCTGATAAAAAAGGTGGCTTATCTCGAGAGGCTCCCTTGCTCTCATTGTCACCACATATATATCAGGGGTGCTCTGCCATTTTTTTTTTGTTGGATACATTCGCAAACAAAAAACGGCTGTAGATCTATCTACATCGAGTGTGTATACATTAGGTGGCCTTAATTGCACAACCAACAAGCAAGCCAAAACAATGAGTCTGGTCAGGCACCACAAAACCGGCATCAGCAACAGCAGCAGCAGCTGAAGAGCAAAGTATGGTCGATTGATTAGTAGTATATTGGTCGTCAAGGTGACTAATCGAAAGTGATGGCAGTGGCACTTGGACTGCCGGCCGTTCGACCACTCTCTTAATTAATAGAACGACGACAACGATGGTGGCTCATTCGCATCGATGTGCAATAAATTGGAGAACAAGAAAGAGTGTTAGTGTGTGTGAGAGAGAGAGAGAGAGAGAGAGAGAGACAGATTGGGAGCGTGTGTATAGCAAACACTGCAGTGACAAGATGCGATAACGTCACCGAACATGGCCAATTGGTTGGATCGAATCACCATTCCATGATCGGCAACACGGCCAACACGACACAACCAAACGAACCGGACACAAATGTTTGCCAACGAGCAAATGGCATCGAGTGTATAGTAATAGTAATAGTATATCGTATGTATAATGGTGGCCGCCATCATCGTCATCGTTGTTGCTGTTACCAAAAAAAAGAACGAAGGGCGACAAAATAGACATCTGGACAGGTGGTTTCGTGCCCCTCAAGTGGCTAATAATGTAATGTTGTCCCATGCATTGATTAGCCATCGAACGATACCAGGCAACCTCATGCCACCGGTTCGAACTAATTAGTTAGAATTGGTATTGCAATAGTGCACTCTCGCAGTGTTCTGTGTATATGCCAAACACATAATGACACTATTTGGTGGTTTGCTTGGTCATCTGCTTTCCATGCAAACAACTCAAACTGACCGAACACCAAACTGTACGAATAAATCAACAAAAAACATATACACACACATACAGAGATTATACACTACCCTTCACCTAGTTAGAAAGAATCGCAAATGCCCTTTTTCACAATCAAATCGACGATAATATTGAAGGCAACATTGGGACACCATATGAATAATGAGAAATGCCGTTTGCCGCATCCATTGCAATCTTTCGCAAGTGTCGCCAGTTTGCGATGAAGCAAACATTGATGCAAGTTTTTTAACTGTCCTAAATAAGGAAAAGTGTGTGCATTTGTGTATGTCGGTCTCAATGTGTGATGTGTGATCTATCTCGACGACGACGACGACGAGGTGACAGTTGCTTTCAAGATGAGTTTAACATACATTCAATGAACGATTCAATGAGGGAGTGAGGGAGGGAGGAAGACGATGCATCAATGGTTATAACAGTAACGGAACATGGCAATGTAGTGCTTGCATAGTGGGCAATAATTGAAATTAACTCTCATTAGCCATATCGTTATAATTGCTAGGCCAGGTGAAAGCCTTGTATCATGACAAGACAAGTGCCAATTCACTAATTAGTGTAACATTCATCAAACGGCTAAATCATTGGTTGTACGGGCATTTAGCCTGGTCGGTTCGTTGGTTGGTTAGTTAGTTAGTCGATCGATTCGATCGATCGATCGTTATGTTTGCATCAACGACGGTGACAACCAATGTTGCCATATGACCATTTGCCCAGAGAAAGACGATCCTTCGATCATAACGTTCGTTTTGTATACACGCATTTGGCTCACTGCCTTGAAATCCATGTTACGGCTAGCAATGAGAACGAGAGCGAACAGCAAAATGGAGATGTCCTTCGCGATCGGCACTATTCATATATGATCAATGTGATCAACGAAATGTAGCTTGACTGGAGCCAGTCATCTAGCAAACTAGCCGAACGGAGAGCATTCGTAAATGTTGCCTGCCGCCAAATGGTAATGTCACCATATATACCATCATCCATTGGAAGCGACCATCATCATTACTGGCCGGCATTACCAATGAGTAATAGCTATTGCTGCTGATGTTGCTGGCGATGATGATGATGATGTTGTGGCCATTCCCAAATTTAACTACAACAACAACAACAACACCGGTACATTTGTATGACGTCCAATTATAATTATTTCATATTTCAAATTTATATTCAAAATAAATGAGTATCTCGAATCGGTTACTTAGATTGTAACGGTTGTTATGATCTAAACCCATATAATTTAACGGTATAAATCTGCACAACGAACGAACGAACGAATGAATGAACCATAAAACATATCCGGTCTTTAAAAGTAATAGTCTGGTGACCAGATGAAACCAACAAAGTGAAAAATGGAAAGATATAGCCTGACACATTCGAATGAAGATGGCCTTTCATCCATTTTGGACGACATTGGCGAGCGGTTAGCCTCGAGCCGACGTGTTGGCGCACGTATATGCCTAATTGCGAAACGATCAACGTCACATATATATATAAAATATAATATATTTACGCACACATGCACTTATATAGTGAAAGGAATGGCAAGTATGGTACGAGTGTGCTGATCGTACATTTTTTGTTGTATGGCCATGGGAACAAGTCCTGCTGACCAGTCGACTGGTGACGATGACGAGTGCAAATCAATCGAGATCATAGATCAGCAATAAAGCATCGGACGAGAATGAAGGAAGGATGGCACACCGATGCCGTCAACGTTAATATCATGTTCCACATGTATGATCACACACACACACACACAAAAAAAATGATGGCGAGGGCAATCTTTGTTGATGGCCATCGATGATGCTTTTTGTGGACATCATTCTCGTATATAATGTTCGAACGTTTTCGCGTTCACGCGTGCGCATCATTGATCAGTGCTTGGAAAGTTGTGAAGCACGTGTGGAAAAGCAACATTCCGATTAGATAAGGGGACGCGCAATGATTGAAATGGTAACAACTGTCCGCTTATTGACAGTATTTCTTTTTTGTATTTTTCTTTTTCGATGTGGTGAGTATATGATGAACTGAAGTGTCCTCTCAAGGCCAACCATTGGTTTGTTCAAATTCACTTTCGTTGCCAATTGATGATGGCCGAGCGCGAGTGCGAGCGCGCGCGCTTGATCAAGAACGATCCCGCAAGCATCAATCACCAATCAGTAGTTGTGGGCGCGATTCCATTCGATTCGTTATGTGATGGAATTACTTTTGGTTGAACGAGCCTTCTTTTGCGCCGACATCTCTATGAAGCCATAGTGATCGCACATACACATAT
Organism: Blomia tropicalis; assembly: GCA_029204025.1. Classification (NCBI taxonomy): domain Eukaryota; kingdom Metazoa; phylum Arthropoda; class Arachnida; order Sarcoptiformes; family Echimyopodidae; genus Blomia; species Blomia tropicalis. The sequence goes on from CM055090.1 coordinate 8,065,426, forward strand.
CGGCAAGATTAGCATCATAGGGAAAAAAAGTGATGCGACCGGGCGGCAACGATCTACATGGACAAACACATGAACCGAGAACCGCAAATTAATGAATGCCGCCAGGAACTATGAACATGCTGATGCCAGATGGTCGTATGTGGTCGGCACAAACCATCAACATCATCATCCAATGTCATCAATGATTCTTGCTACTCGTCGAGACAACCATCGCTAGGTAACCAGAGAGTATATGATGCCAGTAAAATCGTGCCAAGTCATTCGATGACCAATTGGCAACTATCGATTGGACGAAGGACAAATGAGACAACCAGAAAAGGAAAAATAGATAAAATAGAAGTTAATGTACAATGTACAATAGTGCGATCAGATAGATTGGTTTGTTGGTGCGCAATTGTTGCCGATCTCGTTCACTCTCAGTCATATATGAAATGATTGTACAATGGTAGACGATGATACCGGCATCACAAACATACCGGCATTTATATATATATAATGGATATATTTGGTTGCAACTTTCACTTTTTTTTGCCTGTGAACGGCAAACAAAGTCGACACAGAGGCAACGATGCAATTGGATGAGGAGCAAAACAAACATGAGCCAAGTGATATAAGACGAGTGCCTATGTCCACCAACGATATGGCAACAATCGGTCGTGCTAGATTAGTATAAACGAGTCAATGTGTCCTACGGTTGCCAATATATATATAGAGGGACAGTGGCAGATAGGTGCCAAGACTTTGGCTTCCCAAGCCGACCAATAGATTTTTTTGTTGCCGGACGAATGGTTGAGCGTTGAGTAAATAACACCAGAAAAATAAAAAAAAAGGGACATCGACATAAGCGAAAGCGAAAGTGGTCTACGATCCACGTTGACGACTGGTCTATGATCGCCATTGGCCACCATTGGCAACAGACGCAGACAAATACAAACAAATATACTCTAGAGTGTAAAGATTAATGTGTCCATGTCATTGGTAAGGTGTGTACGCAATTATAACTGACTAAACGAATAGAAGTGCACACTGGCTCACTCCAATTCTGCTCAGAATTGATGACGGCATTCGATAGGATAGTATACTGGCACATCGATCGTAATATGGTGAGGCACAGACACACACACACACACACAAGAAAGTCGAGAGAGATCGAATGAAAAAACAACAACCACAACAAGACAAGCATTTATGAGATGACCTTCGACAAAAGACGACGCATCTAGCAGATGGACACAGGCGAACAAAGTGCAAAGCCAAGAGGCGAGAATCAACGGTCAACAGGCAACAATATCCGCGCACTGTGCCGAGACGATGTTCAAGAGACAAGAGTGTAGCATCGTTTGTTGCGTAGCCATTAACGCTGCGCTAGTACAGGTACCGAACGAATGTATTGCATGCAATCGAGATGCAATTGACCATTACACAGCAAGGAACGCATCTCAATCATAGAGATAGAGAGAAAGAAAGAGAGACCTACGGCACTGGACATTGCCCATTGCCGTCGGCCAACCAACGATTGGCCACTCGATGAACACAAACAAATGCACAAAAACGAAAAAAAAAAAACGTTCAGCACCAGCAGCATCATCTTAAGTAGCACTAAAAATAGAGGAAAACGATGACCCTTGACCTATGGACTCATTGGATTCATCTGCAGTGAACGAAAAATGTGCAAGCACGATCAGCAAGCATCGGATGGAATGGTCAACAACACCGACGCTGCATATGGCAATGGTAAGAAGAAGCATCACAAGGCGTGGATGCCTAAAAACCGATGCAACAAACGTCCAAGACAGTTCAACGTGCTCGTGCTGACCGTGGGCCATGTCCGGCCATTTCCTTTCCATACAAATGTGCCCCATGTACACTTATAGCCCCCGCATAGGTGAGACATCTGCACTGAATCATCGTCGCTGTTGTGTTGGATCACAATCGATCATTAGACTCGCCAACGTGATGCGACCGACACAGCAAATTGGCCATCAAACAGGAAACGCGTGAGGAGTTTGGTTTTGGTCGTGTCGCACATATTGGAAGACTTAGGAAAAATCGGTCATAATCCATAATGGACCCTATGGAAACGGGTTGTTGCCAAAGCAAAGTAGACTGGCAAGCCTGACATATTACATCATAAGGCATGCAATATGACCTCGCCTGGTCATCGCACTTTCCTCTCTTTCTCTGAGAGAGAACAAGAAACGGACCAAACATTCACAGCTTGTCGTCCATCATCGAGCGTCAAAAAAAATGAGAGGGGCCTTTTGTTGGCCAAACAGTGAACAAACTATGATGTGGAAGGTGGCTGAGACGATGATGTCAGGCCCGAGAGAAAGAAGGAAAAAAATAAGAGTGGTTGGAGGCAAATGACCGCGCCAAGATCGTTACGCAAGTCGACGTTGAACGGGCGATAGCTAGCCATGGTCATCACTAGACCGAGAAGCAAACAAATTCCAAGACATCTGGTCATCAAATGAGAAAAAAGAACGCACGTGTCGAGAACGACCATCCTTATAATAGAAGTTTGTCCAATTCTTCGACCATGTAGATGCGAGAGAGAAAGTGGTCAGAAGAAGTGAAGTCGAATGTAAGTCAGTAAGATAAAACGATTGCCGTCGAATTTGTTGCCGCCTGAGGGTCCACACACAAGCACTGGCCTCAACTTGATAAGACCCCTAGCTGTCGATTGCGTAAAGGATGCTCAATGACGGTGTCCAGTCGAGCAATCCCTCTAACGATGCAGACCAGTTTGGCCATCTAACATTCAAACATTTGCTGCTCTATTGTAAACAGGTGCTCAGCTTGACCAAAGTGGACAAACGAGTCACTGTGTGGCCTTGGAACATTGTGGCCAGCAATTTGTGGCAAGGTGAGGAGGGGAGGAAGAGATGAAAAGCAAAAGCATGGACCCCAACGGACTCTAGTTAAATGAAGCCAATTTAACATGGATAAATTAAATATGAAATTAGTGAAAGGGTGGCTTAATCAATGCAGTGCTGTGTTAATGCCGAAGCAAACTTCCATGGTCGGTCAATTGTCGGACGAATGTACAAAATGCCATTGTGAACAGAGTCTCTCTTTCGATATATAAATGGCAACATACATTGACATCGATAACGTCGCCATCATTGACTAACGGATCCATAGAGGATAAGGTCCGATAATCAAAGTGAGAAGGACGCTGGTTTTTTTGCCTGCTCTCGGTGGTCGAGTGTTTGGCGGCCATTATGAGGTAAAGTATGTACATAGCGATACCATTATGTGCCAGAATCTTAGATAAATAAAGGCAAACCAAGATAGGAAAATAAATAAAATAAAATAAAAAGAGAAAAACAAAGATGGTAAAGTGGAATGAATGATGAACAAAATGGCGAACATTGGACAACACGATTATAGCAATGTTAGTTGTAATGTGTTATGGCCAGCAACATTGGGTGACATCTCGAATGCAATCTGAATAGCGGCAACAATCGCAAACGGTGCATGTAGGACGAAACCGAAACCGACGAAAGCGAGAGGGAGAGAGAGAGAGAGAGAGAGAAAAAAAAGTCTAATCGAAAAACCAATCAAAGAGTTGCCTTGCGATCAGCGATAAAAGGCAGCAAACATCTCATCGATCGCTTGTGATGCATCGAGTGTTTGTTGGTCATCTGTAATCGAGTCAGCCACCAATCCAGACAACAATCGGTTTTGATCGAATCCTGGCTTCGACAACAGCACACACACACACACACACACATACTCGCCCATACCAAAACAGTCAGACATAAAGTCAGCAGCAGCAGTTCTAATCGCAAAGTCCAAAGTGTCGAACAGATGCGCTAACAAGGGAAAGGATGCGATAAAAAAACTGGGGAAAGAAGGCTAAAGGAAATGGAGCCGTTGACGGGATGTGTGTGTGCGATGATGGCTAAGGATCGGTGAGTGGTCGGTTGGCTATGGCCAATGCCTTCGAACTAAGTGTAAATCATACATTATTATAACATTGCCAATTGGTGAGTGACATTTGCCGAACGCACTAATGCACACACACACACACACGACCCATTTTGCTTTGGTCCCAACAAACGATTGGGACCACTCGCTTGGCATCGTTTATCGTCATCGTCGCCGTCGTCGTCGTCGTGTGGATAAACTAGGACAAGCTGGATTGCGTAAAACAAAGGTCAAAGTTTAGTGAGGGGAAGATGGCTAGCCTGAAATGAATGGCTACCTACATCAAAGGAAAGAATGGACAGTTGAACACACAAGCTTGATGATGGCGGCATATATGTTAACCTAATTTGTTATCAATCCGACACTGACGTACCAGATATGACCAGTATTATTATATACACCCATTGGATAATGTATGTATACATTTTTAGAGTGAAAGGGAAAAAGAGAATTAATACACTTTCACTTTGAAATGAGAACGGAGATGCCAGTTGTTATGGTCAAGTGCGTCATCGTGTAATTTGGAGGGAGTGAAAAGAGAGAGAATGTGGACGAGAGTGAGAGCGATGGCCATCGGCAATGTTGTTGGTCATCGCAGACATTGGGGAGACTATCGGCAGACGGATGTGTTCATGCAACAAGTGCCATATGTTTATGTGTGCGTGTCCTGTCCTGTCCTGACCAGGCACATTGCCCATCGAGTGACCTCGACTAAAGTTACGCTCAGACCTGCATTGACCACAGGTGCAGGGGAAATGTGTACCCTATTGGGATTGAGTGAGAGTGACCAGTCTAGACTCCACACTCTCACTTGACCACCAAAATAAAAAAAATGTGACACCGGCCTTGAACGGGGACAACGGTGAAGGCCAAATTCACGCGACACAAAGCATTGAATTCAATGGCTTTTGACCGAGCCATTGCCACTGACCATGGTGACCAAAGGTCAAGGGTGAACAATGTCAACAAAGCGCGCACACACACACACATGGGAAGGGAATCAATGATGTAGATGTGGATGTAGCAGGAACATGCTACAAAAGAATGATGGAAATGTTATGGCATCTTGTTCCCACAATGAAAGTGAACGTGAACGTTGAACTAACAAACAAATTGGTCCGCAATGAGAGCAAAAGAAAAAAAAATCGCATACACACAAATCGATTCGCCGTTTTGAACTATGGACTGACAACATGCTCGACTAAATGTAAAGAATTTGCCAAATGACCAACGAAAGTAATAGTTTGATCGGTCGGTTCATGCCGTTGTGTGGCAAGACATGTGGCAGGCGTAATATGTTCTAGGATTGACAACTAATGTAACAACTATGAGATGCACACGAAACCGATCTGATGGTCAAGTAGGTCATGCCGAACGAACGAAGGTGACCCAAAAGACGTGCAAAAGTGGACGACCAAATTGTAGTTCGGCTAGGCCATGCATGAAGAAAGAGAGCATACATGAAAACGTTACGTTGACGGAAAAATTGTAATTGTGTGTATGTGTGTGTGTGTGCCATTCCACGAACCGTTCGACCCTTTTTGCCCAACACCTGGACGGCCCATTTCGTGGACCGAAGCGACGATCGCGGTCGAACCCTTTGGAATGTTTGGTCGTTGGCTTATAGTTTTACAATGACATGAGACCCTCGGTTAAGGTTTCCAATGAAACGAAAAAAATGGGAAAAAAGTGCTTGGACGGTTGAAACCCGCCCTTTTAGAAACATTCAAACGCCATGTCCGAGAAGGGGTCATAAAGAGTATAGAGTATGAGTGATTCAAATCAGACACAAAATGTGAAATGTGACCGACGATAGAAAACATTTAGTTGGCAATGGTCACTATGGCCAGTAATTGGGTGCGGCCTATGAGTTGTATGTGTGTGGTAAATGGCACTAAACGGACAATGGACGATATATAGATAGTCAAAGTACGATTATGGCAACCAAGGGTAAGGGTTAATGGCATTAATATGCAGACAGTCAACGATTAAAAAAAATAACCGTTCTAGACATCTGATGATGATGGTGATGATGCAACCACGCAACAGTTGTCGACAACATTGAATGGGTTAAAACTTTGGCCATTATGGCTAACCAAACCAATGTGGAACCATTTCATAATGATATGACAAGGGGAAAGAAACAAAAAAAATGTTTTTTTTTCATTTTCATTTTAGCAAACACACAAACTCGGTCATGAAGTGAAATAGAGAATAGTGATTTAGAAAAGAAGGGGTTTATAATATAAAAAAAATAGGAAGTTATAGAATAATAGCATAGGGTCATAGACGACATGAAAGTGTAACATTTATATATATATCACACACAAAAATAAAATTAATAATAAAATGTTTCGGTTCACTTACGGTTGACTAGTCGTTTACGAGGTTGAGGATTCTCTTGTTTGCGTCGAGACATGGCGACCGGTGATGTGATATGTCTGTCGCCGATTGCCAATGAACGATGAAAGGAGACGGAGGGGAAAACACGGCGAACACTGTGGTTGAAGTGGTGGGAGGATGATGAACACCCACCGAAGATGATACGAGTTGAGTTTGATAACGGGAGTGATGATTGGCTGCTCGAGTATGTGCAGTGTGTGTGTATGTGTGTAGTTGAGTCGATTGATTGATTGATTGATTGATAATCAAGTCGTGTTGGCTTAGTTTAGATAAAGAATTTGGTCACATTGTGTCGACTGGCCAGCATTGGCCAGTCTCCGGCGTACAAGACGATAGAAAATGATATTGGACACAACAGAAACACAACAACGGAGCATAGATAGACACACCAAATAAAGCACACATCAAATGACTAATTCACATTACACATGAACACATTGTACTAGATGACCATTGTACAGTTTGATGATAGTAGCCATTGTTCACATATTAATCAAAATGGATGATTACATTCACATATTATTAGTAGTAGATGATGTTGATGATATATTTATCAAATGATGAGACGATAGTGCAACAAATGGTAATCCTTATCTCAATACGAAATGGTTCAATTATATAATTAACCCCTTAAATAGAAATTTGGAAAGAATTTCTAATGTTCGATGTTCGATCAAATGTCCAATCGATATCATCGTCGACGAATGGTGATGGCTGCGATGGCGACGGCGACAAGGCGACAATTCAGTCAATTGAAATAATGTGCACGCTTCGAGATGAGTGTGAAGAGCAAACGAATACGACTCGACATCAAGCATGGAGCATCGAGACCCAACTAACCAACTAACTGCAAAATGTTGAACGACAACGACGGCAGCAAGAGAGTAAATGAGAGTGAGTGAGAGAGAGAGAGAAAAAGAGAGGGAGAGGAGAGGAAGAAGAGAGAGAGAAAGAGAAGGAAAGAGAGGGAAAGAGGAGAGAAGAACAGTGAGGATCAATGGATCTGCGCATACCAATTGTGATCATTACGTCACCAACGAAGTAGGAGGGACGTTCCAATGGACATCGACCATCACCGATAGCTGTTTTGGCGATGACCAACAAAACAACAACAACAGCAAAAAGCCAGACATCATCATTCCATTCGACCAGCGCCATTACCAGAGTATTTTTTTTGTTGGTTGACAAAAAAATTGCTATTACATGAACGATATCAATGTTCAATGTTATGTCGAATGTGTAATAGTATCCATAAATGCAATTTACAAATTATAAAATCGAACATAAAAATGATAAACGAATTCATCATTGCTACTATTTATTCGAAATCGAATACATTATGTTATTATTGAGAGGGACAATTTTAGAGAGGGGGGCAGAAATAACATTGAAGACGGTACTCGGTACCGGACTCGCTCATTATATTCCATTGACATTTGCCATTGACCTTTATGGACATTTGTGCTCCTTCTCTCTCTCTCTCTCTCTCTCTCTCTCTCTCTCTCTCTCTCTCTCCAATTGCCATGTTTCTGGTACTGCACTGACCTTGCCGATGTTGATCATAAGGGGACGCGGTCATTTTCGTTGTCCTGTGTTCACTTCGATCCCCAAGGTTAGATCCCTTCATATTATATATATAAAATGGTGTAAATGGATGGACATTTGTGACCTTGCCCGGCCTCGGCCATGACCAACGGGACCAAAAAAAAAAAAAAAACGATGTCGATCGATGCGGACGCGTATATACACACACACACACTTTCTCACGTTCGTGATTGAGTGGCGAACAAAAACATTTGGAAGGCGTGGAAGTAGAGATACAAAGGCTCGGTCCTGTCGGGACCATCGTTGTTTGACTGACCGGGGCCACTTCCTCGTTCGACATTCGACAGATGGGCCAAATTTGGCAGTCAAACTGTTAGCGTAACAACAAAAGGCAAGTCATATTTCACCGGTATATATATCACACACTGTGACGGCTACTCGCTCTTTCGTTGTGCCTTTTCATTCTTCTACCATTTGATGACCATATTGCAACCGATCCATTGGTTGACCGTTCATCGTGTTGGCAATGGGGTTCGGGCCGAACATTTGGGCATGGATCATCATCATTGATGGTCAGTTGTATGAATGAGATCGGCCGCCTACACATTGGTCGATCGACATTGGCCAATGGTGCGCGCCCAATGTCACGAAGGGTAAAAAAACCGCCCACACATGCCCTATGACCAATGCTGGCCAGTGTCCACTTTATGGTGCACTCTTGATTCGGTATTGGCGTACACACACACACTCCACCTTTGAATTCGGCGCAGGAGTGGTCAGTCAGGTTGCAGTTGTGCATTGTATCCACTTTGATGTGTGTGTGTGTGTGTTCACTCTCTCGCCCGGCTCCCACTCTATGTTCGGCGTAAAGGCGTCCCGAACGAAAGAACGAACGAACGAACGAACAAACACACATTCACACACAACACAACATACAAACGAACGAGTCCGAACAAATGGCGCGGGCGCCATTCACATGCTCTCATTCTCTTTTCGTTCGTTTCGTGTCGTCCAATATTCGATGCTGTTGGCGGACCGTGTCCGTCCGATTGGCCGAACCATCGATCGATGCTCGATTCACGAATTCGCCTGTCTATTCATTGCACAGGCGCGCACATTTTCGTTTGCTTCATTTCGTTCGGTCGTTTTTTTGGTTTTGGTCTATCTTCTTCCACCAAATGGCCAAGAACGGACGCGCGCGCGGCCACCCAATTGTGCCCAATTGTACAAATGGTTGTGTGTGTCGCCAGGCCGAAATGATAGTGGCCAAATATATTGGCAAATGCCGACGGCAAAGTGAAGAGGGAGGCCTGCTCATTTCGGGTCGTGTCTATTTGTTCGGTTGCCAGTGACCGGATCGACTCGACGTCGATTCGAATCGACGTCGCCATTCGCCCACAAAAATGAGTCGCCACACAAGAAAGGGAGAGAGACGGTTGGTTCTCGTCGGTGTACAGGTTGTCTCTTGTAATCGATTGATGATGATGATGATTACAATTGCCACTGTACTACTGAACGACCAACATTAGCTTGAACACATAGTCGAGGTCGCACAAACACGCACACTAAATTCGATCGTGTCGATTCGATCCAACCAAATCATGAAAATGTTCAAATGTTATATTGTTCCATTTATCCAATGAGCACTGCCATCTATCGTTTTATTGAAATAATGTTTATTGATAAAAAAAGAGGAATCGATCGGTGGTGAGTCGTGACCATAACGATTGGTGGGAATGTTCTGAACTCTAATAAAATAGAATAAAGAAATAAATGTTAGTTAAAAAAATGTAGGAATATGTAAATGTAATGTATGGCACCGGTGAGATAGAGAGAGAGAGAGAGAGAGAGAGAGAGAGAGAGAGAGAGAGAGAGAGAGAGAGAGAGAGAGAGAGGGATGGGCGATAATGACCGGAATGTGATCTTGTTGTTGTCGTTGTCATCGTCGTTGTTGTATATTGCCTTGTCGTGAAACGACGACAATCTGTGATTACCACTGAACCGATTCAATGTCAATCGGTCGCCATTGGAGCGATTGTCTCCAACAACATTCGACGGTTCTGTCTCAGTGGTCACTCTAGACGGGCGAGAGATACAGATGCTCAATGTGATTTCGATCAGCGGACTTTCCATGTGAAGACGGAAGATGTGTCTTTTCAACCATCGATGTTTGCCTGTTGACTAGCAAATGCTTGTTCGGTGACAGTGGCGCGTATTGTGCCATTCGTCCGTCCACACACACATTGGCGGTCACACTCGTGTGACTTATTCGACTTATATACCACAATTACCGTCTCGCTTCTATTGGTCGTCATCATTTGGTATTCTATTCGTCTTGCTCGGACAATCCGGCAGCAAGATGGCTGTAATTACATTCTGCAAACCCTGGCCGGATGCGCAATGCAATGCTTCAATGACATGTCGAGTGTGACCGATACCGTCTTATACCTGATCTAGACATTGACTTTAATTTCACTTATCTAACACACACACAGTAATATGACGACCAGGTGCCCATTAAACAAGTGATTGTTCCTTCATAGACCAATTGCAACCATTTTCGTTCGTTCGTCTTCCAAGCATTTGTGGTCTATTTTCCATTTGTCCTTAGTGTGTCGCTTTCTGGACCCGAATGCTTATGTGTGTGTGTGTGTGTGTGTGTGTCCACTGACCATGACCTTTGTGACAAGTGTCACTTTCATTTTCAATTGTCATCTTGGTGCACAATTCTGTAAACATTTCCAACTTCCGGAGTACGAAATTCGTGTCTGATGACGCCTTTTTGTCGCTTCAATTGAAGAATTCATTCAATATGGTCGATGATTTGATCTCTTTCTTTGATTTGACTTCGATCGATTGAGGAATGTGTCGAGATGTTGTTGACGATTAATGTTTAAATTGAAAAGAAATTATTTGATCAAATATTGAATGAATAATGGGCCACATGTTGAATGTAAGTGTGTGTGTGTGAACACAAGTGCCGACATATTGCCAATGGTTTGTCGACTTGATATGTCCGGGATGGCTTCAAATTGTCGGTCAATGGGAAATACATAACAGCAGAATCAAACATTTGAACACGATTCGCATGACCACCAACCATAATCGGCATTTGTGATTATGATTATGATCAATATATATATATTCGACAATGTCAGAAAACGTTCAAACTTATCCATGGTCGTTCACTGAATCCAATTAGTAAGAATTGCGAACAAGGAAGAATGGTCCGAGAAAGGGGCATTTCTATGAAAAAGAGAGAGAAAGAGAAAAGTTGTAAATTGAATTTATTGCAAATGAAGACGAAGACACGAGCCGAAGTTGAACTAATTAGCTTGTTTGTGATTTTAGGTGACACACACACACACAAAGTAAACACACACTTCCACTTTGTTGTCATATCTGCTATTTTGGTGTGACGGCAAACACACAAATCGAATTAAGGAAGAAGGTAAATTGCAACTTGTATGTATACACCAAGAAGAAAAACGACGGACAATGTCCAACTGGCTAATTAGTTTGCTCGAATGCAGCTCATCGACCGGCAGTGGACCCAATCGGACAAATGAGAAAAGACGACGAAGAAGACGTAAAGAAGTTGAGATGTGTCGTGTGTCGTGCACATGTCGCCAAATGGTATTTAAGTTGATTGTCTTTGCCCATTACGGCACACAAATTAAAGGGTCTTTTTCTCCAATGATAAATTGAGAAGTGCATACAAATACAATGATGAAGAAAATGAAGAAGAGGAAGAAGAGGAAGAGAAGAAGTGATGGAAGATTGGTGACGCGAGGCAAGCGGTAATCGAGTATTAATCTATGCAAATGGCTCGATTTCCAAGCGCACTACACCTGTGAGTGTGATGGAGCGACGTAAGGTGAATGAGGGTGTCCACGATCATCATCACCATAATGATGAGCCTACTGGAGCAATTCGAATGGACACACACAAACATACTCACTCACTCACTCAAACTGGATGGACGCACGCGAACGAAATGGGCGCGAGCCACCAATCTCATCACTCCGGGACATTAATTGGCAAATGTATGAAGAGAATAATCATTCACCCTGGACTCACCACCGGACGTCATAAGTCGGATCTGGCCTGACCAAAATGAAAGAAGTCCGAAATTGAACAACAATAACAACACACAAAATAAAAAATAATGTCCAATGATCGTCTCGTGCCATCAACGCGCCCCATGACGTGTCGGATGGTCGATGACATTCAGGCGTGACTGCCAATTTAGATGGCCTCACTCGTAATCACCACAATGCTATTTCGAGCCAAATTTTTGACTTGCAATTAGAAGAAAGGTGACATTTTGCAACTAGCCAAAGAAAGAAGAAGAAGAAGAAGTAGCAACGAATGAGAGGACTCAATTTGGATGAGAAAACAAATGCGATCGGCAATGGCAATTGACCCAACCAAATGATATCGCACCACCAATAGATTGTATGTGTGTGTGTGTGCCTTGGCCTTATACCAAAGGCAAGACAAGGCAACCAACCAACCAGGCAACGATCATCGTTCACCTGCTGCTTTTATTCCAGTTGCAGCAATATATGAACGAACTAGAAACGGCAATTGTAATTTCAGTATCAGTAGTATCGAAAATAGCAATATTATAACATATATGATATGAGGTCGGCAATGAGCCATTTACACACATATATGAAGGCAATATTGCAAATCGTATCGTATCGTATCGTATCGTATCGTATCGTATCGTAAGGTATGGTTCCTTCATTCGGTTATTGTCGTCTCTTGTTGTACTGTTGGTGGTTGGTGCGATATAACTAATGGACAATTGCAAGTCTTGCCCAAACGATTATTATTAATAACCATCATTGCTGCTCGACGGGTCTCTTCTTCTTCTTCTCCTAACTCTTCTCATTATTGGTGTAGAGAACGGATCGAGCTAATTAGACGAACAAGTGTTGTTGTATGCAACTGGATGTTCACCGAATGATCGAGCAACCAACCATCGAACCAAACGAACCACCGTATTCGGACGTTATCTTTACGATGTGGCAGGTCAACGGGGGTCGATCGACTTTTCGTCGACTCTATGCATGAGTTTGTCTGGTTGTTGTATGTTTGGTTGTCGTGTCGATCTTAATCGTACGATAATTGGCAGGATTCGGTCCACCAAACAGCACAGCATAGCACACAGCATACGGATCGATGAGAAGGGACATGGGCTATTGTCGTTGTCATTTTGTCAGGTTGACCTCTCCCTCTCTCCGATCTATCTCGATCCATCGTAACCGTGTTCATCGGTACGGTTCATAGCAAATTATTCAAATTGGCCTAATTGTTCCATAATCGAGAACAATTCGATTGAGAAGACCTCGCCTGGATGGCCATCTAATTAAAGTAAACCATTCAAATGTTGTCGTCAATATGTACGACAGAATAGAGACCAATATGGGAGACTGCGACAAAGTGAACTAACCAAACAAGTTACCAAAAAAAATCGATTAGTTTGCACTGAGATTGGTCAACTAATGATCGACACAAGTTGTATATAATGAACGTCATATCATTTTGGACATTGGCTAGTCTTGGTTGAATGAAACCATCATTAAGAATGATCATCATTGCAATACTTAACAGGCGTCGGTTTATTCAACTATACTACTGTTTTCTTCTTCTTTTTTTTGGGTGCGCCTTTAACTTGAGTGAAAGTCGATCAAGCTACTAATTCAATTAGTGTACAACTCTCATGTCAGTGCTCATATTGACGGATCAGTTTTCTTTGGTTTGACATGTATAAAATAAACATGATTGTAAGGCAAAGATTGATGTCAAATGACAATATGAATGGGAAAGCAATGACAAGTATTATTTCCTATTTACCATAAAGATCATCGATCATTGCAATGGTCATCGAACAGTGCAAGTGTCGTTCATTATTGTTTCAAATGTGATCACATTTTTGTGCCACCACAATAAGTGACACCGAACGACCTATATTGTGGATCGATCATCAATAGTCGATTGTTTTTGATTAGTCAACACCGATTAGTGTGTCGGTCTATTGGTCGTCGTCGTCGTCGTCGAAGATCTGATAATAGAACAGTTTAGTCGTTTATAGCAAAGAGTAGATATACACGCACACATATATACTGGTGAGATACAATAGGTGGCCAGAAAAGTGGTCGGTAAAAACGTCCATAGGCCAAAGTGGATGTCCGCTGTCTCGGTGCGAATCGTCTAGTGAAGCATGAAATGATTAGATGACATGCACGACCATTCCATTCATGGCATATGGCGCCCGGTCATTGCTCTAGCCACCAATATGGCTGAGTGGCCACCTATTGGTCGAAGTGCCCGCATTCGGCGCCATTCGTACTGACATCGACTATTCTGTCCGAGACACCTGATTGGTGGTGGTGGTGGTGGTGTTGAGTTGTCTCACATTCACACACTCGCACTCATTCACTCACAATTGGCCGATTGCTGGCCACCATTTCAGGCAGCCATACTGGACCAAGAGTCGATCACCGTGAACGATTTGACTCTCTCTCTCTCTCTCTCTCTCTCTCCCTCGCCCATTGGCGCCTTCTCACATCATTCGAATCGTATTGAGTAAAGAAAGACAATAGTGGCCAAGTAGTTTTGTGACTTACCTGCCTCTCTCTCTCTCTCTCTTTTCATTTTCCGATAATGAGCTCAACATCGAAAGAGTTTGAAAGCGAACGAAAGAGAATATCCAAACGGTTGATTGTGATCGACGTCTAATGTACTTTTTCGATGGTGAGCTTCACCTGTGGCCGTCAGTGACCATTGAGTCGAGTCCGGACAATCGTGACAATCGCCAATTATCACCAGTTCGTGTCCATTGCCTGTCTCTTCACTATTTACCTAATCGATTGAGACTTGCTCGTTGTTGCTATTGTTGTTGTGTTGAGTTACGTTTCGGCACCAATGTTTCAAATTTCTTGATCGAGCAATGTTCGATGGCAACCGAAACGCGCCAATGATTGTATGATGTATAATGGACACAAATGAGCACACAAAATCACGATTCAAAGTAAAGATACAGAGCACACACACACTCACACCACATACATTGATCACAATTGTAACAAATAATAAAATCGTATCGATACCAATCGATTATTGTCGTGATTGACACAATATTATGACACGACACATTATTATGTCCACATTACAACACATTTGAAACGGAAGGCATCGAAATGAAAGTGAACTATACAACGATAGAAATCAAAAGAAAAGAAAAATATCACTAAAATGTCCAAATAGAAAATGAATGAAACCGGTGAATCATATACTTACATGAGGAGACAACTCAATTGTATTCCATTGATGAATGGATGGCAATGAATATCTAAATAAATAGTAAATGTTGATTTGAATGCCAATTTGAATGATTACATGTCACATAAATGTTATGAGATGAATAATTGTTTTGTTCCAAATGAGTACAATTAATCGACACAAGACAAATTGTAGTATTATCCATTACTGGTCATACCAAATGACGTGTTTATTGTTTACATATATATGTAACTATTTCCACTCTACTACATTGTGCGCAAGAAGTGTGCCAGCTTCCTTTACTGACATCGTTGGTTTGTTAAGATCAATGAATGCTTAAGGAAAGTAAAGCGCGCTAATTAAGACGCTACACACATTTATGAATGTTGTGTAGGCCATCATTTGTGTATGAATCTTCTATTTTTCCTCCATATTCGATGACCTAACATTTGAATATAATTCATTCATTAACGTCATCGTCATCATCATTTAATGGTTTATAAATTTATGGTCCGATCATGGAACTTCTTCTATTACTAGTGTAGTATCCATTGAGAAGCAATACTCAATTTGGTGGCTTATTGTGACACATCTCGATCCTCAGTGTCACAGTGGGTGATCAAAATGTGTGAATGATGTCCATCATTGGTGATGCACTCCCACACAAAACACACAGATGAATCTAAACTAAACATCATTTGGCCAGTGGTGGGATTAATTTGACAAGACAAACAAAACAAATGCCGACCACAATGAATAAATATGATCATTCATTTGGTTAAGCTCAATCAACTCATAACTCGTACTGCAAACCACGATGCCATTCAATTGAAGTTCATAGGATTGCACAGAATCGACATCGTCATCCGCGTCTTACACTCTAACGTTCGCTTCCGATGTAGGTCGGTAATGGGCATTCGGCGTTCGTAAGTTCTTTCTTTCTTTCATTTATATTTTTTTATATTTATTTGTATGCCACACTCGGGCAGGTCAAGCAACCGACACCTTAATCAGTCACACAAACATATTGACTTGTAGCAAATGGCAGTCACAAGCACAGAATGGCTCGATCAAATGGGAAGGCAAGTTTTTTTTTACTATTATTATTATTTGCGCAGTGAGATCATTCGAACGAGATGGCAGGCGAACAAAGCTAGGTGGTGCCGGCTAATGCAAATGGCCAGCCGGGATCATTATGGTTGAAGCGCATTTGTGACTTTTGACGCGTGGTAGTCAAAATATGGAGTAGTCAATGAACTGGCCATCCATCCATTCATCCATCCATTTCACGATAGCCAATTTCATGATGGTCTTCTTGGTGCAGTGATGGACACTAAGTTTGAACGAACATACAAAACGTAAAGATTGAATGAATATGACCTCCATCGATACATTAGATAGGACCATAGAAATTCAATGGAAACAATCCAAACTGTGTGTTGGTTGTGTGATTGTTTGTTTGTTTGCGCAATTGATGGCACACATCATCATTACCACACATACGAACGCACGCAAGAACATACTGGACCCAAAGTGCAATGGCAAAGACATTACCATTTGTTGGGCATGATTGCAAATGGTGACATTGCCATCAATGTCGTCCATACATATAAGATCTATGTTCTACTGTATTCGGTTTTTTATGTCGACATTCAAAACTCATATATGCAAACATTGCCATCCTGTATGACACCATCGCCACCAGTGAGAAGCTATCATAATTATGTGGATTTGTAACATCACCATTCGCCCACACACACACACACATACATACATACACAAACATTCCTATTGAGTGTATTAGCACTAGCTAGTGCTATTCTCGGATGCGGACACACGCATATTGTTTCATTTGGGGGTTCATACCATTCACCAAACATTACAGGCATATATACTCATACTGGACATTGGAATCGTAGGCGGAAAGCATCATGCATTAGGAGAAGCCCATTACATTTGTCAATAAATCAGTGTACAACTAATACCAATTAAACATTTAATTAATTGATCCATTAGTAGAATAAATGGTTGCAATCGTTTTGGTGTGTGTGTGTATTGCAAAAAGATTGCAACATTTTATGCTACTGTGCAATACAAATAACATTGTTAATGTTTTTAGGTTTCAAATTACCACAATTTGGCTTCAAAATGAAGATGAAGACGAGTGTGCAAGTATGCTTGTACGAAATTGGAACTTGTAGAAAGAAAGAAAGAAAGAAAGAAAGAAAGAGGAAAGGTGAAAGAAAATGTAGAATAAAAGTTTTGGTGTCCACCGAAATAGTAGCAGAGTATATGAATTGCAATGCATCGAAGTGTATTCATGTCAATCACGCCCGAATCAGTTGCCTCCCATTTGCCCATATTGTTGCATTTTTGCCCGTTTGAAGGGGAACAAGCCGAATCCCTTTACTCTACAATCTGACACTCTCAACCTCGCCGGCTTCTTTCAATGATACACACACACAAATAGAGGCAAAAATACAAGAGATCACTATGAGTGAATGCGACACTATCATTAACCATTTGTGTTTTTGTATTTTTTTTTTCTGTATGTGTGAGTGCGATTCTCACTGAGACAGGACACTATGATTATGTAAATCTAGTTCAACATACAAACATAAACATACACAACAGATGAATGTGAACAAATAGCCATTTCCACACTAAAATCCTATTCGAAATTCAACTCTCAATTGATTGCATTTATGTCCTAATATGAAATGGTATTATTGTCCATTTGCAAATCTTAAGATTGTGTCCGCTTTTTCTTTATGGCCACCATGATGAGGAGAAAAAAAACACAAATATCAATTCGAAATAAAGATACTTCAAGTACAATGAATCCAATCTATCGTTAGGAATTCTATTGTATTGAACCATGGAATTTTACGAACAAAATTAATTGATTCTTTTGTTTTGTAGAATAAATAGGCAATTCACAAAATGGTAATTGGATACAAATTGAAATTGTTGAAAGGAAGAAGATTGTTTTTTTCCCTGCGTCAAATATGTTCAGTAGAGCACCAAGTTTGTGTGTGTGTGTGTGCGATTGTAGACGATGATTGAAATCAAAGTTGTACAAATGGCAAGTGTCCGAACTGTCATCAATGTAATGCTAAAAACGACGAAGACGACACAACGACAACATCAGGTTCGGTGGTTGTCCATCTTGGTGAAAATTTCCCATGCATACATAAGATGATGATGATGATGGCTACCATAAAGGATACAAGTACATACGATCAATTGGTTCGTTCAAGTGTCCCTTAAAAGTGCTATCTCCCGACAGTCGATTGGTATATATACATTCATCAATCCGTGAACGTGATGTGCACTTTGTTTGGTTGTGTCACTTCTGACAAGAGATCGACCATGTAAGCGTAACAAGCGGGTAAATTGAGCATTGAGAGAACGTTGGTCGAACAACAGAAGCAACTGAATTAGTGAACATGAAACACACAAAAAAAGGAGAGAAAGAAATAAGGAACAACGGCGTCAGTATAGTATGCAATGAACGGTACATATTGTTGCCGTTGTTCTTATATGGTGCACATACAATTGGTGTGCTCATCAATTAGCAAGCCAAAAGACAATATAGTTGGACCGAACCGAACTGAATTCATTAGTAAGGCTACCGATCGGCATATATATATATATATATGGCATGGGATACGGCCAATGGGCACATATTGAACAAGCTATAGCTATCTTGGTTTGTGACGTCTTGGAAAGAAACATAATAAAAATGTAGATGGTCGCCCTTTCGAATGAATCTCATTTACGATGGGTCATTTGTATCTTTGTATGCTTCCAATCATCATAATATTTATATCCATTCGTTACGGCAATGGATAGTTGGGAGCTGGGTGGCGTCATACCATTGGTCATTAGGAAGGCAGAGAGGGAGAGAGAGGTCGAATAGGATGGACATACCAATGTTCTCTTCTGCTTGTTGTTAGTGCAACTGGCACATCATATTGACCCATCATATCAGAACTATCAACCAACTATAGAGTCGAAACAAAAGGTGGTCCAGCCGGTTGTACTGCCTGAATATGTTTATGTGTGTGTGTGTGTGTGTGTGTGTAGTTATGATTACACACTTGTGTGTGTGCTTCAAGTCGCCCGGACTAATTGCGCCCATTTGCCTTTGGATGGTGGATGGTTCGGTCAACTCCGATCGAGCCGACCATTCAATTCATTTGCATGTGTAACCATCCAACCATATCTCACTATGCTATTGTCCGCGCCAATGCTTTACGATTGTATTGCAAGATTCATACATAGATTGTAGATAATGTAGCTTCCTTTAAATGTATATATATTGATGATGATATTCTCATATAGTTTACGTCCATTGTTCTCTTCTCATAAACGCGATGGACACATTCACTAATTCAATGTCATTGTAATTATATGGATGTTGTAAACAAGTTAAAATAAAGATACTTACCAATAGACGAGTGGAAAACAATGTGAGACATTGTGTAACTTCAATAAGAGTAATAAATGTTGATGAACTTCGTTCAATTTCATTTAAAATGTCTTCAACTGATCAAATTATTTTGAATTAAAATTTTGATATTTGTAGAACATAGTACGCCATCTGATAGTTGAGCATCGAATTGTTTTAAACATCCAAAAGGTTTATATTTAAAATTAGGCTGGCCGCGGCTACTTCGGCGGCTACCCTGTAAATTTCCCAACAAAAACCTGGAGATTTTTTTGAATAGTTAGTTAGACATTAAACAGTTAATTTACACTTGAGAACTTTATTAGATTTGAATTGTTTTTTACAAACATGACTTTGTTTAATGTTGAAACTTGTAAATGAGCTTTCTCTTTCGACCAGTACTGGTTGTTTTTTGAAAAAATACGTTCAGTAACTTGGGAAAACTTTCCTTTCACACACATAAATGCTAGAATTGTTGATCTAAAATTCAAGTTGGATATTCCTAAACTCGATTCAACTTTGAATGAAATTGCATGTAAAGAAAATACATAAAATAACAACGTTCGTATGAAACATCATTGAGTTACTGACACGTATTAATATGATTTTGACAACTTGACTAATCAATTTGTTTACGTTTAATTTATTAAATTGAAAAATAATAAGTACAAAAATTATAGATAAAGATATAGATTAAGATATTGTTCAAATTATTCAAGTTAGTTCAAATATGAACTAAGAAAAGAAAAGAGGAATTCCTAATTATCTATTGTGTAAATGTGTATGTATAAGTTCAAAAAATTTATATAAATGTTTGTAGTTTTGTTTGTTTTGGATATATATGTGGAGTGGTGTATGTGTGAGTTGTGTTGGTCTGTTATTTTTAAATAAATTACATTTTAAAACTAAATGTAAAGAATCCTCTTCCTCCCCACTGTCACAAGGACAGAGAGGATCAGAGGACTTCTTAATTTTGAAAAAAAAATTTTAAAGTGTCCTGTGTTTG
The DNA here is from genome assembly GCA_029204025.1 of Blomia tropicalis. NCBI lineage: Eukaryota > Metazoa > Arthropoda > Arachnida > Sarcoptiformes > Echimyopodidae > Blomia > Blomia tropicalis. Next base: position 8,086,059 of record CM055090.1, read on the forward strand.
TGAAGAATTGTGTGTTTATAAAATTTGGAGTAATATATGTTGGAAAGTTGTGTGGAAAGAATTTAGAGAAAGTGTTGTTTGTGTTGGAGAAGTAGTTTTGAATGTTGTTTTTGTGTGAAAGTTTGGTTATAGATAACGATAAAAAATTAATAATAACATCTTTGTCAAAATGTTCGAGGGATAGCGTCATATACTCGTTTTAGCTAATTAGACGCGTTATCCATACTGGAGGATATTTGCGTACAATTTGAAATTACAAAGAATTAGAAATTTATAATTGTTTAGTTAGGTACATAGTTGTGTTGAAATATATTTATATTTCTCTTGTGAGTTAATATAGCATTTGATATGAATAATGGTTACTTTGAGTAAAATATGTTTGTAGCTGTTACAAAACGTCAGCTATTGGTTTAAATTTGTTTATTCTAGAAAAGGGATACAATGTTTAAGTAAAGTAATGATATATAAAAAAAAGAAAGGGCAACATACTTCACTTTAGAGTATCACAAGGTTTCAATTTAACAAATTAAACAAAAACAAAAGAAAAAAACAAAAAAAAGAACAAAACGTGGAGGATATTTCATGATGAGCACAAGTAATGCGGCTTCATGCCATGTGATGAATTTGCCATGCTTTATATCGAGCCAGTAACTGGTCACTTCCACAAATGTGGTGTCGTAACAACTAGTTTAATGACTCAAGTTTATCGCTTGACATGTGATCAGTAACATATGTTTGTTTAAATAATAACGATAAATAGATTAAATTAACATAAAGAGTTACAGTTCTGAATCAGAGCTTTCATTATCACTATCAGAATTCGACTTGTCAGTGTTAGTTGATGAACAATATGCTGTATGTTGTACTACTAAATTCATCTGAGATTTATATATAGGACAAGAATGACTGGGTCATAGAAGGTATATACGTATTGAATCGTACCATTTCTGGAAATTCATCAATCACTCCATATGAACAATGGCACATGGTCAAACCTTCTGTCGGTCATTTTCATATTTTCGGAACTGAGGGTCAAGCAAAGATCAAATCATCCAAACCTGGAAAGTTTGAAAGCAAAACAAAACATGTGATTTTTGTTGGTTACGAGAAGAACAGCACGAGTCTGTTCAGATGCTATGATCCTGTCTCCGGAACGGTCGACGTTTATGATGCTGTGGTGTTCAAGGATGTTCCAACTTCGAGTAACAGTTCATTCCAATACGTGTCGATATCTGACAGTTCCTCTGAAGGGGAAAGTGACTCAAATGTGAATTCAATCGAAACCGTCAGAACTCGAAAACGAAAAATTTATCGACCAAACAAAGAAAGACTTGAATCTTTACGAAGTCACAAAACCAGTCAAATAAAGGGTATCGTTGATAACGTATTCTGGTTGCGAACCTTTTGTTATAAAGATGATTAGAACAAGTTTAACAATATGATATTTATATTGTTGTATTTGTATAAATAGATTGTATATATTTATGTAATAGATATATTATTGTTTGATTATTATTAAAAATATTGTTCCTTTCACATATGACGAGGCGATCTCGAGTGAGGACTCAGACAAATGGATCGAAACAATGGATGAAGAAATGAGTTCTCTTGTATCAAACGAAACATGGATTCTGACGTCGCTCCCACCTGACATCAAACCGATTGGAGTTAAATGGGTATTGTGGTGGCGCTAGTGTAACGAACGTGAAACATCGCCACAAACACACATATATAACCCTTACTTAGGCTGGCCGCAGCTACTTCTGCGGCTCTCCTGTAGATTTGTATTGAAATAGTTAGTTGAACATTTAAAATTACAACTTGGAAAATTCATTGTATGGTATTTAAAAACCTGGTGATTAAGAATCTTGAACTGGAGTCGTCAAAATTTCAGTGAAAAATCCTGTAGAAACGGCCTCCCTATTCAAAATTATTATGTTTAATTGATTCTCAAATGTGAAAACAAATAGTTAAGATTGGGTTGTGGTAGTGTCAACTTTAATAACCCGAATCTTAGAGTCTTGTATGAAGGCGACGGCAGCTTCGTTGATTCCACCACAATAGTGTGAGCAACTGAATATAGTTATACATCGGCCACCCATATGATATTGGTATCCAGCAGGAATCACTTCATGAGCTCGTATCACATGAGTCAATGAATTACCATCCATGAACGTTTTCAATGCATCTTCACTATAGTAGCAACCAGTACCACGTTTCGTATTGGTAAGAAAACCTTTCTGTACATTGGCCGAACTGTTGGCTACTTCTTGGTTGTTCTTTAAAAGGTCGACATACTCTTGGTTTGTTACCGGATCGTTCCACAATATTTCCATTGCAATGTCAGAATCACTGTCAGGATCACGAAGCGGACATTTGATCGCCATGATTTGTTCAATCTTCATGGCACATGACGGTATTCCTAAATATAAAATTAAATTAAACTGTATTGTAAAATATTAAAAAGAACTAAACGATACCTCCATGTGCTGTGTAGATGGATTCGTCCAAAAGGGCACATAATGGCATTGCATCAAATACATCATTGAATACTTCAAACATACGAGCTCCTTCATGTGCAAATTTAGTGTTCACCTCCGTTTGAAATGTAAATTCAACTTGCAATGCACGAGCTTCATGATTACCTCGCAACATATGAATACGATCAGGTGCGAGCAACTTCATGCATAAAAGATATAAAATACATTCTACCGAATAGTCTCCTCGATCAACATAATCACCCAAAAATAGGAAATTTGCTGCATTGAAGTATGGACCAAGTTTCCAAAGAACCTTCTCGTATATAAGTAAATCGTTAAGATTACCGTGTATGTCGCCGATGACATAACATGGAGATCCTACTTTCAAAACACGACCACCTTTTTCAAACATCGCTTTCGCTTCACTACAAATGTTGACAATCTTATCCACACATCGAAGACGTTGTGCTGGTAACTCCCAATCGGGAGCATCGATCTTAATCTTTGAGCTATAGATTTTCAATTTAATGGCATACTTTCGAATCATATCCACCAATTGATTGCAAACATAGTTACGAGTAAAATATCGTTCAGAAAGTATTCGTCTCACACGAGACATACGTTCAACGTCAGCTTGTTTGTTCAACAATGGTTCATAGATTAATCCATCACAATTCATCTTAACCAAAAATGTAGATAAAGTGTATTGTCGCAATCGGCAATTGGAACACAAATCACGAGCTCGAGCCATTTTAGTTTTGATTGCACATGAACGATCTTGGTTTCGTGAAATTCGTGTCCAATTAATTGGAGGAAAACATTGATGAGTTCGTAATCGAGCCAACGGTGACACAGTACATGAAGCATATATAGACGTATTACAAATTTGTTTCTCTCTCGATTGAGTTATCAATGGATAAACTGATTTGAGAAATGTTTTCTGTGTCATTCGTCCACTTTTATTATTACTTTTTGGGATCTTTGCATTAGAGATCTTGTTATAATTGATAACTTTGTTAACTTCGGCGTCAGTCAAAAAGTTAAAGTCAGTTTTTGCAAAATAACGGAATACATATTTGCCAGCAAACTCATCCCATTGGCCATCATTGATTGGTGCAGCAATCGATGTGCCTGATTCGGAAGCAGAATTGGTGCTGCATTGTTCGTTTGCATTAGTTCCATTCATCCTATCCACCATGGCAAGGCCAAGTAAAAATTCATAAAAGTTTATGTATGGATTTTCATTGAACGAAAATGATCGAAAAATTGGTAACAATTTTGGTCCAAGTTGAAGCTCTACTTGATTAAGATACGCTTTAAATGTATGATATGTCATAAATTCTGATGGACAACAAAATTGTAGATAATCGCCATAGATCTTTAAAATATCTGCTTCCGTATAACCGATTGTTCGCAATAGTTCACCTTGAGTCGATACCGACGACTTTCCAGGTTCGATAATTTTGAACAAAAGAACGTCTAAGATTGTGACTTCGCGCGTATTTTGATTTGGTTCCAATGTTCCAAATAAAACCGGTTCAGGACCAGCAAATTGATCGCTGTTGTGTATTTTTGTTTGCAATTCCATGATAGGAAACCAAGCAATCATTGAATTGTCATTGCATAGTTTTGCTTTACAAGCTTCATGTGTTAATTTGACTTGATATGAAACACGAGTAATAAATTCAAAATAGATTGGCATTTGAATTCGAAGAATATCTAATACTAGTGGATCACTAAACATTGGTCTATCGGTAACTTTCTTCTCCAAACCAAGTATACGTTGGATAAGGTTCACCACTGATGTAAGCCATGATTCACCCGTTTTGATTGGTGAAAATGGTAAGAATTGACCTTTGGTATCAACAGATGAAAGAGCAACTTTCTTATGTATTGGACATGTTAGATATAGTAGAACACTATCATAAAGACATTGTCCATATTGTACAACTTGTAAACCACTTTTAACTTCAGCAAGAGTTTCGCTTGATGTTACGTTTGCTGTATATCGACCAGTAACCAGATTGTATTGTGATGCTAAAGATGTTACCGAAGCAGGCCTACGTGCCACAACGCCAACTGATTTAGCGGATTTGGTGCAACTCGTTCTCGAGTCCGATGTCGTTACAAAAACACCATTATTGCAAGCTTCTTTCGATTCTTTCTTTCGACTTTTTCCCATCAAGAAACTTGTACAAGATCGATTAGGTTTGAGCAAATGAAGAATAAAAACACCATTTTGAAAGGTTAAATTTTTCAATATATATGCTAACAAATTATTCGATTTTTCGATAAATGAGTCGAATTATTTTGTTTTTGTAGGATGATATCAATTTTGAGTACCAAATCATCGAGCATATTTTGAAATTTATCGAACCTTAATTTCAAATCACTAGATGGCGAAAACGGAGCCATAATGTATATACTGAAGTCAACTAATGTGTCCTCCAAAGATGTGGTTACAGCGAGTATGGCTCCGTTGCCGGCATTGTTTTGATTGTCACACGCTTTACCAGTTTTAGTGATTTGTTTTGTTCCAGATTGTTCCACTTTCTTGTTTAAACGGAAATACTTAACTATTCTCATTAACAATGTCTTTGTTGCAAAAGCCTAAAAGTGAAATGACTCAAGAAGAGTTACAAAAACTTGAAGAAGAAGAATTCAACACTGGTCCATTGTCGGTATTGACACAATCAGTGAAGAACAATACTCAAGTTTTGATCAATTGTCGTAATAATCGTAAATTATTGGGTCGTGTCAAAGCATTTGATCGTCATTGTAACATGGTACTAGAAAATGTAAAAGAAATGTGGACCGAAGTACCAAAAAGTGGAAAAGGCAAAAAGAAAGCAAAACCAGTAAACAAGGACCGGTTTATCTCGAAAATGTTTCTCCGTGGTGACAGTGTCATATTGGTATTGAAGAATCCACTCTCATAACATCTAAATTAAATCATGGTCTTAATTTTATTCATTATCAATAAAATCGTATGATATCAATCAAATTTTATAAACAATAAGTATGATACCATGTCAATGTTCATTAACCGTCTTCTTATGCTCTATTTAGGTAGACGGTGATAAAATGAGACAGACCTCATCATTTTGTATATGTAAACATCATATTTTTGTCAAATAAAAAAAATGCATACATTGATTTGGAAATTAAATGTAGAACATTTTTATTATTAAATTTGGATCATAACATTCAAGGTTACATTCGAGGGTAAAAGTGAAATGGAAAATTCAATGTCAACCAATACAATTAGATTCTGAAGGCCATTTTCTATCATAATCATTGTAATCATCATCATCATCTATGTCATTGTCAATGTGACCATCGTCATTATTCCGTCCTTGATCATGAAGTTTCACTGATTGGTAACTTGAATTGCGTGCTAAGATGACGATCGTCCATTCATCATCACAACGAGCCGGGTGGTGACAATTCATCTGTGACATATTTGTTCTGCATGAACTCGATTCACGATTAGACCAATCAAGTGGTACTTCTCTAATCGGTGTCGGTGTGATTTAATTATCCATCATACTACTTGATTAGCATGTTCAATTTACCTTCGTGTAGGTGTTGTTACCATCAACTCATCAAACACATGAAACTTTATTTCATTAAGGAAATTTTAGATGATTCATCAAATTTTTTAATGCAGCAAATTTAATGAAAAAATGAAAGTTTTATTTTATTACAAAAATTTATTTTTTTGGTTATTTTCAAACCGAATCCACATTGGATATGTCCAATTTAATTTGTAAACCACTGGATGGCAATGCATGTGCGTAACACAAAATTCAAACTAGAATGGCGGACAAATTTGATTTTTTTTGCTCGTAAAAGTCTGATGAATTTGAGTGAAGAACTAAAATGTACATCTCAAATACAATTGAATCTATCGATTATGAATGAAATGATGATAATGATGATGATCTATGTAGCGTACACCTGTTTGGAATGGCAATATTGCCATTTGTATTGTTCTTAGCCCAACCTGAACACCCAAGCATTGACGATTGTCACGGGCATTGGACAAGCAAACAATTTTAGTCCTTGACAACCAATGATGACTGCCACTCATTCATTAGCTAATTGCCATTCATAATTGTTTTGATTGCTTGTATGGGTCCATTGTGTGGCACATTATTGATGATGATAATGATGAACATAGTCCAATGTATGCGCATCTGTGCCAATTCAAATCAATCATCCATGGATTGCTTACTTTTTTTTTGCGGGAAAAACACGTGCTTGCACACACTTGCAGTGTCCAATGTCACATCCCATTTAACAGTGGAACTTTTTCTGGCAAAACGAATGAATAAATAAATATCAATATGGATTGTATCGGAACAATTTGTTAATATTTGATATATGAGATTTTCATCCATTCGATTCGATTATGGAACCACAGGCTCACACATTTATTTTGATCACTCACATTCATTACATGTGATGTTTCATCTATTCGATAACATTTGGCATCATAATAATAATAATAGAATAGACCCCCAGAAAAACCGAAGCGGCCATTTAATTGAATCGAAAGTTGCATCGACTTGTGCCTTGCCGATCTTAATGCGCTAGACAGCTCATTAGTGCAACCTCATGCTTACATTAGAATGGACTTAGTTGGCCAGAATTGAGTGAATGTCTACATCTTGGTGCCCCTTAAAGCTTTCGATGGCGAATTACCCACACGTTTAGTTTAAGAGAGTTGAGGGGTTGAGACAACTCGTTGAATGGCAATCGGGCAATAAGCAAATGCGATTATTTCCCTTCGTTTGCCGCTCGATTGAAGAGTTACGCATTGTCAATGGTGGCCGCGGTGGTGGATTTGCCAAAACACACACACACACACAACCAAAAAGAAAAATTTTGGTTCAGATTGCTGTGGCCTTGCTTGTAACTCATTCATCTCGGTTCCATATCAATCCTTTCGGATAATGATCGTCATTCTTAGCACGAGTGTATATATATATCACCCACATCATCCATTCGTCCATGTTTGTCTAACTAATTGAACCGATGGTCTGGTTCATCAATGGCATCAGTCAGATTATTTTGATTCTGCACTGAATTGTGCCGCTCGAGCTTAACGAGAGATTTGGGACCTCGTTTCATGTTGCAATGGCAATTTTATATATACGCGAATAAGCATTCATTTGCGACATGTCCTCGCATCTCTAATTGACCGTGCACACACCAAACGAAAGGATTTATTTAATTATACGATTAGGTGAATTACATTGTGACAGTTGTACACATTTTGTGAGACAAGTGACATTTGTAGAATGAAGGAAAAGAAAGAATTAGACGGACAGTGTCCATAGATTACGGTTCATATATGAAATGCCAACAAACCATGAATGTTCATGTTTGAATAAACATTTTATTTATGATGGGAAATATTTTGGGCGTATGCGCAACTTAAACTTTATTTTCGATTCGATTGATTGCTACTAATTGATTCCAAATGGAACACAAAATCAAACGTTTCTTCTCTCTTGTTATCTTTCTCCCATTTTAATGTGTGAGACATCACATTGTATGGAACAATACAAACCAGAAAATGTTCATAGGGGGCGAGTCACATTCATCAATCGAATGAACACGGACCGTTTGATATCCTTTGGGAGTGAACACTATTCTTGAGAGATGAGCACAAATGAACACATAGAATACTTTAATCGACATGTGGCCTGAACGATGATCAACATCCTCTCTCTCTCTCTCTCTCTCTCTCTTTGAACATAATTATCCATTGGACTGGTCTCCAATGGTTCGAACCGATTACTACTAAACACTCGACTATTTAAGCCCGATTGGTCGTCGTCGTCGTCGTCGTCATTGACAGTTGCAATTATCGACATTATCAAACATTGGTTAACGTTACATATTGTTTCCATTCATTTATGATAGAACCATTCATGTGGACATTTGCATTAATGTTGTCCGATCAATTGCTTTCCCATAATGAGATTAGATTCTCATTGCCGATGCCAATGGAATTCTCGATGGAGTGCAATGTGAACATAGAGAATGCATGCAACCAGCCAATGGGCAATGTAGGTTTGAAATGTTATCGATTTTTGGTTCATGTAACTCCAAATGTCACCAATGCAAACATACATTTCATTGTAATGTTGAATGGTGGCGGTTCGGCGTCCAATGGAACCATGCTATTCGTTCGTTTTTTTTTGTGTTCACAACATTTTCGGTCGATTGCGATTGCGAGTTCCCGTTCCGAGTTTTGTCGGTAATTAAATTGTCCTCCCGTGTTGGTGGCGCGCAAACAAGAGAACCATTGGTGACACATAGAGTGTGTATGTGTGTGCACACATGGAGAGTAAGGCAAATCAATTACAATTGCGTCCCAATAAAAAAGTATTAAGTGAAAACGGGCAGCAAACAAACTGAAACGGTCTACGACTTTGGTGATGAGGCAACACAAGTGTACCAAACGAACGAATTAGCCGCCCGTTGCCATTGTTGTTGACAGTGGGCACAACGAATTAACTTGTCCTCTACCATTTGCCAACTTCAATGTAATCATTCCATGTAAATTGTTTCGGATGCCAAAATATCCCCATTGTAAGCTATGTGTGTATGTCGGTGAGCTATTCCCTCAATCGATTCTCAATTTCCTTTCATTCCATTTCTCTCAATACAATCACATTCACCACCACTTTTTGTGATATGTTGTTGTCAATGGCGGTTTTGTATTTTTTCGGCAAATTATTCGATGACAAGTACTCGGCACTCGTATCGGTTGACCTCATGAAAGTAAAATCACCAATCGCCCAAAGTGATGATGCGACAATGAACACTGGTCGTCACTTTAAATGGTTTTCACATACAAAAAAAAGTAGTTTTTGATATTGTCAGTGAATGGCATTCTTGTTTTAGAGAACACTATGGGGTTTGTCCCCACCATCATCATTTTATGATTTCGTCGTTCAGTTTTTGGTTCAGATGTGGGATACATGTCTCCCACATTTCATCTTAATAGTTCAATTTACATTTAAATCAACTATGACGCGTATCGTCAAGGTTGCCAATGTTTCATATTTTACATCCAATCATGAATTGTCATCACTATTAGCATTACAAATGGAGCTAATGAGATTGCAATGAACGAATGAATGGAAGAAGCAATGGAAGATGACGATGATGATGGTCACCCCTGATGCTTTATAAGGGAGTTTAAGGGCTCATGTACCGACTGAAATAAGTTAATTTAGACTCGAACTGCATAATTGTTTAATTAACAGTCGACAAAATGTGAGATACACATCGTTCATTCATACAATAGATATCACAATGTTCGTTACACACACACACACACAATGTTCGTAGACAATTGATGTTAGCCCTCGGGAGTTGAGTAAATCGAGCTTCCTAGAAGCCTAAAGCCATACAATACGAATGTCAATTGCCAATTGTCAACACACACACACTTGGTTGGATGAAAATGTTCTGGTTGAGACCCCACGTTTTCGTAGAGTCGGAAATTGCTATCTAACCGGGCAACATTGTGGGCAACAATTTCAATCTAGTTTGATACTACTTTCTCTCTTTTGCCTTTCGGGTCAATTCTTTTTTTCCTTTGTCGTTCTACATTTATTTCATTTGATTGCAACTAATCCCTATTGAATGAAATAAGAGAAAAAGATGATTGTAATATCGTTCAAAATTGTACCAATAGACATCATTGTCTATCAAATGAAGTTGGCACAAAGACATTTGAGTGATAGGCAAATTGTGAATCTTTTGTTTCAACCTATTTTTCAATGTCTTCTATTGAGATAATAATCATTAACTACTAAAAAAAGAAAAAAGCAAATTAGCTGACACAAATTTGTGGTGAAAAATATGGTTTCACATTTATCATTTGTTGGCATTCGACCAACAATGTTTTGTAAATCCCAGAAACGGTAAACATTGTTTGACAAATATTATTTGTTGGCAAATTAGATGGTAAAGTGCACACTTTTTAATTCAATTTGAATTTGAATTTAACGTTTGTGTGTATTTTGAGAAGGAGAAAGAAAGAGAGTATAGGATAGAGGGTCGAATACAATTGTAAATGCATCCCCGAAACAAAAAGCATCAATGGAAATGATGTCTGTCCGTATTATTCTTCCAATGTTTGCATGGTTCGTCCTAACTCAATTTGTGTCGAGTTGGCTCAATTTATTCAAATCAACTTGCCACTGTCTTATCGAACTAATTGAATGGCAAACGGTTGATTCAAAATGCTCGAACTGTACCAAAGTTGATTAGTTGCATCAACAATGGCAGCAAATGTGGTTGTTGTACGCTCGAGTGGAGTGCATTATTGTCCGTATTAGAATGATATGTCATTGGCATTTAGATTGTGTGTGTGTGTGTGTGTGTGTGCAATTGTGGCCTGGCCGTTTGCCTGTCAATTGCCTTGTCCGATCATCTTCGAATCACTATCTAGCCGGACAGTAGCATCCCTGGGATGATCGTGTCCATTCGAATCAATCGAACATCTTCATCATCAATAGACATGTATTAATCAAAATGTCTTGTAATTATGGACAAATGTCTAATTAGATTATGGTATACGGTCGATGATGGCAATCACACACTCACACACAACACATAACAATGGTGAGAAACATTAGTTTACAATATTGGCAATTAGATAGGATGCCATCGATTACAATGATGACAATCATGTCCGATTGTTCCGAATGTTTCCCGAATGAATTGTTTTCCTATTTGGTGCTCCCGTATTGTCCAATTTGATGATGTCCGCATTGATTGCCGCATGTTGTATTCCGTTCCGTTCGTTTGCAAACCGCCAATAATATATATTATTGGCCCCATTATGCCACCTATAGTGGTGCAATGATTTGGTAATCATTATGATTGTGGGCCCCGATGGCCATTTCCACCACCACCACCACCGTCATCATCAATCGGAATGGACATTGTTCAATATCGATTGTTGTCATCTTGCGACATCTTGATTAATTCGAAATTTGCTGACACAGGCGAAATAAGAAGAATAAGAAGAAGAAGCAATGAACCATTGTGTTAGTACAAATATGTGCACAATTGGCAACTTAATTGAATCGAACGTCTTCTCTCTTGTGAGCTTGTTTGGTAGATCATCTATGGTCAAATCGTAAGTTACATTCCCACCGCAGCCACCACCATCACCACCATTGCATTACGTGCTTCACCTGACGATCTACAATTCGATTCTGTGCTTCACAGTAGGCGCCGATTGTGTTTGCCACTTGCACCGAAACAAATTGACCATCGACATAAACACTTGATTGTCCTTTTGCAAGTCCATAAAGAATGTTTCACGAATTCAACATTTGAGTGGTTGGTCGAATGGTATAAGACCAGAAACATAAATGATGTGGAAAGTGATGGTGCGGTGATTTACGACCAAACCGAGTCGTGGCACTGATTCTATTGAAATGGCTCATTCGCCCCACCATGGACCACATTTATGGGCTTATGAAACGAATAAAAAAACTATGCAAATTGATTGTTGTGAACAAATGCAACCTATAACATATTGTTCTTGAACTGAATATTAGGTTCACACCACACATAATGGAGGACGGCCGAATACAATACAAGGTCAATTGATTGAGGTGACAAAAGCTAAAATGTTCAAACGTTATATCCTGTGTTCATCTCATTTTGTTTTGTACCGTTAATTAGTACACTAATTGGTTCAACACTATTACTTATATTGTTCAACCGTTATATGCCATAACCAACAACATCGTTCAGTGATTGGAAACGAGTCTAATCGAATTATGGGCAATGTGCAAACATACGCGATGCAATCGAACAACAAAAAAAATTGGGGTTTCACCTTCGGAAACAACCGGGGAGAGGGGAGAACAACAATTAGGCGCCAATGTGTGACAAACATGTCGCCTGTGTTCTCACCACCACCACCACCATCACCAAGCAGCCGAACTAGTCAGTCAGTCATGTCATGTCAGGCAACCAATCCAAGTAAAGTGTACTTTTTTTGCACGAATGGCTTCTCGTGTTTGGTTTCCCATGTGTCCATTACTTCGGCATTGATCATTCATAATAGGCCCCTGTGTGTGAGTGTGTGAGTGTACTGGCCTCGACATTAGCCATTAACCTGCACCAAAACCGGATTGGTGTTTGGAAGCCCATTCACCTACGTCCATGTGTGATTGGCACCTGCTATCACACGATGATGATGAGCCATCATTACAAGCTCATTTCCATTAGTGTCATCATCATCCAATGGCATCGACTCTTTCGTGCATGCAACAACTTCTATCTATGTATGTATGTTGACTTCTTTGATCGTGTATACACGATACAACATCGATCAAATGTGTGGATTCAGGGTTTCATATTCTAATTTAAACTTGAAAAAAACGTTTTTTTTATTTCGTCTTGCTCGCATTTTTGCAAATTGGCAATTGGAATCGGATGCTCGATTGGCAACATGATGCTCACCATTTTAATGAATGATCGGCAAATGTGGCGCATTGAGGACACTTGAATCATCTTTCCCATTTGTTTTGTACCATTTTTTTTTTTTGTTTGCATTTGCCAACAACTACTACTGTTTGTGCAATGTGTGAACACATTCATATTCGTTATGGAGAGCCACACACACACACATTTGTGTATAGTACACATTTGGAATGAGACTTTCATTCATTACGGAACGGATCGCAACGATGACAGTTGTGTGTGTGTGCCTAAGTGTGCGAGTGTGTGTGTTTTGCCAGTTTAAATTTGAATCGGCACTTTAGCCAAATTAACAGTCGTCGCCTGACACGCAGCCACCACTTGACAGCAGAGCATCTCACTATAGTGAGCCAATGACGATCCTCATCAATGATAGAGTCAGTGAGATGCGAGCGAGCGAGCGAACGAACAAGAGAGAAAGAAAGAAAGATTCCAAAGTGTGTGCAATACTCTACAATAGACATACACACACACAAACCATCGGCAATTGTCATCATTGGAAGCAAGTTAGTTTTTTTTTGTTTTGGCAAACAAGAAAAGCATCCAATGAAGGAAGAGAGTGTGAGGCACGAGTCTGTGTCAATTTGCATGTCAACTTGGCTTGGCAAGTCGTGCGCCGAGTGCCAAAGCCATTCCATCTCATTCCATTCATTCATTCATTCACTATGCCGAATGGAATCGACTTTACCACTATGATCAACTATGTTGAGCATCTCAATTGCGATGTGCGCGGCCGCGTAAGTCACCACCACTTTAAAGTTGAACGAATGCGAGATCGAGAACTGGAGAGAGAGAGAGAGAGAGAGAGAGAGAGAGAGAGAGAGAGAGAGAGAGAGAGAGAGAGAGAGAGAGAGAGAGAGAGAGAGAGAGAGAGATGTTCCATCAATTGAAGGACCATTTTGTGTTTGTGTTGTTTGCAATAGCACAACACTATAGCACAACACTAATAATAGCAGCAGCAACATAGACATGGATGTGTAAATGTGCCATCAATTGGAACGATTGCAATACTCTCTCGTTCGATTGAGTGGGCTAGCCAATGTTTGTTTGCAAACAAATCAAACTAGATCGATCAATACGATTTTTTTCGGCCACTGTTTCAATCTTGTTCGAGAGAAACATTGCTTCCACACACTCATAGTTGAAGTGTCATTCGAGTGTAATTGGACTATGTACTATTCCACTGTCACACACTGGCCAGCATGAGTCGCGAAGACACACTCTTCATTCGTACCCTCACTGACAATGACGATGACACTTGAACGAATGAAATTGGTAGCAAAACTGACATCAAGTATGCACACACACATATATATACAAATATATATAAACACAAATCATAATTTATCTATTCGCGCCATCGAATTTGGTTCAAGTCCTTTCTCATCGGAGTCAGAAAACATTGGTGTTTTGCAATTACCGTCCACAAGAATTAATTATTTCCCCCATTCCATGTCCAGATGTGGTGGTTGGTAAGCTTGGTACCTTGTGCCATAGCTGTCAGAATGAATTGACACATCTATGTAGGATAATTTCATTATAATTACGACCAGATGGAATGGCAGAACAAAAGGCGAGTCTCGGTTTTTTTTTGTTCTTTCGATTTTTGTTTGTACCGTGATTGACGGCACAGCTAAGTCGGCTTGAATCCCGATTAGATTGCCCTCGTGTCCTGTCCGTGTTTGTTTGCCATCTATTTGTTATAATGTTTGCTCTCAAATGAATGTGTTTGTATGTGTTTGTATGTATGTGTGGGGGTGATTGATTTACAATCAATCGACGAGTCATGTCTTTGTCATTCTTCGTTCATCGTTCAATATGTGTGACGCATTCTTGTCCATTGTAGATTGATAAGGTACACTTGCTCTTCTTTTATCTTAGATTGAGCTATCGACCGCTCTACTTATTGCTACTAATTGCCACCTTCTTTTTTATTTTCCTTTATTGAATGTAGTGAAAGAACAACTAGAAGAAGAAGAAGAAGATGGCTCTTGTTCTTGCGAATGGACATGTACACACTCACAGGCTCATATATACAAGAATAGAGACAAAAGGAACATTGACGTATGCGTTTTTTTGCTGTTGTTGTTGTTGGATCCGTTGGAGAGAAAGATGTTATCATCGTCATCAGTTATGGGCAAATATGTCTTTTCCTTCTCTCTATTAAGTGATGGCCATTAACGATAATAGAGGCAAACAGACAAATGGACTCGGTTCGTGTCATTATCGGTGCAAGTGGATAGTCAGATAGATAGGTGTATGTATGTATGTATGTATGAATGGTGTTGTGCCACTGCCACTTAACATTGGTCATCATCGTTTGTTGGCCAGTTTTTTTTCTGTCTCAAACATTCTCACTCACACGATTCTCGTCAAACTGGTGCCATATACACACACACACAAAAGGAAGTTTGCGGTAGCAATCGATCTCCATTGGCTACAGTTACCATTTAGCCACGGCCACAATAGGTGGAGTCATGCATTGATGCGTATCACCAATGATGGCTCGATGCCGTCTCGCCCCATAGTTCGGCCAGGTGGATCCAGCCAACCATTTGGCAAAAGGGACGATATGCCAATGAATCCCCCGCAAACCAACCGCTTTGTATTCCCCCGTTCTTTCTTTCTCTCTCTCTCCCAGGATCCTTCTTCTTCTTCTCTCCTTCTCCATACTGGCTCAGTTGCACAAAGCTCTAAGGGTGCAAACAAAAGTTTCACCGATATCTCCATTACACGACTGCGCTTCTTGATATTGCATTTGCTGTGTATGCTGCCCGTTCTCATGTCTCTCATTCACTCACATATTCTCAATCTATCTCTCTTTCGCTCTCTCGCTCTTTTCTCTGTGGCTCAGATATCGTTTCGTCACTTGCCTTCGGCTAGCTATCCTTCGAGGCGATTGCCACAGTGTCGAGGGGTGTGGGGATGCTGACAGACAAGCAAGTTGAAATCAATCCAGTCCAATAGGGGACGTATCAATGCTTGGCGACTCCACCCTTGCACTGTTTGCGCGCAGAAATTGAAGCCAGAGATCGCTTTTCAGGTTCATTCTCTTCAAACCACTATTAGACGTCAAACAATCCCTCAACGATACGGTCCAACACGGAAAAAACGACCACGATCCGATCCACGTTCGGGTTTGACTCGTTTTTGTGTTACGTTTGCTCATTGATTGAATGGCATTTGGCACAAGTTGGCAACACAACACACGGCAACAAATTGGCTTCCACTAAATTAGTGTACGAATGTATATTCTTCTTCTTGTTTATATATGTGTGAGTGCGCACACCAAAAGTTGACTTTGATTCATTCGCCGTTATCATCATCGCCATCATCATCCCCATCGACATCATTCTCGTTTAATTAAGCATCGTGGCCAGCTTATATCAAGCTAAGGCCACCACCGATCCAAACTGGCCACAACAGATTTGTCCCACGGTGGCGTGCTCCAGCTCGGCGACGCTTCCTCATCGTCGATCTCGTCGATCTCGAACCATTCGAGTTCATCGTTAAAGTACACCTCATCAATTGATCGGTCGCCGTCACCGGAGAAGACCTCAAAGACGTCATCGTCATCGCAATCAGTGTCCACACTGTCTCCATTATCGGCATTGTCGTTGCCGTTCGGAGCCCAGCCACTACATGGCATCTCTGCCTTGGGTTTCGGAACGGCCGCCGCATTGGCAGCGCTCGGTATGGCAAATGGTGCAATCGGTGGACTCAACACATCGTCCAATAATTCATCCAACAGTCAAAATTCGGCGGCGGCCGCTGCAGCCGCAGCCGCAGCGGCGGCAGCATACGGAACACATCCGGCGGCAGCAATGTTCATGTTGCCAACGTTGAACTTCACCGTTACACAAGTGGCTGCCGTATGTGAGACATTGGAGGAAAGTGGCGACGTTGAACGGTTGGGTCGATTCCTTTGGTCACTACCGGTGGCACATCCCAATTGTGCCGAACTAAACAAAATGAATCGGTATTGCGAGCGCGTGCATTGGTCGCCTTTCATACGGGAAACTTTCGTGAATTGTATCACATCTTGGAGAATCATCGATTTACCAAGAGTTCACATTCAAAATTGCAAGCAATGTGGCTGGAAGCGCACTATCAGGAAGCGGAAAAGTTACGCGGAAGACCGTTAGGACCAGTAGATAAGTATCGTGTCCGGAAGAAGTATCCATTGCCACGAACGATTTGGGATGGCGAGCAGAAGACACATTGTTTCAAGGAACGAACTCGATCTCTGTTACGCGAATGGTACCTACAAGATCCTTATCCTAACCCGACCAAGAAAAGAGAGTTAGCTCAAGCTACTGGTCTAACGCCGACGCAAGGTAAGTCAATGGATTTTTTTTGGCGTTTATCGTCCATTCTTATGTATATCCCAATTATTTACAGTTGGTAATTGGTTCAAAAATCGACGTCAGCGTGATAGGGCGGCAGCAGCCAAGAATAGGTAAGTGAACATTTTTAATCTTTTTACAAATTTATATTGCAATATTGAATCTTCAAAATGTTTGCTCATATTTTTAATCTTATATGCGAAGATACTAGTTAGAGGCTTAAATGTCCGTCCTTGTCAGTCAGTGAGTCAGTCATTCAGTTTTAGATGATAAAAGTAAAGTATATTTCATCAGCATCATTCCCCATTCTCATACACATATACACTAGCTCAATTTTATTTGCCAATGCTATTAGGAATGCAATTTACATTATGGTAAGACGAAACTTGCTAAAATTGTTTCTCTCATTCCATATAAATTCACCTTTGTATGTTTTGTTTGCTTCATTCATTCTCGTTAAATCTATTATCTAATGGCGTTCGCCAATATGTAACATAATGTGAATGCTCTATGATTTGACAAGTTTAACATTGAGAATGTTCATTCCATGAGATGCCTCCATCTCTCTCCCGTCATTTTCATATAGTTTTTTTTGTTTGCATTTCATGAGGCGCACAAAAAAACGAACACAAAAATCTTTGAGTGCGTATGTGTGATTTGTTGTATCCAACCATACAATTGAAATGAATATCTCTAGACCACTTCAAACTCACTCAATGTGTCAGTTGTATCTATATATATGCAATCCCCAACTTGAATTTATATAATCGTTACAACAAACATTTCAAAACTTGAAATTGATTTCGTTTGTACGTTTGTATATAGGAGAGAAATGTACCTAAACACTCTAATTAACGTTTTACATCCCAAACAATCTGTCTAAATTCTCAAAACGACTAATTAGGTGAGTGTGTGAATTCAAACGAATTTGGCGTTTTCCGATTTCTCAATTTAACGCCAATCTAACGATAATAGCGAGAGTTTTAACTATTTATTCTCATTGATGGTGATTTTAATCGAAACCGATTGATAGAAGATTTTAGATCATTGCACTTTGAACAGTTTTTCCCACATAAATTAGTGAGAAAAAAATGATGTCTTTCAGTGTGTTTAAGTTTTACAATTAGTTTCGATTTTATTTGGTTTTCTCAATTTTACAATTCAATATATCTAATTGAATTTAAAAAGAACAAAGAAACATTTGCTCAGTAAAAGATAAACTTTCACTAATTATCGATTCGCGTGCACAATTGGTAAAATTTTCCTCCTGTTTTTTTTTATTTATTTATTTGATTGTTTCGGTAGCGAAGCATCTGCCACCATCACCACCTTTTTCTTGATGATGATGGTCATTGCTTGAATGGACTATCTCAATTGAGTGTCCTAATGAACCAAATGATCATCACATTTGGTGGACATCAATCGAATAGATTGTGGGCGTCGTCTTTTGTTTCAATTCATTATTATTAGCAAGCATGATCAGGTCTCCAATTACTTTGGTCATATTGCAAATGTCTCTATTAATATTTGGCTCCCATCGTTGTTTGAATTGTTTGCATTAGGGGAAACACACACACACACACACAACGGGGAAACAACAGGCGCTTTAATAAACTGTCTCTTCTCGTGTATCCTTTCATGTCCACCATTGTTGGTCTTTGTTTCCCTTTCCCTTCCCCTCACAATTGTTCGGTGGTGCAAACACATGCTCTTCACTAATGTGGCCATAATCGATGATTGTAGCAGGCAAATAGGCAAAAAGCTGCCTGGCATCTAATTATAGTCGATTGGATGTCATCCACTAATAAGAGTTAACTTGTCATTGGACGGCCACTCGAATCGTGCAACTTCATTTGTGAGTCGCCGTCCTCTCTTCATTCTTCTCTTTCTTCTTCTTCTTCGGCTATCTTCTTTCCATTTTTTTTTCTTCTTCTTCTTCTCTTGTTTGCCTAGCTAATGCTTCATTCGATAGCTAAGCCTCTTAACTAATTGTTTTGCTAGCCATTCGAGACGAGTGAAAGAGAGGAAAGTTCAGTTCACCTCGGTTCAGTGGAGTGAGAGCCGATGACGACGACGACGACGCCGACGACGCGAGTACTCGAGTCTCGACATTCAATTTGTGTTCACTTCTATACAAGTTGCTTATTTACTTTCGATAGACAATCGAACACGATCCCGAACATGCACGCACACACACAAACGCATACTACACCAATTTAGGATTAGCTTGTCTACTCGACTAGATAATGTTCAATATGGTCTTAGTGGCACCAAGTGGTACGGCATTGGCCTTCATCATCATCATCATCGTCGTCATCATCCTCATTTTAAGCCATTCTCGACCAATAACTTTACTTGACTTGGCACTTACCGATTTGAACAAATGAGTCCATAAAATGAGATTTAGATTTGTCCACTTGTCCATTTTCAGCTTGTGTGTGTGTTGGAAACACATGCTCAAATGATTGCCATATCTATGTCCATGTATGGCCAATGGTCTTGTTTCAGAACGAGAATTATCTCAATTCCGGTTCATCATTCATTGGAACGGCAATGTTTGTTTGTTCAATGTTCAATTTACCACCGGCGACGTTCATTGATGAGCATTCAACATGCTCCCATGTTGAAATCGATCAGCATTCAAAAAAAATGAATGGTCTTAATGGTTGCAAATGAACGGAAAAAAAACAGAAGCAATCACTAATTGGCATATATGTTCATGAAGATGATTTATCATGTTCGATTGTGTGTCTTTCTCTATCTCAATCTACATTCATTCCAGTGCTCCAATTGTGCTGGTGGCCTTGCCTGTCATCAAATGGCCAACTAATTGCAGTGTACCAGTACAAACATACGCTCGAACATGCACATGTCCGATCCGAACCAAACAGCTTGAGGCTAAATCTCTCGATTCGAGCATCGATTCGAATGAATGAATCGAATATATATATATTCTTCCAACCAAACACCAATTGAAGTATATATTGACTATCAATTGACATATGACACAATGGAACATTGGCACAATTTGAGACAAATTAATAATGTTCTTGATTGCCGTTGGCAATAAACCGAGATCAAATACAAGTTTGATTGCAAATATCCCGTTCTGAAGTGCGTTTTTTGTTTGCCTATTGTTTATTGTTCATTTTGGTAACAATTTGTCGGTCATCAAACAGTTAGCAGGCAACATGTTTGGTCGCGTGTTCTCGAACTCAATCGACCATTGACTCACATTACTCATAGTGGTGATTCGTTCTAGTTCTCGTTTTTTTTCAGTCTTTCAATGTTAGCTATTGGCACACGACTATGATTGGCCGTGATTGTCCCAATCGTTTGCACGCGTTTGTTCCCTCATTAGGGCCATATTTAGTTATATGGATTCAGTTCGTTCCATTACATATACACGCCCGTTTCATCGATTATTCATTGGTGGTATTAAAGTGGCTAACAACAACAACAACGACAACAAATTAACAAGTCAATGAGTGTCTTTAATGGGACAGCTGTCCACATCTTCGACAAATGATTAACATTCATAGCGACCAAACCAATTAGATGAACGATCGTTCGTTTCTGTTCGTCTCTCCCACCAGTATCAAACTCGTGTTTCTTTCTCTCTCTCAATGCACGTGCCAATTTTTAATGAGAAATTAATCTACAATTAGTCTAATTAACTAGTCACTAATTTTTGTCTAATTTTTACATTGATTTACAATAGACTTATGCACCAACAAATGGCCCACCAAAAGATGCAATTGCATTCCGGTCGGAATGCATCAAGCATTCACAGTCTCCATTCGGCGTTCAGCAGTCGCAATTCGAGCTTAAGTCAAACGGGAGGCAATGGAAACAAGATCTCCTCACTTCATCGTTTTAGTGTGGACGCTTTGGCGGGTACCGCATCGAGCGATACGAGTTCAAAGGAGGAACAATTGCTGAATGTAACATCGGATGATGACGAGAATAGCATTGCAAGTTGGGATGAGGACATCGGAATCGACGACGACGATGATGAAGATGAGGAGATTGATGTCGGCCCGATGAGTCCCACGGCCGTGTCCACCACTTCCGAGTCGAGTCGAGGCGGTACCAGTCCGGCGATCAAACGTCGTAAAGTGTGACCGTGTGATGTCAACCAAAATCTTGTTGATCCAATTGGAAATCAAACAAACTATAGCTGACAAATGTTGTTGTGCACAAATTTCAAACAAGAAGAAAAACTGTAGTTTCATTTTGTGTCCTAATGCAAACTCTCCTTTTCCCCCTCTCTCTCTCTCTCATATACCCCTCATTTCAACTGTTCATCCCCCTCTTGAATCATCATCACCATCACCACCATCATCATCATCATCGTTATTATTATTATGGTTCTACTATAGTTCTACTTAATCGGTCAAATAGCCACTAGCGTAGGACAAAAAAAACCGCATATCTTTCTTTCTTTATCTTTCTCTTTCTCTCATTCGCTCATCAAGAAAAAAAAGAAGAAATGGACCAATTGTAATTGGGAGGCGAGACAAATTCGAAGCCCTTAGTATTAAATTCGATGTTCTCCTTACCATTTACCATTTGCCTCCATTCATATATATACATGCGGTCCATGTTATCGTTTTATCTCTATTTGTATGTTTAATTGTCTCCACAATGGTTGGTGAGCCAATGTCCTCTTATTTAAGCAACAAAAAGCCTGTATCATATATAATATATAATATAATATAATAATAATATACGAAAGCAAACTTTCCAATTTTTATTTTTCAAAGTTTATTTGTTTGTTTGAACTTGTTTTCTCATTGAATCACATTGAACATTCAATGAGTGGTCGGTGACAAACAAGAAAAAAAAGATTGTAGACCCACATGGTAGTGCTACCAATCAACTTGTAATGGATGAATGAATGTCGACCAATGAATGTTATCAAATCAAAGTCAAACAAACAAGTCGCCGTGATCGTCTTTATTATTGCTGTTGTTGCTGCTTCTTTCCGAACGTTTTTTTTATTCAAACCAGGTGAAGAGTGAAAAGTAAGGTTCGTCTCTCAATTCAATGTTTTTATAAAATGTTCAATTTGCTTTCTTGTCCATTCCGATGTCACTGGTCTTTTTTGTGTGTTGGCTCGATGTGTCTGCGACTAACCACCACCACCACCACCCTACTATCACATAGGTTTCAAGATGGTTTCATCTTTACATATATGTCAAAACATATTGAATCGATAAGGACATTGACCAAACAAAGGTGTCCCTTCACAGTTCTCTTGGTCGTTTTGGTGGGTTCGACCGTTGTTCGGTGTTCGTTAAGTACATCGTTGAGATTTCCCATCCCAATGTCGACCGACCGTTGTGTCCATCCGTTCGTTTGTTGACGTTTTTCTTTGCTGATCACCTCATTTACACTATAACATGCGGACAAAGAAGTACTACAACAGCAGTATAAAGGTAGGTGACGTTTCTTTTACTTTATTCGCCTATTTGCCAACGCAACCATTTCTATAAAGTTTCATTGATCTCAATTTGTTTCTGATGCCAGAATTTGCCAAACCGTTTATTCATTTGAGATATTTTCATAACTAATTTTACTTCACATATTTGTAAAAACCTAAACTAAACTGAACCGAGTTGTAACGACCTTGATTGCAATGATTGACAATGGCACCAAAGTGTCCATTACTCGTTTGTGTAAAGTGTCGCTAAAAGCCATATTGAACCAAACTGTCCAACCGTGATCATTGCAATGATCTTGTTGGAAAAACAAGCGGATTAGTGTTGAAGGGGGGAGGGGGCACAATGGTACACTATATATCCATTCACCCATAATATGGTGTGGAACATCTTTATCTTTATCGTTTTCACCGTGAACATTGCCGTCGGCCATACACACACACTTGGCTGGTGCCACTTAGGGCCCATATCGATTTGGTTTCTTTTTCAATACACGATTTATGTATTAGCCCAGCAGCAAGTGAAACGAACCGTCTAAATGGACTCTAATTGTGTTATGTGGTAAACTTTTGCATAGACACATATTGTAAATCGAGGACCATATTGCTTTCACTTCGATGGATCACAAAGCACCCATTTTCGTGTTAGTGTCGCCTTTACACTTCCAACTCACACCTCGATTTCGACTGCGAACACCTTTGATTGTTACCGTTTTTTTGTGTGTGTTGTGCTATATTCTCTATTCAATATTCACACATTGCCATTGGGGATATAAAGTGTATTTTGTCTTACTTTAATCAATCGAATCGGAAAATACAATCATACACAAAAAAAGGTGAATATATGCGGTTTTTGTGGCCATAATCAGCCACCATTTGGTACACCTAATGTGCGTGTAATTCATCGTGCATTCGATCTGTGAAATGTTCAATGTTGGTAAAATAATGTCAAGTAATCGAGGAGGCTTGAAATCGGCATATCACACTGCAATGGTCCATTATGATCGGCGGCTACCACAATGGTTCGATTGTGGTTGATAGTCACACTACACCATCGACGATAATCGATCACTATAGTCACAATTGTCATAATGTTTTAATGGGGAGAACGTGCCTCAATGATCAAGAAATGTTTTCAGTACAAATGGTTAAGTGCTTTTCCCATTGTGACACACCAAAATGTAGTTCTTGTTTCCACTTTATTGTTTTATATCCATTGTAGACAATCGATACTTAAAAGTGGAGTACGACACTGTTCGCCGCGCGCAAAAAAAAAAGTTAAAGTATGTTTGTTTAACGTTCGGACGTGTTTGATGATGATGATGATGATGATGATGATGATGACCATTGGCCAGTTGAACTACAACACAATGATTGTGTGTGTGTGTTGCTGATCAAACCATTGTTTAGAAAAAATAATCATTGATAAAGCGAAAATGCATGAAAATTTACGGGATACAATCAATTAATCATCACTAGGAAAAAAATATAATTGCATACACATTGTACGTTCGAGTGAGCACGACAAACACAGACATTGGTCATTCAATATTCGTTCCGAAAGGGCTCGTTCCTCTTGCTGGTTTTGGACAGTGTCCATCAAACACGAGAAATGGTAGTTAGTAGCAAATTGACCGAAAATGAACGAAAACGGTGGCACAGATTTTCCTATTCTCATCCACAAATGGTCAATTTGGCACATCATCAACGGACACACCGATGCCGATCACACAACAACAGCAATTTGTCATCAAAAATGTTCCAATCGATGATCCATTATTAGTGCAACATCATAAACTGTCCGCCCATATTCAATTCACGTGTACTTTTCATTTCACAACGTTCAGATTCTATACCAAAAAGCATCCCACACATTAACTGACCACATTTTATATGATACAAAATGATACTAGATATATTTCGTCATAGATAAGTGGCATCAATCCACTTTTTGTTGTGTGAGGTACATTGTTGTGACAGCATCAATTCGCCTATTTATGAACCATTTTTGTGTGTGTGTGTGTGTGTGTGATTGAAGCCATATGCGCCTATTCGCACCCATTCCACCGGTGTAATACAATATGGTTGAGTACGCTACCGTATGCTATGATCTGCTGCTCTATTCGAGAATATTGACAACAAGAAACGACATGACAATGGCATAAGGACGTTCAATACACAAACATACATTTGGTGATCCGAAGGACGATCGAAATGGGCGAACCACTTTTAGAGACGAAAGATTGGCAATCGATGACGATATGTTCAATGCAAAGTGCATATCGAACGCAATACGATTCGATTTGGCATATAACACACTCAAATGGAACGGCATTGAATATGATTCTGTTACAAGCTATTGTAGATATTATGTTCCAATAAAGCCATGCGCATCGAACAACAACAACGCACAACCTGTACAAACATGAACCTCGCCACCATTTGACCACTTGACCTTCTTCAAGTATTTTTCTTTCTTTCTCTCTTTTTCGTTTGGGAGAACAAAAAAAAATGAGCAAGCTATCTTGAGTGTTCCAAACTCTCAGGTGATAACGGGGAGACGACACCTCGGGCCAAATGATGCCATGTTGCCAACATGGTTCTGTCACCCTTTTACTTTATTTGTGGCAATTCAAGTTCAGGACAGAATTAGAGTGTTTCAAAGTAAGGGAACAAGTCTATGGCACTCAATATCACCCATTCGCTTGTCAATTGTCATGTCACTAATTCTATCTAATCTGCACTTGCATACAATCTCACGTCACAAATACAAAAAAAAGGTAACTTGAAATTCAGCAATGGCTCACAACTGGGTGCTCAATTATCCACTTTCACATTCACGATTCCATTGAACATTCTTATTCTTCTTTCTTTAATACTTGGTTGAACCTTTTGTCCACTCATTCGTTCACCCAATTTGTCACTAAAAAACCCGGTTTCAATCCATTAGTACATTATTAAAATGTGATCTAGGATACATATATATGTTTGCATTGTCCACAAATGGACAAATGGACAACAACAAATTGACTCACATTGAAAGTCAAACTGCCAAAATACATATGCTTTTGAAAGGGGGAAAGACACATTATTGAGTGGACCATAAAAAATATATATGGAATCCTGTTGTGCTGCTTGTTTGTTGCGCCACATGAGACTACATGACTGGTCTGGACATAACAAGAAAGAAAGAAAGAAAAAAAACGAAAGTGGATGACGATGAACAATCTGTTCTTCTTCTTCTTCTTCTTTTTTGTCGTTCTCGTTCTCGCTTTTCATTCTATATTCGCTCGATTGATGGAATGAGACGATGTCCGATCGACATGGGTCGATGGGGACGCGTCGATCAAGTGCGATGCACGTCACCATTACAAGCGTAATTGCATCGTCACTGTCTTGTTAACGTAGACATTGGCATGGACATTCGCGTTTCTTCTTCTTCTTCTATTGTTGTTGGCCTAGCTCAAATAGACTCATTAGCCAAATCCACTTAGATAATGCGCGCTAATGCACAATGGGCCGCCATAGAGAGGCCAGTCGCCGCGGCATACAACAATTGGACACAAAATCCATTGAGATGAGTGAGAGTATATATACTGGTAATGCCGATGCGTCGATCACTAATTCGTCGGACGTGTCCTCTCTCTCTCTCTCTCTCTCTCCCCTCACTCACTGACTGACTCGCTGGAATCACGACAAACACGAGTGGGATTTAAAGTTGTACGGGCTGCTCTTTTATAAGGCTTAAAAGTGGCCGAACATAACATGTCGAACAATGATGTGAGTGGATGATCAGATTATAAGTAGATTCAAAGTAATAGGCCATTGCGCCCAGAGTTTGAACGAAACAAACCTACGCCCAATAATAATGTGATCATATGCCGATATATAGAAAACCGGATTTATTCAATATTTCAATGCATTAAAAAAAATTTACAATAGCTTTTTATATAACAGCATCATCTCTTTCTCTCTCATCTGATTGATTCCTTGTTTTCGATCAATCAATGTATCGATCCTGTTGTTCTGTGACTTGAACAACAACAACAACAAAAAGGAAAGAGGAATCATAGTTCAAATGATTATTGAAGTTTAGTTTGAATGAATGGTTAAACATCGTCAATTGTTACTGTTTCGTTTCACAAGGACCCAGGTGTTCATATTATTAGTCCTTGGACTCGAATTGAACACGTAAATCACGAACATGTGTTAGTGTTCGGTCACATTCGACAACGACTTGTGAGCATCACGTCTGACCATTTAGTCTCGCACTATTCAACTCGGTAGCGTCAATGTAACCTGACAATGTTATGTTACATCACACAAATGAGATAACACATAGAACACACACACACATCATTTGATTGCGCCTCAGTTTACCCAGTCGATCCATTGTTTTCCATCATGAGTGTGTGTGTGTGTGTGTGTGTGTGTGTGTGTGTTAATGTCTTGTTAATGTGCGAACTTTCCGCCACATCACGACTGACATGGTCCTGCCCGCTTCGTTTTCCCGTAAATGTTCACTAATGATGGACACTAAATGGTGCAAATTATGCATTCGGAACAAATGCGTCTGCATCCAACCAAACAAATGTGTGTTGACCACAATGTAAAGACTATTTTGGTGGTCCACCATCTTTTTCGACTTGTTTATGGTCTTCTTTTGTCTTTGCCGTAACTACACACACACAAAAAAACGTAATCTTTAATTAGTCACCGATGAATGGTGTGGGCTCTTCTTACGAGGAAACAATGCTTCTCGATTTTAGGCTTTGAAGGGGTACATGTTTGGAACATAACATGTTTGCATGACTCTTAAACACATGTGTACAACACCAAAGATTGAAGTTTATGTTGAGCAAATAGTTGTCTTTAATTCAATCGAAAGTCTACTATAATATAGAAGAGAGAGAGAGAGAGAGAGAGAGAGAGAGAGAGAGAGAGAGAGAGAGAGAGAGAGAGAGAGATATAAATAAATGTTCTTACACTAATAAAGTGAATCTCATAAACGCCCATAATAGATGACAAGTTGGCAAGATGGCCATCGTTCATCACTTGTTTGCGTGGTCAATCGATGAACGAACACCAAACTAACCAAACGAACAAACCAAGCCATGCAGCAATGCCATTATTTTCATTGGCGGCAGGCAATGTCCGGCCATAAACGAAGGCCAACCGTCGGCAATCGTGCATCAAGAAAAAAAAGGTGAATTTGTGTGTGTGCGAATAAGCGTCACCAATCGAATGTGAACTAATTTGCTTGCCACAGGAAGAGTACCAGTCGGAGGCCAGTTGCCAATGACCATTCGATGTGGCGAGTCCACATAAATCATCACAGGGTCATCATTCAACAATACATTTCGTGTATATGATCGATCTATTCTCACCAAGTGTCATTCGCCCGTAGACAATAGGTATTAATGGTTGCTGTTGTGATGATG
The DNA here is from genome assembly GCA_029204025.1 of Blomia tropicalis. Taxonomy (NCBI): domain Eukaryota; kingdom Metazoa; phylum Arthropoda; class Arachnida; order Sarcoptiformes; family Echimyopodidae; genus Blomia; species Blomia tropicalis. Next base: position 8,114,299 of record CM055090.1, read on the forward strand.
ATGATGATGATGATGGTGGTGGTGGTGGTGGTGGTGGTGGTGGTAATAGTGTTCAAATCGATCGAAAATTCATCCATTGATCAAGTTTCGAAGCAGAAGTAGACACACACACACACACACATGGTTTTTAGTACATTCGCATCTAAATGTTTGGGTCAATTCGAATTGTGTGATTACATTTTTCCGTTTACCATTCATCTCCCAACAAAATAGGTGTCCAATGAAAACGTAATTAAGACGTAATGTAAACTAATCAATCATGAAACGATGTTGATCAATTTATCCAATTGATCTCTTGTTGTTCTTCACTCTTGAGTACCATCAAAATTTGACAATTTCAATCGAATATTTGGAGACATAAATATATCTTGATTTTTTTAAGTTTTGAAGAGAATGAAAGATATCGATCAACAATAGATTCATTGACCTCAATGACCGTTTGATCAATGCTTTTGAACGTGATCGTTTTGAAACGCACGCTGTGTCTTGGGACCATTTGTTGTCTCATTATCTGCTAAAGTAAATTAATGCAACCATCATCAATGTCGATCTATGGAATGAGAGTGAGAGCGTCAAACGGTCCCGACATTGGTCCCGAGCATGATGTTTCTGCATGATGGCGTTTGATTAACTGATCACTGGGTGGTCCCTATTGAAGCATTGGGGGCCGACCAAATGGACCAATGAACCCATCACACACTGGTCACCCTTTCAAGTGGCCGATTGGTTCGGTAGCGGCACTAATCGATTGCTCATCGGACATGGGTCCTCCAATTGTACACACACACACACACACACACACACACACACACACAACATGCATTTATCAACTTGTCTTCGTTTACCTTCCGATCAATTTGTCTCTTTTAAGTCGAATCCAATTGGATTTGTCCTTCTCGATCGCTTTCCGCTTTGTTTGCCGCACACACACACACACACACACACACACACACACATTTGAAAGGCCAACACTGTACTTACTATTATGTCTCTTGAGACCGTTTTTCATGATGGAACATTTTTTCGGGTTCATTTGGCTCCCAATACGCAACGCCAATCAATTGGAAGAGCCTTCAAATGTCGTACACGTGCTGCTCACTCACTCAATGTTTGTTTTCAGTGTATTCACCCAATCTCTTGTCTGTTAACCTTGACAGAATTGGTGTATGACACACCAAACGACCCCAGCCTAAGATGTGACACTTGCCAAGTCAATCAATCAAAACATTGGGTAGGAAAGTGTGTGTGTGTGTGATGAGTAGACTGAGTGAACACTCAATCACATTCAGACTTCCACTTAATTAAGAGTGGAAAACATTAGCGACAAGTTACGATACGGCCTCATTGCAATTCGTGTTGATTCAATTAGAACGGAGTCTACTACTTTCCAATACGTTTGAACGAATGGTTCCCTGGATCGGGTCACTATACAACGAATGGATCGATGAAAGAGAACAAGAGAACAAGAAGGTGGCGGTCATTATAATGGAATAGTGAGAACATACATGAATGTTCCATAAAACAATTTACATTTGATTCGATTAGTTCGATTGTATTGTTACGTTAATGGCCTATTCCGATTGAAGATACATGTGTGGGTGGTGTTTTTCTTTTCTTTTGCAATAAATTCATGACAAAATGGTCTACATTTGATCGGAATATAATGAGACATTCGTACACTTTAATTGTATACACATTGAACGGTAATTAACGATTACAATTTGTCTAATGTAAGTGCTTAACTCGTATCGATCCAATTCGCCTATTGTGATGGAAACAAATGAAGTGGAAGAGGGGGAGAAGGAGAAGGAGGAGGAAAAAATGATAGATGAACTTGGACCAAACATTTGAACGATTATAATAGTTAATTTATAATTGTATTGTATAACACTTGTCAATTGTCACACCGATTTGAACAAAATGAACAAGTTGATCAAAAACACAAAAGATGAAAGAATCAAATTGATTTCGCACCTTGATGAAATATTTCCAACAGTTTGATTAATTATTTTTTCAACAACCAATTGATGAAATGGATCTTGAACAATGTCAAATCCCGTAGAGTCATAAGAAAGATTGATTACTATTCTAATGTATTGTTTCTCATTTCCTTTTTATTCTCCAAAATTTATTTATGGATGAACCATGTCAGTTCTCAACGTTGAAACAAAAATAAATAAATAAAATGGAAAAGGATCTCTGATTTCAACATCATGCGAATAGTTGTCAACGAATGGAACATCAGAACATCAACGTAGACACAAGTGCAAGCAAGATGACAACGGCGAACGTTTTGGTGCACTTTGGTTAGCTTGTGAGACGAGTCAAATTGCAGAGGCAACATCCAATTGAATTACGACAATAGCCGAAAAAAGCGAACGGCAAACTCACGCCACTGAGACGCGGCTTCAGCAGCAGCAGCATCAACATCAACAGCAACAGAAGAAGCATTTTGGTTCTCCTTGCGTTCAATGTTATCTCAATGCGATCGTGCCAATCTGTTGTAACTTGTGAAATGGTCTAATTGAATTTGAGCACATTTGACAGTAGGCCATTATGTCGTTGATTTCATTACTATCCACATTATGATTGCTGTACGTACGTTTCCCGTTCATCCATTCATTCATTCATTCGGTGCAACTATATAGTGCTCCAATTGGCTCGACTCACTAATCCCAACAATGGTGACACATTTGGAGCACACACAACGAAATGGGACACACAGTGAACAATTTTTGTTTGGACACAATTAGAGTCCCATAATTTGGGCGATGAAAGACAAAACGGAACCAACAGGGACCTATTTGGTTCGATCTATTGAACGAAACTGGAGGAGAAAAAAAACCAAAAACATTCATTGTGTGTCGAGTCTTGTTGACATGGCTATTGATTGGATCATGTAAACACACAGTGGTGTCTCATTGCCGTACACATCGAACATTTGTGTGTGCACAATGGCACGATTGAAACGATGAACATCGACTCACACACACACACACATATTGATCAATCGATTGATCAAAGTATACTTGTGTGAGTGTGGCCAATATTTGACCACCTCGATATACTGTAGATTCGCCGTTCTTATATTTGATTGACAGGCCCGATTGGCAGTGATCAGACGCGTCACGTCGTCCCAAAGTAGAAGTATAGAGTCAAACTGATTCAAACCGTCTACATTGCTTGTCTCAATTTTTTTCCCTTTATGATTCGCTTTGTTCCGGACTACACACACACACAACAATTGAGAGAATGGAAAAAGGCAAAAGACATTGGCAGACAACGAGGTAACAAGTTGACTAGGAATAAGGGAACGTTTTATGTTCCAATGACATTATTGGTGCCCATACGGTGGCCAAATCTAATAATGAGGCCCATAATGGTCCAATAAAGCAATCACGAGCATAATAAAGTGACAATTAATTCACCCAAACAGTACTTAGAGGTCCAATAGCACCAACACCAACACCATCAACACCACCACCAAAAACATGGCCAGACACTGTTGTTGCCCTAGTTGACGTTCAAATCGACCCTATTGTCAACATGTCATCCTCTCCCGTTAATGGTGATCTAGAAAAAAAAACGAACTAATCACAATGTTTTCAGTGACGTCCTCGCCTTCATTGTCACCCCATTGTGTTCGATTAAATGTATGTTGTTGCCAATGTGTAAACATTGTCCATTCGTTTTTTTTTTTTTGTGTCACAATTGTAGACAATTTGTGAACTTGCAACTTAGCAAAACAAAGCCTTTCGTTCTCACGGACACACGTTCTTTAAAACGATTGTTATTATTCGATGTTGTCATTTGTTGCTGTTCGTTGTTGTTGATCATATATTTTTGACAAAATGATTCGATCGAATTGGATTAACCATAATTCGATCTCGACACACACACACACACACAAAAGCTTAAGATTGAATTTCGTTTTAAATATTGATTGTCTCAATACATCGTCACTTCAAAATGTTGAAACGGTTTACCATTTATTTGTTGTGTTGGAAGTAAGCTGCAATGACAAATTAATCAAAACTTTAATCGTATAGAATACATTCTTTACTGACATGGTGTCAAATCAAACATTAGATTTCTTTTTTTTTCATCGATCGATCGTTTCCAATTGTTCTTCAATGTGGCCAACGAATGACCTTCCCAAATTTTGGATTGATCTTTGCACATCTCGATGCTTTCGATCCATAAAAGTGACGTGTAAAACATTTCACTTATTGATCATATTTGATTGTATTGTCAGATTCACACACACACACGGTAATTGTCTGAACGAACAATCACAAACGGACCACAAGAAACTTGTGGATGGTCAAGGCAAAGTGAATGCGGTAAACACCTCATCGATCTAAATTGAGACATAATTATATTGTGCGGCCAATTGGGTACAAGACACAACACATCGACACTTGCCACACACTATAATAGATTGGGTCCGTCCAGCAGCTAAAGAGAGCACGGTACCGAATCTTATTTTGCTCTAATAATGTCATTAGCACACTTGTCGAAGATTATCACACACACACACACACACACACACACGATCGGTTGGGTCAGTCAGTCAACACTAAATTGGACAACCAAAACGAGGGATAATTTAAAACTTTAAAATGTCTTTATCGCGAGAATCATTCGACATTGATTGAACACGGAATGGAATGGTCGATTGGGACGTGCTATGTTCAATTCATTGAGGGAAACCATTTTTGTGTGTGTGTGTACTATTCTTTAGAACAATTTAATAGTAAAGCCAGTGAAAGCTCAATTCACCATGAATGGGACATGATTTGATTGGATAAAGAGAAAAGGAAATGATTTAACTGGAACACACACACACGCACACACATAAAATTTGATTCCAAATGAAAGTTTATGTGTGTGTGTAGATCACATCGTAAAATAAAGGACACGACCCGGATGAAGAACAACAACAACAACAACGCACACAAACACAAACAATGTGGGACGTCGTCGATGTTTCGATCGTGGTCATTGTCCTATTACATTCGAACTTGTTCTATATTGCATTCATCATTGTAGATTGTTGTGGTTAACTTGACTTGCTTGCTTGTTTGCTTGAGAAAGCAAAACACTTTCAAATGAAATATTAAATGTAAGATGAATGAATCGAACAAAATGGGGGACATCGACGTTGAGACAAGCGACATCGATTGACATGTTGGTTCGGGCACAATGGCGATTCGATCGATTTAAATGTTCACTGATTACTATAATCATGAATTGTGCACAATTAGTCATTGAACGAAAATACTAAGAAATGAACATAATCGAGGTTAAGTGTGGTGTCCCGCCGCCACCGGCACCAAAACAACAACCATCACCAATAAGTAAAGAATGGACACTTGTGTCACCATCATCAATGGACAACGGAAATGGTCGTTCTAATGGACGACAAATTGGTCTCTAATGATTACCTCGATGACACACATGTTATCGCCGAATGGAATCGACAAATAATGTTAGATTTACTCTATTCCACCAATGACTTTGTTCTAACATTATTATGTGTGTTGTGCTTGCTTGTGGCGCCCAAACCTAGATTTCGGTTCACTTTGTCTCTTTCTCTCTCTATGTGTGTGTGTGTGTGTGTTTGTAGGCGAGCGTGCGCCTTTGATAACAAAGAATCGAGAGTGCATCATCGATCGGTAGCTTGTCATTGATTCACGGAAAAATGAAATCGAAAGTCGATTATGTTCGTGCTCGAATGGGTCGATCAGTTTGTCAATCGATGATGACAACACACACACACAATGAATACCATGAAGATATGGTGTTGGTTTGGTGGATGGCCACACTATGTTGATCATTGGAAACCAACCAGGCGTTCATGAGTGGGCCATTCCGATTCGACAATGAACGGTGGCACCTTCTCCTAATGTGAGCATCCGTTTAATTGTCTGTCTGGGTGCATCCAACAATCGTGATTATCATCCATTAATAACTACTCTCCGATGAATAGCTAATAATGGACGTACACCACCATCTAATGATGTTTCAACCATACCATTTACACTGTTCAAATTCGACAGCCAAAATTGATCATTTTCTCTTTCCCTTTTTCCTTTCTATTCAGTTTTATTATCTTTAAACGATATTTGTCGAATTTCGTTTTCCATTTCCATTAACGACATCTATAAATCGATAAGGGAATTCAATAGCATTTTACACAAATACGAATATAAGCTAAATTAAACGCATTTCAAGCGTCACCTATTGCCACAAATTGTTACTGAATTAAATCTAAAAACTTAGTACACTTGAAAATAGAACAAAATTTTTTTATTTATAATATTTTTTTTCTTCTTTTGCGGGCAACAGAATAATTTGAAGGGTGTTGATCTACATTATTAAAATTATTATCGTGATTTGTGATTTTCCTCTCTTGCTAATAACATTGAGCGTTTTTCGTTTTTCTTTTGACAATCATTGATAATATTTTGCGAAGAAAGATTCCATGAAGCTTGACTTACTGATTTTCATTTGCTATTTCAAGTGTTTCGAACTCGAACTGTTGCCGTCCAAACGGTCAAAGACAACATCAAGGGTTTTTAAAGTTATTTTTTTCTATGAGTAAACGAAAATGATGATATATTAAAAATGAAAGATTACAATACAAGGATTACAATACAAGTTCTATAAAAACTGTATTTCATAGAAGTTTTATATAACGTGGCGACTTCTATTGACGCTTAACAAATAAGTGAATTCGGATTGAAACTTGAACATCGAAAAATAACTTCAAGTTTGATTGTTTGATAATAGATGGCCCTGCAGTTCTAGTTTTATTCAAGATTTCTACTTCAGTATATTTCATTGATCAACGTATACTTCAACCTAATCATAAGATTCGATTGATGATAACAAGATTTGGAACTTGTCTAACACAAAACAATTAATTTTATATAAAAAGCAATCAATCAGATTGTATCGAGTTCTTCATTGGTATTCATCATTGGTCATGTATGGATCGATCTACACACATTTGTTCGGATTATGTTGCCTTACAAAACGTACACAGAAACGGATTATGTTATTATACTAAAAATCAAATGAATTCATTAATCAATCGATTACTTCAAACTCAATTTGAATATATTGAATGGACAATATGACAGCGGTCGGTGATCAATGGGAGAAGTGTCGTTCCAAAAAGAAAAGAAGAATGTGACCATGAATCGATGACGCCAGGTCGCCTAATAAACGATTAATCCAGACGTTGTGTATCAATTTGTTTAACATTCATTTTTGTTACAGTGATTTGTATGGATTTTTATTATAAATCTACTCACTGAACACAGATCGATTGTTATCCCCCAGAAAAAAACCGTTCATTGACTGTGAAATGAGCAACAACATTCAGTGGAACTAGCCAACAAGCTCTCCATTGTGGCCATTTACTCAATTGTTTTCATTCAACTTATACCAGCTTAGTTTCCAACTTGTATACATACAAATAATACACTCTATTATCATGAATAGATCGATGTCGATTGCACGGGGTCACAATGGGGACAACTTGGAATCAAGAGTGTGTGTATATCACTCCCCGTTTTGAGTGGGACATAATTTACTGTCATCCATACAATATTGTGAACATGTGTTTGATCATGTTCTCTTGTCTCATTCGCCGCTATTCAAAACACCCATTCACTAGGTCCAATTGTCACATTTGGGACTTGCAATTGAGAGAGAGAGAGAGAAGAGGGGGGAGAAAGGAAAGCCGATAAAAGGCGAAAATCCACAAATAGAGCCATCATCCATTGGTTGTAATACATCTCAATCGTTTGTTTCCTATTGATCGATAAGCCTTTAAAACGGACGGATGTAAACGGACTTATACGATGACGATTCATTTGTGTTCGTGTAACGTCAAAACGCGCTTATTGATGCCATTTCGCTATGCTGCTGTTGTCATCATTATTGTCCGACAACAACAACAACAACATAAGAAATTGGTTTACTTTGTAAATGGCAAATTACATGAAAAACAGAAGTCAAAAGCCAAAGTGTAATTCATAGCGATTTTCCATTCAATTCATTGAGATTTGTTGTGTTTGTGAATGTGTGTGTGTGTGTGTGTTGAATTCAATCAATTGAACTGAAAGAAAGCCAAAACATTCAAGGAAGCGAACAAACGAGCTTTATTGGCCATTCGGCGTCGTTCCTCTTATTGCCCGTCTTATTGTACACAACATTATTCGGTTTTGGTGATTAATGACTGGGCAACACACCAAACGGAGACATTTGAATGGAACCAATGTTGTTCGAATGGTGTTGCCGAGGCGAGAGTGTCGTGTCATAACAAATGGACGCACACAATCATTGAAATAGCATTGTAAACCATAGGCTGATTGAACAATCAAATTAGCGCACGAACACAAACGATTGTATGTTCTCGCCAATACATGTCCAATGTTGGATTCAATTGACAAAAGGTCGATCCATACACTTCATATTCGATTGGTGTTGGCGTGTGTATAGCTGTATGTTTGTATGTGATGCACCCAAAAAAATGAAACGAGCCCACTTCAATCAACAACGAACAAACGAACGAAACGAACGAACGTCGACATCGATTACTCATTTCAGTTGCCTTAGTTCACTCACTCACTCTCTCTTGTTGCCACACAATTGCCGTGATTATGTAAAGATGACCAATTTACATGTATGTAGAGAGAAGAGAACTCTCGGGTGCATATTGTATTGTATCCAATTGGATCATTGGAAACGCAATGAAGTGGGCTCACACGAACCTTCATTGTCGGATTGTAATCGATTATAGAGTGGCGGCGAGCGCGTCTGTAGCGGGTGCTGCCCATTAATCTCAGCTCAAACGTCGAGATTCATAACCCGAGTCGGCAGTGCGCACCAAAATGGAATTAATGTCACAAAACATGAATGTGGCATATGGGAGTCAACAACCGACATAGATTCCGGCCGACGTCTATTTTAATGCTTACAAACCATTATTATGTATTATGTATATATTCTATTCTCCGGTTTTTTTTTGGTGTTTGTGGCAAACCAAATGCGTGATTGAGACTAATTGATAAACCTTAAATGTACTGACCTAACTATTCTGACAATTCTCCACTTTTGATTGGTAAAATTGTTGCCATCCAATGAATGAATTAAGTGATCAATTAGATCGTTTAATAGGAATAGTCAGATTAATGCTTACTTTACAATAGAACGATCCATTCTATATGAAATTATGATAGTCTCATTTCATTTCATTTATAATCGGAACAAGAAGTAAAAGAAGATGAAGAATAGCATGAGAATGTTTTTTTCCATTCGTTCGTGCTACAATTGAATGGGCACGCCATTGCGTGACCAAAACATGAACCAAACATTGGTTCTTCATAACATTTCGTTCACTCATTCGAGATTTGGTTAATGAGCTTTTTTAAATTGATATGTTTTTAATCACTTTTGCCGCTTTTACCATTTGTAAATGGTACTCGACAAAAGCATCAAATACTAAATATTGGCGTGCTTTGGCGTGCCAAAAGAAAAAAAATGGCATGAACAAGGTCTGAATGATGAAGTATGTGCCACATTTGAAACAGATACGAGAACATAGATAATTCTTATTCGCCTACAAAATGTGATCAATTGGGACCCTTAACTGTGTGTGTGTGCGTATGTTTCTATGTATCGAGTATGAATAGCTTACAATATAGCCACCAATCGTGCTTATTTTTTGTGTGAGAGGACTGAGGACGAGCCGAACTGCCATTCGGTCCAAAGCGATGTGATTGATTGTGCGGTGGAGGTGGTGGTGTTTGGCCCATCGTGCTGACCGAGAGACCACAAAACCTGGCTTGCACTAGTGCTCACTCACACATCTGGTCAATGAGATTGAGAGGCAACAAAAACTACTCAACGGCGGCATCGGCAACTACAACGGCAATAATCACATTTGAAATTCCGTTACTAATGAAGCGATTGTTCACTCCAATCCAACAAAATGATCGTTTTGTGAGGTGCACACACACACACATTCTTAATTGGGAATCCGGGGTCTTCCTTTACAATTCGCAATTGTAATCTATCAATAGATCGATCGATCGAATATGAGACCGAAACCGATTGGTTCTTAGTTACTCTAGCAAATTACATTTTAGTTTAAAATACGAACATAATCTGAGATGGCAGTTAACGCCATTTTGAATGAATATGATGACGAATAGATCAAATAGTGTAGTGAATGTCTTTTTAATTGGAAATACGAGAAATCGTTCTCAGCGAGTGAAACCTTAACCTGTACGCTTGATTAGAATTGAGAGAAGAGTAATAGTGGTGATGGTGGTGGTGGCGGGGAGGTCACCCGTAAAGAGCTAAAGTGGAAATTGAGACCATGGCACATGTACGGGCATTGAGCCATTTGAGCAGCACCAACAAACAAGTGTGTGTGTGTGTGTGTTTCGAGACAAAGAAAAGGCGCTGTGCGGCAAAATGTGTGCGGTCGGTTGGTTAGGTTCGTTCTTTAGTTTGTTCGTTCGGTTAGGTTTGGTTCGGTTCGGCTCGGTCTATTGGTCGGTGCGTGGTGCCGACTTCATTCATGGCATAAAGTCAAACGGCTTAAGATTGAATTTCACCCAGGGACGAGGAACTCACCGACTATGTTGAAGAAGTATAAAGTTAAGTCACTTCTCTCTCTCTCTCTCTTTTTCTCTTTTTTTCTCCTTCTTCTTGTTGTTGTTCATCTTCTTTTAACTCAATCCGAATGTCACTTGATGCTCGACGTTCGTTCATTCTCATCGTCGTCGTCGTCGTCGCATTCGTCATTCGGCAAATCATATGACTTGGAAGTCTATTCGTCCCCATAGTACACCATTTGACTTTAGCTTGATTGTCACTGGGGTGATTGAATGACACACTCTATACTTACTCTCATCGGTATGATTATGTTACCAAGTGTTGACTAAATGTCACCATTAGCCTTTAATTACGGACCCGGTCGACCGGTGTCATCGATACCACCATCTCGTTTTTTTTCCTGCCATAATCATTTTCGGTGCCGACATATCCGGTCAAAGGATTACATTCCATCCTAACTAACTATCATCGAAATCGATGTTGTCTGTATTTTGATACTCAATTCAATCTCTAATCGAATGTCCATACGGTGTGGCCGAGATGATCAAATTGCCAATAATAAAGATCATCATATATTATGGAAATTCACACAAAAGTGGACATTGATGGCAAGCATTTTTTTGGTGGTGGTGGTGAATGTACATGATGATGATGTGATTTGATAAGAGAGCAATAGAAGGACAAATTGGACGAATGTGTCCAATTTCATTTTCACCTCCTCCTCCCCTCCCCCCTATTTTCCTCATACAATCAACCAATAAATTATATTGAGGAGTGAGCAAATGAGCATATAGAACGATTCAATCAAATATTGGAAACATTGTTGGCAACAAGAGAGCGACAATGTTTTGTCGTCTATGTTCCGGTGCTATAAGGCCGTGAGACGGTGAATAGGACAAACCAATAGACACCAAGGAGAAAAAAAAGAGGCAATGGAACAATGAAAGCCTCGCACACAATGTATCTACGATTATCAATCAACAATGTTGATCCTTACAAGTTTAAGGGTCAATTGGCTTATTCAATGAACATAACAAAAGTCCGTTTTATATGTCTTGTATGTCGTGTGTTGTGTTATGTTTGTCTTGGCACAATGTCAATGCAAATAAACCTAGCAGCTACTGCCATTCTTAAAGGTTTTTCTTGTCGGTCGGTCTCACTCTATTCTATTCTGGTGTGTGTGAGTGTGTGTGTGTAAGTGCATTCGATTGAGTGAATACCACTGACTGTGACTTTATTGGCTATGCCACAGGCTGCTTCTGCTGTTGCTGTTGTTGTTACTGTTGCCTGATGTCGGTCCCGATTGCTGTCGATTGGACCAAATGTCGAGTGGCTTGGCGTTGTGACAAATCGAGGACACAATGGCCACTAACAAGCGATCGATCGACTTCATAATGGAACAAGTCGACTGAATGTTCACTCAATGTTTGCTCAACACAATGGCTATTGCTTGCCGTATTTGAGGTTGAATGGGACGCGGACAACAAACGTTCCGGGCGCACAAAGGGCAAACGGTATAAATACGAGGGCAAATATGTAAACATTTATATTAACTAACCAAAAATAAAAAAAGAGACACGATCAGAGTCGATGTGTATTGGAAGGCATTGAGAGCATTTCATAGAGATTCATAGATTCGTAGTCCATGACTATAATGTTGTGACCCCTTATAAGCAACGTCACGTTGCCCTCTGCCATTTGGACTGATTTATATCGGCCAATTCGTATCGAGCCCGTTAATAGCTCACACGCGCGCGGGCGAACGAGCGAGCCTCACATAAATGAATGGGGAAAAAAAGAGATCTAGACACATAGAGAAATGTAGTGAACGAGCGAAGACAATCAGCAACATTGTATGTCTGGCAACAAGAACGGAATTGTGTCGCAGCCACTTTCAATGAACAACATTGTTCACTTCACAATGTTACTTATGTTATGCACTCATCATTTTTTTTGGTTATGTTGTTGTTCCAGGTCCTGTCGACCATATAACTCCTATTTCGATCGGCAACATAGATTCACATTATGACTATGAGACGCGAGAAGCGAGGAAAGCTCATCTCAATCTTAAAATGTGTTTCTGTTATTGTTGCATCTCGTGTTTGTATTCAGTGTCTAAATTAGCGAAAAATTATGGAAATATTAGCACTACCATTATGGAAGGCGATAAGGGATAATAATAACTTGAGTATAAGCAGTTTGTTAAATAATGCTTATGTTAAATGGTTCGTGTGTTCTTATGCTCATATTCATTCGGCCATATTCGGTTGCTTCGGTGCACAAAATGTTTGTGCATTTGGTGCCGGATCGTCTGATGTCGCTACAAATTGTCCGATTCAAGATGTTGCGATAATTGATAAATGAGCAACATTGAAATGGATGAGAAAAGCCAATTTGAGCCAATTTGCCATATACGATCCGTCCCGTTAGGTTTTCCATTCTCATCTTCTCCCCATCTCTCTCTCACTCAATACAAACAATGTTTCCAGTTTCGTTGACCATTCCCTTTCATCCATCTTTGCTCTTTCCTTTTTCTCCATTATCCCCCAAAGCTTAAGTGCCGTATAATTGAGTCACACTTGGTCTTGGTGGCTTATGTTCGCTTGTTCGATGTAAATTGTATTCCCATTTGACGTACCATCTTGCCGCGCCAAATTAGCTTCCAGTCTTTCTGTATGAGGTTTCAACCTCCATCATCATCATCATCATCATCATCATCATTGGCAATTTAGTAAAGCCGACCAATGTTAGAGAATGTTAGAAAGACCCCCAAGAAAGTTGTTGATCTATTAAAATCTAGTGTGAGCACATAAAAGTACAATATATCTCATGTATTGTTTATACAAGTGTTCAATTTCACAATGATAACAACCAATGATCAATTGTGCGGTCAAATGTGCTGCATAATCAATTCTATTAACAGATTCAAGCTAACAGGGACCAATGGATGGTCAAATTTGAAAAGAGGTGGACACCTCAATGCAAGAGAGAGAAGAAATTCCCGCTGTTAAATCATAGTTAATTTACGAGCCACACAATCTACATTGGTGGCGCGTGTATGTTGTCTTTGAAATGAGCGGCACATGATTTCCTCCTGTCCGAATCGAGTACAACTTTACGTCCGAATATCAAGTGTGTAGCAGACAGATTGAGAAGTGAGAAGTGGCGAAAACATCACCATCACCACCACCACACACAACAAGGAAAACGGCATCATCATACATGAATGAGAGAGTAGGAGAGATTTTGCGTCCCATCAGTAATGTTCAAACATTGAGAATGGTGATGCTCAAATGAGCATTGTCTTCGGCATTGCCTTTTTCTCAGTTTATTTAACTTGACAGGGCCAAAATAAACGACAGCATGAAGAGCAGAATGATGGGGCACACATGATGGTAACGCATCCATAGATTGAGATGTGAAGAATGAGAATTACGAGAATAAGGGGGAAACATAAGAACACGACCGTCGTGTGGTGGTGGTGGTGGTGCTGTATGCATCAACACTGAACCGAACATGACCGAATGTGCACTCTGTACACATTTAGCTGAATGAATCCCGCCAGTCGTGCGGCAATCGACTCCCATTTGTGCCAATGTAAATATCACCCACAATGATGATGCTGCAATGGCTCAATGAACATTACATTGAAATTGTACAATATGTGGGTATAGTTAGCCCGTTTGATTGATCCAAGCCATCACCGACGGTGGCCACCATTTAGTCTCGTCTAATGTGTCTTATGTACGACGCGTGTCTCCTATTTACTCAGGCACCACTTGAGCCAATGTAATTAATAGTGTTTTTCGATCCAATACACACACACACACAAGATGCGAAACAGATTCAAATTCAATATAGAACAGAACCAGAAGAAGAAGAAGGAGCGAACGTAAAATTTGGAGGAAATAAATCGGAAAATCAATATTTTGTTTGATCATTATTATCATTGATTCATTCGTCATCAATAAGTATAAAATCCCTTTTCAAAAAAATAAAATATTGATAATCTTATTTTGGGGAATTGTCATTTTTTTTATTTTTCTAATTTGTTGGCAACTTCCCATTATCACATTTGTTTTCTATCATACATTTTTTTATTTGATTTTATTGATGTGACGTGTTTGATGAACGAACATTTCGATGCTTTGCCGATTCGACTGATTTTATTTTTCAAATAAATATGATTAGATTTCCATTATCATTCAACAATGTGGAAGGGTAGATTGTGTCATGTGTATGGTATGGCCTCGTTGTATCATTGTCATCGTCTCCATTACATCGTCGACCAATTATCGGGTGTGTATAGCATTGATATATTCATTCAAGATTTGTTATATTGATCCCCCCATTATAAATGTTGATGATGGTGATGATGATGATGGCACCATTCGAGATACGAGACTGGGGGGCCGACATTTAACGATACGATACGTCGACGAAAGCTGAACGGGCGTGTATTATTTCGTGATCTAGGCGGATCTATTGGCTTCTGTTGCATAATGTAAACCATTACCATTGTTACTTCAATGAATGGTTTGAATGGCCAACCTCCTGCTTCACTCACAGCCTCGACGTCTAGTGACGACGACTCTATGGAGAACTTCCTCTCCTCTCTTTGTTGTGTGGAGAGTATCAATCTCGTTCATTCGTTCATTCGTTCGTTACAAGCAATACAACCACAATTGCAAGTGGATTGAACTCGTACAGTATTGAGAGTGCCGTGCCACACCAAAGAAGTGTGCTTCACATCACCACACGATCAAAGCGATACGTGTTTTGGTGTTTTTATATATTCATATACAAACACAGACACATCACATTTTGGTGGCATCAACACTCACATACGGACACACACACTCATTCGTTGTATGATCATTTCACACATTTTATACGTGAACCATTTCTTGCATACATATATATATATAAAATATCATTTGTTTGATGTTTCGATCAGTGTCAACAATCATTCATACCATAACCGTATAACATATATATCTATATTATACGACAATCAACGTATCGATTCAACGTATTCGACAACATGCAAATTGAATTTATCCTCAAACGGTGGACACAAGTCGTTTGTTGTGTCATCAATGTTTCATTTATCATATAATCTCAATTGATCGTTCATTTTTTTATTTAAATATTTTGTTGTTGTTGTTGTTGCTCTTGTTTTATCGAATGTTGTGATTGTGTTCCTTGTGTGTGTGTGTGTGTGTGTGTGTGAATAACACAACCAAAACCTCGTTCAGCAAGTTGTTATGATTGTGGCCCATATGACGACTGATGCAAGTCCCACGATTCCACCCTTTACGGGTCTTGGCGGTATTACCGGTCTCGATTTGACGCCATTGCCACCGCCGCCCACCACCACACTTACCGGAAGCCTTTCACCAACGATGCCAAGTTCGTTGTCACCGGCAATGTTGCCAACATTTGGCTTTACCCAAGAGCAAGTGGCATGTGTGTGCGAAGTGTTGCAACAATCGGGCAATATTGAACGTTTAGGCCGATTCTTATGGTCATTGCCGGCGTGTGAGCCATTGCACAAGAATGAATCGGTATTGAAGGCAAAAGCATTGGTCGCATTCCATAGGTAAGTCATGTGCCAACAATGTTGGTCAACATATTCTTTCTTTCTTTTTTTGCGTACACATTATCATAAATACACACACACGCGTGCCCGCAATCGGTTCAATTTTGGTTAGATGAACTTTGTTCAATGTTTAAAACGAACTAAATCGTGTCGACGACATTTGTTTTATCCGATAGTGGCGGCTAAATGTGTAGAACAAAAACTGGCCGCAGCCACTCGACACAAAGGTCCACATGATGAGTATATCAGGTCGAATATGATGGTTAAATAAAGAGAGAGAGAGAGAAAAAAAACGCGGTCAAAGACCAAAGTAAATATTGGTTCACAAAATGTGAGAGTGGCAAAGAGTTTGTTCACTTTGCCTGGTTAATGACTTTTACATCGTCCATTTTGTAGTCGACGAACATTGGAACTTTCTCTAATTGAAGCGACTGGTGAATGGTTGTTATCGTTGTTGGTTCAGCAGTCTCGTTTTGTCTCGCCACTTCGGCACGAGTATATATGTTTATATTTTGCCATCTTAATTTGCACCAATACTCTCTCTCTCTCTCTCTCTCTCTCTCTCTCTCTCTCTCTCTCTCTCTCTCTCTCTCTCTCTCTCTCTCTCTCTCTCTCTCTCTCTCTCACACACATTTAACATGGTCTGCAAATGTGGTCTGTTCGTCCGAGCGAGAAACGACGAACTTTCATTGGTGGTATCAGCTCATATCTTTATCACCCTCTCTCTTACTTGATCAGCTACTCTTTCTCGCAAATTTGGTTCAGTATGGTAATGTTAACCATCAATCGGACACAAACAAAAAAAAGATCGAAAATGAGCGAAACTTGTCTGCATTCGAAATAGACTCAATAAATGATGCCTCAATGGTGATGCAAATGAGCCGACACGAGCCGACTTGTTTGAATGATCACACAAACAACATTGAACCATATATATACACACATTCACCATCAGGAGACACATTGCATACAACTAAATGTGTCGGCAAGTGGCTAATTATCGGCAATGTGTTGTTCAATTGGAAAATATAGCATTAAGCTGACACTCACATTAACATCCACATCATCGGCATTCACACTTAATGTAATGATACTTCTAATGTCAATTGTCTAATTAGTTTCGATATCACCCAGGACCGAAATGTAATATGCTACTATTATGATTGCTTGCGAAAACACAGTCTTGTCCCATACTCTATTCGCGTGCGCATTTCGTTATATCCGATCCTTGATGATGGCGGATTTAATTATAGCTGATGATGATGATGATGATGAATATAAAAACATAGGCCCCAGATTGCTTGTTGCCGCAAACACTTGAGACAGATTGAGTTTCAACTTGCCGCCAATTGGCTTCCTCCTCTGGTTCGTCATCAAAAGAAAAGAAAAGAAAAGAAGACAAACTTGATACATTGACTACATTCTCCGATTGTCATATATACATACATACACACGTACTTTACCTCATACGAACATGCTTGTCGACATCTTGGCAAACTGTAATCTACAATTCACGTCCATAACCATACAACATTTCGAGTTTGAGTTCGGGTGATGATAACGTACTAAAGCATGTTATTGTATATGGCCAGACATTCCCCAAACTGGAGTGCGCAAATTGAGT
This sequence comes from Blomia tropicalis, assembly GCA_029204025.1. NCBI lineage: Eukaryota > Metazoa > Arthropoda > Arachnida > Sarcoptiformes > Echimyopodidae > Blomia > Blomia tropicalis. The sequence continues at coordinate 8,132,163 of CM055090.1, forward strand.
GTGGAAGTGTACAACTCACTTATAAGTGTACGGTTCGATTGCATTTGATTACATCAATTGTTTTTTTTATAAAAACCGAGGCATCATATAATTAATCCACAACAACAACAACAACAACAAGGTGTTGCAACAACACAAATAGTGAAATATAGTCAAGTATAATTACATTCAAAAACAATAGTTTCAATAGTGCGATACAAACACATCGGACATTTTCAATTGAAATTACCAATCGAAATGTACCATTACGAACATTTGAACACGAATTCGGCAGGTTGACTTTGCATTCATATTCCAATTAGTGTCACTGTGGCCGTTTTGTTCTTTCTTTCTTTCGTGCATCATGAACACACAATCGTTCATTGCATTTTGGTTGTAACCAGGCCCGAACAAATGTCGATTGGTGCAAAGGTCGTTTGCTGATTTAATTGCAATTTGCACTTGTCGGCTATGTGTGTGTGTGTGTGTGTGTGTCTGTCTGGCATGTACTCCTCCTCACCATCATCATCATTGGTGATGGCCATACTACCATAAGCAAATGAACGAAATGAGGGGAAGTTCGACACTGATGGCAGTACGACAATAAAATGTCGTCTTCGTTCGTTCGTTCGTTCTTTCGTTCTGCAATAGAGTGATTAATTGGGCTGATAAGCAGACGAATTAAGGCATAAATCATCGGACGAGCAACAAGATGTATCTGCATGATGATGCCTATCCCATCATTTTTTCTTATTTTTCTCTGGCTTGATCGTGGTAGAATGACGTCGTCCAACACAGTTCTTTCACTCTCTCTCTCTCTTCCCTGATTTGAAGGGGAAATTATTTTACACGGTTATATTCACTGAGCCAATGAATTTTGTGTCTGTTTGGTTCAATATCAAATTTTTAAATCTTTTTCAATGCTTGAAATGGACCCAAGCGTAAGGTCAGATTCCGTAGACCAAATCAAATCTGTTTATCTTTCGTTTACCCAGTAGTGCAGTAATTTGTTGAACAATTTATGGCACCCTAGTTGTAATCACACCCATCATTGACACGTTATATTTATTTTCTGAAAATGATCGAATCACTATCCCAAAAACATTGGTCAATCTTTATTTGATATTAATAGAACATAATTATAACAACCCCAAAACAACAAAAAGAATAAGTATTTGAACATCATACACTATTGATGGTTGATGGTTAAATGATAACCTCTAGGTCACGCCTAATGATCGTCTCGTATATTGGGCTTGTCCATATTTGTCTGGAAAGTAAATTGCTGGACTGTATCAAGACGATGAAATCGTTCGATGTCAAATGTTGATTGTAGATGGTTTGATGTCCCAAACCGAATGATGATGATGATGAAGCTTGATTGCTTGACTCTTGTCGTCGAATATGTTCGCATCGTATCCCACCAAATCGATTCGATTGATCGTTTGAAACCAATCGGTGTCAATGCGATCAAATCAATAGGACAACTGAAATGAAATAAAGATTGAAATTGTGAAATGGTAATCATCATTTTATCATAATCGTTCGAGTAGTGGCAATAATAGTGGATAATGTGGTTGAACTTCAAACAGTATTGTATGTTTCATTTTGTTGTTGTTGTTGAGGCTTCAATTTGTTTATTGTTCGCAGTGGCAAAAGAGGATGGAATCTTGTAATATATATTTAATATATATAATTGTAAACTGGCACATCGAAAAAACGACGCGTGACTGATATCATATTCGATGCTAGAGTTTGCTTGCATGCAACTTATGGCGTGCGACAAAATATTATATTTATATATGAATTTATTATATACACATTGCCATAAACACCAAACCGATAAGATTTCCGTGAAAGAAAGAAAGAAAGAAAAGCACTATGTTCCACTGTCAACCATTATGATTGGTATCGGTTTTCGGTGACAAATTGCCGGTGACATTTCGTTAATGACCACTGATTCGAACGGTACACTTTGTTTTCTCTCCTCATCTCACTTTGTTCGACGCCTATCTCGTTAATCATCATCATCATCATCAGTCGTGTCTAGCATATCAGATTTATATATATATAGGCTTCCTAGAGGGGACACTTGTCACTATAGACGGGAAATAGTAGTATTCAAACATTGTGAACCAAAAAAGACTCCAAATGTATTAAGGGGGCAGATGTTTTTGGTCGACGCCACACGTTTCTATCGTTGTCGAATTGAAATTTGCCTCTCCGTTCATAATCGTGATTACTCTATCAAATCGTATTCATACACAAAAGTGGTATACATATTGTGAAGACCCCTTCTTGTTACCCTAACAATGGACTCTTGTTTGCCATTTGTGTTAATTTGACCAAATCATGACTCTATCCAATTTTATATGTTTGTGTCTATATAAAATTTTCACGATAGTTTTTCTTTTTTGATCAAATCTCTTCATCACTCCATTATGATCCGACTCGAATGATTGCAATTGAATGAGAGCATCACATTGGGGGAAAGGAGGCAAATGTGACCTTGTATGTCGCATGTGTCGACCAATGCAGAGTAGCAAATGCAATATATTAAAAATCAAACTCGGTTCAATTGTCCAAATGCGAGTCTAATGAGCAATCACATTGCCACTAATACGATACGACGACTCACCTTTTTTCAATGAACTCAATCAAAACATAGACACACAAACCGAGACTGAAAAAAAAAATGGTTGCTAATGTCGACTGCTATGCAGACCGTTCAATATTCCATTTGTAAAATGAATGTAAATAATCACGACTTGTGTTCATGTCGTGTTGCAATGATAAATGGCATCGAATGGTTGTTGTTGTTGTTGCCTATTCCATTGGATTGTATGTGGCGTGCCGTGTCCGATTGTATTCTCATTAAACTTAATTGCCGATTTAATTACTTACTAATGTGCGACCATATTATGCTCACGAATCGATCAAATTGTATAGAGTGAAAAATAATATATAAAAAGGAGTGAGAAAGAGTCACCGAACATGGACATCGGCATCTTGTAACAACAAGAACAACGACGGCGACCATCGCCATTATCATCTAAATGGCAGTAGCATTCTGTCGTCGACATGATTGAATTGGGAGCATATCACGACTATGTGTCATTGCATTCATTGCATTTCTTCAAGATTATATATATTTTTTTTTACTAGCCTCCAGTTCCAGTTGAGCGGCCATTTGCCATCGATCAATGTGAGAGGACCGAGGACAAGTTTGGGAGATTTATGTCCTATGGAATGGATGATGATGATGATGATGATGATGATGATGGTAGTCGCGGCGAGTCAAGTCAATGGCATATATATATTTATGTATAGCTGTCGAATGTTTTTGCCATATTACTATATGAGTATGATGATTAAAGTGGGCCATAATTCAACGAATTATTACTTGTACTAAAGGCAGCTGCCTAAATGGTTTGACAATCGCAATCAAAACAGGCAATGAGTGGAATGGAGCACCCCAGACGAATGGAGAAGAGCAATGCATACAAAAACGCATATATTCACTCCATTCACTTACTTTATTCACTCACTCATTCGCTTACTGTGACTAGCACACACAACGATCAACTTCAACACATCGACTTGCATGTACATTGGATCGCAAATGGCAACGACAACGTTTATTTAAGCGAACATTTTCACTAGCTCATGTAGATGTGGGTAATTCAATCCGACCGAGCACTTTTAATTTGTGTGCGCGAACTGAATAACAAAAAAAAAAACGGCCATCTTCATGGATGAGACGACGATGGGAACTCGATCGTCATCGCCTTTGGCCACTCGATTCTTGTGCTACTGAATCGACAATGTGATGCGTACCCGAAAAACATACCAAAGAAAAAAATTGTCTGTCACTACCGATATATATACATTTATAATGGCGGACATCACGGGGTCGTGCCAAATTGACATTGAAACAATGCATCTCGTTCATATATTGCAAAGTACACATTGGCACAGTACTGTCTGTTTGAATTGCGGTATTGCCGAATTTAACGGCAGTCAGCAAAGATGCGTGTCCATTGGATGATGGGTCCAGTCAGTGCCCTCTCCCTCTCTCTCTCTCTCTCTTTTCTCTCATTTGAACAGCTAATGCATTTTGAGTAAATCAATGACGACAAGCAAAACCAGTAAGGACCAACCGATGCACGGCCTAGGATCGAATTACCGCAAACGTTTGCTTTTTGCCTTTTTCGATGTGTGTGTGTGTTGGTGCTCATCAGTGGCTTGCCAATGTACCACCGAATGTTTGTGGTCCACTTCAGGCCACCTTCCACACAAATAAGTTTGCCAGATTCTGTGCTACATCTTCACTACCAGCAGCCATCCATGAATTTGTGGATGATCAAATCGACAACACAGACCCATTGTTGCCATCACCACCACTCATTTTCATTTACCCTCGAATCACAAACTGTTTATTTACTTTGGCTAACTCGATTTATCCATTATTGCCATCGTTCTCATCGTTTTCTTCACATTTTCGTTTAACAGAGGCAACTTCAAAGAGCTGTACAGAATTTTGGAGAGCCACAATTTCAGTGTCAGCTCTCATCCCAAATTGCAAACATTATGGCTCAAGGCACACTACATCGAAGCGGAACGTGCCCGTGGTCGACCGTTGGGTGCCGTTGGAAAGTACCGGATTCGAAGAAAATATCCATTACCACGAACCATATGGGACGGTGAGGAGACGTCATACTGTTTTAAGGAAAAGTCCAGAAATGTACTACGAGAATGGTACTCTCAAAATCCATACCCATCACCTAGGGAGAAACGAGACCTAGCCGATTCAACCGGTCTAACTACGACACAAGGTTTGTCTCTCATTTCCGCCTATTTTCCGTTGTATAACAATATATTATGTGTTGTAGTAAGCAATTGGTTCAAAAACCGAAGACAACGAGATCGAGCAGCTGAGGCTAAAGATAGCAAGTAAGTTTTCAATCATTTTTTTCCATTCATATATTTTCCATTCAATGTTCAATTCGTTAACCAATATTTCTGCCAACTATTGTTCATTTATCAGAGATCCAAATGAAAAAGTAGGCTTGGGAAAATCGTCACATAAGATGATCAACGAATCGTCCAATTCAGGCGATTCAACTGACGACGATTCATTCGACGAAGGCAATTCTGGTAGAACAAGTAGTAGCAATGAATTGTTAGGTGCCACCGTAACGAGTGGCAATGGTCTTCATGTTACCAGTTCACCGGAAGCGTCCATCTTTTCCGCTTTGAGCAATATCAACACGAGCAATGGTTTGGAGACGTCGAGCAGTCATTTCGGAAGTCAGAGTGCCCTATCAGCAGTATCGTCGATGGGCTACTCTCACGGCTTTCGGTTCGCTCATCATCCGACGCCTAGCCATTTTGGTCAAACGGGTATCCACTCGTTACACTCATCGCCGGGTCATCATTTGGCCGATGTCGCTCCCTCAGCTCTAGTCATGCATCATGCAAGTGCACCATCAGCCGAGACCATGTTTCAATTGTCGGCAGCAGCCGCAGCTGTTGCTGCCAATCCGAACGCATTTGATAGCTATAGCAAGTATGGCGCCAGTATGGCGGCAGCCGTCGTTGCATTCAGTGGCGGGCGACCACAATTCTAGATTCAATCGAATCAAATTTTTGATTTGTTGATTGCAACGCCTAATATCGGCGTCTTGTAAGTTTCAAACTTTTTTTATAGCCATTCAATTGTGTTTGCATTATCGATTGTACATTGATTTCGTCTGTTTCCTTTATCTCTTTCTGTATATGTAAAAAAAAGTAATGTAGTTGTGTTCCATACATACAAAATATACATATTATATATATATATAAACATAAATATTTATTGGCATCAATCTAATTCATGGATGGAACGATTCATTGATGGCAATGGAAGATGGCTAGGTCCCGAAAAAATATGGAACGGATTTGGGCCTCACACAGCCGCTCGATACACACAAAAAAATATATATATAGTTGACACACATTCCATTTGCGACTGTGTGAATTGATGATGCCTCAACCGTCGTTGCCATCGTTCCCAAAAACATCAACATCAACACCAACACACACATATATATACACAACTTATACGGGACGCCTTTGTTGTAATGTAATAAAGCACTTGATCCTGATTCAAATGTCTTATATATAAAAATGCGCAAACGTGAATTAAATTGGAGTCAATAGATCCCTATACTTGTGTGTGTGTCAGTTTGCCAAACTTGAAAGCACCAATTAACGGATTACAATGTCTAGAGGTGTGGCACCTGTCCAATCATCATCATCATAATCATATGGAAAATCAATGCCGAGAAGACCACCGTCAGTTTTGAGTTTTGACAGCTTCGATCAATGGCGTCGTCAAATCAATCGTTCAATATGTATTCGATTATATTGTTCGTATATATATACCATAATTATACATGAAACTATTTCACATGATCCTTGATCGTAATAGTACTAATCAGACCCATAATTGGACATCTGAGACGGAATAACATGAAATGTTGCACTTGTTCACTTGCCGTGTACGAAGGCAAATGTAAACAACATGTCCAGCTTTCATCAACTATCAACTATAGTTCTCTACATATGGTAATTAGCATCACCATTCGGTCTTTGTCTTCTAACCAAAATCAACAAAAAATGATTGACAAACAAGCGATCAGCAGGAGTGCATCAAAGTGAAAGGGAACACTGTTTAATGTTTGGTTTGAATTCGTTTCGTTTCGTGAATTCATTGGGTGATGATAGTAGTGCAATTCTTTCCTTTTCTTTCGTTTCCTCTCCTTTTTCTTTTTTTGGTCGACAATTGTTAAATTTGTCTTATCAAACAAAACAGTTGTAACCGATAGAGATCACACTATGACACTTGGTCATCGTAAGTTTAAATCTGAGTGGATACAGCGAGTTGCTCATATAAATAAAGGAGTAAAAACCAACAAACAATGAGTAAACGAATCATTGTTTTTATACATCTCATCACATTAATTGTTCTTTTGTCTCTGCAGCAACAACTTATTTATTGTTTTCACCAATTTTTTTTATTGATCACCATCAATTATGATTTCATTTTTTAATTTTTACTAATAAACACTTTGTTATTTTCATCAACATTGAACATTGGATCAAGATGCTAATATATAAGTTGGCCTAGCACCATCATTCTCATCATCATCATCAAGTGTTTCTCTGGTGGCGACCACCCAATAAACCATGTAAGTTTGACAGTAATCGGCAACTAAAAGGGGGGAATCCATTTCAAACTGAAAAAAAAATGGCAGACAGTAGCATCATGGAGTACTGTTTTGATTATAGTGTCATTCATTGTCGACCCTCGACATAACATTGATTGTTATGTTCACCAACCATCCATCCAAAAAGGCATAACAATTACCTTCAACACATGCACTAACATATTATTCGTTCGTATATCGTGCGGCCACTTTCGCACGACACCCAAGTGGAAGTGGATTGGCCATCGCTTGTCAGCGACACGACATGATCCTTCTCCTTCTCTCTCTTTTCTCTTGATCTAGTCCGGAATAGGCCTTCATCATTCTCATTCACCGAATTGAACATTGTAGACATATAACAATTTGTGCCATCTAATTGCACACCTTGCCTGCCGACCACAACAGATCGATACAAACCTACTTGATCACAATAACCATTCCGACCCATCCTTGAACATTGAATGCCATCTCCACACTAAATGGACGATTATATGGACGCGCGCCACCATGTCGGCCATTGACGATCATAATTGGATATGTGTTGGAATGATCGGTCGATCTTGTCCTCCCTTAAACAACAATTTGCTACACAAATGCCACTTAGTGATTGTTTACTTTTACAAATTGACTTCAATTGCCAAACGATCATAAATTGAATTCAATTGCCTTTTACAAACATTTGTACATGATCAATTCTACCATTCTTGCTACTACATTTAGATGTTTGGCCAATTTATATTTGGTGACTTTTTCTCGGTTAACCGTTTTGACCGCCTCCATCAAATGGATTAATATCACCAAGTGTATGTAAAAGTGTTCACCACCGTCGTGAGTGATTTATATTAATCCGATTGAGTGTGTCGATGGTCACCTTTTCGTTTTTTTCTGTGGTAAAGTGCGCAAATGTTGCGATCACTTCCGAACACTTGGGGTAAGATGGACAAATCTCGTTATCTTTATATACTCGATATGATTCTCAAATAGACGTATGCATACACACACACACACACATTGATTTGAGATATTTTTCCCAAATATGAGGCAACAAATAATAAATCAAACGTAATTTGAAATCAGTAGAAATGATGTGGTAGTGTAATCAACTATACTCGCGCGAATGGAAACGATTTATAATAAACTGGCCAAATGTCAAAAGTGGCACATTATCTCTCTCCTGTCGAGTGACATTTGCCGCAACTTTTTCTTTTTCTTCTTCTGCTTTGCCTAACCCAATCGATTGGATTCCAATGTCGGCAATGGCAACGAACATATTTCTCTTGACCGTTTTCTCTCTCTCACTATCTTTTGCTCTTTACTATTTAAATCTAATTACGAGAGATATTCTCTCACCACACCTTGTTCGGGGCGGCATTCAGAGGTGTACGACTTATTCCACTTTATCGCTTCATTAATTATCGATTGCGCTCTACTCTACGAAACCAATTTTTGGAGTGTAGGTTCTATGAATCTTTTTTGATAAAAATCTGGAATCTTTCTGGTCCAATCTGGTCGGTTTGTGAAAAGTAGCTAATAATAGTAGTAGTAGTAGTAGGTTCGCTGTTCTCATTAGCGGGGTCATCACATTAGCAAATCTTGTTGCAATTGAACACACACACACACACACAACTGAAGACTCAGTTTTTTTCATTCCACAAATTTGATGTTTCGGTGGCAAACACTCATCAGTTCTGTCCTCTCATGTCTCGCCCATTGACGTCGAGTGTAACGACAATGTCGGTACCAATCTATTTTGTTCTCATTTTGCCGGGAATTGTCATATTTTACCCGATGATAAAGTTGTTTGAGCGCGTATTTTTAGTCATCATTGCCTGTTCCCGCGTCCCATCACATTGCCGGCTGACATCGATGGATCTGGCACCCGCTCGTGACGTATTCTTCTGCTACTTCTGCAGCTACTGCTACTGGCGATGATGTTGATGCTTATAAACCACTCGATCGAGTCGGTGCAACACATTATTCGCAAACGATGACGAAGACATGTGAACACATGAGAGAATGGAATTGACGACATCGACCACGATGCAGTGATGCGTCCCAATGACGAGTAGTATACGAGGTTGCATCTCAATTGGCGCATTGTTTCGTTTGCCCTTCTATCTCTATCTTTCTTTCGAATGGTAAACCAAACACTATGGTAACTCGACACTTGACAAACCAAAATAAAGCATCATCTATACAGACATTCTCTAAGTTTATGGCGCCAGGGACGATTCCACTCCTACATCATCATCATCATCAATTGGTCTCTTGTCTTGTTTTGGGATTTTTTACACAAAGTTTTTTATGTTTAAAAACAAAAAAAAACGAGCAACAACTCAATTGATCGATTCAGTAGAAAAAGGCACAGACGTAAAAATAAATGTGAAGTAAGCCAATTCACATTGACATTTGCCAATTGACGAATGTATGCACACATGTGGATGATCAAATGTCAAATATTAATCATCAAATGATGGACAACAACAAACACACAGAACACTTTATTAGAGAAAGAAAGAAAAAAAAATGTTTCCGATTGTATAGATCTATGACATGGCATCGACGCCTTGAATATGCGAAACGAGGAAGCAAAATTCAATACTGGCAAATGTATCGATGAGGCATCGATGGTTCATTGACAAAATGAAATCGATCGTGATTGCCATCATCATAGTATGGCAAGGCATGTTTTGGCTCTCGTTTCAATCGAAAGATTCGAACGATGAACAGGCACGATTGCTTAATTATCGTGTCTTTCTCTCTCTCTCTCTCTCATATCGATCGAATGCGATAGGACGATGTTCAAATCGGTAAAAAAAGACTTCTTCCAATTGAAGATCTCGTCTTCTGTTCTGTTCTTATGTTCCGGCTATAAATATGAGACCAATATGGCCATATCCACATTCACATTATAGTCATGTCCTACATGCTCATATCCGTCTCATTGAGTTACACACATTGAAGTGTAGACTTACTCGGAACATGCTCTACTCGATTTTCTAGTTCTAATCTAAAATCTCCGCCGTTTACATCGGGCGTCAAGATGTAACATTGAACCACACACTACAACCACAACAACAGCAGCAGGCACCAATCGAATGTTTGGCTCATTCAATCTTTTTACTTCTTGTTCTTGCTTTTGCATTATTTTTTTCTCCCCATTAACAAATGTAGAAAAACCAAATAGCATGTTTCAACTGTTGAATGCGTCGATCTCATACCGAACCGAACGATAAGAGTCAAATTGATAAATGCAACTTGCAGCATGTAATTATTATTATTAATTGCTATGACTTGAGCTGTTGTTGTTGAATGATAGCGCGCTCGCGATGTTGATGTTGATGTACAAGCATGGTGTAAGTGTTCGTGAGACATCATGAACGATCAAATGATCAACAAAAAAAACGAGTGTGTGTGTGTGTGTGTGCGTATGTTTGTGCCACCGTCTTATCCAATTACCCAAATCGATATCATTTGTCTATGTGTGTTTGAAGATGTTGAGAACAGAGCATTGGGCCCCCGTTTAAATGGAAATGAATTTGTTACCACAAAATGAAAATATATATTAAATGAATTCGAATGGACCATAAAGGTGATCACATCACAGGTGGACACCGCGACGTGTTCAATTCAATTCTCGAATCAACACGAATTGTGGCAACGTGAACAGGAGAAAAAAAATTGTTCAAATGTACATTGGACTCTGACATTTCGTTCGCTCCTTTTTTTTTTCATCTATTTTGAATTTGGTTTTTGAACCGTGCACACCATTGCGAGTGTCTGACGCGGCGCGTAATTAATTAGCGCAACCACAATTAACATGGCTGTCGTTTTACAACAGTCCGAACTATGAACCACCGCGCCATTGGTCCATGTTGTTGTTATGTGAATCGTTGTGTATGTGTGTGGATGCCCGTTGTGGCTTGTAATTTCAATAGAAAAATGCAATTTATTTGCACTGAAATGTGACAAGATTAATTATTATTGCAGCATAGGTGTATGGTGATGGTCGCGGCGGCGGCGGCAGCGGCGGTGTGATGCGATTTGCACCGACCGACGTGTAATGAACCAAACCATCATGTCCTCCCTATCATACCAATGGGACGTCAACGGCAATCTTCAAAACTGTGAAAGCACGTTTCACTTTGACCATTTCAATTGGCTAAATTGCTACCAGAATGTGTCGGCCAATGCCAATGTCTGTGAGTGTGTGTTTCTTCGAACACCACCCCCTTCTCTTAATTGCAGTTATCTTTGTTCTTTCATTCCTTCGTTCTTTCTCTCATTATTATCGTTTGTCACTGTTAAAGACTACCAGACAAATTTATTACCAACAAAAAAAAGAGGAAGAACAAAAGAGAAAAGAAAACGAAAAGAAAAAATTATTACGACAAACAAGTCAAAGGTACAAAGACAAAGATGAGACTCGTCATTTTTAATTAATATTCTAATTGTATTCAACATGGTAATGGCTTGACGAGAAACCATTTGTACTTGTTAATTAAATCATTCGAATTCTTGTTTCGTCTACAACTCGCAATTCGTTACACCTTTGGCACTCTAACCAAAGAAAAAAATATGTAAACCTGATTAGGATTTGCAAATTGCATAATTTCATATTGCATTTTGGTATTCGTAGAATTGATTGTAGCAAAATGCACAAACACACACACATACACATACACAATTTTTCTTGTGGTCTAGGCCGCTAGCCCATCATCACGTTCGTCCGATTTAGGTGTATTTTGTTTGTGTTTTTTGTTTTCGATGCTCAAATGGCTTGCCGACACACGAGTTGTTCATGATTGGAATGAAGAAGACAACGATGATGATGATGATGATCAACAGTCGATGTCGATGTTGGTCTCATTGCCCAATACTCGCTTTCTCTCTCCCCTTGGTCCTCGTGATGTGTGCCTTTTTGTCGATTAGCAACAAGGAACGGAATCGAAATGAACTGACAACAAATGTGACTGCGTGTGTGTGAATGGTCGGCGCCCTTCATCTTGGCCATCGATCTCGGTCATGCGGCGCGAACTGGCAGCACACGGCCAAAACGACACCAGGTTTGGGCAATCCATTTTTTTTTCTGTTGAGAGTATATATAAATACACTACACTATTTCTCTTATATGAGCTGTGGCTTGACATGATGAGTAGCCACCTGCAATCCACACCTCCGAACAGCTTCTTAACTTTTTTTTCTTGATCATCAATTCCATTTCAATTCAATTCATTCGTGTCTATTCCATTCGCGTATACCTTTACAACAAAATGATACATCTACTATGTTGATGTGTGGTGTCCATAACAGTATACGAACTGAAATATACGTTCAAAACGAGTACATTTTTTTTTTTTTTTTTTTTGGTTGGTCGAGTTGCCTCGACGTCTGCTCTTGTTCATGGTGGTGGTGGTGGTGGTTGTGGTGATTCGTTCATTTTGCTCTCGTCCAACCAAACTCGATTCGACTGGTCCGACACTGTCCAATTTGGCCAATGTCACGATTGTGATTTATTAAAGAGGCCGATTTAATTGTATTAAATAAATTAGCAATGCACAAATGCGAACACATCGAGATGATAGTAACAAATAGTCTCAACAACGATCCTAATTGGTAAATGACCTTACACATTCACCCATCATTGAGAATCGATCAGTTTTCCATTTTTTTCTCTCTCGACCCGGCTCAATGACGATTCGCCATTAATTGTCCGTGTATGTTCACTTTGATTTGTCCGTTTGGGTCTACTTCACTCCTCTCGGTCACTCATCATTGAACGTTAATTAAGTTTACAATACATTCTGATACACACACACACACACACACTGACATTCACGATAATCTATACCAAACGATACTGCCACCTGGTATAATGATGATAAGACGATCAATCTCTATCGTATAGATAGATTCGAATTTCGATCTCGATTTGTCACAATCGTGCTTTCGTGTTGATGACCGTTACCAATATATGAGAATGTATGCATGTATTTCACATGTTCATCGTTAGCTTGTGAAACAAAGGCCTCCATTTTAGTGTGGAACATTCCATTTGCCAGTAAGGGACATTACTTTAATTAAGACACACACACACACACACATGTCTGCTTAAATGGGACCATTCTCGTCTCCGGTTACACTATGCCTCATTCTAACGAGACTTGTGTGCTTGCTTACTTGAACCAAGTGTCTTTCGGTTTCGTTGGGTGCTCTACTCTTCTTTGATTATAACTCAGCCTAGCCATTCGACCTTTGCCTTCACTAACTTTCGTTTAGTACATATATATATATTGCGACATTTTCGTGCAAGACGGTCAAAATCCATGGGAACTAAGCAGAGATTCAATTTACGACACACTTGGCTTGACCCAAGTCAACCAACTTTGTTTTTTGTTGGCCATTTCATTTTGTGTATGAATGTTGCCGATACTAGAAGAAATGGTGTTTGCGATGACAGGCACAGTTCAAGTCTATTCACATGGATCGAGTCGATGGTCACATTTGGCCTCTTTTGATGGCAAACAACACACACATACATAGTTTGGGATGTGTCTCACATTGGAACACATGCACTGATTCAATATATGATCGTAAATGAACGGTGGCCATCGAAATATATAACAATACACTATAGTACATCGCCCTTGCACGGAATACGATCTAATTGCATTCAATTTGTGTGATGTAGAGAAAAAAAGGCTTCGAATAGGATCGTTCTTACACATCTTTTTTTTCCCATTTTCATCCATTCATTCGTTCGTTTATCTTCCCCTCTTTGCAACATGACAATAGAATGGAGAATTATTACACTATATAACCGACTCGCCTTGAAGTGTGGAGCCAGCCATTGGCAGCCAACTATCAAAAGCCTTACGAACAATGGATCATACAATTAGATCGATTCGTTGGTTCATTCGCTCGTTTCGTTCGTTCGTTTCGTTTCGTCCCAAATGTTCAACATTGAATGGCCAGAATGTGTGCTTGTTTGATGATGTCGGCCAATGTGTTCCATGTGCCAATGTTGTATTCGGTAAGTGTGTAAAGGCGGCTGTGACGAGAACGACGACGACTACGATGACGATGATGACGATGACTACGGCGGTGGCAACTTAATGATCTCGCTTGGGTGGAGTGATTACGGCCATAGTGCATGCAATCCTGGGAGAAATAGAGAACGAATGATGGCCATCTAGATGGCAACAAATGAGCCGTACAAACCATTATCGCCACTATAATGGCAATATCGATTTAATCGGCAATCTTCCCTCTTTCCAATGTGTATATGATCCAATCTGGCTGAACGCGTGCGTACATAGTTGAATGGCGATTCTCCCAAAAAAAAGAAGAAAAAAACATCAAAAACAAAATCATCAAGATGCTATACACATACTTAATCTGCACTTGCCGTTTTTCATTCATCCATCGTTCTCAAATGATTAAAGCGCCTCTCTTTCTTAAGACAAGTATCGGGAAATTGTATTAGCAAAAAAAAACTATGTGTACGGTTCCATTATAATGTCAGTTTTGTATGTCATTTCATCTTGGCCATCATATTGGTAAACATTCCTTGTTTTTTCTCTTCCTTCATGATGGGCATAGATGTAATTAACAAATGTTCGTATTGCAACATAATCGAATTAATAGGATCGTGATTGATTGGTATCGACTCTAACACTTCAAACATTGTGATAACCAATGTATGATATTGGTCAATTTGTCTTGTTCAAATAATTACATTTTATGTTCATTTTCAATGTAATTTGTAGTCGTTCATTATAGTTTGGTTTCAAATCTAAGTGAACAGAAGAAAAAGAGATTATATTTAACCTCGAATTCGCAGTATTTTGTGTGTGTGTGTGTGTGTGTGTGTGTGTGTGTGTGTGTGACTGCTAATTGTTCCATTCGTAAGGTGATATTGTGTTCTCATTGTGTTTCAATAATACAAATGGTAAGCCAAACCATTCAAGACGTGTCAGTAAGTTGAGCCACTCCATTCTAGGTATTGAATTGTAGTGAATTGCAGTGAGTGAGGTCGTAAATAAGCTTTACATGCGAATCCATCCGAATGTTGTAAATCGTGCCATCGATTCGTATCGTATACAAATGTTTTTTTTGTTCGAAATTCAATTCAAATGAATTACTGTCTTCTCATTTGCCGGAAGAATGAACTTAACATTAGCGAATACACGAACAGCTTAACTCAATAAGCCACCAATTTGAAATGAATTTGCATTTACCCATTACTCAAGGTATATATATATAATAAAAAAACGGGTAAACTTTTTTTTTGATGTAGGAAACATTAGCCGCAACCATTAACCCGTTCATCATTTTAGGGATCGGTTTCTAAATGTCTTAGACGATTGTTTATGATCAACACATAAACCGTCTAAGCATTTATGATGACACATTTCATCGATTGTGTGTGTTGGAAAAAAAGTTTTCAGTTCAAATTTCAATGTGATACGATATCATATTGTATTCGGTTTTTGGTTTTGCGGAACAATTCATTTGGACTGCTGGGCGCAATGTTTTTTTACACCAATCGTCTGTCACCAATTGATTTGATCCTACTTGACAAATTGGTTAACACACACATTTTAATGTTTATGTGCGGTTTCGAATGATGATAAGCCAATCACCGAATGAATGAATTAGCAAACGTTTTTGAGCGGATATAATACACATAACATTCATATGAATTAGTGTGGATGCCACCTGAGCAGGTGATTGCCGAAATTCGAATGGTACATTCCACTCAACAAACTGGGCAGTACATAAATTATTGTGAATGAAATCACATCGAAATATATATATATAAAACGGACTGTTGTTGGCAAGTTCAAAGATATATTGGCTGGAAATGGTCTACCATTTTTTTCTGTTCCTTCTCATTTTGATAGTAAGATTGTCGGCCGTGGTGTGTGGCAGCTCGTAATCGGACCAAGCCATGTTCGATTCGTCTTCGTTTACAGCCATTACCGAGTTATAACACTACAGGTAACTTATCTTTCATTCGCTCTCGCTTTCCCATCCATTTCGGTGATGATGGCGATACGATGCGGGCTCTCCATTTCTTCCATTCTCTCTCTCACACACTCAGCAAGCGATCTAATCCAAGGTGAAGCATGATGTGCAAGTATGCTTACCTCGTTAGCCTGGTTGGTGCCATTGCCATTTTGCCGCCGCCATTGCCGCCATCAGTGCCACAAGACCCCCACCTAACTAATCAATTGGCTTCGAACTTGCATTGCGTGAATGTGATTGTACCTGTCAGATCATAGTCTCTCGCTCTGTTTCACACACACGCACACAAACATGCCGCCCAAACAGATTGGATTTACCTCGACGAGACCCATTTCGACCGACCATTCATATGCAATCATTGGTGAGATAGATAGAGAGAGAAAGAACGAAAGAGACCAATGGTGATTTGCCGCCACCGCAAGCACACCAATCCTCATTCGCATTTATCACCGACCGGCCGACCAAACGAATTCATTCTCAAATTCTGTCATTTATTTTCGGAAACAATTACGGCCACAATCGGTAAGCCATAAATGATCGCAGGAAGGAATTAATCGAAAGAGAGAGAGAGAGAGAGAGAGAGAGAGAGAGAGAGAGAGAGAGAGAGAGAGAGAGAGAGAGAGAGAGAGAGAGAGAGAGAGAGAGAGAGAGAGAGAAGATGATCATGTCCGCTCCCTATTGGCCTAAGCCAATTATTATTAGTTTGCTCAGTTGGCAACACAATCGTCTTATATCTATTGCACAAATGTACTTTTATCTGGTACAATATGAACAAGTTTATTCGGTGTCGTATGGTGAATGGATCATCATTTGGATGCATCATTTTTTTGCTTTTACTTAAACTTGATGGCCAATTGATCAGGTAACAACATTCCACAACAACTTATTGGCATCGGCAATCCTTTGATGCCCTCAACCGATCATAGGCCTAAATTATTATTCGTTTTTCCAATGAATACACAAAAAGAATGCGTCATTTGCCCTTTTTCCCATTGATAGATCATCATCATCATCATCATGATCATTATTATTCAACTTGCACATACAATATAAAATATATGCTCATATGCTACCTGCCGATGTGAATGGGAACGAGCATCGAACATATTCTCACGTGTTCTGCCAGCAACAACAACAGTAACATACAAAAAAGTGAGAATTGAATCAGGCAACACAGCCGTTTTAAGCTAGAACATCTCATACACTACAAATTGGAATCATTTGAAATCGATTCATGGGAAATGTGTTTGTGCCGCTGATGGCTCATTACAAATTGTGTGAATTGGAGCCAATTTGTCTAAATTTAGATCGATCGATTCATTTATTATACCACAAACTGACAAAGTGGTAATCTCTACTGTCGAGTTTTAAAATTGGCCCCGAACTAAGAGAGAGAGAGAGAGAGAGAGAGAGAGAGAGAGAGAGAGAGAGAGAGAGAGAGAGAGAGAGAGAGAGAATTGAGAATAGAGATTGCACGACACTTGATAAATTGATAATTGATACCAATTGGTGGATTGAGGCGTCGGTGGTGTATTTGGATGTATCTAATGTTGTGGCAACCTACGTGCCAATCGAACGTGCAAATTGGTTCGCTTTAGAATGTGTTTTTATGTCGATCTTTGATCGTTGTCGCGCCTTTCCTTGTTTCACTCTTCATTCTTCTTCTTCTTCTTCTTCGTCTTCTTAAGACGTCAGGCACGGAAGACACTTTTCTTTGGAAATTAAGATTGATGACCAAGCAATGATTGTGTGGCAAAGAACGTTCCCGGCAATCATTGAATATATATATGCAACTGGAAACAACGTATAGATGTATGCCATCACCATCATCATCATCATATAGCAGTGTTTTGTTGTGTGTATGTCTATGTGCTTGGTGTTTGGTGCAAATGACACGACGAATCGTAGGAAATCGTGTGTGAATCGTTGTTAACTTGTCACACTGTTAAATGTAAATGTGTGTAGGCTCGTTCGTTCCGATTCTAGCACATTTAGGAGTAGACACAATTAATTACTCGGTTCTGCTTTGAGTCGACACATTATCGGCGACAACAATTAACAAGCACAACGGCTGGCCACACTGCAATATTCGATGCATATCAACTTCTAATTCGACAAAATGGAACCTAATTTTTGACATTTTGGCACAATGACGAAACCTAACCCATCGAAGCACAAGAATGCCGACATTATTTACGATTGAAAAATATCAGTCTCACATCGGATTGCAACATATCGGATTGTTTCAACCAAAAAAAAAAAAACAAAAATCTTGACATTGATCTATGGGACTAAATGGGTTACCGATCGGTGAAGAATTGTGCGAATGAATGGTTTTGATATTCATACATGTGGTATTGAGAATGCTTTATAACATATGGAAACAAGTTCAAAATGAATGGTGCCAATCGATTGTGTATGTGTGTGTGTTTGACCCATAAATCGCCTGTCAAGTAATGCAACGAATCGATTTGTACGTCAATGGTAACATCATCAACATAGAATTCATTGCCGTTTTTATGGGACCATTCTCCGATCGGACCATTACTATAATAAATGTTGTGCCACATAAGAACTGCCGTGTATATATATATATACACACACACAAGTTAAGATTGAAGCAATAATCTGCAACAAGGAGAGTCACTTTACATTGTCATCACCGATCCTGTTCGCCATCGCCATCACAAACACACACACACACACACACTTCATGGAGTGGGCTTATTTTGTTTCGAACTATGCGCACGCCTGTGTCACAACATCATCGTACAACAACAACAACAACACTATAACATGAAAATGGACATTATATATATATAAATATATATTTTGTTTCGGTCCCAGACGGATGCAAATGGATGCCAACAAGAGATGATGTCATAGACTCGTTGTGGCTCGCTTGATTCCTTATTCATGTCCCGACAATGTGCCTGATGCTTACTTTATGGTCGGGTGCACTCGAATAATTAATTCACTTTAGTGATGGTTGGTCCCATTTGTCAGTGTGTGTGTTTGTATGCTTAGTTGTGTGAAGCGGATAATACTTGCTGAACAGCAACCAAACAGCAAAAAAAAACATAACCAAACGAAACATTCTAGGAAACACAATTGTGTCGTTTTGATGTGCTGATGGTGGTGTAGTGATGGTGGTGGTGGTTGGTGGCAATGCCATTTCGGAAGGAAGACAAAATCATCATTCCATACATACATTGGCGACTGTGGGTGTACAGGATCATTGTGGCCTATCATCATAATTCAGTTGCCTATTTTTTTTCATATTATTATGATGATGATCATATATTGGTTTGTCCTTTTTGATCGAGTGCTATTCTCGATCATGATCATCGGTAGGAAGTGCCTTCACTCACTTCATTCAAACATTTGGTGTTCGGCATATGTGGTGGCAATTGGTGCTATTGATGATGAACACAATAGGCCAAGACGAGTGCAATTGGCCTGCTGAATGGATCGGTTCGATTCAAAAAATGAGTTCTCATTTTTTTTTGTGGAGCTCGTGTTTGATTCATTCTTCTCCTCTCATTTTTTTCTTCTTCGATCATAGAATAGTAGGCTCGATGGCAGCGTATCAATCATTGAATGGATTGCATGTAGCAAATTATGTTATCGTTCCCCACGAACGCCATCATCATCCATGTCCGCAACTGCCGTTCCAATTCGTCTCACTTGGCTCGGTTCAAATGGGACCATTTCATTTGAGACCAAATTCATTCGTTTGCTGGTGTTGATCTATTGTGACATTGAGTATAATGAATAACGATGGTAATGGACGAGCTAAGTGAGCAAATTATCGCCCTCACCACAAGACGACCCATACCAATGAATCACTGTTTTGGTCTCGATTCTCTCTCTCTCTCTCTCTCTCTCCCTTGCCATTGAAATGGCCTCTTTTTCGTTCGACCAAACAATTCGATTGTTCATATAAATACATATATACACTCACACACGCACATTAGACTGAAATGGCAATCTTATGAATTATGGAAGAAAGCTATCTTTGGCTTGTCATGTCAAAACCAATGCATCTTGTCTTGTTTCAATGGCCATGTATCGACATAGGAAATGGGCTCATATATTCTTCCATTTGCAAACATCATAAAGACACATATGTACAATATTCACCTCATTCATTCACTTGAATGATCATGCCATTGTACCAAATGCATTGGCACCCGAATGATATAAATCATTAAATCTTCTATACTTCTATAATACAGTTGTCTCACATTCCATTCCATAATAAATAATACTTTAGCATAGGATATTCATTTATTTGATTGTATATATATATTAAAATGATTGTTGTTATAAATTCTTCATGTCAGTCATGCCATCTATTGCTTCAGATTATCAAGTAGTTTGAACTATAGTTCATGGTAAGTAGTTTGAACATTTTTACTTTGATTTGGTGAATTCTTTAATTTGATTTGCGTTTACGCTTACTGCGTCGAAATTCGTGTTCAACTCCATTTTCGATTGGTGCCGAAACGATACTTTGTTCATCTCCACCAATTGTTGATGGAACAATACACTCCTCCACAATCTCTTCCTCAATTTCATCCTTTGGCTTCTGACGATTTCGTTTATTTTTAAACCAAGTGTTTACTATATAAACAGTATATGATAAAATTGCAATTGATTTAATCAACTTATATTGGTTTTACCTTGTGACATGCAAAGTTTAGTTTTTTGTGCTAAATCTTCTTTTTCAGTTCGATCAGGATTACGATTGTTGGCAAAGAACGATTCCAAAATCTTTCTAGCTGGAATGGGAATTGCATACTTAGTTGGAATTCCATCCCAAATTGTCATGGGAAATGGATTTTTCAATCGAATTCGAAAACGTTGCACTTCTTTCGGGAAGATTCCATTTTTCATTTGATACAAATTGTAATGACATTCATTCCAAATTGTTTGTAATTCAATACAATATTTAATATCAAGTATTTCATAAGTTGAAATCATTTGGATAGCATCTTTATACTTTCCTTCATTTGCTTGCTTTTGAATGTAAACAAAAAGTAGACAATCGTTTTGTTTGATTGTCTCCAATTTCAATTCATCCAACAATTTATTAAGAGCTTCTTGCCGTTGTTCCTTCAACAATACTAAAACCAAACATTTTAATTGTTCAGGAGAGAATTGTTCAACCAAATTATCGTAAGGATTCATTGGTATTCTATTGAATTGCTATTTTCTTTGAATAGGTTTTTTGCTCAATTCAATAGTCTATCAATTGATTGATCTCATAACCAAATAAAATTATGTTTATATAAATCAAATAAATGATCTGATAATAGCAGTCTCTTTTGATGTCTCTTTTCAATTTTAGGGTCTAATGGGCGGCAACTAACTAATTGTAATATTCAAATGTACATCAAAGTTAATGATGCGAATGGGAAAAGTACTGAACAGTTAATGTAAAATCTAATCAACGCACAAACAAAAACAAATGAATAATTGCTAACCTAATTTGTTGTTGTAACTATATCAATAGAAAAAGCAGACATCCTTGAATCTGGTCTAACCAATTCAATCATTTGGTTGTAATTCTATTTGAAATATAATTATTCGGATAATAGATGGCAAAACTCGCGGGTATATTGTGAGTTAATTTGGCTTCCTCATATTCCCAATTTGAAATCAGGCCATATCGAACGTGTTCAATGATCTACGCTTCCGAATTAAATCTACGCAGTTATTCAACAAATAAAAAGTTCAATGGACTTGTGATTATTAAACTTAATTTATATTTATTGCTATTATTAATTGAATTGCGTTAATAGCCTTGAATGTTTTATGCATTTGTGAGTGTAAATAGAAAAGTTGATAAGTGATGAATTGTGCTAGTCACTAACAATGTAAAGATGCTTTTAACGACTGATTCATTCTGAATAAATCTTTTCTTTTGAATGGAATCTTACTTCTGACTCAAAATCTGATTGTTCTAACACTGTGAAACCTTTTTAGATACGGCTTGTAATTAACGTACCTATAAATGTAGTAAGAGGGCCAAAAAAATAGTAAGTTTAGCAAGTATACTATAGTTAATTTGCCAATACACACAGTTATTGTTGCCCATAAAAATTGTACTCATACCCATTGTAAGTTTGACCAAATTTTTGATCAAATTTTTTTTTGACCAAATTTTTTAAATACTTTGGGCTTTGTACACTTTTGCTAGTTGAACATACATTGTTTGTGTTTCATTTAATTATCCTATCAACAAATCTTAAACACAAATGACTCAACATACCCCAACGTTCAAAACTATTGTAAAACCGTAAACCAATTGCTTTATAAATCACAAAGCAAATGAGTTAGTTCTTCATTCGTTTTCTGTTTTTCTTATCCTTCGAAATAAAACACTATGGTAAACAAAAACTCAATTTAAATCAACTTTGCAATTCAATTTCAATTCACTTCATGAATCGTTGTGATCATCATCGATGGGATTGACCATGGATTGAACACGACGTAACTAAGTATGTTATGAAACTTTAACCTCAAATCAAAAACCGTGTATCCTGTGAAGTCGAAAATGTTGCCAATCGACCCAAAATCTAAAAATCAACCGGAATCTATGATAAACTTTATTTTGGCTCCACTTATTGAGCAAAATGGTCAATGACCATTCTTCTCATTCAAAGCTTGAAACTTCAAAACATTGGACGTCATCGATGAACGTCCCATTGGAGTAAAAGAGCTGTTGATGTTGATGTTGTTTTGCTATGCCACTGTTAATATAATTGATTTTGTTTTGTCTTACGGATCATCGATTTTATTTCTAAACAAAATTCTTCGAATCATTCATAGAAAGCCTTCCATCATAATAAATTTCCCTTCTATTTATA
Source organism: Blomia tropicalis (assembly GCA_029204025.1). Classification (NCBI taxonomy): domain Eukaryota; kingdom Metazoa; phylum Arthropoda; class Arachnida; order Sarcoptiformes; family Echimyopodidae; genus Blomia; species Blomia tropicalis. The sequence continues at coordinate 8,155,297 of CM055090.1, forward strand.
TTAAGTCCGTTCGGATCATGTGAAACTAATTATAATGCTATTTTTATTATGTTGATGCCTCAAAATTTGTGATAACCGTCTCGATTGTGTTTGATTATATGTTCTTTCTTATTATATTGATGATCCGCCTCGACGAATGTCATCACAATGATAACATCTTTTCCACCATCTTTGGTGAAAGAAGATTATGTACTAGTATGCGCATTTACAGTTGAAGACCAAGCCATAATATATAATATACAATAATAGATCAAACAACACGCACATATAACACACGTACACTTGCCAATAGTTTACTATAGTAGTTGCCAGCAATTATATAACATGCGAGCAACACAGGACATCATAATCATCACCTCGTTATGATTGTACACTATCGTTACCGCATTCGTATCCATAAATTTGGCTTCCCTTTTCGCTCAGTTTTATAAACAAACGATTTTATATCAACTTTAAGGTACGTTTGTATTGGATTGTTTTGTTACAAATTGTAATATTATTTTATACTTAATTTACAGATTTTGATGCATTTGAACTTTGGTTCATAACCAAAATCATTAAATCGTCGATGAATAGTACATTTTATATTCGTGAAACTAAATATTTTTCACAAATTTCTTTTTGAATGAACACTCCCAGCGATGTCTTCATCGCTGCAACGATCGCTTGCGGGCGGTGTTAATGGTGGTGGTGGAGGTATATTAAATCACCAATCATCATCGAATCGGAAGAAAGTTACTCTCTCCTATGTAATAAGATCGGAACAAGAACGCTATCACCGATCGGGAGTAAATTCACTTCAATTCGATCCACAATTTGGTCGACTTTATTCAGCAGGCCGTGATTCAATCATTAGAATATGGAATGTTTACAATCCAAAAACGAAAGTAATAAACACTCCAGGGAATGGAAATTTCAATCGTACAACGGTATATGGCTCAACCAGATCAATGAGTTCATCATCATCAAACTCAGTGTCCGACGACCTTTACCTTTGTTCGATGGAACATCACACCGATTGGGTCAATGATATTGTATTATGCTGTGATGGACGAAATCTTATTTCAGCTTCAAGTGATACGACTGTAAAAGTATGGAATGCACACAAAGGAATTTGTATGTCAACACTGAGGACACATCGTGATTATGTAAAAGCTCTTGCGTATGCAAAAGACAAAGAATTGGTAAGTAAAACTGTTTATTCTACATACATTTTATTGTGTTTTCCCAATGATTAGGTTGCCTCTGCCGGCCTTGACCGATCAATTTATCTTTGGGACGTAAATACGTTAACACAATTGACAACGTCAAACAATACAGTGACGACAACATCCTTTACGGGAAATCGAGACTCAATTTATTCGTTGGCAATGAATCAAGCCGGCACAGTGATCGTTTCTGGCTCAACTGAAAAGGTGTTACGGGTTTGGGATACAAGAACGTCAACAAAGTTGATGAAACTTCGCGGTCATACCGATAATGTTCGAGCATTGGCAATCAGCCGCGATGGGACTCAATGTCTTTCGGCCGGATCCGATGGCATTATTCGTCTCTGGTCATTGGGACAACAACGGTGCATTGCCACAATATTGGCTCACGAAGGCGGCGTTTGGGCATTGCAAGCCAATGAATCATTTACTATCGTTTACAGTGGTGGTCGTGATCGTAACGTAATTGCTACCGATCTTCGTCAAACATCAACACGAACTGTGATATGTGAAGAATCTGCACCTATTTTGAATTTGCAATTAATGCCACCAGATGCCAAACGTATTTGGGTGTCAACTACTGATTCGTGTATCAAATGTTGGTCTTTAGGTGGTGTTCAAAGTTCATCGTTTGAACTTGATTCAAGCAACGTTCAATCTCAGTTTTCAAATCGATCTTTGAGTATTAATAATGATAATATGCAAACATCATCAAATACGGCAAAGAATTTGGGTAGAAATTCCGCTACAATTCATCCCCAAACATCTAATAATATTGTTCTGCCATCGATTGCAATGAATGACAAATTGAAAACAACAACTACTTTAAATGCAAATGATGGGAGTTTTGATGAATCTAGTGTTAGAATATCTCCTATAAATCAATCGCCAGATATCATAATTCGAGGAAATCCATCGATTCGAACTTATCGAGTGTTGAACGATAAACGTTTTATCATTACGAAAGATACTGATTCCAATGTGGCAATTTATGATGTGCTCAAAGTATGTAAAGTGAAGGATCTTGGCTCCGATGTTGATTTTGAAGAAGAGGTCAAAAAACGATTTCGTAACATCTATGTACCGAATTGGTTTACAGTCGACCTTAAAATGGGAATGTTGACCATACATTTAGAAGAGCCGGATTGTTTTGCTGCATGGGTATCGACACGTGAGTTTGCTGGCTCAGCAGGATTAATCAATTGCGATTTGGATGAAGCTCATAATCAAAGTGCACAACCGAATGCATCATTCACGCGACATTCCTCCAACTCCAGCAACAACGGGCCAGACCAAAAAGTGAATTTGGGTGGACTGACATTGCAAGCCTTATTTGAATATTGGTCACAGTCCTATCTAACATTGACTGATTCAATCGAAAGCCTTCATTCCTTATCAAATGGTTCCATTGGAAATGGACACACAAATCATCATCGTAACAATTCATTTCAATCTTACCTCTATTATCCGTATCCACCTTCACACTATCTTCCGGAATTAAATCATGGTCCAATCAATCATTTCTTCAGTGTTCCACCGCACACGCCAATCATATTTAGTGAAACATCGGGTGGTGGCAATAGTGGAAGCAGCAATCTTGGCAGCGGGTCCTCACAACGAACATTGTTACGTCTTCGAGTAGTTGATGCAAAGATTGAGAACGAAGATTCGTTGTTACAGGATACTGTTCCCATGTGGATCAACGATATTGTGGTACAACGGAAGTTGCCAATGTTCAATAAGATTTCATTTTTCATATATCCTCATCCATCGTTAGAGTTGAAGAATACGCGAAAAGAACATTTTAGTGCTATCGATATGTTACAGATTAGAAAAGTGATCGAACACGTCTATGTAAAGATTTGTAGTGGCATCTTTGCTAACGGTGGTTTTGTGGTCGATCATTCATCTGTTAATTCATCCACCGGTACCTCAAATACAACGGCAACCGGTCTAGTGAATGGACAATCAACTACCGGAAGCAATACCACTGTTTCCAATGGTTCTTTGCCAGGTGGAAGATGTGTGACGAATGTAAATTCATCTACTGTAAATGGAAGTCATTCATCATGTTCCACAGTAAGTGGCGAATCGGGAAATCATTCTGATCATAGTAGTGCAAGTAGCACTTGTAGCAAAGAAAATCATAGGAAAGTTAGTCCTCTACCGAACAATGGCACAGGATCGATTGGACGATCATCGACTAATTCAGCGAGCCAAGCAGGGATGATGACGACGACGACGACGACAACGGCTACACATCATGATCACAATCAAAGTGATGATCGTGATGGCAGTACGGCATCGATTGCTGAAGAACGTGTTGAATTATTATGTCAAGATGTACTTCTCGATCCAAATATGGACCTAAGAACAGTAAAACATTTTATTTGGAAATCTAGTGGAGATTTGGTTCTTCATTACCGGCCCATCAAAATATAAGAATTTTATAATGTAATTTCCCCATGTTTGTTCAACATATTCCTTTTGGTCATGTTCTCTTTCTGTTCATTATCATCATTATCGTCGTCGTCGTCTTCACTTCATTGTGAAATGTTTGCAATGTATTCAATTTGTTAATTCATTTTAATGACCATTCATCTACATCCGAAACGGAGAAAATCATCTAGTCTACGATTTCTGAATCGTTTGTAAACCATTGAATCGTCTCCCATTCATTCTCATCTAGTATATCTGCACATTGTGAGATGTTCTGAATTTCTGATTATTTCAGAATTGCTTCTGCCTGCCTTCATTTTTTTGAAATCAGAGCAGTCATTATTATGAACAATATTTCTACATCCCATCATCATTAGATTCTCTAAAAACTGTTTTTCTGTTTTTATTATTTTTTTTATATTTATTATTATTATTTAATATGTAATACACAAATTTCCAATACAGACAAACAAAAATTTATTATTGTAGAGCTTATAAGCAGAGTTTGATTTTATATTTTCGAAAGTTATTTATTTTTTATTTAATTATTTGTAATAATTCAGGTCGAGCACTAAATAGAATCATGTATGGCAATAATAATTGTACTATAAAATAAAAATTTAATAAGCAATTACAAGTATTGATTAAACAGAATTTTAATATTAATAAAAACAACTATGTAAACATAAACAACGTATGATTTTAATAAAAAGGTAGAAAATTCCTTGTAACGAAACTTTTCGAAAAGTTTTGGAACTGGAGCATTGTCTATGAATGGAACATTGAGAAAGGATATGATGCATGTCTCGCATAGGCATAGAGAATACATTGAGATTTCAATAGAAAACAAAGTAAGTTTACATGTGAAAATTTAGAGGGAAAAGTTCTTTATCGCGGGAAGATTTGGCGCTGAAAAATTATCTATGAGTGTACAATGAGTGGATCCATGTGACTATAAGAGCAACTTGCTATTGTTTTCGTTTAATCACAATACTATTGTTCATCCATCCAACATCAATGCCAAATTTCTTCAACAACCAACTACAAATTGATTATCATCAATCGTTTATTAACGTTCATCAAAAAGATTACAAGCTATTATTGTGGATTCGAATGTAAGTGTCCAAACTTTTATTCTAAGAGTACAATTATTTATTTAGATTAATATTAATGTGAATGATATCTTTGAGTATATGATAAGTAGAATATTGGCACTATGATTTGTGCATTTGAGAATTGATATTCATGACAATTATTATTATTATTATTACTATTATATTATTGATTCAAAGTCGAACATTGCCTGTGCCAGATCTTGGAACCGGTGGTAATGGTCGTTTGAGAGAAGCATTGTTATGTGATCCACCCGATGATGAGCAACTTGAGACCGAATTTAGGTCATTGTTACTTAATGTTTCCGGTATCCGTTGACTTTGGTTATGATTGTATGATGATGAAGTACCACTCGTATTCAATAGTGGCATTTCAGTATATGTTTGAGATGATGACGATGATTTTCGGTTAGATGAATTTGATGACGAATCTTGTTGTTGATGATGATTGAGAAAACCGGAGAATCCAACAGGAGGACCCATATTACCAATGTTTTGTTCATCCACCATCATCTCCATGCCATTGCAAATATCGCTTCCTTGTGTCACATAATGATTCATTCGATTTGGTAACATTGTTTGCCGTTTGTAAAAGTTTGTTGGACGTTGAGTTCCATTGCCAGAACGTACCTTCTTCAATTGTCGTCCACCGGTTAGAAAAGCAAATTGTTGTTGTCCTTGATGATTACCAACAGATTGATGTGGATGAAGTGTTCCACTTTGAGCCTGATAATGATATGGTTGATGATGATAAGGATGTCCAGCCAACAATGGTATTGAAGCTTGATTTGGTCCAACAGCTGATGCATTTATGGATGCTGCTCTTTGTGCTGCAAGTCGTCTCAATGATCGTGTCGAATAATTGCCAACCCCGCTACCCATAATAGCTTGAGATGAAGCTGGTAAATATGCTGCATTGTCATAAGTGGAAGAATCAGTATGGAATGCTGGCGAAAGTCCATTATGATGATGATTGCCACGAAGTGATTCTGGTACATCGCTATATGTATTCGATGGAGTGGAAAATGCGTATGGGGAGAACGAACTAACAATTGATCCAGCACCACTTCCAGGTGGACCAATTAATGTCGGCGTGTGACAACTTCCAACTCCTGATGGATCCAATTCAGCATAAACTGGACTCGATGTACAACTTGCCGCATCGCTATATGGATGATCAGAGATAGAAGATGTACCATCCATAGAACGAAGTCCCATCCGAAAACTTCGATCCTCCATTGAGAAGATATTGTTCGAACCACCAGTAACATTTTGGTTTGGAATACGTTTCCAATATTTTCCCGTTGTCGATATTGTAGATTTCTTCACTAAACTTGCACATAATGGTGCGTCCATGATAATACTTTGTGGAGACTTTTCATTCACTACTGGAATTCGTGTACTTGAAGATAGTCCGTGTGAATTTGAAGATGATTTATGATGACCCAATAGACGTCCAGTTGATGTTAAAATTGGACATGATTCGGAAATCGGAAATATTTTCCATCTAAACGAATATCAATTATAAATTAGTTCAAACAAATGAAGATTTTTGGAAACTTACTTTTTATATTTGATCAACAAAATCAAGACGATAAATCCGGTAATGGCAGCCGTAAAAATCAACAAATAGAATGTTGATATGAAGGTATCATTCTCTTTGGACATGGCAGATGTGTCCAGATAAGAAGCATCGTCCGGTTGATCAGGATAGAGATCATTATCAATTGATGGATATAATCTTGGATCAGCAAAAATTTTGCAAAAATTACACAATGGTTCCCTATCATTTGAATCTTGATTAATGATGAAATCTTTTATCGATATGTTCTCCATGTTGAAGAGAGCTGCTTGAATTACCGGTGGCATCGGTGGTGGTGGCATATACATTATATCGTCTGGTGGTTCATCCAACCAAAATCCTTGGCTTCCTTCAGTATCATAATTATAGTCGATATTCCCGAAATCGTTGGACTCACACCAGATTGCATTGTTACATGAATCATTATTCTGATTGTCTGAACCATACGAAATGAATTTTCCGCCAAGAAGTTGATCAAACGAACTTTGACTATCGAATGTTTCATAATTACCATATGATGAATATGCGTCGACCATTGAAGTAAATAGTATGGCCAAAACAAAAAGTTCAACGACCCATGATCTGGTCGATGACCAATTCATTCCCAATTGTGCCATTTTCGTAAACTTGAATAATTTTATACCAATTTTATCATCAAATGAAAAATTCACATATGAAACATATGAAACATCACTGCAAGATATAAACATCCCAATTGTTTTCATCCGGTTGAAGAATCCTAAGGTGAGCGCACATGCGCATATCAAATAGAAGTGGTTTAACCGGAAACTTTATAAGAAAGGACATTAGAATATTTCCGTAAACAAAAAGATATGAATTGCCAAACAACACATAAACATCAAACAGAAAATTTATTGAAAAATTAAACAACAATAAATTCTGATGGAATCACGTGTGGACATTGTATGTATCCATTTTTGGAACGATAAAATTGTAATTGTTTCAACGTTTCACTAGTGATTGGTCCAATTTTTATCAACGTATTACGTTTTTCATCATACATAACTTGTGACCTTTTCTCGTACATGTGAACAAATTGACGGGCCATCGGTGAAAGTCCTTCGCGTTTGATTGATTCAACAAGAGATGAATTAGTTGCATGATAAAAATATTTTGGCTTCTCACTAGTTGGTTCATCTTCAAGAATGAAAGGCTCAAATATGTTTGACTTCAATGGAAAACTATGTCCATTCATTGCACGAATATAAATCAACTCTTTCTTGGGACGAAATTCAGTAGAATTGCTACGATTTTGATTTCCAACTAAACGATATTCATATTCAAAACGTTTTTTGGTATAAGGATTATTGGTGACTGCAATTAGATCATCTTCGGAAAGCAAAGGTCGTTTATCTTTACGTTGAATAGCATTCAATTGATCTAAACTTGCAAATCCATGTTCGTCAACGATTTCACCAACACGTTTGTCATGTCGAAGTAAATAAGAAATGTATTTTGATTTCCCAGTTAATGGATTCGTATCCGAATTGGTTCGTGGCATGATTCCATAAATCTAAACACTTCTCATTCAATAGTTTGACTATAAATGATGCAATTGGGACGAAATGGTTATCCTTTAAGGAGATATTTTGTAAAGAGATAAAATAAGATTACGATATATTATCAAATCAATTAATTACCTGATTTTTGTACGTATTTACATTATATTAGGTAATTTCGATGCAATGTTGTTAAGAAAATTTACAAAAGTTCTAAGAGAAATTTCTTGGTAATTTGATCGCTCAAATTTTAGCGGTTCCTCTATCGTAATATAATGATTTGCCAATTATTCCTAACATGATCATCTAAATGTTTTAACGAAAACTGGTTCAATATATCGATTTGATAAATAATGTGAGTAATATAATTGATTTTTTTCAATACTAATCAGATTTCTTTCAACTATATTCACAGGTGTCAACACATTGATATAATATGGCTCGAAATGAGTTGGAAAATCTTTAGTCAAGTTCTATTGTGTGGGACACCCTCCAGAATGAAAGAACCACGGGCATTAAAGTTGTAAACATAAGGTCGCCTCTTATGACCAACAATAAACAAGAACTATGGCCATTAGACCACATTCCCTGAGGCAGTTTACGTCTCATATTGACCGAGTCTTTGCAACAACAACAAGGTGGTGGCTGCTAAACCACATCCTACGCATTGATCATCTTATATGGCAACAACGTGCTTCACATTGTCCACTACTGTTTTTTCATCCTACGAGAAAAGATTCAACACTATTCCCATTTGATTCAACTTTCTTCAAATCAGTGTTCAACTCAAAGTGATCGTCATAAGATCATACCCAGTACTGTAAGTTTTTTTCCTAATGTTGCTTGAATCTTTACAACAGATCTAACTAACGGAAAGAATCGTGTTTGATCTTTTTCTCTGTGAATTCTTCGGTCGGCATTGTTCGATCTATTATTATATATCGTTAATGTTATGTTAATGTAACATTAAAAGTTCATTAACTTGAACACATTTAGTTGATCTAAACATTTGAACTAATTTTTATTTGTGTTTTCTTTTCATTTCAATAGATTCCGTCCATCATTTTGGTTGGCAATTGCTTTTGTGAACAACCGCTCTTTCAACGAACTATTCTCGTCAGTCTGTTTACCATCTGTTACGACCATCTTGACCTCCCAGTGGCTGAACTTCGTCGTGTCTGGTCAATGTCAGCAACCGACTGCATCACTAAATCTAATGTGTGTATATGATCATTGACTAGACCATTGATCAAACGTTCGTGCCACGAACAACATGGTCACAATGGCATTGTGGCCATCCAATCGGAAATTACTATTCTTCAATTGTGCCATAATATTTTGGATCTTTACCTCAATATTGGCACAAGATCATTTCAATTCTAAACATAATGGTTTACATCATACCTGGAAATCATTGACTACTCCTCACCTATCGTTATATTCTGCACCACCAGGAGATGATGGACTTGAGATCGAGAATGAGATTGAATCAAACATTCATCACAATCATCGCAATTCGACCGCAACCAAAAGTGAAGGTAGGTCAAAACATTAGTTTCCATTTATGGTTTGCAGACCATCTTTTCTTTTCTTTTTGCATTGCATTAAAGCGTAGGTGTCGAGAGTTTAGGGATGCGTTTAGCAACATCCGAACCTTATATAGCTTTACTATAACTGATATCCATCAATACGCGTTAAATATTTAACATCTATGATTTGTAAAGCCAGAATTTATTTGGAATTTCTTTATTTGTATTTATACTTGAAATTAGATTTACACGTTCGGTTTGTTATTACTAGCAATTGCCAACTAAGAGAATTGAGATTAGTTTTCATGTTTGAATTAGTTAGTTTTTCTTAGTAAAAACATGGATAACATAAGCAAATTTTATAAGATTCTTCCTTTGAACTTGAAGAGAAAGAGGGAACCATCTGTTTGGATTAAGCGGATCAACTTGAAACAAAAGTCTTCTCTTGATTTTTGTCTTAATTGCAATTCCGATTTGTATACATTACTGAATTGGAACCTCCACAATTATTTGCTTCCATTCATTTTCCTTTCATTAAATAATCATGTGTATATCAAATGTGATTTATTTGATCAATTCACTTTAATCTTATCATCGTGTGAATGTATCAATACATTCAATGACCACGTTTATCCATTAACGATCATGATTCAATGAAACCTCTTTTTCATGTTGTAGATCAATGTTTTTTCAAAGTTATTATACATCAATACAGTTAAATAAAATACTTTTTTTGCTGTTTCAATATGTAAATATAATGCAACTTGAATCAAGTAAATCATCTAGTCAATCATTATTATGGCAATTGGTCGTTTAGATCGATCGTTTTATAAATTTTTTTTGTTATTGATCATTTGCATCGTATCGTTAATTGTTTTTGGAATCTATCGACGATTTCAATCTACATCTTTGTTGAACCAATCTTCTGCTTTTATTGCAACAAATCCTAATGTTGACAATGTTATCAATCAATCGAAACATTATTATGATATGTTTATTCCTTTCGATTATGACTTTCATGAATATATTGGTAAAGTTTTGTTTGATTTTGATAATAAAATTACTAACTTTTTAATATTTTTAGAATTGTCGAAAGGTTTATTTCCAAACATATTCAATTTGGCTACTGGTGCAATCATAACTGCAAATGCAACTTGTGGTGAGATTGGTAAAGAAGCTTATTGCCAATTGACCGATCATGTTGATGCAAGTGCAATTGGAAATTCATCCGCTTGTTTCATTTGTGATGCATTCAGTCCCGATCAAAGTAAACGACATCCAATTGGTAATGCAATCGATGGAACTGAATCGTGGTGGCAATCACCGACACTTCAAAATGGTAAACGTTACGAATGGGTTACGATCGATATCAATCTTCGACAAGTTTATGAGATTGCATATGTGGTAATCAAGTCGGCAATTTCACCGTTACCTTCCAATTGGATCTTGGAACGATCGATCGATGGAATCACCTATTATCCGTGGCAATATTTTGCTGGAAGTGATACTGAATGTTGGGATCGGTATCGTGTTCGACCAATCACCGGAAAAGTTCGCTATCGAACTGATGATGAAGTAATTTGTACCTCATATTATTCAAAGAATGATGTTCTTTCTAATGGTGAAGTTCATGTTTCAATGATCAATGGACGACCAAGTGCTGATGATCCAAATGGAATTAGTTCTGTTTTGAGGCAATTTACTCGTGCACAATATATTCGTATACGCATGCAAAAGATCCGGTCATTTATGGGTTCCTTCTTTTATGATGCAAACGATATCGATAAAGCGGATAAAACATTGACAAGAAGGGTAAGTGAATTTAATTGAAATTTTGATTTCATTTTAATGGATTCTTTGTTTTAGCTGTTTTACACCATTAAAGATATTACCATCGGTGGACATTGTTCATGTAATGGACATGCAAGTGAATGTGGTGCCCCAGAACCGTACACCTCGACATCAGGATCATCGAGCACCTTTAGCCGATCATCGATTGCACCTGTTTATGGTTTACCAAGATGTATTTGTCAACACAATACACGTGGAGCATCATGTGAAAAGTGTCAACCATTGTTCAATCAACGAAAATGGCAACCAGGTACAAAGACAAACGATGGAAGTTGTGAACAATGTCAATGTCATGGACATTCAGATGAATGTACGTTCGATCAAACGGTTGCTGATAAACAATTGAGTCTCAATCTTGCCGGACAATATGAAGGTGGTGGCGTTTGTGTACGGTGTAAGCATCACACAACCGGAATCAATTGTGAACAATGTGAAGATGGATTTTATCGTCCGGAAGATGTACAACCAGATTCAGAGACGCCATGTAAACGTTGTTCATGTTCTGGCGCTGGAATGAGTCGTCTTTGTGTTAAGGATGATTCACATTTTATTGAAGGACGACGACCAGGCGATTGTATTTGTAAAGAAGGATTTGAAGGCGTACGATGTGAACGATGTGCCAAAGGTTATCGAAACTATCCACGATGTGATCAATGTACATGTGTCTATGCCGGAATAGTTAATACGGAAACGTGTGATGGACATTGTATTTGTAAGGAAAATGTTCAAGGATCACGATGTAATCGATGTAAAGAATCGTACTATAATATGGCTGCCGATAATCCTGAAGGTTGTTCTAAATGTTATTGTTTTGGTGCAACCGATAAATGTAAACCATCCGATTATGGAATTGAAATTATTCGTTCACCAGAACGATGGTTGATCACAGACGTACCACGAAGCTTTACGCTTACGCCACCACAAGAAAATGGACGACTTTCAGTTGCAAACGATGAAGTACCATCAAGAGCTCAAATGTTATACTATTGGGAAGCGCCCGCTGAATATTTGGGACAAAAATTGTATTCATATGGTAATTCGTTAAAGTATGTCATCAATTATGTCGTTGCTCGTGGCGATACGTCAGGAGTGTTTACCGATGAACCCGATGTTATTTTGGAAGGTGGACCGGAAAATATTCGAATCGGAATGAAATGGCACAAACCACCGATTGTGGAAGACGCTGAAGATGATCTAAATGCAACAATTATTATGCCATTAAGAGAACAAGGATGGTTTCATGTGGATGAACATGGTAAACGTATTCCCGATTCTCGTCCAACGCGTGAAGAGTTTACACTCGTTCTTTACGATATGAAACGTTTGTTGGTTCGTGCCAAGTTCCATACCGATCAAGTTGAAGGTGGAATGTATCAAATGGATTTGGAACGTGCATCTAATTCATCGAAATCGATTAAAAAAGCAATCGGAACCGAACAATGCGATTGTCCACCTGGTTATGGCGGCCTTTCGTGCGAATATTGTTTGCCGGGATATCGACGAGTCAACAATCAACTTGTCAATGGAATATGTGAGAAATGTAATTGTAACAATCATGCCTTATCATGTGATCCATACACTGGAGCTTGTTCCGAATGTTTACACAATACGACCGGTCCCAATTGTGGTGAATGTAAACCAGGATTCTATGGCGATGCAACGCGAGGAAAGGAAGATGATTGTAAACCATGTGCTTGCCCGTTAAATATTCCATCGAATAATTTTTCACCTACCTGTCAATTGGATCCGACTGCAAAATATGGTTACATTTGTTTAGAATGTCCTGAAGGTTATACTGGTGAACGTTGTGAAATATGTGCCAATGGATGGTTTGGAAATCCAATGATTCCTGGTGGATTCTGCTCAAGATGTGATTGTGGCCCAAATGCCGATATGTCCGTTGAAGGATGGTGTGATCATATCACTGGACAATGTAAACATTGTACGGGAAATACGACTGGATGGAAATGTGATGAATGTCTTCCTGATCATTGGGGAAATCCATTGATTGGCGATTGTAAACCATGCAAATGTAATCTAAAAGGATCGATATCATCACAATGCAATGTTCAAACTGGTCAATGTGATTGTAAACCAAACTATACTGGTCCTCAATGTGATCGATGTGCGCCCGGATATGGAAATTTGGAATTGGATTGTCCACCATGCAACTGTAACATGACCGGTTCCGTTGATGACATTTGTGATGAAGAGAATGGACAATGTCATTGTAAGCAAGGTGTAACTGGACAACATTGTGATCGATGTATTGAAGGAAACTATGGATTTTCCGCCGAAGGATGTAAATGGTGTAGCTGTAATAAACTTGGATCAGAAGGACCCGATTGCAATGACGTTACTGGTAAGATCGATTTGATTCTCTTATTCCGATTGATTGATTCTAATTCTGTTTTTTTTCATAGGTCAATGTATTTGTAAACCTTTTGTTGCTGGACGAGATTGTAGCCATTGTGAACCGGGATATTGGAATTTGGCATCCAACAAAGGGTGTGAACCATGCAATTGCAACTATACTGGATCATATTCGAATGTTTGTGACGAATTGAATGGTCAATGTCAATGTAAACCTGGCGTCGGTGGTCTTCATTGTGATCAATGTTTACCCGGTTATTATGGATTCTCCAATTCTGGTTGCAAGAAATGTGAACCATGCGACGCACCCGGTCATATTTGTGATCAAAAAACGGGAAAATGTGTCTGCCCTCCCAATACAGCTGGTCCCACGTGTAACGATTGTGCTCCCGGTACTTGGGGTTTCGATATCTTGGCTGGATGTTCTCCGTGTGATTGCAACCTTCAAGGATCGATAAGCAATGAATGTAATCATAAAACGGGTGAATGTGTTTGTCTCGATGGTTTTGAAGGAAGACATTGTGAAAAATGTAAATTTGGTTATTACCGTTTCCCGAATTGTCGAAAATGTGATTGCCATGAACCGGGAACACAAATTGGTGCTTGTCGTGGTGATGGCTTATGTCAATGCGATGAAACCGGTCAATGTCCTTGCCGTGAAAATGTTTCCGGAAGACGTTGTGATCTATGTAAGGAATCGACGTTTGCACTCTCTGCCGACAATCCACTTGGTTGCTTTTCATGCTTCTGTTTTGGTAAATCGGCAAGATGTCAACAATCATCGATGGTTTGGACTGAACGTTCCTTTCCACAACGTGAAGTGTTTTTCGTGATTGGAACAACCGAGATACGAAATGTATTATCATTTAAAACGATTCCAGCTGAAACCACAACCGTTGGTGTTCGAAACTTTGTTGAATTGCAAAAACCATTCTATTGGTCATTACCAACGGAAGTGTTGAACGATCAAGTTGCAAGTTATAATGGTTTTCTACGATTTCGTACCTTTTCTCGTGGCGGTGGAAAGATGTCTGATGAACAACTTAAACGTTATCCATTGGTAATACTTCAAGGTAATCATCGATTGATTTTATATCATTATGGTCCGGAAACACCATCGACAACTGGATTATATCACATACGATTCCATGAAAATGAATGGAAACGTTCAGATAATCCATCTTATCCTGTAACACGTGACGTCTTGATGGTTGCCCTACAAAAGCTTCAACATATTCTTGTACGTTCAAGTGATCTAACTGAAGCCAATTATGTCCGGTTAAGTGATCTCACATTTGAGGTTGCTGTCGGTGGAGGATTCTCATCCAAACAAGCCATCGGTGTTGAAGAATGTCGATGTCCACCACAATATACGGCACCGTCATGTCAAGATCCAAATATTGGTTATTATCGTAAAAGGAAACCAAACTATCTCGATTCGAAGGATATTCTTGATCTGGTGGGATGGGCTGAACCGTGTAATTGTTTCAACAATAGTCGTATTTGTGATCGTGAAACGGGCGAATGTATCAATTGTGAAGGCTTTACAACAGGACCACATTGTAATTTGTGTATCAAAGGTTGGAATCATTTTTCAATTCGTTACTGAATTCATTAACAAAAAATTCATCAATTTTTCAGGTTACTATGGCGATCCAACACGTGGAATACCATGCCGAAAATGTGCTTGTCCATCGATTACTAATTCATTCAGTGAAACGTGTGAACTTGTCCCAGGATCTACCTTTGAATATGTTTGTACCGCTTGTCAAGAAGGTTATACTGGACGTCATTGTGAATTGTGTGCCGATGGCTATTGGGGAAATCCATTGGCGCCCAATGGAAAATGTATTCCATGTCAATGTTCACCAATTGGTTCAATTTCGAATGTATGCGACAAACAAACGGGACAATGTCATTGTAAAGAAGGTATTACCGGCTTCGATTGTTCCAATTGTCCACCGAGACATGTTGTCACCGATTTTGGTTGCTTAAATTGTGATGACGATTGTACCGGACTCTTGCTTGATGATGTCGACTTTCTTAAATCCATTCTACACGAAGCCAACTTGACCGATGTTGCCAATCTTCCATGGACTCGTCTATTATATTTAACCAAAAATCTAAATCGAACAATGCACAATATGAATCTATTTAAAACTAAAGTTCGTCATGGACGAGAGATGATCAACAATTTTACGATCAATTTTGATTTGGAAACACTTGCCGATCTATTGCAACTTAAGGCACGTGAACTATCACGAATGTCACCATTTGAAGCTGAACGTGCACTCAATACACTTAATCGTGCACAAAATGTTAAAGATCTTATCAACGATTTATGGCAAATGATTTTAAATATCATTGAACAATTGAAACGGCATGGTGTTGATTCATCCGATCCATTAGGTTCTTCCTCAGATCGAATGTTTGAAGAAGCACAGAGAATACTTCAAGAACTTCGACATCGTGATTTTGGTCCTGATAGTCGTGCAGGTCAGAATGAATTGAAAAAGGCTCTATTTCTTCTTGATAAGGTTCGCGCAATGTTAACTGAACGTGAACATACGGGACCAATACGAAATCGATTGGATAAATTGTTACAACTTTTGGCTGAGATTTATGAATTGATCAACAAGAAAATATTTCCGGAAACACGTGAATCAATGCAAAAGTTAGGTCCAATTCGACCGGGACTACAATTGATAATGGAAAATGTTAATAATGCAACACGATCAGCCGATATGACCAATTCTACGTTGGCCGAAGCACGTGCTTTATTAGAATTGATTCGTCAAGAATTGTACGATACAAAGATGAAGTTTGCAGAACTACCTGGATTGGTTTCTCAGATGATGAATCTAACCGATATTATCGAACAACGACGATCAATATTGGCTCGACTTAATCCGGAATATGAAGAGAAATACGTTCGTCCATGTGTGGAACATGCTGAAAGTTTGATGCGACGTGTAGAAGAACTAGGCTTACTATTCAATCGAACGCGTGATGTTGCCAAATTTCCACTTCAAGCAGCTGAAGTTTATAAACGAATTGTTGATGCAATCAATGAAGCAGAAGCGGCAGCAACTGAAGCGAAAAATGCTGCCAACAAGGCATATAAACATGTATTTCCCGATGGTGGTGAATCGTTACTCAATCAAGCTATTTCGGCACGAAAACGTAGTGAAAATCTTCTTCATGAAGCAGATGAATTGGCAAGAAAATTGGATAAACTTCGAATGGATCTTGCGGAAAAGCGTCGTTTGTTAAGTGAAATTGAAGCAATACTCGAATCTGGTCGACATGATTTGGAGTATATCAAACAAAGTCTTGATGCATTGCCTAAAGACTTTTCACGTGATTTGAACAACATTATTGATCGACTTCGTGGTCTTCTTTCAACACTTGAACAAGCTCATACTCGTATCGATAATCTGGAAGGACGTATCGGAGATTTGCGACGAAAACTTGATGGTCTTCGGGCTGCTACCACAACTGGACTCGATGAGCCAAAACAAAAGATTGAAGATTCTTTACGAATGTTACAAAAAGCTAAAGAAGAGTTGGTACGTGTTGAAACTCGATTTTCTCATGTTGATCGATTACGAAATGGACTGGATTTGAATCTACGTGAATTGAAGATGAAAATCATGTTGGCAAGACAAAAAGCGGCATCGATTCGTATTTCTTTGGGTGCTGACCGAGAATCCAATTGTATTCGAACGTATGAACCAGATATTGAACCATCATTTACAAACAATATTGTCCTTTATTATGCCATCAAGCATGAACATCAACAAGATTCACTTTTGATGTATTTGGGAAGCAAAGGACCGGCAAATGATTTTATGGCAGTTGAAATGAAAAATCGACGAATCCGATTTGTGTGGAGTACGGGCAATTCGGAACGAATGATTTCTCACCGACTACCAATTCAAACTAATGATGCCAATTTGAATAAGGATTCCAAATGGTATCGAATCGAAATTAAACGTTTTGGAAGTTTAGCCAATTTGACCGTACAACGTGTACCAGATGCTAATACGCCGGATCCATTTGAGGTTAGTGATTCGATACCATCGGATGATCTACAATCAACCAACAAACGAATGGACTTGGATCGCACGTCCAACTTTTATATTGGTGGCATACCACCAGAATTGATGCATCCACCTCGAAAACTGCAAACTAGATCATTTGCTGGTTGTCTCTATGGTCTTTATCTCGATGGACGAAAAGTTGGTCTTTGGAATTTTACCTCAAATATTGGTTGCGATGGTTGTAAGGAAGGTGCAACCGAACCAATCGATCCAACAATGTATACATTTATTGATGAATTTGCGTATGGTCGTACCTCACAATTACCTGGTTTCCGTAAGAACCTTCACATGGTTTCATTCGGTTTCCGTACATTTGACGAAGATGCATTGTTATTCTTTAATGGAAATCCAGTCACAAGAGATTATGTGGCAATTTATCTCAGAGATGGTCGCGTTCACTATGAAACACATTTCGGTGCTGGTCGTGGTGCATCTGGAAGTACATTGTTGATCTCATCTAATGAAAAGATGAATACAGGAAAATTGATTCAATTAGAAGCAAATCGTGAGAACCAAGATGCTGTTCTCAAATTGAATGGCATAAATTTTGAAGGAAAAACGAATGGACCGTTTGAAGTTAATCTCGAACGTTCCGATGTTTATTTTGGTGGCGTAACGCCCAACTTTTCTAGTAACGAATATCCAAATGTTGTGTTCCGTTCATTTGTTGGATGCATGAATTCACCACAAATCGATACGACGCCAATCAATCTTCAACAGATACAATCGTTTGGAATTGAACCAGGATGTCTTGATAAGCCGATTCGAGTCGCAAGCTTTAACGGAGACGGATTTCTCGAATTAGATGGTCGACCATTGATAGAGGATAAAGTTGAATTCAGTTTTACATTTAAAACTTTACGAAAAAGTGGAATTCTTTTATTATCAACATTTGAAGGAAAGTCGCGTGCAAAGGAAGAGGTAAGAATGATTTTATTGTATTGAAAAATCATTAATTTACATTTTTTTCAATAATTTTATAGCATTACTATTTCTTCTATATTTCCAATGGATTATTGGAAGTTCGTTTGAATGGTGGCGTATCAGAAACGACATTCAAGTTTGAAAGTCCAATGGTTTCTGATGGAAAATATCATACAGTTACATGTATTAAGGATGCCCGACGTTTCCGTATATTCTTGGACGACGAATCGGAATCGACTTCACTTCGATTGGTTAAATCGAGAGTAATCGAAGCACCAGAAAAGGGTGGATTGTTTATTGGTGGTACGCCCGATCGATTCAACTCAGTGAACAAAGGTTATGCCACTAACTTTCATGGAGTAATACGAGATATCGTTTTCGATTCAAAATTGGTTCCATTCAATTCACCAGCACAATTTCGTGGCGTTGGTATTGGCCGAGAAGGGGCCACCTTAGATTGGCTATCTGCAATGGGTGGAAAAGGTTAGTTAATTTGATTAAATTAAATAATTAATCAACATTTATTTACAGACGTAATTGGCGGAAGAATTCAACAAGGCCATATTAAATCCACCTCGTCATCATCGCATTCATCATCGAAGCCATCGTCATTTTGGGATGATGATCAAATGATGTCGATTCCAGCGGAAAATTATGATCATCGTGAAGCAACTTGTGCATCTCCACATCATTCAATGATGACAGCCACCGAATTTGATGCAATGTCGTTTGGAGATGTTCGTAAACGATCTAATGGAAGTTATATTATGTTGCAAACTCCTGATAATGATTTCTACGACGATTTTGTTATTTCATTTTCGTTCCGAACATATTATCCTAATGGCATTCTCTTTGCCCTTACCAGACAAAATGGACATCATCATAATCATCAATCCAAAGTTGGAAAACCAGTTTTAGTGATTGCATTGGTCAATGGACGGTTACTGTTCCGAATGCGATTGAATAATCGACATTATGTCGACTTGTATAGTTCACCACAAATCAAACTTAACGATGGTCAATGGCATTATGTTCCAATTGGAAGAAAGCGACATGCTTTGTACATGAATGTTGATCTTAAGGATCGTGTTGAGAATGACAAACATAAGCGAAAGCTTGCACTCAAGAAAGGTATTCAAGCATTTATCGGTGGATTGCCAGAAGAGTTTGGATATTTCTTTGGAAACGGCATAACTTCTGACAATGAAATTAGCGAATCATTTGGAAATTCAAACACGGCAAAGTTCTTACCAACTATTGAAGGTTTCAAAGGTTGTATACGAAAATTGCAACTAAATGAACAAAAGTTGGACTTCCGTTCGCTAAAATTACCTGATGGTGTTGGAACTTGTTTCCAAAGCATTGAAAGGGGAGTGTACTTTAGTGGTGAAGAGGACAGTTTTGCCGTATATGAAGATCAATTCAATATTGGTGCAAAGACCGACATTTCGTTTGAATTCCGTACAACCAAACAGGCTGGAGTTTTGTTTGCCATGTCAAATGGTACATTAGAAACGCCTGCACTTTCAATCGAACTTACAAACGATGGTTCAATCGTTGCATCGGCCGACCTTGGATTGAATTCTGGTGGAACATTCCGTGCTAGAAAGAAATTGTCCACCGCATATGAATTGTGTGACGGACGATGGCACACGGTTAAGGTTCATTACACCACCGATGGCATAACATTAAAGATTGATCGTAACGAAGCCGTTTATGGATTGAATGAAAATCTTAAATCACTTAACATGAATTCCATTACGCCTCCATTTACGTCGGCACCATTGTATGTTGGAGGATTGCCTCGAATGGCACCTAGTGGTGCACTTCTTTCACGACAACCATTCCGTGGATGTTTGCGTAATGTAGAAGTGAACGATCAACGTAAAGATTGGCTTTCCGATGTAACAATCTATAATAATGTGCAACCGAATGGATGTCCAGCATCAATCTATAATCGAAACCTTTAATGATAACCCTGGCATCTTCTTAATTTGTAACCAAACAAATTATATTTAATTGCCATTCAGATTTATCTATTAAATTGACTAAATTTAATTTTATATAATGAGTTTATTGCACTTTGATAAATTTTCAATTATGGAGCTGCGCCTCAAAGTAAGCATTTTTTAAAAACAGATACGTCTTATATGAACTAACCAGCTTGAGTTGTAAACATTTGCATTTGTTGACGTGCATATATATTGGCAAGTGTTTCAACGTTTTGATATTATTTCTTGACAAGTTTTTTCTTAGCAATATCACCATAAAAAGATGGATCTTAATCGTCAAGGTATGAATAACATATTCAATGTTGACTTTATCTGTAATTTGTGGTCTATTTAGGAGCATCTAGACGCTATCCTACATCATCTGGTGGTGCCAATGAAGGACACTATTTTGCGGATATTCCAAATTATGTAGATAGCGGGAATCGAGCATCAACTTCTACGCCTGGTTCAATACCTCATCAAACTTCTGGAGGTTCAAATTTTAATAATTTTTATGGTAATAGTGGATATAGTCAACCAGCGGAACAAAACTATAGTACACATCAATCGCCACAATTCGCCGGTGGTCAAGCTCAACAGTTTAATACATTTGTTCCTGGAAATGGCTTTAATAGTGATACTTCTTCTCAATTTGGTAACTCTGGAATTTCCAGCCCTTTTGGAGGAGCGCAACAACAATTTTTAATGGCTGCTGGTCAACAATTATTCACGAATCCGATGACAAAAGCAGCCATTGATGCCTATTCAAATTCATTGGTCGATAAAAGCAAAACTTGGATTGGTGGAGTAAGTCATCGTTTAACATATGTGTTCAATATTTAAAATTTAATTTTTTAGGTAAAATGTTATTTTGCGGTTGATACAAGTTATGTTATAAAGAAGCTTATGCTAATATTTTTACCATTTCTTCATAAAGTATGTCTATTTATCTATTTTTATGCTTATTTTAATTCTTGTGATTCAGGATTGGTGTATTCGATATTCTTCTGAATCTGTCAGCCCAAAAGATGAGCCAAATCTTCCTGATCTATATATTCCATCAATGGCATTCATAACCTATTGTCTCTTGTCCGGTTACATACTTGGCTTGCAAAACCGTTTTGCACCAGAACAATTGGGAATTTATGCTAGTTCAGCATTAGCTTGGTTATTGCTTGAAGTCACAATCATTGTCATTGCTAAATATGTACTAAACATGTCCTCTTTGCTTGGTTTCTTTCATCTGATTGCATTTGGTGGCTATAAATTTGTTTGGTAAGTTTTTTTAATTTATATTCTTAAGTTATATAATTTTTATTAATACAAATTTTTTCACTTACATTTTAGCATCGTTTCAATTTTACTTTTAACACTAGTTGGAGGAACAACCGGGTTTATGTCCTCATTCATCTACACGACTCTTTCTTTGATGTATTTCTTGGTGAGTAATGCATTCATTTAGGTCTTATCATTTTGTAAATTTAATATATTTTATATAGCTTCGCAGCTTAAATGCAAATCTTCAGACAACAAATACATCCAATTATTCATCAAACGATTCACCAAGAGTTGGACAATATTTAGTTATCCTCATTTGTCTCTTTCAACCAATTGTTATGTATTTTCTAACCTATAGTTTGAAATAACTATAAAATCAGTAAATCTTTATCGTTTAAATGTTTGTCAATTTATTATTAATTTTTTTCTGTTTCAGTTCATTTTACAAAAAGTTTTTTTATATTCAAGTTCATTACTTTTGGTACATAACGAATTGTAAATGAATAACGGACTTGCCGCGTTAAAGAGATAATCCCTTCTCCACTTTTACGTTCAATATCTACGTTTGTTTTGCTTTGGATTTGTTCCAATGGGATTCTATCAAGATTTGCTATATACTTGAAGTCTTGAAATATTTGACCACCATCGTAAAAATTATAGGATAAATTGATCTTATCAAACGTTAGTTCTTCAATTTCATGAAGGTATTTAGTGTATGCCTCATGTTTAAGTACTAACAGAGAACGTGGCATAAGTAATAATGAAAAACAATATTTTCGTATTTGATCATCATCAGGCTTTGAATAGAAATTTAACACAGTATGAGATCCTGTATTGATGGTAGTCACCGTTGGATAAAACAATGGACCATCTTCGTGAGCCATAATTCCTTGTCCAGCATGATAACAATTCATCAAAACATGATTTGGTGTATTGCCATCGAATAAATCAAGATTACCAACCATTTCCGTATATGTTTTTAACCACTGAAAAATAATCGATGAAAATTTAAGCATTATAACCAATTTGAAATAACTTACTGATGGCAACGCTTCTACAACCATACCCTTTGGATGTGGAAATCCACCCCAATTTTGCAATGACCGATTTCCAAGAAAAGTCCATTTCGGTTTTGGTGCATTCAATACATTTGAAATTAAAAATTGTTCTTGTTCTGTGTCAATAAAATCTGGAACATAATAAATTGAATTTGGAACAACTGAATTTGTAAGAATATACTGGGATAACTCCAAACTTTTCATATTATCTTTTAATTATTAAGAAAATACACACGTGAAACTTAAAAGCAAATTCGGTGTATTACATTATTTACATTGTACTCGGATCGGCTATTTCGACTGTTGATATCAACTTTATAGTAATGACTGAGCCAAATTGGATCCCAAATAATTCAAGTGACATTCGAGGCCACCAATGACATCATCATCATCGTCATCAACGTAGTCGTCGTTTTCGTCGGAACAAAGCGAACAATTGACGCCGATCATAAATTCGATCAAAGCAGTGAAGAATCAACTTTGTCTCTTTTTCTTTTGGCTTGAAGTCCTGTTTCCAATCACAAGATCATTGCCCAACATGAATCCAGAATTGAAGAGCAAAAAAAGGTCATTTCCAATATTTGTTTTGGGATGTCCCGGTTTGGAATTGAGAAATTATGGTAAGCCTATTAATTGAAGTATATCCAATTTGGTGGAAACAAGATTCAGAATTCTCAAGATTTTACGTCACATTGCGGAAGATCATCTTTTATGTTTTTTCAACGAAGAAAATGAACCACGAAGAACTTGAAGATTTTAAACAACTAACGGAAAATTTACATTGTCGGACCGTCACGAATTTGAGCAAGCTGGTCATAGTTTCATCGAAGAGAAGATATTACCAAACTATTTACCACCGAACGAATATCCATTCAAGCTTAACTCTAACATTCTTTGAAAACCAACAATGATAATTGTTAAGATAAATTTAATAATTGTTTAAAAAGTGAAGATATAATAAGGACTACAACTCCTTTTATATTCCTGAAAATAGTTCTAATTTATGAACTTGAATCTCGTTCCTTTTCAATTCTTCCTCAAATTAATGAAACAAAATTTATTCAAGCAATTGATTTTTTTCGTAAGAACAAGAAGATTTATGTCCGTGGGCGGAAAATTTTCATATTCCACGAAGTTCTTATTTCGGAAGTCATCGGAACATCTGAGGAAGAAATTTCTGTCCCATTATCGGAAATGTCTCATCAAAATTCTTATGAATTTCGATTTAGTGGAAAACGATATGTGAACATCATCACAAAATATTTAAAATATTAGCAGACAAGAAGAAAAGAAGATAGAAGACAAGAAGATATTACATAATGACGATTTAATATTGCCTAATCAAATGATGAAATGGTACTATGTACCCACCGAATCTGCACATAAAGGGAATTTATAGTGTAATTTCTGATGATGACGGTAATTTAATTAAGATATAAATTCATCAACAATCACATCAATGAAAACAAGAATCAACTGGATACTTCGATCACATCATCCAAATGAAATCATCACTTTTTCATCTCAATTTTCACTTTTGGAACAAGTAAAGTATAAGTTATTGTAAATTATATTTTAAATTTAAATTCTAATCCTGTTCTTGTTTTTTTAGATCCCCAGCTAACGATCAAATCCAAAATTATTCATCACATCAATGAAAATATACGAATCAATTAGATACTTCGATCACTTCATCCAAACGAATCATTTCTTCATCTCAAATCATATTCCCAACAATTATAACATTAACATTTTAACTGAGTGTGAGCAATAAATATGAGTATAGAGCATATGAGTATATGAGCAATAAATCCCATTAGAATCCGATAAAAATTGTAACGTAGTTGTGAATGGGGGTCCGATAGAAAATATCGGCTATATTGATGCAAGGTATCGTATTGTTAAAATAGGCACAAAAAATTTGGTGGCAATAGGAGGAAAGTATGGGCGCAATTACGCTGGGACGTCACTTGCCGCTCAATGTAAAGTCAGTGGAGAAAAAAGCACTGCTCAAAGGCACATATTAAAAGGCGGTCCTTTCTGTGAGTGCATGAAAATCGTTTCTTCTTTGTTTTTCTTTGTTTTATCAAAATATGGAATCGCTATCAAAAATCAACATAAATGATTTACCAGATTTATGTTTGATATTTATTTTGGAAAAACTACAACTAAATGAACGATTCAAATTACAGTGTGGCAATTAAAGACCTGGGCATTCACCGACTATAACATGTGCCACCAGTGCCATGTACCCTTCCACCATACCAACCAATGCCGACGCACCCCAGCATGCAGCGTCTGCGGGGACACTAACCACCCGGCACAAAGCTGCCCGGATACCAACAACAAAACCGTTCATTATTGCATGAGTTGCAAAATGAACGGACACACCTCACTCTACCGCAACTGCCCCACTTACCTGGCACTTAATCGCCAACACTTCCTCAACTAATTCCATGCTGTGATGGTGCTAGTGTAAGGAACGCGAAACATCGCCACAAACACACATGAAACCAAGAGCGAAGAAACAAGAGAGAAGATACAAACACGGTTGAAGGTAGCAGAAGAACGAATGAGACGAACACACGATGAAACAAACAGAACAAGAGAAGTCCAACACCTTTCGATAACATTATACACAATATTTAATATCAATCCAATTCACAGTTTTCACCATTATTCAATAAACTCAACATATTTCAATCTCACATCACATGTAACAATCACAATATCAATAAACTCTTTATAATATCACACAATATACATATACACTTTTCTTTATTGTAAACACATCATTTGTTTCGGTGACACAGCAGTCAGCTTCCCTCGCGCTCTGTCTCACCTCGCTTCAAATAAAGATGTTACTAAGGAAAAAAAAATTACAGTGTGTATGTCAACGATGGAAAATAATTCAACAACATCTTTTCATTAAACAAAAATCATTGCAATTGATGTTCAATGATAATTCTATCGAAAGCGATGACGAATATTATTTTCATGGATTGCAAACAATAGGCAAACACACATTGAAGATTAATAAATTAACCAAGCCTGTTGTTTATAAACTTATCAACATATTTCCCAATATTACTTCATTGGAAATAACAACAAATTTATGTGCAAATGAAATGGTATGTGAAATTTTATTGCTAATGTTGGATCCTGATGAATCGTTTTGGCCTAAACAATTGGTTCAATTAGCTTGGTTCGATGATTCAAATTATAATGACAATCCAAAAATCATAAAAAATTTCAAAACATTGTTCAATCAAATCAATTACAAGTTTCCATTATTACGTCAGTTGATATTTGCTACAGTAAATTTGACATTAAGTGATATTGATTTTTCAATTATTAATCAATTGGAAATTCTATACATTCAAACATTGGATTTCGATGAATTATCAGATTCGTTTCAAAATTGTATTAAATCCGAAAATAGTTTAACCAAAATTGGATTTGGTGTAATTTACGATGTCAACCAACTGATGAATGTCACCAGATACTGTTCCAACGCAGTAAATGAGTTAGATATGATTTGTGTTGATGAAATACATTTAATTGATATGATAAAACCATTGGCACAGTTCCGTAATTTAACTAAACTTCAATTGTCAATCAGTAATCAATTTGAACATCAATTCTCAGAATTTGATTCATTATCAGTCGAAAATGTTCCAATATTAAATAATTTACAATATTTAATACTCGATATTGAAGTAAAATCACATAACGCTATGGAATCACAGCATCTAAAGCGTATATTCCCCAAACTGGAAAATTTGACAATACGTTATTATATGTTCCCGTGTGTTAGCTGTCCACAAGTTTGGTCTAGATTTTCTAGTTCAAGATCATATTGTAAATCACTATTATTACGTCCATGGAAACAATGTACATCGATAAAGCATTTCTTTAAATATTCCGTGAAATATCCATTTTTTGACTGACATTTTATATCCATGTTTATTTTTTTTTATTCAAATTGTCAATTATACAATACATTAAATAAAGTTTTATTATACAATACATAAATAAAGTTTTTATAAAAATAGTTAAGTGTTAAATGAATATTAAATGATTATCTATGTCATAACTTGTTTTGTAACAAAATTAATTGATTATAATTCGATTCTATCATCAACGACTTTTCCAACTATTCTCTCAGATTAGATAATGTTTTTGCTGTTCAATATTTAGTGTTACCCGTTCTAGTTTTTATTTCAATTTTAGTGTCCTGTATTATTTTAATATCTTAGCATTATTGTACAATGTACATCACCTATTGCTATTTCTACTTAGCCTACTCCTTGTTTTACGCCTTGAACATGGGGGAGGGAGTCGATAGGCGCCATCCACCAGAACTTTGTGGTAGGGGTACGATCGTTTATGTTACGACTTTGGTTCGTCTCGTTCAGTCTTTGTCTTTTGTTATCAGTCAGAGTGTTAGCTCATTGTTCCCGATGCTTCACTGAAGTGTGATTGCATGAGTTTTTACCAACTTTTATTTCTTCTTTTTGAAATGAATAATTTTATTTCATTTCGATTTTTTAACTCTGTGCTAATATTTTTTCTTGTATGCAAATTTTCTTCATACGATTCAATCATCAAGACAAATGGTGGAAACGTGTTATATACTTTTGTATATCAACTGGTAGCTCGATTACTGGAAAGAATCAAATCCATTGACTACGACATCAATCAACTAATGACTAATCAAGTTTTTTTTAACTTTCATAGTAATGGCGGTGGCGTTCCTGTTTCCAGTTATTCGTCGTGACGCTGATGGTGGTCGATCTCAAGCCATAAAAGCGCAACCTTTTTTGGCTTGACTATAACATTATTTTCTGGCATCATCGAAGACATTTCTATTTCAATTTTTACTATTTTACTTTTGTAATTTATGAAAAAGATTATTTTTTGTTTTGTGTACATTTCTTCCCTAACTTTTCGTCCTTAAGCTCATCATCGACGATCATCAACGTTTAAGTTTGTTCATCTCCCACGCTTCCAACTTTGTTACTTTGTGAGTATCAACCATACCATCAACATAACTTTGTAATGATGCGTTCGGTATAGCTTTGCAAAAAGCTTATTTGGTACAAATCACCATAACTTTCGTTGTACACCGATTGACTCAACGATGCATATGGATTATCGATGCTTTGTAGCGTGAGTCTGTTGTATTATTGGCTTTTCCATGATTTGTTTATAGTAATCCGCCAGATGTATTCCTGTTTCCGTGTTGCATTCATGATTACCGTTGTGATCATCATCATCGGTTATCATCATAGCTAACCATTGGTTCAAGTAGTTTTCACTCTGTTCACGTCTGATGATGTCGATTATATCTTCAGATCTCTCACGCACACTCTCTCTCACACTCTCATACGCTTGCGGTTATATCTTCTGGTCTTCCGGTTGTATCTTCAGATCTTCTTTCTTCTTATGTCTATTGAAAAAATAGAAAAAGGTATTAGATAAGGCGCAGCGCAAATATAAAAACAAAAACAAGTCGCTGGGCAATGTAAGAGCTAGGATAGATAATGTATAAGTAGATTGGTTTGTATGTGTTAAATGTGTTTGTGTGAGTGTGTTTGTGTGTTTGGTGTTTTATGATTTTGATTTCAGCTCGCCAGTTGTTCAAGTCGAATCCATCCATTTAGTTAATTCAGCAATTGTCCAACCAAATCAGGAAATTAGTTGTTATGCAGGTGAATCTACTATTTATTATTACGATTCTAGAGAAAAGAAAAGAATGTAGTAAAATACAAGATATATCAACTTTACATATTACCCAGATTATGTATAAATGCATTTCATTCTTTATATTAATAACGAAATCTGAAACATGTTCAATAATTTAGTAAAGGATCAATGGCAAATATTGAAACATACCAGAATGATGCAACACGAAGTAATTGATCTTTGGTTGATAACAATGAAACTTGAAAAAGTTTAAGAAATCTCAAATCAAGTTCAATGAATTAATTAAATGTTGATTAAAAATAAAGAAATGTACCAGAATGATGCAACAGGAAATAATTTATTGCCAGTTGACATCAATGGAATTTGAAAAAAATTAATAAAGTTCAATAAATTAGTGAAATGTTAATTAGAAACATTGAAACATACCAGAATGACGCAACACAAAGTGCATCCATCCATTGTTGACCTCATCAGAATTTGAAACATTCAAAAAAAATTAGTGAATGATTGAATGCAAACAAAAAAAGCGCTCCAGAATTATTAACACGGCGCCACGTGAACGGCGCTAATTTTGTGGGAATGAACCAAAGACACCTAATACGCAATCGTCGTAACATGCAGTGTTAATCCATTTGAACCATTGAAAATCAATGCATTATCAACCAAAATCAATTGGAGCCATTACACGTGGCGCCATGCGAAATCGATTCAACAAGCACACCTGAATTGGGTGAAAAGTGTGTTAACGCGGTTCTCCAATCAGGATTCAACTCAAAAAAATTCTCAACTCTGATTGGTTGACCGCTCTAACACCACTTTTTGAAAATCAATGCATTTCCAACCAAAATCAATGGGAGCCATTATGGATGGCGTCATACGCAATCGATTCAACAAGCACACCTGAATTGGATGAAAAGTGTGTTAACGCCAATCAGAGTTAAGAATTGGGTTGAGTCTGGTTGTGATCTGCGCCCGGAGTATATAAACCTTGAAACTGCCAATGATATGAGTCATTTCACCACGACACTTGGCAACGTTGGTCACGTTGATCATTTCAATCCTTCATCCACTGACCATGCCACGTGCTTCCGATACTTTATTTCATTTGTTATCAGTTCTACATTGATTTGTTAAACTTGTTTCAAAATTTGTTTATCTCAATTGTGAATCAATAATTCTATGATGAACGCTTCTTTTGTGTTTGCAATTAACCATTTACTAATTTTTTCAAATGTGTCAAGTTCTTTTGATGTCAACAATGGATGGATGCACTTCGTGTTGCGTCATTCTGATATGTTTCAATGTTTCTAATTAACATTTCACTAATTTATTGAACTTTATTAATCTTTTTACAAATCAACATTCAACATGTTGAACTTCACATTCAACAAATCAAACTAGGATAGATGAAACAAACACAACTGTTCAGACTGAGTCGAACAATAAATGAGCTGTCGTACAACGTGCTTGTGTGTGGTTAATGGATAAACTAGCGACATCTGTGGTTGTGGGAAGATGTACAATGTATGACTTGCCGTACAATCGATACAATTCGAAAGCAATCGATAGTAGATTCAAAATACTGGTAATAAGGCAATGATACTGGTAACCAGAGATAGAATGTCACAGTTCAAACCTTTGGTTTCTAAATTTTGGCCAAATTTTATAATCAATCAACTTATTATTTTTTGCATTTTATTTATTATTATTACAATAAAGTATTCCATTTGTCAATTCAATAATCCTTGAATCGTCGTTGAATTAATTTAAATTCGGGTCCAAATTTGATGTATGTAGATGTAACTTCGAGATAACTGAGAAATAACTTTTTGTAAATTTTTTAAAATAAAATGAACAAAACATTTGCTGTAAATGGATATTGAAAAACTTAAAAAAACGTATCAATAGAATCAATTTCATTCAAATCTTCATTCATTATTTTGGTTTACAACTAAAATTCATCAATTCAACATAATCAAGCCAAGATTGAACCCAAATCTGTGCTTCACATGCATTGGTTTTGGTTACCGGACACCTAACATTATTGTTGACGTTTGACTTTAAACAACTGGTTTGGTACACATTTAGTATGATATGATATTTGATGCCGGCAACGATTTGTGAATACGCTCTTCGGATCCGTCCAATACGATGAACATAGGGCGAATCGAAATATGCTTCCATCTTTGGTTTGACCACAGTCAATGCATTCAATAGTTCGGTATCATTGTTTTGAATACGTTGATGTCCACCGACCAATGGTTGATCGGAACATTCGATCCAATTGTTTAAGAGACCAATTACGGCAACAACTGTCACTACAACAATAAAAATGTACGATTTCATCGTTGTCCGTTTATGACGTGCTTGTTTTGTTTTGAAGACGTAGTATAAATAAAATATCAATAGTCACTGAATAAAAAAATAAATGCTGACTCGTGTTGTTTATATATGTACGCAGTGTGTTAACTCAATGTTGACATTGTGTTGCATTGTAAATGTTAGATAAGATGCAATTGATGCGATGATTGGAGGCGGCCAAATGAATTAGCTAAATGCGTGGCTTGTACCTACCACAAACCTTATCGATGCAACATTAGGTGATCAATGAAACAACGTCAACTTTTTGTTATTAAATGTGTATGTGCTGTGCTGTGTGTGTGTGGTTTGTGCACAAATTGAATCTCGCTATACATTGCCGGCAGCTATAGACATCTTTTTTTTTCACGGCAAAGCATCCATTCATTCGAATCAAATCGATCCTCTGTTAAATCGAACATTTCAATTATTTACGAAAAAAAGTATTAACTTCAAGTTATAGCTTTCGGTTCATGTACTTATCAATTATGATCATGATCATCATATTGAACAATGAAAGAAAACCAGTATATTGAAGATCAATTTAAATAATGTTTCAAATCGTATGATTTCTTATTGAACATTTGCATTGGGATAACAACACAAAAATGTGGAAAGATGGGCAAGAAAAATGTATGAGCAACAATAGATGGTGGTCGCAATAGATGTATAGACAATATTTTTTTTATATTATTATATATAAAACGATTATTAATGAAAAAAAAGTATATCAATCTGTTGCGATAACAAAGGAAAAGTGATCACAATTGATGGGAGATCGAATATATTCGACAGGCGACACATTTACGTCTGTCCAAAATGGAAGAATAACAATATACATTGAGAATGAAAACAAAATTAAGGGAGAGAAATAGACGAACATATAATGTAACAATTAATATGGAAACGAAACGAAATGAAACAGAAAGAAAAGTGAATATAGGAATCGCACTCCATTCAGTTTAATGGCGATGGCATTGGCAACAATCGATTGAAGCTTAATATTAATATAAAAAAAATGTTGTTGCATTTCAAATTGACGCAAAGCTAGTATTGCCAATCGTTTATGCCAACAACATTTCTCTGTTTTCTTTGATGAATTTAAGATGTAGGTGTATAGGTGGTAGATGTACAATTTTGAATGTTGAAGATGTCAAACATGCGAACATTGAATGAATAATTGTTCATTTGTTGAAAACGTGCTGAACGATTCTGGATGATGATGATGATGATGTTAATTGATGGTTAGTTAAGGAGTGCCAACATATCAATCTCATCAATAAAAAGCAACAATAACAAAGGATAACAAAAAATTAAAATAAAATAAAAATAGGAAAGGAACGGAAAGATTACTTGAGATTAGAATTGATAATGGAAAAAACTGGACTGTAGTGTAAACAATGGGTACAAACAAACAAGTGAAAAGTGTCACGTGTGTGTGTGTGTGTGTGTGTGTGTGTGTGTGTGTGTGTGTGTGTGTGTGTGTGTGTGTGTGTGTGATGAAATGAAGGGGATCAAAATTAAAACAAACATTAAACGAAGAATATAAAAAAACAATAACAAAGAATCTGAAACGAATCACGATTTTCGTCTAAGTAGATGCACTGCAAATAAGAAATCGATTGAGTGATTGAATTTTCTTGTTTGGTGTTTGTGTTTCTGATCGATACAATATATATTAACACATTATACATACAACATTTATAATAATATATTTATCTATAGTACACATTTACATTGCAAGTTGACTTGCGTACAATCAAACATTTGATATGTTCGACTCTTGTTCATTGAAGAATCGGAGATTGGGGGAGGGGCTTTTGACACCGAAATGATCACAAAATTGATCAAATGGGATTAATCAAACCACAAATGTGAATCAAACTAAAGTGATCATATATATATAAATGTATGGCCAACGTGAGATTGCATTTGAATTTATTTTTCGAGAGAAAGGGAAATGGAGGCGAAGACTGGCTAAGTGATTGGGATGTAAGTGTGGAAAGATGGGACAATACGATTGAGGAATGTTTCCAATATACATTCATGCTTTCCATAATTTGAATTCATTTCATTCCATTCCTTATTCCAAATGTTCATTCGAGTATTATTGTTTCGTGTGGTTTTTTTTGGCAAAATATCGTTCATTTCAATTGAAATTGAAATTCTTTTCGTTGAAATACAAATGTGATTTAGAAAGCGAACCTGACGAACACATAAAATCCCTATTTGATTTTCAAAAAGGATAGAGTGTAGAAATTAAAATCTTGTTCTATGTACAAATATTGGCCACAAGACTTTGGTTATGTGTGTGTCCAGCAATCGATTGGTGATTACAATTTACTGGTCATGTCTTGATCCTCATCACTATTCTCCACATCTTGTTGAGCAATCTCATTCTCAAGTATGGCACGCATTTCATCGTCGGCCACCACCGTGGTCGTACTAATTGTCGATCCAATTGCGGTGGTCGACTTATTATCATTGGCATTGCTTTTCGATTTATAATGTTTTCGTGTATTATTTTGATTCGCCGATCGACTATGAGAATGATGTCCACTGTGACCATGTCCACCACTACTCGATCGATGTCCGGTTGAGGTTCGATGATGTGCTCTCGTCTCTGTGCTACTATTGATTGGACTAGATTTACTTGAAGCCGTAACACCCGTCGTCGATGTTAACGGTGGCGTCATTGTCATCGGTGTCGCCGTTCCCGTTACAATTGGCGACGATTGTTGTTCAATCTTTTTCGGTGGAACGGTGGAAGTCGGCGTCATCAACATCTCTTCGTCGACCTCCTCAATAGTACTAGTTTTGCTAATCACAGACAATGGTTTTTTAAGTTGAGCGTTCATCGTTGAATTTACGGCGCCAGCGGCTGCCACACTTCGGGTAACCAACACACTTTCATCATCGATCGGCATATTCAATGCGGACAACCGTTTCGTAATACCCGTTATGTGATCATCGATCTTAACCATTTTGGTGGTCAACTTTTGTATCTCCAATTTTAGATCGATTCTCATATCGACCAATGTTGCAACAATCTGTTGATAATCGACACTGTTGATACTCTTTGGTTGTATGACCACTTTGTTCGAATCGGCCGTATCCGATCTTGGCCCCGTTTTCTTATGCTCGTCTTCGGCCGATTCTTCAATCGTCTCGTGTCGTACACTGCCGCTCGTTGCCACCCGTGGCCATTTGTTGCCTTGGGTCGGTGGTCTAATATCCTTTACAACATGAATATGATCGGATTTTTTGCATACAAGTTCCGTACGTCGAACGGCACCCATATTCTGATCCTCTCGATCACTGGTTTGCTTATCCATGTATAGATGATCAATATCGGATTGTATCGTATCCTTTGGTTCATTGCGACTGGCCAATGCTGCCGCCCACTTCGAGACCTTAGCCGCTGAACCGATTCTTGATTCCGGTTCCGATGGCGGCTTACTGATCGCCTTACCATCCGTAATGCCCTTTTCAACATCGGCCGAATTTGGTACACTCGATCCCGGACGAGTGGGCGCACCGAGTGAAGGCACTCCATCGGAAGGTTTACGAAATTTTGAGAATATCTTCCGAACAAGATGATCTTGAGCAAGGTCCGGTTGTGGATCGTTTTTACGCTTTTCCGCCAACTCTTGTTCCCGTTTAACGTCGGCAACTTTACGAAAAATTAACTACAACAAAACAAAACAAAAAAAAACGGAATGAATTTAAATGAATTACTAATTGAATATGAATAACTTACACGGTGGCGAAGATTGTAGGTCAATACTAGGTTTCGGGCGAACGAGTTTGCAAAGGCTTGATAAAAGTTGAGCACTTCGATCAATTTGTCGCGCTTGATGGCGTGAAGGTCACAATAGGTCAAAGCTCGAACGTTGGCACAAGACTGCCCGATGGTGGGCTCCTTCCAGAATGCATCACCAAAGACATCTCCTTTGCCCAGGATGGCGACCACCTCGTCCTGTGAATTGGTACGAAAAAAAAAACAACAACAATCAGTTAATGTGAAACATTTACGCTTGAATATGACACATATCAATTCAAACAAATATTTGTTAATAGATAGATGTAATGCTTGTTATTCAATGTTTATAAAGGATAGCTGACTCGGCGTAGCGTAGATTCAATCCAATTTTATGTGTGTGTGTGTGTGTGTGTGAAATCCTGACAATGACAAAACGAGTACTCAACTGCGAAACATGAATCATATGGTATGGGTTCGATCAGTGAACCAAAGCAAAACCAGAAACGGTAAAAACCGGCACCACATGATGTATCCAAAAAATGGATGTGTCATATACACATTGATCAATATACACAAAAGTTGTACACATATAAGACAGTAAGTGTTTGAATCTAATTTTTGTTTAGTGTTTATATCGGTCCGATTCCACGGCACATTGAACATTGATTCAATGCTGATCAAGCGCAGCAACGAATAGTAAACGAAAAAAAGAACAAGAAAAAGAAAAAACAAATAAACAAACACAAAAAAACAGCAAACAAATTGGTTGCGATAATATTTCGTGTCAATGTGATTTGATGCGTGTGTCTCAACATTCCTCTCCTACGTAAAGTGAATCCTGGCAATGGCATTTTAATATCAATGAGGACATCAGTCCAATAGTTCGGGTGTGGAAACACACACACACACACTTTCCAGTAGAATGGAGTCGCCAACTTCAAACACAAACAAAACAGCCAAGAGAACAAGAGACATCGAAAGAGAGAGAAAGAAATGTCCCGACAAAAAATACAAAAAAAAGAAGAAAACCCACACACTGAATAGGATGTCAACTATGTATGCACCTTTCTCTATCGGATTCAAGCATTTGTGGCCAATCCCATTGGACAAATTCGAATTCAATTCAGAGACGAAATGTGTCCAACCAATTCGCGATTAAAATCCAATTGGACTGGTCACAAATTGGAAATTGTTAGCCAAAAGTGGAAATATCGGGTTTGGACTATATCCCGACAAAAAAACCAAAAAAAAAACTTTCGTTTTACGAACGAATTGAGTGATCGGTACAAAAAGCAAACATAAGGAATTTCCGATTGAATCCCAAACACACACACATATATATATAAACGAGGGATTCGATTTGTCTTCGGGAACCGATCCAATTGGTGTAGAGAGGACGAAACACACACATAAAAAAAGGAAACATAAGGCGAACAAGATTGTCATCTACTAAAGTATATTCTGTTCTATTAGCAAAATCTTATTCGCCATTCGATCATTAGTTCATGTCTAATTAGGATGGTCGCTTGCTTGTTCGCCTGTCTGTTCGCTTTCCTGCATTCATTTTTGCGTGCTCGTTCTTGTTTGGTGCCAAAGAATACCAACACAACCAATTGGTTTGATTGCTTCAGTTCGGATGGGTTATTGCCGTGCCGTAGAACGCAACTTTTGTTTTTTTTTCTTGGGTGACATATTTTGCAATGTGTGAAACATATTCTACCATAGATAAAGATGAGGAGGGGGAAGCAACAATTTACGCCTTCCACTTAATTACGATGAGCAC
Source organism: Blomia tropicalis (assembly GCA_029204025.1). Lineage (NCBI taxonomy): Eukaryota > Metazoa > Arthropoda > Arachnida > Sarcoptiformes > Echimyopodidae > Blomia > Blomia tropicalis. The sequence goes on from CM055090.1 coordinate 8,191,878, forward strand.
GACATAGATAAAGAAACATTAAAAGAAGATGCGTCTTCTTCGTCTTGTTTCATGATTTGGATGCTAAAACAAATATACAGGGTTTTGTTGTTGTTGGTCAGCCAGGAAGCCGACCGAAAAAAAATTAGAAAACAAAACACGTAAAGCAAAGTGTGCAAATGTTTTGTCACCAAGAATGTTGCCATTTCATTTTCAATTCTATCATCATAATCATCATCATCACCATCATCATCATCATTCGCATCATAATACTTACATCCTGGATCACTTCAAGTGAGCCCGATATGACAAAACATAACGAGTCGATCGATTCGCCAACATGATAGAGGAGATCACCGGGCGCACTATGATCCATGCTAAAGTACATTGCCATTGCACGAAGACATCCATCGCTGGCCAAACGGAATGCTGGATGTTCGTTGAACACTTTCCGATTTAGGTGAACGCAAATGTCGGCGGTCATGTCCTTGGGACAATAGCTCAACACCTTTTTCGTGTCGATACCTTTGCTCATGGCCCATGTCGACACGACATAATCCATCACACGTTCGCTTAATGCTTTCGGCAGTTCGTGTAATTTCATAAACTCGCGTACATTGTTCAACATGTCATGATATTTGGCTGTAGCGCTCGTCATCTGCTGAATAATGGTCGTCACATGACCAAAGATGGTGGCATATAGTAAAGCTGTAAAGTAAATTAGAGTAAAATGAGTATAAAGAATGAAAATGTAAAAAATAGTAAAGGATGACAATAAGAGAAGAAACCGTTTGTCATGATTAAGGGTTAAAGTGGAAAATTTCATTCCACCTCATCATCATTCAATATCTAAAAAAACCAGATGTGTTGCAATAGATCAAACCGAAACAGAAGATGAACTTTTATTGAATAAACTGTAAAAACATTCCATAGTTAGGTGTATATAACCGGGACTATGAATAAGGATCAGTAGGATGGAAACTATGATTTCATCATTTGATGAAACGGATCAAATATTAGTAAAAGAACGGAAAGATAAGACAAGAGACGAGGCTTAAGATTGTTCATTAAAGACGTATTTGAAACGATACCAATAGTTTGTCGCCTGAACATGTCATGAACAGAATCGAGAAACACACAAACACAAAATGTTTGTACATTTGGCACTTCATTAGGTGGACAAATTGTATCATAAAAAAAAGAAATTCGGTTTAGATCCAAATTAACTTGTTTTGAACAAGACAACATTACCATAGAATACCAATTAGGAAAGTTATCATTTGTCAATGTGGCGGAAAATTGTGTCCAGTCGAATTGTACACCCATTTTCGGTTGACTAATGTTTTATCTGTTATATTATTATTGTTCTCTCATATATTCTGTGAGACTTGACTCATTCGCACCAACGCACGTGTGATGTGTTTGTATGTTTGCAATCGATGAACAAGATGAACGATGTGAACGTCAATAATATCGTACATCTCTTGCCGTTGATCATTTCATTGCAAAACAATTCCATTTGTGCACACATTTGCCAATTTTGGCAACGTGATGAACGAGTGTTTCAGTGTACTGTGTGTGTGATCTCTATTATGCAATCGACACAAATATATATAGAATAGATAGGAATAAACTCAGACGTGCTCCAGACCAAATGAAAACATTTGCCCGGACAAGGGCAGGTCAAAATTGAATCGATGGTGAATCGCCATTCTGTGATCCATACATTTCATGACAATGTAGGAAAACCTTATTGCAACATAGTTGCTCGTTCTTTTTACATTCGTGAAATGTAACATTCTTAATTTGATGGCCAACAAATGGCAAATAGCAATGCGTCTTATAATACAAAAATGAAGTGTCCAACACCAAAGAAAAAGAAGAAGAAGAAGAATGCAAACATCAACGTGAATGGGAAACAAATTCCATCATTCTAATTTGCCAACTTAACCGTCATTTCAAGAACGATAATCTAATTTTGTCGGCAAATTACATTGAGTTTACAATAAAATATTTTTAAAATTAAAGTAAAACTAACAATTTACATTGTCGATTACATGTTCACACATACACACACACACAGTGTACAAATTGCATGTCTTTGGATATATATTAAACTAATTTCGGATTCACCAAAAAATCAACAATACTAGTTTTAGTAGCACATGACTGATTTAACTTTGCATTAAGATTTTTTTTCCTGTTGGTTTTGCACACAATTCAAAATTTTCTATTATAATATATGTATATATGTAGACATGGTTGGTTGTGAATGTGGATTTCAATTAAACCAAATGCATGAACATTAGATATGAACGGAACCAAAGTGAAAGGGAAATGGAAAGAATGGTGTTGTCAAATTGTGGGACACAAACCGAAGTGAATTAACCACAGGAAATTGAGGAAACAATGAGATGCCAAAATCGTCCATTGGACGCCAATGGTTGACGTTGGTTGGCACGGTGCCAATTAACCAGATACAATCCTCACTTTATGGTGTTAGTGGAAACAGTCCTCACATGACACATGGCCTAGACACGAAAACTGAATCGATCGATCTATTACCGACGTCAAATATATATATATCAAAAGACGTTTCAATTAAAAATTCAATTTCAATCCAATATTATTATAATAATAATAATATATAATTCAATTGAAAATTTGCAATAAAAAAAGTCTAACATTATATGTTGGTATATAGAAGGCAATTTAATCCATTGTCCTATTCAAAATTGAATTTCTATATATCGAATAAGAATCGATCGTTTCAAAATGATAATAATAATCTCTATTAATGACAATAGTTATCAATATATATATAAAGATCAGATTGTGAATCCGGTGCCAAATGGCTATAGATATAGCTAAATTGGAAAGAACCAAAAAGAAAAAAAAAGATGTTGGCAATGATGAGCAAACAAATTAGTATTCGACGATGATTTCGAATCAAGTAAATTCAATGTGCTCATAATCATTTGGTGAAGATGGCGAGCGACAATTAAGTGCCTCTCACACAATTGAGATTGAATGCATTTTTTTCTGGCATTGCATTTGCCGATGCCGAAACAGCAACTAATTCATAACACTTTGGGGCATGATATGATCAAGCTCACTTATAATATGTTTGATCGTGTATGTGCATTTCATGTATCATTTCGATTCAATTGTATTTCCAGTTGCCAATTGGTTTGGAAAACCGACGCCGATAATTGCGATATGATACGATCCAATATATATATGTGATGCAATGACGGCCGTTTAGAGTTTGCCGATTGCACTCGGAATCGTGTTCGGAAGATCGGGCCAGAAAACATTGATCATTACCGTAGGCACATGAATATTCGATTTAGAATAAATATTTATTTCTCATTGCAACCGTTCTTTTGGTCTTTCCTATCATTCGATGAATTGGGAACACCACAAGAAGAAGAAAAAAAGAATGCAAGTATTGGTGCCATTTTCAGTTATGGAATACGGGATTTTTTTCTTCCTATTTTAATATAAAATGGTTGTGGTTCACTCACATATCAATGACATACTATTCGTACCATTCGTGATGGTAAGTGGAACTTTCAACCCATCGATGGTGTCCCCGTAAAAAGCACAACAAAAAAAAAGAATAAAAACGGAAAGAGAGAGAGAGAGAGGGCCAAAACGAATTGACAGACCAGAACAGTGGATTGATCCGGCAAAATGCCGTTCCAGTTTGCAATCGAATCCTAATCTGTTCAAGTTGTCCCGCCATCAGTGCAAGTTGGAGCACAGTGTACGACACTATGATACGGAAAATCATTTTGGATTGAATCGTGTGTTTGTGTATTTGTTTGTACGACTCAAGACACACACGCACACAAGGCAAATTGTTCAATTTGCTAAAGTGGAAGCATCATAGTCATTATCGAGTGGACTATATCAGGCACATCCATCTAAATTATGCCTTTTTCTTCCCTTCCGTTCAATATTGGCGTTTAGTTTTTTTTTTGCTTTTGGTTCATCTTTTCACGCAACGTGGTCTAGTAGCAATGAAGTGCGTGCCGACCGATAGTTTAGTTTGCATTGATGTACAACGTAATAAATTAGACTAAATTGATAACCAAAAAAAGAAGAGGATGAAGAAGAAGAAGAAGGCTTACCTCCAATCACCATCATACAGATGGTAAATACTTTTTCATTGTCGGTTTCGGGCGCCACATTTCCAAAGCCGATACTGGTCATGCAGGTCATCGTAAAGTATAGGGACGTGATGTACATGGTCGAACGTTCCGGTCCGCCGTCTAGTTCGATCCTTGCGGTCACATTGTTCGGTCGCAAATGGAATGGTAGCTAATGGATAAAACAAATGAGATATTATTATTATTATTATTATTAGTAATCTAGTTATCAGTATGCACAAACGGTCAACTCACACCCACACACACACACAAAGCAAATGTAAATACACAAAATAAGAATGGATTGTGGAACCATTCTGATGGATTTGGTCATATCCTATCCAATTTTTCCTTTCCCATTTTCATGAATAAGTCCACTTAACACGTTAAGCTAACTTTGTTTTCTTTTTCTTCTTTTTTTTCTTTTTTATTGTTGGTCATTCAAGATGAAATGGTCGTGAATATAATTTGATGACGTTAACGAGTCTAGCATGATCGTCTTTTTATTATTTCACCCTAACCATAAGTTTTCAATTCACATTCACGCACATATATATATATAAATGAGAAGAATGAAGTGAAGTGCACAACCACTTGTCATGAATAGAGTTGAATTGCCAACAAAAAAAAGAAGAATAAAAAAACTTTAATGGGCATTGGGTAAGTTGACCAATTCAAATTTGGCCGCATCTCACTTACACTTCTGAGCCTGAACTGTACAATGTACCAAATAAAATGGTTGTGCAAATAAAGTAAAAGATGTGCACAATCGAGTTAATGTTTTATATTGCCTTATACTCCCGCAACGGCAACGTTATAATCGGTGTGTTGAGGACACACGTTTGAACATTATATAATGTTCTTGATGGATTCTTGTAACAAAGAATAATAACATCGAGAACGGATGCTATGTGTCTGTGTGTCTATGCACCGTTTTCCCCAAAGCCGATACTATAGTATGCATAATTAGAAAATTCAATTACACTAACTGAAGATGAGGAAATAGGGAAGTGAAAGGCATCATAATCCATTGAATCCATGGAATGACAACTACTGAATACTGAATGCCATAGCATATACAACCTTCATAAACGTTAATCGGAACGAAATCATCGTTTCATTTTTTTTGTATACTATTTGGGCAACATCCACGTTGTCATTCACTGTCACATCAGTAAGCCTTGTGGTTATTGGGCAACGTTAAATGAAACAGACAGTCTCATATAATGACGATTGTATGAACGGTTTTTTTTGTTGAAGTGTAGAAGTGGAAGTAGATGGGGGAGGTTAACTTGGATTCATCTAGATTAGTATGGCAACAAAACCGTATTGTTGTTGATGGGCAAACAAAGCCTATGGCACACTAATGACTCTTTTGAGTGTGTCTTTCACTCTCTATGTGTATTTTGTTTGCGTGCAATCAATGGAAACATTAATTAATTCGGTATGGATCGAACGAATGTATATATAGGAATAGAAGATAGCAAAGACAATGTCATCTTTCTCTCGTTCATTCCCTCATTGTCTTCTTGTTTCGTTTGTTGCATGAGTCAATAGACGAACACCAGATCGAACCGAATATCGCATCTCGGTAATCCAATGGAAGCCCATCATATTGTCGGTAATATAAATATTGGTGTCGCATCCAATGGTGGTTGAGATGATGCACCGGGAACACACACACACACACACACACACATTCAATCGAGTCAAAAGGCCATCAATCAAATCAACCATTTGGCAATAGTGTTCGTATATTCATATATATTAGTTGCAGGATGCAGGATGCAAGGCCACACCGGGACCAATTTTACATTGCTTTCAACCTCACTTTTGTCCTCATCTTAATATAATATTGCACACTTTTCTTAAAGGCTTTTATCAAACAAAAAAAATAAGAATAAAGAATGAATATTGCACTAGAGTATGCCCAGTTGGGACAACGACGATTCGTTCAAGTCAAATTGTTGTTTTTTTCCCTAAATATGTGTGACAGAAGAAAATTAATTTACATTTGTTGTTTTTTCTTTCTCTATATATTGCAATTGCTTTCCACTCCATTAGCGAGTCAATTCGTGCTTGTTTGATAGAGGAAAATTAATTTCAATCACACACACACACACACAAAAACAACACGTACAACAAGAAAGGTGACTCTATCGATATGTGTTCTAACTTGTTTGATTTATGATTAGTTTACGATTTAAGATGCCAGTTTCAAGTGTGAACTGCCATTGGAACGTACGTGTTTGAACTATCAACTTTCAATTATTTGCGGTTGTCGAACTCAACTATACAATTTAGGTAACGTCAATAAGGTACGTTGACCAGAACTAAAGAGAGATTTGATTGCGAAATAATTTCCAATCAATCAGCCATCTCCATTATAACTGAGGTAATTAATATATCGAGTGGCAATCGAAAATCTCCCAGGAATTGAATTTTCTTAGCTAAACCAAAAAAAAAAGGAAAAAATTGTAATGAATGTTGTCACACATGGCACATTAAACCTAAAACGGTAACTAAACGAAAAAAAACCCAAACAACCAACCAAGCAGCAACATAGGGGAAAAAAGTGCAATTGGAAATCGACGAACCATAAGTTGAAGTACCACTTTGTGTATATAAATATATATTTAGATATATATGCTTTTAAATCTTACCTGCGTCACATTGCCCAGTTTCCACAGCCAACTATAGGTGAGGTAGTTTTCCGAGTCAGTACGTCCAATGCTGTACCAGATGCATGCGAACCAATGTGCCACCAGCATGTAAAAGCACAGCAACAGAATGAGCATCGCAGCACCTACGAGTGGGAGGGGGAGGGGAGGAAGAAGGGAAAGACAAAATAAAGAAGGAAAGAGTCAGTTAAATATATGAAAAGAATGAGTAAAGAGGAAGAGAAGTAAACATCAATTTAATACACATCGATTGCCCTCGGGATTCACGCGAAAAAAAAACATTGAATTGAGTCGCCGAATCTAGTCTATCTCAGTAACGCATTTTCACTTACACTTTCACTCTTTATAATAACATTTGAACAACATTTTTTTTGTTGTTGTTGGTTGAACAACAACAATAATAAAGTACGGACGATATATTTTTGATGATGTATTGGAAAATAATTAATTGTTTAATGTGGTACAAACGAGAAAGAAATATTTAAAAAAAAAGAACAACCATTGGTCAGTAGAAAGTTGCAAACTTTTTGGTACAAAGTTTCCAGCAGCAACAACAACAAAAAAAAGTTCAATTGGTCCGAAACAATATATTAGATTATAGACGGACTCACTCACTCATTGGTTTGTTCATTCAACTAATGGTTGTCGCCATTTAGGTGAGACATAAATACAAATCGGGTTAGATCAATTCCTTAACTTGATCCATAATTCGATTGAGAGAAACCAACCATTCTCAGTGTCGTTGTCGGTATATGGCTAGCCAACGGCCAAACATGGGCGGACATTTATATATATATATTTGTTTCGGTATCAACTATTTGCGGAATGTGTTCCACATCGTCGATTCTAATTAAACTAACTGTTCAAAATGTTCGTAAACTTTGCCAATTCGAACGAGCGAAAAAAAGAGGGACAATAGTGGCAAGTTACCACGAGTTACCAAAGTGAAACCTCGTAATGCATTTGCATCTTCTAACGCACACACACAAAAACCGACTCAGTAATGCAATCAAATGTAGAGAAAATTTAATTAAATGTCTCCAATCAACTCATGGAACGTATAATTTTCATCATTGCAACATCAGCTAATGCAAAATGTGATAATGAGCCAAACGGGTTGAGCCCCATTGGTCGTTGATACGAAAGTAGCCATTTTTGAAATCAACCATTCGGTAAACGATAAAATTGCGAATTGAAATGTGAGAGTTAGAGAGATGAAGTCATGTTGAATGTATAATAAAATAAATAATGTCGGACAATGGAGAACAAGATACGCATAACCATGCATCTCTAATTAAGCACAAATGAAAAGCAAATTTAATTGCGGAAAGAATTTTGTGAACAACAAATTCATTCATCAAGCATCAATAGGGTATCATTGATATCTATATATGCAAACTAGGAACATTGTCGCCATTGGATGACACGGAAAACGTAAATAGATACATTATGGACAACATTAAGTTGCTTGCAAACAAGTGTACTTGAGTTTGCATCATCTTTCAGTAAACAAAATTTTTTTTTCTGGGTGTTATACTAGGTCAAATGCAAATCGTATTCAAAGTATAATTAGAATGTTTTAACGATCACGTACGCCAACATTCTCAATTTGTTTGCTGATCCTATTCACAAATTGAGAAGAAGAGACTAGAGAAGTTGCTAAACTAATTATCAAAGTGCCCATCCATATATTGAGGCCCAATTGCCCGATAGATGAATGAATGGAAAGAGAGTCATTTTCATTGCTTTATTCCATTTCATTCCATTCCATTCCATACAATTCCTTCTTCACTTTTTTTCCATGTTATTTGAGTTTTCCTTTTTAAAAATTGAATTTAATTTATAATGTGTACGTATATCTATGCGCTCTTAATATATAATAAAACTCGAAAATAAATCGGTCAGCTTAAAAGTTATACTATACTATACTGTTCAAGTTGGAATTCCTATTTACTTTGAATCACATTCTAGAATCAGCACGCTTGCGAGCTTGTCAAAAAATAGTTTTCTCAATTTCTAGTATATTCTCAAAATTTAATCAAAAATGTGTTGCATTGTGTTGTGTATCATATGAAACATGTTCCTTCAAAATCGAAAGGTGTAAACATTTGTACGTTTACATTTATTAATTGAAGTCAACCATTATTAGCATAAAATGGGGTACCAAACCAAATGGGTTATGAGAATGTTTAAATATAGTATTGAACAACAACCACCGCCACCACCAACACATAGAGAAAAAACGTGCTCACCAATGTAACATTAACTATTGACTTGCAATATGGGTTTACATTATCCATATATAAAAAAACTAAAATGCCATTTAGTTTGATACTCGACAGCATTAAAAAAAGTTGTAGGCCAAATGAAGGTGCAAGTAAATGACATTTTTTTAAGCGAACAATGTTTCGCTTCTTTTTTTGGCAACTATAACATTGATTTAGTGTGTATGTGTGTGTGTGCTAATGAGCCAATGTGTCGAGATATGATACAACATCGCTCGATTACAGAAATCAATGTATGATGGGCGACGACGCCGGAATATGCAAAGAAAAAAATAAATTGTGGGTTGACACACACACACGAAGCAAGTTGGCTTCACTGCAGTGTATTTTAACATGAACAATTGAGTCCAATTGGCGCGCACGAATTGGATTGTCGATTTAGAGCGACGGTTGACTGATCGTTGAATGTTCAGGCTTAACACATACACACACACACACACACACATAGACAGATAGACAGACAGACATACAGACAGAGAAACAGACAATTCCATGAAATTTCATGTATAAAGAATAGTGTGACACTATCGGATGGTCGTAATTACCATCGGTCTGTGTGATTGTTGTACTGTCGAAGAATCAGTGTCAATGTACAAATCTAGGCCATACACATGAACCGATTTCTATTCATATAAATGCAAACGTATTACACCTTCAACAACAACAAAAAATGAGAATGACAATTTCCTCAGATTTTCTATTCATTGGTCGATCATGTATAAATCAAAATACCAATCCAAACTTAAATTTCATCTTTTGGCTAAAAAAAGTTTTCTATTGGTTATGAGTGTGTGTGTGTGTGTGTGTTTGCAGGCCAATTTGAACGTTTAATGTTTGTCAATTTTTTTACTTATATCTGTAAGTTAAGTTGCCCATTTTCTATCTTCTAAACTATAACTATTAGACCATTCTCAATTTGTTTGGAACGCAACTACTTTTACGGTTTACGATCGAAGATGCAATATGAGACAAGATCGGACCATTAGTTTTAATTTAGTCTGTCTATGTTTTGTTCACTTTTCTACAATCTTACTTTTTTATTCTTTTTCTTCTTTTTTTTTAATTTCTAATATCGTTACCAGTTTGGTTTATTAGACAACTTTCAGTTTCAATGGCATTGGTGGTGAACACGAACGAACGCAAGGAAAGAATGCAGCAAGTCAACGTGATTCGCGCATTGGCCAAATGTAATTATTCGGACCGTCACAATCGAAATGGTAACATTCGAAACTTAACCAACATTATATTCGTTCTTCTCCCACACAACAATTGACATGTTGCAGAGAGAAAGTTCAATGTATAAGTGGGAAAGAGTGTGCAAGCAAGCAAGCCCCTCAATCGATGTTCGCTTGTTTAATCTCACATTGACAGCCGCCGACAATCAAATTGAGAGAAAGAGACGATTATATTCATGAGACATTCCAGGTAGAAATGAGACATAAATAAATGAGTTCAAAAAAACAAAGATTCTTGTAACTTGAATGGGAAGAAAGAATGGAAAACTTACCATATTCGAGGTAACGGTCGAGTTTGCGCACGACACGGCCCAAACGAAGAAGGCGAACTACTTTTAAGGCGCTGAACAGGCTACCGATTCCTTGCTATCATTTTTGGAATAAATAAAAAACAAAAATTATAATCCATTTATGATCAATGAGTGAATTACTTCAAGTACTTACGTCCTCGGTATGGTCGAAGGCATTGAATATGTCATATGGTAGGCACGAGAGAAGATCGATTATAAACCAACTCCTAAGATAGTTGACCCGAATAATCTTCGGATCAGAGACGACCTCGCCACCGGGTCCCACAAAGGTAGTATGAAAGTTGAGCACAATATCAATGAAAAATATCACATCGACAATACTAGATGAAGCACGAAAAGAAAAATGTTTTGGAAAATAAATTAGTTCGGTTACAACAGCAGCAGCAGCAATAACAGCAACAGCAACACTGTTTCTACTCTATTGAGCTAAAATTTTATTTTATTATATTCTTTTGTGCGTGAAAACACATCTCACATGAGCGAATCAACTAGCAACAACAAAAAAAATGAACAAAATAAGTCTGCTTTTGTCGGACAATGTTCAATCTATTATAAAATATTTTGATAAAAGTATGTTTTCCATTGTTGATTGATAATACAAGGTGTCCAATATAATCAAGTATACGGCTAGTGCAATTGTACCAATAGATAGATTGTAACAATATCTATCTTTCTCTCTCATTCTTTCACTCTTTTTTTTCTCATCAACATGTAAATTTGTATCACATTATAATGGTTGAGTGGAATCACAATATAATGTTCTATGAGTCTCGTTTTATATATATAAAAATTAAATTGCAACATTACAGTAAAGATATATCGTTTCGTTTATGTTTTAGTAGAATGGCCGAACACACACAAACACACACACACATAACCGATTGGCCATGCTTGAAAGTGAAAGTGGCCTATTTACCAATTGGTTTATCAGCTCGACACTAATCCGAGCACTTGAAAACAGTACTTGTACGGTACAATACCATTCACGCATTGTAGAATCATGCTATCGCACAAGACATTTCCAAATTAAAATTGCTAACGAATAAAATGGCTCATTAATTTTTAATTTCCCATTGTCAACTAAATCGCTTTCTTGCACCAATCAGCCCACTCACTTGCCGAATTCAATATATACAATATATATATATGTACAAAGTACACTTTATTCCCGTGAGTGTGTGTGCGTATGTAACGATAGAATCAATCAACAAGATCAAGACCAAATGGATTGAACACCACTTGACAGTGTTTTTGTGTGAGTTTGCAATGGACCAACCAAAATGTGTCCAGCCAATTGTTTGTGTGCGTTCCAGTAGAAAACAACTAAATAATAATAATAAAAGAAGAAGAAGAATTGGGACGAATGATTGACCTCCCAATGGAGATGGTCAATCTAGCGACAAACCCACAAACAAGGTCAACAACAATGACTAACAATGGAAAACTGGATCATTCCATAAGGATTTGCCGTTGTTGTACCTTATTGTTCAAAGGAATCGACCCATTTCGTGTGTTTTAATAGTGGCTTGATTTTGTTCATAGCTAATCTAAAATATTTTTTGTATGTGTGTGTGTCAATATCTATTCTGTTTGTTCGCTCAAATGATATTCTATGTTTCCCATTCTCGTGCACGCCACCCCCTCCCCCACACACACACACACTCAATCGGTTCAATCAACAAACCTGTCAAGTACGAGAAGACTGACATCTTCCGAGGTTTTATTCTTGAATGCCACATTGTACGGGACCATAATGGCAGTGTAAAAGGTAAGACAGAGTATAACCCAATCCCTGTAGGAATAGAACGAAAAAAAAATCGACATTAATAATAGTAACAATATTATAGAATAAACGAAAGAAGAATATAAAGAAAAAAAAAGTCAATTAGAAATAAATAATAATAATAATAAGACATTGGCTCTTCACATTTAGATCAACAATAGGTGAATTTTCCATTCCTTCCTAAGGACACATTCATTTCGCACTGTTTACATTGCATTGATAGATCATTCTTCTATTCTTCTATTCTTGTATTATTATTTTTGATCTTTGCCGAGGTTCGTACCCGTAAAAAAAGAGAAAGGGCTGAATGATTGTCCAAGGTATTCGTGGGTGAATTCAACATTCAATTCGTTTTTGAGACAAGTTGAGTACATGAATATAATGTTTGTTCCAACAATGGTACGAAATGAAATTGAATGGAACATGAAAGAAAAAGAGAAAGAGAGAGACTTACCAGATTGCCTTGAACGCACAATAATGTAGCAAGATATGTGGAGGTGTTTTAGGCGCTTCTTGTCGGTACGATGGTAAGATGTCGGCATTTAAACTCATCAACTATTGCGCAAAGAAAAAAAACGGGAATATTATAAATCGAATCAGTCGATTGATTGTAATAGTTTGGTGGTGGGGGGGGGGGGAGGGGGTAATTGATGGGAAACGGTATCATTTCATCTTTCTGGTTCTCTCTCCCCATTTTTGACGTTGCCCGCCAGGCTGAATGGTTGATGAGATCCCCGATCGTTAACCAATATTTCAATTGTGTTCCAATCAAATTGCCATTCATTGCCGACGACAACAAAACTTATGTGCGTGATGGTACGGTTCAACAATCAATTCTTTGCATGAATTAAATTTGAATAAATTTAATGCTCCCTTTGGAGACGGAGAGAGGGAAAAGGGAGAAAACATGCCATGCTTTCATGTTGGTATTGGATTGCAAATATAAATTGTAAACAACATGGAATTTCATTCAAATTGATTTAAAGACGAGCAAATTATAAATAATTGATTACCGTTTTTTTTCTCTTTTTCACTCTCTTAAATTAAAGTCTAAAACTTGACTAAACTTAATGGGAAATTAGTGGAAAAAAATGTCCCATGACACTTGGTGATATCAACTTAGTCAATCAAGTGCTTGAATATTGGGAAATTCGCAAAATGTCACACTCTATGGAACTGTATATTCGCATTTACGTTATTCTGTGTGTTGCCGTAATTAGAATACGGCAAAAGTGCGATCAAAAGAGAGATGGAAGAATCCAAAAAACTTGTCCAAAAAAGTTTTTCGGATTTATATTCTACAACATGGAAACAACTTTTAAATGTACTCAAACATTAAAACTTAATTATTGACTATTATGAGAGTAAAATTTTGACTAATGAGATATGGAAAAGCTGAATTAGTTTAAAAACGCTCGTCTCGTCTCGTCTTGTTTCGATTCGTCAAGTGACATTTGCATATAACGTTCACAACAAAACAAGTGAAAGAAAGAAAGAGAGAACAATCGGAAAAATCAACAATAAGAGAAAGAAAGAGAGAGAGAGAGAGACGGACGGATTCTTGTTGACTTGTTCTCAACAAAATCCATTTACAAAGTGAAACGGCAAACAACAATAACAACGAAGCGGGGGTGTGGGTAACGGGGAGGGAAACCCATGGAGAAACAGGGAAATATACAAATTGTGAAAACACACAAACAAAAAAATTGTCTCAATAACGTACTTGTCCCAATGATGATTGTTTGGTTCCTTCCGTTTTGATCACGGGAAGATGGGACGAAAATTGTGATGCCAACACCGAACGACTTCGCGTTACCGATCGTGCCAAACGGGCAAATTTGCTTAAACCTTTTTGAGCATCTTCTTCGATTGGCTGCTTGAGTGGGGTAATGTCCCGAAATGTGAGCAAGAAGAGTACGACCACGTCCTTTTCGTTTTTGATGGGCGCAATTTGAAGTAACAACCATAACGGCGTTCCTAAAATGAAACCAAATAATAAAAAAAAATTAAAGAATTAAACCCAAAGATTAGCATTTTATTTGCGTGTTAGTGCATATTAGTGTGGGTGTGGGTAAAGAGTCTAACGACACTCACACACACATATTTTCTCAACACGTGTCTACTTGTCGCTAGGAGACGGCAGATTTCAATTGGAACAATTACACTAATCACTCATTGATGGAACCGTATGGAAATGGAAAGAACTGAAAACAATCATTTGCGTCAATCATCCAGAAACAAGAAGAAGAAGAAGAAAAAATAAACTCAATCGAGCAATAGATAAAATGTCGATTCCAATTAGTGTTATGGATGAGACGCCCATTATAATCCATGTATGAAACGTACTCGAATGCCCTTGTCACATTCGATTTATTTACAATGCTGATGATTGGTAGATTGCATTTTGTAAATCCGCTTTTCATACATAAATCGGTAATTAAAGTATAGTTGGCCGACATAAACAATACATGTAATTGTGATGCGATCAAAATGCGATCGATAAATAAATAAAAAAAGAATGAAATGCCACTCAAGATTAACTGGAAGTCAATTAACTGGTATGAGTAAATATAAATGTGAACCTTTCATAGATTCCCATTCATTAATATGCAATTTTATCGATTAAGCAATCGATGGAACCTTTTTTAATGCAAATAAAGTTTCGTTCAAAAGTTTGATCTTGGCCATCAATATTATTTTTAGTTTAAATTTCCATTTTCAAAACCCCGTTTTGCCAGAACCGAAAAAATGCATTTATAAACAATTGCTCATAAATTATAAATTTTTAAACTTTTGTAAAGCCATTACACATTCAATTTCAATATTCTAATTAGGAACATTTAATGTTTTTTAACAAAAATGAAAAATGTAGAATCGGTGATCATTTAAATGATCATTATAAATCATCATTTAAGTTGAATACATAGTTCATTTAAAGTGTTTAACACACGATCATGAAATGGTACAAAATGTTCGGTTAAATGTTTAATAGAGATGTACAATCATCATTTAACTATTTTTGGTGAATTCGTTCTCATTGAAAACGGGAAAAAAGGCCTTAGGTGATGTATACGAATTGGTACATCTAAATGACATAGACACCCCCTACTTACACACACACACAAACACACACAATCAAAGACCTATTTCTTTCTTTTGTTCCCTCTTTTTTTGAAAAAAGAATTGTGCAAGTAAAGTAATTGAAGAACAGAAAAGAAAAAAATCAAAGAAACATTCTCAATTGAATGCACATTTTGCACAAAAAAATAGGAGAATATTGCGCTGATATGCACACCATTGGTGTCCACCATTGTTCATTCGAATCGAATGAGAATGAGAGGGGGAGGGAAAGAAGACAAGTGATCGTCGGCCTATATATATATATATATATGAGGATGATGATCAAATAATCGGAAACATTTGATGTTAGAAACATTTGGAACGATATGCGGACAATCATGGACAATGTATGTGTGTGTGTGTGTGTGTGGGTGTGTGTGTGTGGGTGAGACCAGCCACTCTTGTCTCCTTCATCTGATCTGCATTGGTGTGTGGGGTTCTCTATGTGTGTGTGTGTGTGTGCATTTATCACCAATGACGACCATCATCTGCACATTAATTAGAACATTGTCGAGATGTGATGGCGATGCGGCCAGTGGAACAATAAATTATGCCAATAATTAGAAACATTGCCGTTTTTGCGTCCAAACAATTGGCGCATCATAAATCTTTAAACGAAGGACCCAATGGAAAAGAAGAAAAGAGTGTGTCAGTGTGGTGGTGGTGATGGTGGTGATGGTGAGGCAAAAAAATCTACATTTCAATAAGAGGCAATGGCAATGATGCCACAATCGCCAACAATAAAAAAAAATTTCTTGTATCCATTCGAGCACAATTGTGAATGGATGCGCACGCGATAAAGCATTACATTTGCCACTTTACCATCCCCCAAATGGTTCAATGCGCAAAAAAACGGGGTAGGGACACACACACTCATGAATCGATTATGATTGTTGCAGTGATTCGTTCCTATTTTTTTTATATTATTGTTTGTTGTTGTCGTCGTTGTTGTCCTCACGACACCAATCATCCTCAAAAAAAGGAGGAAGAAGATTGCTTTTGGCGTTGCATATTGAACGGCTACTGTACAATTGTTCATTGGACGCGCGGGAATTATCTCTTGTACAATGCTTTGACGACGGTTTGCTTCCCATCATTGCATTTTGAATGGAATACATCACACAAACAGAAATTGAATTTTTTTTCCTCTCTTTGAGTACAAATTCGAGGATGAGAAAATGGATCAATACTATAGTAATTAGATGTACAAATATGATCAAGCCAATAACGACAATGATGATACATCACATATGGACAATTACAATTGAAACGAAACTCAATTTGCATTGTGTTGTACAAATGACGCGTTGCACAAACATATTAGAGTGAAAATTAAAATGAAAATAGAAAGAGAGAGAAAGGCCTTCGAATGAAAACCAACGATTCTATAAATAGAAGCAATAGACATAAAAATAGTTCCACATATATACATGGAATACAAGGTTAACCAGAAAGCAAACCTAATTCTAGCATTGGTTCACGCCGCGCAGAATGACCTAGTTTGGTAGGCTAAATATAGTTTGGACATAGAGTTTGGCCCTTCAGCGACATCATCAACAATTTTTTTTCTTTCTTTTTCTTCTTTTTTGGGTGACAACGACTAGGTGAGTTTATTGCAAATGCACGGAAAATGCATACGGAAATTTTCGGGGCTGCCTGTCAATTCGGATAATATGAATTAATGCAAGTCCACTGACATAAAGGTGCCCTTGGATGATACTACAACGATTAGTGCTATTCTATTGGCATAACCGAACATTGTTGTCACAATCAATCTACAAATTTGTTGTTGTTGTTGTTGTTTACTCGTCAACAAAGTCATGAAACATCAATCGGGGATTTTTTTCATGAAAATGATTAAAACGATGCAATCTCGTTGGTGATAGTTTTGGTAGTCTAATGTGTGTGTGTTTGTGTGTGGAAGAAGCATTGAAAACACCCAAAACGAAACCAATTCTTCTACATGTGTGTGTGTGAATGAACTCCACCCGTCATCAAGTTCGGGTGAGATCAATAATCGAGTGTGTGTGTGTATCTGTAGCTATGGCTTATGGCTGACTCGACTCGACTTGATTCTATACTCAATTCAACCCGACCCGACTCAAGTCGAGCAACCAACAAACCAACCACACGAAAACCGCACTCACACACACACACATACACCATGATCTGACAAGCATTGCAAACGAAGCAAATTAGAGGGCATCAAACTAAAGATGATTAGATATGGAATGGCTTCACTCGAATAGAAAATGATCGAGCTCCATTTAACAAGATAATGTTACAATGGCCTCGGTAATGGCAATGGCTCACTTGCACACTCACTTGAACTTACATTTGGAACGACACACATTTTACTTTTACTATATATATATTGGTTTTGCCCGTAGCTTGTATCCACACAATACCTTGATTAACTTTCACTTATATTCAAATAAGCATAAAGTTTAAATGGAAGACTAACCTTTCCCCAGATAGAGATGAGAATAAAGTGAACTTCTTTGATTTAAATCTAAATTTATTCCCATCATTTCACAAGACAATAGAATAATGGGTAAATAAATTTTTAAATTGTTCTACATTTGGTACCGCCATTTGTTACCACAAAAACCGACTTTAGTAAGCCATTTTTTTCCAATGTTCAGTAAATTTTAAATTTTATTTCAATGTAAACTTATAATGTTCAAACATTTATATGGTTTCACTGTTATCAATCGGCGGGTTTTTTTTTGTTTGTTTGTATTTGTTGCTACAAGCAAACAATGGAAAAGATAGTCAATAATAAAAAAAAGACAATAGAATATGAAAATATGTATCAACATGCTACACATTATGAATACTGAAAAACGACATTGTTGAAACGGCAAAATTGAAGGAAAAAGAGGGGGAGAGAATAATTTAAAGGCCAAACGATAGTAGAATTAGGGCCAAGTAAATTTGATTATAGACAATCATGGAACAACAACATCATAAGAAGTGCTTCGGTAACTTTATTGCATAGTTCAAATATTTGAATTTTTATTACTTTACTTTTTTTTCATTCGACAAGAATAGCCAAAAGAAACCTGAACAAAATTAGAAGCAGACAAAATCGTACTTTGTGTGTGTGTGTGTAGCATCTCAGTTATGTACAACATGATCAAACACTTGAACCATACCGAACACAAGGCAACCAATTTGGTGTGTTTGATGGTGGTGCTGATGCTGGTGATGGTGGTGATGGTGGATAGCAATGCAATCATAGGACATTGCTCGATCTAGGCAATTGGTTTCACCCATTCAACATTGTGTTTCCTCCCTTCTGTGCCGTCTCACAAAGTGTCTCATCTCGTTGTTCAAGTTGTCGGTCAATCGAATTAAAGTTAGAGCAATGGTCACATTGTAGCATGAAAAGATTTTAAACCCATTTGAGAATTCAAATTGTTGGTCGAGTGCAAAAAAAGTGTCAGTGAAAATGGAAGAATAAGTGACATTTGGGAGAGAGAGAGAGAGAGAGAGAGAGAGAGAGAGAGAGAGAGAGAGACGAGCACATTGCACCACCAATTGCCATGCCGTGCAGTGTTTGGGATTGTCAAATGCCGTCTTCTGTAGTCAAAGATGACACACACTCATCGGAGGCGAACAGAGACAATTGGATTGTTATGTGAAAGAATTGGAACCAATGAAACAAGAAAAAAAGGTTAGAATAAGAGGACGACGACGACGACGACGACTAGAAGTGTGCGAGATTGTGTGTGTGTGTGTGGGAGAGGGAGAGAGAGAGAGAGAGGCCAGGAATGGGGCAACATATTCAACTAACAAGTTAAGTTAAGACGAGCCGAACATTGGAGCAACGCCCAAAATGGCAACCTACAGAAGAGTTAATATTTAATATAATTGACTATTAGACAGACTGCTGCAAATGGCAAGTTTACATTTGAGCAATAAGCAATGAATTATTCAGTAAGTTGGTAATTTCCATTATCAACGAGCGGACAATGAAGGCACGAATATTGAAAATGGATCGCCGATGCCATACGAGAAAGCCTATTGCCATATTCATTTTTTATTTTGCGCGCGTGGAGATGAATCGAATCGAATCGAGTCAGGTCGAGACGAGTAGAGACTCAAGTCAAGTTGAGTTTTTGTGATTAGGCCACAAATCGTATTACACCGAACCAGAGTACAGTTCACATCCAGCGCCACACTGTTTTTTTTTTTTTTTTTTTTTGGATAGGTTGGGCAACACATTAGTGCGTGTGTGTGTGTGTGTTTGGGGTAACGAGCAAATGAATTATCAAGCCTGAACCCTATGTTCACCTCAAATTGACTTGAAGCCATTCTAATGTCACGGCCTTGCGGTTGAGCGATCTACAAAATTGTAATTTTTTCGGATGGGGAAAAAGTGATTTTTCCACAGGTCCGGAATATGGTTTCCAATATGAAACAATACTAAAAACAATGATAACAACATATGAAAAGATTTCCGTTGATGACCTGAAGCAAACTCAAAACGCTGGCACGTCGTTTGTGGCCATTGATGATGGCCCAAACCAATTCAAGTAATGTGGAAAGAAAATGAGAAAGAGATATGGAAAATATAGTTTGCTTGAAAGCATATAAGTTGAGAGGACGTGAAGCTGGAGGCTACAGAATAAAATATATATATATATATATATATATTTGGCACGGAAATATGCACATTTATACACGAACACGAAACACAAACAGGCGAAGACAAGTGCAAACATAAATTGACTATAATGCACATGAACCAAGTTGAGATAAAGTGAAAGAATTTTGTGGTGTGGAAAAAGATAGAAAGATAGATAGATAGAGTTGAATTAAAAAAAATGGAACGAGATATATACATAAATAAAAAACAAAAAGGTAAAGTGACACGCAAACAACAACGTACTGGTCTTACCTGAACGGGACCTAGGCGATGTACTTGGCCGACTAATTGGAGACCCAGATGCAGAGACAGCCGCTGAATCTGAGCGCTCGTTATGTGGTCCTAAGTATGTATACATTTATATATATATATATATACTAATACATTTAGTAAATGGTGTACAAACCACCAAGTGTAAACATCAACAACAATTAAGTGATATAACAACAGCAACAGCAGCAGCAGTAGCAAAAAAAAATGAAAGTGGAACGGCCTAGGCCACTAGTGACATGACACTATTTGTATATGCTGAAGCAACACACACACATACAAACGAATACATCAATGTGAATTGGGAAGCAAGAGAATTCAAATGGCGCCGTGAAATTTGAAGCATAGGGCACGATGCAGATTGCTCCACATGACCGAACATTTACACACACACACACACACGCCCAACACGAAAGATAGTTAGATAGTCTTAAAGATAGAATAAGAATGAGAGGAAAGGCACAAGACACACATAGACATACATCGAGAAAAGCTGTGCAACATAAGAAGACGTATATGCAAAAAGCAAATGTAATTAAGTACAGAAGCGTAAGCAAATATGAGCGATGAAACGAAATGGATTGTTAAATTAAATGCAGACATACGGCAATTACATAAATTGTGCCACCAAACGGGATAGATAGTCCAAATAGTACTCGAATACAAAATTCTACTATTCCAAAGTGTGAAATGGAGAAAACGAGATTGGTGAATGGTAATAATGCTTCACCCTACCATAGAATCGACTTTTTATGGGTTAATATTTCATCTCGAAAAAAAAATCATTGAAGTGAATGATTACGACCATTGGCACATACAAATACAAACCATATTCATAGGCCGTTGGCAATTTATTCCATCACTACAGATGCTTTAATGCTATTGGCAATTAAAAGAATCAACTACCAATGTCTATTCTCTCAAGTAGATTCATTTTCATTTTTCATTAGTAACCTAATGTGAGATGTTGAGTTTTGAGCCAGCAAAAAAATATGACACATTGAGGTTGATTGTGTCCATATGGCATATGCTAACACACTTGAATATAGCTTGAAAAGATGTGTGCTCGATGTCACACGAACGGTCTCATCCATTCATAATGATTGAGTGATAGTTTGTCTTTCTCCCTTCTGTTCTTTCTTTCGTGCGTGAGTGTGTGTGTGTGTGTGTGTGGGCCACTATTAATAGACCATGAATGTGCTATCCGTTTGCGTATGTTATAAGATTATATGAAAAAGTGTCATAGAGAAGCAATCAAATTGTGTGACTAAATGAATGAGCTTGCCATCATCATCGTAATAGAAAAATGCAATGCAGAGCAGGCAACCGCACAATGGTGGTCACACACACACACACTATAGATGCGGCAACAGTGTCCCAATGGAGAAATCGGCCACGGGCATGATCAACCGGTGCAATGTGAATGTGCGTAGTATACAATAAACGACCAAAATACATAAACACGGACCGAGATCAAGCATAAATCATCAAGACACGAGCCAGGCCAAACGAAAACTAAACCACACACACACATAAACAACACGAATACAAATATATGCAATAATATTTGGACGCGCGCACACACCACAATTCATCGCTCATTTCGTGTCGAGCCGTGTCAAACGACTTGGCGGACACATGCGACACTTGGACTGATAGGAAGAACGGTCTCAAAGCAAAGACAAATGGTTCACAGCAAGATACCCATACACACAAATTGGTCAGCATTTACTTCTTGTTTGCCGCCTGAACCCGAATTGTGGTGGTGGTGGTGGTTGGTTGGTTTGTTGGTGCGTTTGTGTGTGTTTGTCCAGTAGTCAATGGTCAATTGTAATGGGACATTGGTATTGCTTTTAGTATTCAAATCATTGATCATCATCATCATCATCAACATCATCATCATTGGACCAATGGAACGTTGTATGTGTGGCCAAGCCAACCATTCATTTACATTTGGACACATAGAATTTGAATTGAGTATAGTGAAGTTGCGTATAGAATGATTTCATGTACGTTCTCTACATTTATATATATACAATCACATTCAATCTAGCTTGCGACATCCAATATTCCCATGATGGTTTCGGCCAAATTCAGTTTAGTTTTGGGCAAATATTTGCCACACATCACATTTGCATTGACTTGAACAGTTCCATCAATGTAGTAGAATATATATATTAGAGAATGAGAGAGAGAGAGAGAGAGAGAGAGAGAGAGAGAGAGAGAGAGAGAGAGAGAGAGAGAGAGAGAGAGAGAGAGAGAGAGAGAGAGAGAGAGAGAGAGAGAAATGAGGGAGTTGTCACTCAAAACACATCTCATCATTATTTAATAGAAAAAAATATGGACTTTTAACATAAGACGATCTCTCAAACACACAAAGAAAAGAGTATACAAAAGAAACAAAGAAAAGAAGGATTCTAACATAGCTCCAAGCATCATTAGGTGGTCAAGTGCCTGTTCAAATGATTGAAAATGCAATTGACCATGGCCACTAACTCAATTAGTCTACAATATAAAGAGTGGATATATTTATATGTGCGCTTATATGTGTTACCGTTTGGTACGCGCAATGTCATCGTGTTACTTTTTTAGGCAAACCAACCAACATTTTAAGAGTGCAAATTGTTGTATTCTGTCGGCCAATTCATAACAAAAAAAAGCACGCACACTATTTAGCCGATCGGAAAGTCAAACACAACACGAATGGTTTTTCTTTGCCTTTTCATTTGCCTCGTGATAAAAATGATCGTCTGGAAGCTGTTTAATTTGGAAAATGCCCTAATAGAAAATTTGCAGATTGCAAGTAATGGCAACCTTGCCGTTGTTGTATCATGTTATCTATTCAATTGACCGTTCCCGACACACTCACAGATGGCCTCACTCAATACCGGGAAAGAAAGAGAGAGAAAGGAAAGACAAGAGAAAGGAAGAATGAATGAAGAGAAAGATTTGCTAAGTGAATGAGTGAGTGAAACTGTACTTGACTCGATCCAAAAAACATCCCAATGATCAGTTGCTACCGTTGGCCTCTATCTGCCGTATTCTTGTGTCTATGTGTGTGTGTGTTGTATTGTGCCAAGGCAAACAAGTTGGCATAGAATGGCGAACAATGGACTAACATAGGAAATTCCTTAGAGAAATCACAAATTTTGCTTCTCACTCTTGATAGTTGATTGCCGGGTTGGTGCGCTTATCGCGCTAGAAAGCTCTTCTCAATGGTTCAAATATCCCAAAATGTGTGCCATGTTTTCATGAAGATGCAACCAGAACAAAATGGGCAAATGAACGAACATGTTTGTAAGAACAAAAATCAACGCACACACGCTACACACACAGACGCCACACAAACATACGCAGACAAACGAATGAACAGATATAGTCACACACACAAGCACTGGTCAAATCGGGGATTTCTAAAATAATGTCCACTAATTGTAACCCGAATGCAAGCTGAATGTATTTAGTCCCCAGAGTGTAAACCTCTAAAATAAAAGCAAAAAAAAAATGAAGAAAAAGATGATGAAGATGAAGAGAAAAAGGGTGACAACTAAAGCATCAACATTTCTGGCATGTATATAAATCATTATCGAGAGTAATAATAATAGTAAATCAAAAGAGGCAAATCAAGAAGCAAATATAAATATAGTATAATATATAAAAAACAAAAGCTGTGCGATCATATCGAAACCGTAAAAAATCATCAATATAAAAAAACGATACAATTGTAGCATTTGCAATGAAAGTGGCAGTCCAAGTGAAGCAATGAGCAAAAAAATAAAATTGGTGTAGAAAAAATGAAAAAATTTATTGAAAACTTACGCGTCTTCTTGTACAATAAAATCTCAAATTGTTCGATGGCATGATTCTCCAATGCTTGTTCGATTCGTGTGATCGTCTGCTTGTCGGTCATCTCGCCGTACATGAAGCTGGATCGGGCACTCTTCTGCATGACCTCCGCCCGATTGTAGCCGGAGATTCTGCAAAACGATTCCGAACAATATACGATCGGATAATCGATGATCTGAGCATTTGCCAACAGAAAACTGCAATCAGCTATGATGATGATGAGTGGATGATGAGTGAGTGAGAGTTAGGGAATATAAAGCAGACAAAAAAAACGATTAGATTCATTGATGACTCATATGATAACAATCATTCATGATGTACTATAGTATATGTCATATACTATATGACATCAATAGAAAACAATCAGAAGCTAATGAAAGTGAAAATAGTCTATGTTTTAAATAATAATAAAAAAACGATACAATTGTAGTAAACAATTTGGAACAGAAGTGGTGAATGAACAACAACAACAACAAAAAACGGAGAAAGAATATGAAATAAGAAACAATAGAAAGGAAGTAATCGAAACGAGCCTTTTTGTACAAAGAATATATCAATATAAAAAACTCAAATATAACATAAAAGAATGGAACATCGAGTGGAAATGTTCTGAATGTATGGATGAGTCAATAGGAAAGTTAATGGCATCACTCTTACAATAGTGTTGTGTTGTGTTGCCGACAGTTCCGTTCCATTGGCAAATATATATATATATATATCTTAAAGTATAAATTGTTTACCGAACAAATTAGGAATGATTCGTTTAAAGTCATCTTAAATGGGCAGAACATTGGTCAATGTCAGCCCAGTGCCACCCATTAGGTCGGCCTATTAATTAAGATTAATCAAAATGGAACGCATTGAAGTGAACCATCGACCATATCAAAACGAGAAAAAAGAAAAAATGAAATGGAGCCAATGTCCGATCGATCTATGTTCAATACCAAAAAGAAGGGGGAATAAAGATTGAAACGATGAAATCGGGATCGTTTCTTTTCATTTTTTTTCTATATTTATTCTTTGCGCAATTGTCTGTCTGCAGTTCGCAAATGTTTGTTTGTTTATTATGTGAACGAAAGCTTTCTTCCTTTTCCTCCCTATCCAATCTCAAAATGTAATGGGTCCTTATACGTTTTTTGTTGTTGTTGCTGTGTGTGTGTTTGTTGATGTGGCCAATATAATATAAACATCATATATATTAATAATAGAATGGCAACATCGATTGAGCATCACATTTTTATGAGTCAATTAAATATGAATCGGCTAAATGTGCATACATTGAAAATATAGTAGTTTGCGGGGAAAACGAATGATGTGCAAATGTGTGACATACACAAAAGGCGTATAAAATATAAAATCTCCGAAATCAATTGTCACTTTATATTGTGCCGTTCAATGACTATAGAAAAGTGAAAAAAATAAGTAAAATAAGCAAACATGCATCAAATCATGGAATATATACACTTCACTTTTTTGTTTTTCCTATTTGTTCCTTATTTTTGGTATATTCTCTCTTTAAGAGAATATCTATATATGCTAAATAAAATTTCCATTTGCCTTCTCCTTTTTTTTGTGTAAAGTAAATTTCGTTTCGTTGCTTATGGTACGTTCGATAATGACCAGTGTCGATTGAATTTAAATGGTCTGCCAACAATCACATTAATCTGATCGTCGTATACTCATCGACGACGACGACGACCAAGACGACGACTATGGAATGAGGAACAAGACACGCAACGGACAACAACGACGACGACGACAACGGCTAACATTTGGAAGGCATTTTTTGAACGATACGCCGTTGTAATCGAATTAAGGGTATATATAAGACATACAATGAATGAATTGATGCGTCCAAATAGTTGCACTCTCTCACACACGAATGTGAAGCAAAAAAAATCGTAACAATTCGGTTTCCTTCTACATCATTCGTCCGAAAAAAATCAAACAGCAATCATGGATTGTAATGACTATACACCCTAGCAAATGCTACATCTATTTGCGCACGGAAGCTCAATTTTAAACTGACATCATTATCGACATCCAAATGGATGTTTTATTGCTGCAAATCCAATAGAGGCCAAATGAGTACACGAAGATGAAGAAGAAGAAAAGCAAACAAAATGTGACGATCTAGTCACTATTTGAGAATGAAGGCAATTGAAACCTATGCAGATTGACGTACAATATGCAGTTAGTAGAACCGATAAGCGCGTATAAGTGCCAATTAAAGGGAGAACTATCAATTGAGACTAGCCATTTCCGTTCCAATCTCATCATCATCACCAGAAACACAAGAGAAACGATCGAGTGTTATATATATATATATGTGTGTGTGAACAATATTGTACAATACTATTGCATTACTATCATTGAACAAAATTGTACGATTTACTCGATAAAAATGTACGGCAATTGTCTTCCCCTATTTTTCCCTCATTTTCGCTATACTAAAATTGTACATTTTGAAATTGCAATGACCATACCGTTATAGTGATTGCCACCTCGTACACACAATTAATCGTTAACAGAGTAAGAATGGCTAATTATCGACTCACTAAATGATATTAGGTTAGGTATGAAAAGGCGTAACATTTCTATGACATTTTCCCATAAGAGAATGGGTCGATGTCATTTGATCGATGCATCACTTCATACTATTTCACAGTACGTCCCATATGATAGGTGACATTTAAACATAGAATACAATTATATGTATATATGATAACGTGCACAATCGTATAAGTAAAAAATAAAAGGTTAACCAAAAAGTTAAAGCTAAGCATAAGTTGTGGTTAGTTGCGCAATGCAACGAATACAGGTTTGATTACAAGGTACAATTAGCTAGACCCGGTTGTGTACAGGTGTACTATCACACAAAAAGCACATTTCATGTGTGTGAATGTGTTTGATATATTCTAGAACCATAGGAGAATGAACAATGGGTGGGCAAATACACAAACACACACAAACACATACACTTCATATCGATCATGTTAACCAAGTATATACATGTACAAAGTTTTTATTCTATGTACAGCAATGATACAATTGCAAATGTAATGAACAATCGACCACCATATTTGCCATAATAGTTTATTGACGCGTGTATAGTTTGATTGTATAAAACTAACAACAAAAAGAAGAAAACAAAACTAAATGTAAAATATACGAACTAAAAACGTACCAATTAGAGCTTCAAAAACATGATATGATCATATAGTATCTATAGGTTTTTTATTATTATGATTGCACCAATCTGCGTATTGATTTAGTCTCGTGCTGAGATATAAACATAAAAGATAGGTTTTTTTGTGTGTGTAACTAGTGAAAAGAGATGAATACATACATACACAAACCAAAGAACAGGTCAACGTGAAGGTTAAAGTTTTTCCTTTTATTCAACAGACAAACGTAGATCGATTTGTTATAGAAAAAAGAAATGCATTTCAGTGAAGCTCATCGTAAGTAAGTGAGCAATTATCTATACTTTTTATATATATATATATATTGAAACGAATGGTTACCACCAAGATATATCATCAACCAAAAAAAAGGAAAAGAGGAAAAGATGAAAAAATTGAATGGATAGGTCATTATATTGGTCATAAAAGAAACTAACTTAAAGTTTAGTCCCCGTTGTGCACATCGTGTTCCATTGAACCATTTTAAGGTTCTCCAACTTGGGATAGATAATAATAATAATAATAATAAACATCAAATAAGTCTTTTTAAGTTTGAGCCAAATTGTTTAGCCACCTTCCATTGCCAGACAATTGAGATTGGCCATGGAAATAAGGAAAAAAGTAGTAATAGAAGTAGACGATAAAGAAGAAGAAGAAGACTAAAAGGAAGAAGCCAATTGTGAATGCAAATCTGTATCGATTTAAATGGTCTGCTTGTTGTATGTAAACATAAATAAGCCACTATATCTTCATGACTAATTCTACATGATTGGGCAAATGTATATAAATTCATTCATATTTATGTGCTTTCTATGAGAAAAACTAAGGGAAAAGGAAGAAAAGTCTCATATTTTATTAACAAAACATAAACACACTAAAGGAGCCAGCTGTCAGCACCCGCCAATTGTACAAATCAATGGACATATAGAATTGAAGTGTATATAATATAAAACGATGATAGATAAAACATGCAAAATACTTACGTAGTGAGTTATAGCGACGAATGATATTCTCGAGGAAAGTGTTCTGAGGTGCAACGAGCCCTCTACGACCGCCAGGCATTTTGTCATTACGTCCAGGCTAGTTACGATGGCCGTTGGTTTGCCACCTCGGTATGGAATATGATGATTTAGGTTGTTGTTGTTGTTGTTGTTGTTGTTGTCAACAATTTTGAAATAAATCAATGATTGGTCGTTGATAAGGCTCAATACAACCAGAATATGAAGAAGAAGAAGAAGAAGAAGAAGGTGAAATGTATGGAATATGGAGGCACTGGCGTGGATAGCTATAGCTCGTCGATTGATGATCTCAATTGGTGGTATGACACTTGACACGCCGATGATATTGATGATGACGATGACAATGACGATGATGACAATGATTGTGCTGATGTAGGTAGGCATCGATCATATGGACTATGAATGACATCTTGTCGCCAAAATACAGACATCAACAAGCTTTTTTTTCCTCTATGCCCGATTAAGGCCAATAATTGGCAGATGATGGTATTGATATAAAAAAATGATATTGGTTGTTGAACGTTGTATATGATTAATTAGAAGATTCTTATGAATGATCTATTATAATGACGAACACTTGATTTGATCTTCATTAGTAGTAGTAGAAGTTGAGAGGGGAACAAAATAAGTAGTAGAGCTCGACAGTGTCGATGTTGGTGTGAATTGGAACACTTGCTCAATAATAAATATATATAAATATGGCAATAGGCTAGTGAGAGAGGCGACAACGTAATGCGACACCAACGAAGAAACAAAAAATAAGTTGAGGGTGGAACGTTGAGAAATATGATCTAAACAGTGAACATGATTGACTGACGATGAAAGCCTTCATGTGGTGGCATTCGACCAAATTGTGATGCTGTGATGATCCTCCACTCCATCGACCAACCAACCGACGGCGACATCTGCAAATGGTGACTATTACAGAATCAACACCAAAAAAAAAAAAAAAACAATAAACAAAAAAATAAAAATAAAATGGAACGCTTTAAATTCCATCTGTCATCGACACTGCGACCCATTCCGTTTCCATTATGGCACTTACTTGAAGCACACTTGACGAATGTTGGAAGGTTGGAAACAACCAAAATATAAAGAAAAGCAACCACTCGTTGAACAATCAATCCATTCGGTTTGCTCTTGTCATCGTCGTCATCGTACACGACCGAATCAAAACTAAATAAACAAAACGAAAAAAAATAAAGTAAATTTTTTTGCATTAAATTAAAAAAACAGTTTTCATATTTTAAAAAGCATGATTGGTCACATCCATCAAACAAAACATTTTCATAAACAAAAGAAAAATGTAAAGAATTCACCACTTTTGTAATGGTTCACATCATTAAAATGTGAACCAAACGTTAAGTGCAAGTTATCATCATCATATGATTGATCATATGTCCAGTGTTTGTTTTTATTTATTATTATGTTTTAATTATTTAGAAGAAAAGAATAGATTGTTTAGCTAGATTGTATTTTCTAGCAAGAAAACGATCAAAAGACAAAAGCGTTATAATCAATTAGCAAATAATTATTGACGACAAAATGAGCTCTCTCGGTAATGGTTTTTGAGAATAGCCAAACCGATGATGAAACAATCTATTTTTGTTGAGTGCAATTGAGTCAATAGTTGTTACTCTCTTTATATATATCAAAATAACATAAAACACAATCAATTTTTTTAGTTAATTAGTGTTGGTTGAAACAATTCTTATATAGAATATATTACAATGTGAAACCTATCAATGATAACGTTATGAATCAAGAATTTCTATGAAACAAAAGCAATAATTGAAAAATGTAATAAACAATTATTAATATTTTATATGAATAATTATTAGAATATAGAATTACGTAACTTGGCATAGGACGGGAATGTGTTTGACAAGTAAAATTTCAATAGTATACGATGAAGTACCATTTTTAAATTGAATCAGTTTTGATTAAGCCAAATTAAATTAAATTACATTAAATTAAAAAGAATTAAATTAAAATGAATTGAACTAATTTAATTTGTTCATGTTTTTTTATATGTTTGTTTACTATGAAAAGAAAGAGAATTTATTTGAAGAAGCCAATTGAAATTATTATCATCATCATCATCATTTGAATGTTATGGAACTAATCTCGTTTCTTTAACGACGTTAAGGATCGTAACAAATTTTTTTCTCTTGACGGAAGAATATATTGATTTACCAAGCAAGTCTATTCATCTTATTAAATGGCTTAGTTACAAACGTACACACGCAAAGTTTCAGGGAAAACGAAACGAAACGAAACGTAAATGAAAGGAAAGGAAAGGAAAGTGAGCTCAGGAAAAGTGCGCTCATCAGCGTAAACTTGCGTATATCTTCGATGCGTAATTCTCATGTGTACATTGCTGACGGGGTGTGTTTGAACCAAATAACCAAAAAAAAAAGGAGAGAAAATTAATGAGACCAATTTGCGACAACAGCTTTATATATATATATAAATTCTATGGTGGCATTCAACATTGGCCAACATTGCATTAATAGACGGACAGGTGTGCATGGCACTCATACAAATAATGTTTGAAATCAAATATAAACAAAAAATAGAATAAAATAACAGCCTGTGTGAATATGGATGGATGAACATTAGATGAACAAGCAACAACTGCAATAGATGCATAGAGTGAAAAAATAAGAAAGCAAGAGAAAGAATCATCAATAGGAATTTCCTAAATCAAGTTCTGTAATAAACAAACAATCATGAGAAGAGTGTATATTATTATATTTATATATGGTGGTAAACTAGTAATCAAGTAAACATGAAAAAACACTAACCTAAAACAAATAAAAACAAAAAACTAGAAAAAAAAAGAACAACAATTGAATTAGCAATTACTGATTGATTTATATAGGTTTGTCTATGAGAGATGTTGATCAACATCAATGAAAAAGGTTAATGTAAACTCTGAATCATTCGTTTCCATTGAAACCATAGATGGAACCATATACACAAAGTATTTTCTATTTTCTAGTAAAAACGAACAATGAAAATAAAATGAAATCAAATAAAAAATATAAAATAAAACTAACTTACAAAAAAAATAAAAATAATATTACAATAGAAATCTTAAATTGAATACATTCATCGAGGCGAATTGAAGTGCTACATCGTCGTTGATGATGCCTCTCATTAAGGTAGTCATTTTAGTTCCCTTTTTTCGCCAATTAGTAAATTCAATGTTTACTCAAAGAAATGAAGGAAATTTCGAGCTACAACTATATGTGTTTCTATATGTCGAAACACTATTTTGACATACACACAATGATGAACATTTATTCAATTCAAAAAAATGTCTAGATTTGGCTTATATACCAACAACATTGAACAATAGACCAATGGGCAATGATGTGTGTATGTGAAGCTTTTTCCAGGTTTTTCTAGTAACGGTGGTGGTGGTGGTGGTGGTGGTGGTCCATTTCACAATCAAATACAACATAACGACGACGAATACGACGATGTTGATGATGATGATGATGTTCAACGATGATTGTGTGGCTAAAATGTAATCGGCATTTTGGTCTAATGGCCGAGTGTTTCAATGGACAATGGGTACAACAGTCGACGACGATGGTTGAGTCTATGAACGTATAAAGGCAAAAATGAAAGCCAATGGACCCAGTAAAATGGAGACAAACTGGAATGCGAAAAATGTGTCCCAATCAGTTTCGTACAGTTGGACGGTTATGTACATTGTACATTTGGACCATTGCGGCGGTAACGACAACAACGACGACGACGACGACGTCATCATCCATATACCGTCAGGCAAAATCTATGGCCACCATATTCATTCAACAGAAAAGATAATTGAAAGATAAAAGAAATAGGCACATTGCATTTGATTAGGGTTTTGCCTTTGGATTATATGTCTATATGTCTATGTGTGCAATGCGTCTCATAAACAATTCATTGCTTCACAATTTGATGGTCCAATTTCCGTGTTCTTTTCTGGTACCAAAGTACAATAATGGTGGTCAACATGAAAATGTACAACGTTTTTTTTAGTACAACGGCAAATTCAAACCATACATACATCGACTAAATCAAAATCTTGAAGTTGGTCAAAACCCAGAGAGAATGAAACATTTTGGTTTCATGTACCATTTCAATTAAAGCCTTTAATTAAGAACATTTATATTAATTGTATTATTAAAATTAATCTATTCCATAAAAAATTTTCAATGTAGACCAATATAATCCGGAACCAAAACGAAAAAATGGAATAATGAATAAAAGAAAAGAAGAAGAAGAAGCGAAAAATTCAATGGAAAACAAATGTGGCCAGGTATTAACCATTAAATTGAATGTGATTGTACGGCAACATGAATCATAACAAATTGACTTAAGCTTTCTTTCCATTTTTTCCCTTTCATTCACATATAAGGCAATTTTAGGAGAGTTGACTTTCCGAAAATCGATTATTGAATTTGGCCAGTTAGTGGAACAATCTTTTTTCTTTAATGTTTGGGCAACGTTCGTGTCATTGCAGATTAGTTTACGCTCTTGCCGGTTAATGGCTTCTCTTTTGGATCTACTTTGATCTCAATTGAAAAATCGTTGGCGTCCATTTTTGGACAACAATTTAGTCATACCAATATACTCTGGTGTATTCTTCTTTTTTTTCTGGTGTATCATAATTGGTTGGGATCGACAAAGTTCAACACTACACGTTTAGATCGGCAACATAAATAAAAAAAAAGAAAAAGAAGAATGGTTGACAAACTATCCTTTCTCAAACCGATGATGTGCTATTAGCCTCAATTGTTATACAAATTACAATCTCTTTCAATTAGTTGTTGGAAACATTGAAATATTATGACAAGAGGGCAAATGTGGTTATGACAGTAGTTTGCTGGTGGTGACCCATGAACAAAACACCACCAACAACCAAATATTGTGTCTTGAATCTCGGTAAATGGTTATAAATGAGACTTGATGATGACGATGAGAAGGAAGACCCTCAATATGTGGATATGTGTGTGTGCAATTTCCGACATTGCTATAAATCATGGACAATATAATAATAAAAGTATTATTCTATTAAAATTGTCTGCCAAATGCAATAAATCATCGATTGATAGAGTCTTTTTTCCCTAAATGTGTAATGTAGACCGAACACTATTAAAATGCCATATTTCCCTCTCTCTCACTTTCTTTCTTTAAATATTATAGGACATATTATCATCACCAGACAATACTATTTTTTCCTATTATTCTTTTTTTTAATACAAAACGGAAATAATCGTTCATTACAAGCTGATCTATCGTTTCGTTCCGGAGAACGATTGAGGGGGCATACATTTATGAGATTACATTTAGGTCATCCTATATATATATGTTGTGAATTATTGTGTGGTTTGATCTTTCCTAAAAATTAATCTCAGTTTCGGCAAATAAAAACTTAATTAGACTATATCCCTTATATAAAATGGGTACAATTCAATTTGCATATAATAAGGGAAAGGAGATAACAACAAAACAAGAAAAAAAGAAAGTGAGTGAGAGTTAGAGGATCAGACATGAGCGGCAACAAACAAATAGTAATAAAAAAAAGAGACGATCACAATAACAAGAATAAAGAATACAAATCTATTTGCGTGGGTTGGATAGGATGACATATCCAAATGAATCTAAATGGCATACAAATAACGGACAAGTTGTGTCAGCACATGGTAAACGTTCGGTTGACAAGGCAAACAATGAAATTGGAGAAGGCAACTTCACTGCAATGTATTTTTTATTCAATGTGTATGTATTGTACAAAGCGTAGAAGATATCTTTCTAGTATCGACTCTCCAGAGTCATAGTACAAACACTTGACAAAAGGCAATGAATCTAAATGGACTAAAGTCTCGACACAACAACAACAACAACAAGAATAATAATAATAACGAAAAAAATATGTCTACATCACCAGCAAACCATCTTAGAACATATGGGGTGCCGCCGGACCCGGTTCGTTATGCTTGCGACCATATAAAACCAAAAATAAATAATAAAAACATAATCGTTCAAAGTTTTGTTGCTCATTCATTCAGCGTGGACTATGTTGATGAATGTCGCCGCCGGCTTCATTCATTCATGATAAACGGACGACAACATGAAACGTCGCAAGAGAATTGAATAGAAATGTGTGTTTGGATGAGAGAATAAACGAATGAGTGGTTGGTCACTTTGCAAATGTATAAGCATAAAGATAAAGCAAAACAACAACAACAACAATAAGCACTCGAGCATAATTGCGATTAACACGATCAGTCGATTTTGGTATACAACAAAAAAGAAGTATAAAATGCAAACAGCAAAAAACAAGACATCCGATTTAGAATGAAACAAATGGTTAACTCAAGATAAATTGAAAAAGCGTGATGTCTTGAAACGACTGTCGATTTACTATGCCCAGATTTAATTCATTTCTCTTTCTAGTAAAATATTTAGATTTTTCTCTTTTTGAAAAAAGAAGATCTTATTGCTTGTATTCATTCAAATTGCATATAGTTAGAGTACATATAAATATAACTAAATGAACAAATTCCAATTGAACTAGACTGTTTGAATCATATTATTGTACTTTTTTATGTTTCTGGTCGTTCGTCAAAATGGTTGAGTAAATATGTTTGGACGTGATCGTTTAAAAAAAGTATACAGACATAAAAGTATCCATATGGTTTCAAATAATGAAAAAAAAGGGAACACACTAACACACACATACACACACACACACATATACATTGCGAATGAATGCAACAAAGTAGACGAGAACAGAACGGAATGGACACATGTCACACATATGCCAAGTTTTGAGGCAAACATTCACTTTTTTTCCTTGTTCAGGATAACAGTTTTTTGGTATATAACTTGATTATCCGCAATGGGCAATATGAGGGTAGATTGTTGGCTCAAAATGAGGACACTCACACACACACAAGTGGTGATAATGTTCCACATTTGAGTACATTGAACGAGGAAGAGTCCAAGTAGTTCAAGTGTCCTCAGGTAGTCGTACATTGTAGATAGGATAGCAAGCAAGCAAGCAATTGTACACACACACACACACACACCAGGGCGACGTAATTAGTCGACAAGCAAATTAGGCCCAAATGTACGGCACGTCCAGGAAAAATTGACAAACTGAAAGTGAGAGTAGCTGAATTAAACACGGAACAGTGTGTGTGAGTGTGTATACGATCGGTCAGTAGGTTTCCCACAATGTATAGGTTCCCATTTTGTACAAACACATTTATCATTCGAATGCAATTGTACAGCATATATGATGACCCTATTGACCATCTTCTCCTCTAAACTAATTATTGTTTGAATTCAATGAAAATATTGTAAATTGGGATTAATCCAAAATCCAAGGCTACGTATATATATATATATATATTAGAGCATCATTTTCTAATCATAAAGTTTGAGTTTTGATCAAACAAAGTTGACAAATGGAATTAGAACTAAAACTAGATCAACGTGGACAAATGAGGAACATAGATGTCGATGACGATCTTTGGAAGGAGAGAGAGAGAAGTGAGAGAATGAAAGTGGGGAATTATAATGCGACATGACCAAGTTGTAAATTGGTGGTATGCGGACATATTGCCTCAGTTTCAGAAATGAACATTTAATGTCTCATTAATAATAGATGAATGCACTCACTCACACCATGAGAATAAGAGAAAAAGAGAGAAAGACAATGACGATGAAGCCACTTGCTCCCAGTGGTCAAGTTTCAAAGCAAACTAAATAACCAAAAAAAAAAAAAAAAAATAACTCACTATAGTGATCTGTGTTGAACATAAATCTATTAAAAGTCGAATGGTGTGCTCACCTTGTTGCCTATTGAATATGTTGTACACCAACAAAAAACAGCAGAAAAAAATTGATACAATTGTGATCGATTGTTTCCAAATGTTTACTAATGGAACCTAGAGTACAAACATTTATCATCTCCATTGAGACGACGACAACAAGGAAACATTCGATTAGATGGTTAACAGTTGGCTGTCTCACGCGCTAATACATTTAGGTTCAGTCGGATCTTGGTACTAGACACTTGAAACCATTTTCCTTCCATCGCCTTCTTTCGAGATTGACATACTCAAATGGAATGTGTGTGTGTGTGAATGCTCATAGGACCGTATGAAGAGGCATTCAATTAGTGGACAATCTGACTTTATACTTTCATTTTGATTCAAACATTTGAATTGTACTACTCCATTGGTATGTGCCACACTTTCCCAATGTGTTCCATCAAGAGGAAAAAAGAAGCAAAGCAATGCAAGCATATATCAAACCATTGAATCATGTATTGAATCATGAAAGAAATTGTGGACAAGATGGAAGATAGGCGTCAAATGAAGCTATCGTCTTATGCTTGAAAGAATATCAATAAGCGTTTACAAGCACAAAACCTAATCCGACACGCCGTAATGATGGTTCAATATTAGTGTGACGGGCGGCGGCTGAAGCTAAGGCGAATGTCGGCTGCAATGCGGCACCAAAAGAACGAAGAAGAAGGAAAAAAATTGCTAGCTTGGCCACACTGAACGTTGAATATAATTCCCGGAAAAAAAATTGTACCAAAACAGCATGTCATATTTGTGTCTAATGGCAATCCTCGGTTGCATCCTTCGATAATCCACTACTATGTGATGGTGATGGTTTGGACTATGGTCGAATACACTAGACACAGAATCCAAGTCCGAAACCAATATGTTCCTTCCAATATGAGCTGAAGGTCATCATCCAAACCGAATCGGATTAGACCCATCGGGACCGTCGAACATATATCTTATAGTGTGTTTGATTGGAATCGTTTCCCATTAGCACTTGGCAAAATGTTACAACTTCTTACTGTTATAGTTTGATTAGATGATATTATTGAAACAGTTAAGAGCGCAAATGAACGATTGGACGAATGTACATGTTTGTGAAGTCATGATATAGCCAATAG
Organism: Blomia tropicalis; assembly: GCA_029204025.1. Taxonomy (NCBI): domain Eukaryota; kingdom Metazoa; phylum Arthropoda; class Arachnida; order Sarcoptiformes; family Echimyopodidae; genus Blomia; species Blomia tropicalis. The sequence continues at coordinate 8,229,386 of CM055090.1, forward strand.
AGACGACCAGAATCAATAATTGCCTATAGCCACACTAATGGCAATCCCATACACTCAATGATCATTATTACAAGTCATAATAATGAAGTGAAGAACTAACATCAATTATTAATTCTCCATCATCAACCAAACCAAAATGGTAAGGTAGTGAAAAGAGTATTCATTGTGTGAGGAATCGGTGCAATTCATATATTGTGGCTTTGATGAAACGAGCACGATTCATTCCACATTTGAACAAAGATTGCCACCGATAATAATAATAGAATAATCATTAATAATGAAATCACTATTCAGATGAGATAAGTTTGATTGCATTGCATTTTTTGCTTGTTGTTCAAAAGTTGTGTGTACTTATAAGTATACAGTGTCGAGTTTTGATTAATATTTGATCATCAACAACATCATTGGAATACCAACACTGAAAACGAACCAACCGAAAAAAAGATCAACATTTCTTCTTGTTGGTACGCGAAACATGTCGTCACAATGGTAATCATGCAAATGGTCCAATGATGACCAATGTCCTATTGTCACTAGAAACGTTAACCATAAATAGGGACAAATGCAACACTGAATAAATGTGAATATGCATTAGCACGTTTCACGCTTTTCCCCATTTTGATGGATTCAACTTTTATACCAAAATTCAAACAAACAAAATAAATCACTAACAACATTTCTGAAATAGGAGTACAATTAATGGATAAATGCAATCTAACCAACCAACCAACCAAAAAAAAAAAAGATTATTCCACACAAGAATGTGTTAGTATCAACTAATTAATTTGCAAAATTGAAGAAAGTAATTATATATATTTTTTTTGTTGCGTAATTCTTGCACATAAAATATGGTCATGTTCTTATGTTGTTTGTTGTAATGTACATTGTATTGTATTTAAACATTGTATGTACTGTTGCAACCATTATCTTAGTTGTTGCAACAAACAAATAAATAAATATACATTAAGAAAAAGGAGAAGAAACCGAAGAAAAAGAAGAAGATCCGGTATTAAACCTCATTATTTAATAGTTAGCAATAAGTGAATTGTGTTTCGTAATTCGTAATCATAGCTTTCACTTCAACACATTGTACCAACAAGAAAAATATAAAAAAAACAGGTAACATGGTCCGGAATGCTGATAGTGCAAAATAAAAACAACAAACGGAAACAAAGAAAACAAGAAAGCGATCGATCACTAATAAATATGGGAAAATGTTAACAAGAAGTCTCTGTTCTATGTGTGTGTGTGTTGTGTTTGTCTCCGTTTATTCCGTTTGCCTTCTGTTCAAATTCCAATCAAACAAAAAAAAACAAAAACAAAACAAAAGATTTATGTTGACCATCGTGTATGATATGTATACTGATTTATCAAGATTTATCATTATTATTGTCACCCAATTTGTTTTGTTTTGGTATGATGATTAATGACGTGAAGAATGTCTTATTACAAATTTTGGTCTCAAAATTAGGGAGAGAGTGAGAGAAAGGAAAAAATTGATGCAATGAGCGGAAGCTAGTTGTAAATAAACATTAAATTATCACATAAATTACTGACAACAGATGACACAAATTGATGAGAAAGATTAAGGGAAAAAACATTGAATTGATCAACAAAATAAAAAACCTTGTGAGATGCAACAATATGACACAAAACCACAGATTGATGAATGTTGAATATATTTATTGAATCTAATTCAATTACCAAATTCAGAAAGATGTTATGATGATGATGATGAATAAACTGAATGTTTCAACAGTACGACTTGTTTGATATTTTATTTTGTAGTGGTAGTAGTAGATGAGCAAAACGTAAATGAAGGTATTTATAAAACTTTATGAACAGGAAAAAAAATATGAATGTGTTTTCGGTTGGAAGCACAAAACTACCACAAAAAAAGATAGATAAAAATATGGATAAATGTCGACGAAAAGGAATGGAAATGAAGAATATGAGAATGGATGAATTTGATGATGAAAGGATAATAAAAACGTACAAGAACGAGGGAACGAGTAAATGAAGTAATGTTGCGCGTCGACTAATAATGCACTGTTTCCATTCGAATTGATGACGGACGCGCGGATAGAATCCGACTGAAACGATCGAGTGAAGAAACGGAATCGAGTCTAGCAGCTCGGTGGTTATGAGGGGCCCCGTTAAGAAGAAAAAAAATTTTGGAATACACATTCACCAATGTGAAAAGAGAGAGAGAGAGAGAGAGAGAACGGGCGAGAACAGAGAATGAATGAAGGAAAGTGAATGAGTGAAACATAGACACAGACACAGACGTACGCCTAGATCTTTTAGGTGTAGGGGGAAAGAACAGAATCGGGACACACAATCCGTGTTGTAGTGGAAGTGGCGTTGTACAGGATGGGGTGTCCTCAACAATTTGTGTAGACTGATGTTGTTGATGGCGCTTTGGAATACAGAACGAACGAACGAAGACATGCAGAAGGAAAGTTAGCCACCAAACAAACGAATATGAATGTAGAGTGCCAGTCCGGGGTGAAAAAGAGCGTGAAGATTCTGTGTATGTGTATTGTGTGTGTGTGTGTGTATGTACGGTGGCGGCAACGATAATACTCGGAGCCGCGAAATCGGATAATGCTTATACGTCGCGGGTATACAACCACTGTGACGATGATGATGGGCAAGAACATTTTTGCCTCATAAATGTACACACTCATATATTCATTCATTCACTCCTCCTTGGTCCCGGACTTTGGTTTGCGTGTGTCTATGGTCGAACTCACTCAATTCACTTCCATTCTTTACTTTTTCCCCCTTCTCCAACTCTCAATTTGCCATTGATAGCGCCGCGCCGCATTTCGTCTCCCATTTTTTTTGTAGGCATATATAAAGCAAAGATAAAAGCAATTCCAAGTTTGAGTTAAAGTTCGAACACACACACACATATACTGACAATATGTTCTGACGGATAACTAAAATTTTGGTCGATTTGGTTCGGTTTAGTTCAGGTTTTGTTTTTGTTTGATCGAATGACGCCCAACTTTATGAAACAACTATTCGCCACTAGTGATAAGTTTCATTAGAAATGATGAAACACTGACTGAAACGAACCGACACATAGAGGTGTAGGTGAAGAAGGTGGAAGGGAACCAAAAAAAAAACCAGAGAGGGAATAAAATGGTTATTTACGAGCATGATCGAACAAGTGACAAGTCTACCTCAAACTAAATGTTAACGATTGACCTTAAATTGAACATTATCCCCTAACAAAAATAATAATAATACGGCGACAAATGAAATTTGGTTCGCCTTCTTTTGATTCAGTTGGCCAATGTGTCATTTTCTTCTTCTTCTTCTTGCTTTAACCCATTCACCATTAACACCAATTTTGGCATTTGGTATTAACACAACCGAAACCCATCATCAGTTGCTTATTTTTTTTTCGGTGACAGCGTCAAATCGGCGTTGCCAAAAAACAAAACAAAAAACAATTCGCAACACCCAACCAACGATCAAAAACCTATAGACCAACAAAACACGAAACACTAATGAAGACATTAAAGGTCGGATCCATTTTCATTGAATTGATTTGGGACTATTGCCAATTGAGTGTTTTTCTTGGTTTTATGGTTTCAAAAGAATGGCGCAGCTAGACTACCAGTTTGAGATTTTTTTTGAAGTATAATTCAATATAAATGGAGATGAAGATCATTTATTTTGCTTAGACATTATATGTTCATCATTATCCCCCGGGTTGAAACTTGTCAACCATTTTTTTCTCTTTGCTTTCGGTGCATTTGTTAATGCCACCCGAAATGCCATAACTTGGACTCGTAAACTCTCGCACACAACATACGATTAATACGAATATATGTTTGCATAATCGAGTTCAACCAAAAAGACTGCTGTGCTTAAGACATGGATACGTCCGGTACTCTCTCACACACACCGAGCCATTGACATGCAATTTTGTAGTTTCGGGTGGTAGACCAATGTCATTGTACCATTGAAGTTGCTGTAACATTTTTTGTTGCTGTTGTTGTTGTTGTTGTTGGGGATGCCAATTGGGAAATGGAGAAGAAAGACCTCACAAAAGCCATTGCATTGCATACACCCATCAAAAGATCTAGACATATATGATGATGTTGGTGACAAGTATATACCACCGGGAGAGAGAGAGAGAGAGAGAGAGAGAGAGAGAGAGAGAGAGAGAGAGAGAGAGAGAGAGATGTCATAAATTAAGCGACATCTCACATACGCACACACCAAAAAGTCCTCAAACGATCTCATATCCCGTCATCATTCTCCTATTTTCGTATTCATTTTGCCCTTCCAAGTATCGTTCGTATATGAAATGATTTGTATATGACAATCAAACGCCTACATGTGTGTTGTGTCAATCTATCATAAATGAGATGTTGCTCTACTTCAAATTGAATCCCATTCGTGATTAACCGAGAAAGACCGAAGCAAAAAAAAGAGAGAGATAGAGAGAAAAAAATGTTAATCGAAAAGCAACCCAACCAATTGATGACAAAATATATTTGTGGTTCAATTCTTTGTGTTATATGAAATGTCATATCAAATGAAAAAAAAGACAACGATAGCAAGTAACACATTTACACATACACACAGAAAAAAAATGGAAGCCTTCCATTGACAACTCGTTTTCGTAATTAATTGACTCACAAATTAAGCAAACGACAAACTAGTCGACTTTGATCAAATTGTACGCACACACAATGAATATATAACAAAAAGTTTTTTTCTTCCAGTAAATCAATATAAAATGAAATAAAATTGCTACAATCGGAATTGTTTTTCAACTCCCTCTCCCCAAGTTCATTTCTTCGTTCCATCAACAACAAAAAAAAACATTCAATCGAACTTCATACGTATTCTATCATTATTTGAATATTTGTGTGTGAGAGAAAGAGAATCCCATCCTTTTCCACTTCATTTCGATCCATGATTCATTGATTCCAACATAAATCATTCTCTCATTTTTTTATTATTTATCATTCAATTGAGTATCCCATGTTTACCACGATTTCATTGGCATAAACTTAGATGGCACAAGCGAAGCTACACACATTCGATTCATCAAAAGCACAAAAGAAAAAAAACGACAAGAAGAAACAGGTTTCTCCGTTTCGGTATTTGTCGCACATAAGATCGGGCGACACGGCGCGTCATTTATCATCTTCCACGGTTCCTCAGTCGATTGTATACCCTCTGAATTGTGTGTGTATAATACGCGAACGTTTCAATTGTTACGGTGAGAACATTGCCGATAAACATGTTCAATATGCTAATCCATGGCTTCAACCTTTCCTCACGGACTTCAACATAATTGACTGTGAAACAACTGTGATATAGCAAGAAAAAATAGTATAGTTACTTAGATGATAGTAACCACCACCACCACCACCAGTAGCACTTTGAGATCGGTCTATTCATCTTTGGGTGCGCACATTGGTGCTGATATCGGAGAAAAGAAAAATGTGAATGAGATTCGGAACTAAGTATATTAGGGAAACCAAGTATATTTACGTTGTCAACCCCTTATGGTGGTGGTAATATTTGTCCAATAAATTTTATACAATAATAAGAATGAGAATTGATATAATCACAATAAAACCATAATTCGTATGGTGATATTAAACGTGATCAAGTGAAAGAGTATGATCCCATAGACATTGACACTGGGATTGCACTAAACCTAATTGAAATACAAATGAAATATTTTTGTTTTTTTGGTGCATTGTTCATATACATATATATGGCTCATATATGCCAATGGGAACAAAACGATTTTTGATTTTGTCCAATGATACCAAATGGGCGACGACCTATCCGATCATTAGTAGCGCCAAGGCGATAATAGACGAACCGAGGTCGAATGGTTCATCAACCAGAGAGATGTACGATTGAGACAACCTTTTTACAAGAAAAACCATTTTTGGACAAACAGAGTGGAAAAGAAAAAATCATTTAGAGATACAAACGATTCGATTAACGATTGTGTGTATATAGATACGCCAAGATTTAACAACACAATAACAGACACAAGAACGAACAACACGAAAAGGGGTAAAACAATCAACTTGACTCGGGGCCGGCTAATGATAATAAAAAAATCATGCAAAATAGAGAGAGAGAGAGAGAGAGAGAGAGAGAGAGAGAGAGAGAGAGAGAGAGAGAGAGAGAGAGAGAGAGAGAGAGAGAGAACAGGCATATTTTCAAGTGGATTCAAATCTTAACATTCCAGATGTGGAACACTAGACAAAATTTGACAACTTCATGTTGATAGGGGCCAATTACCCCACAAACCGTTACCCCCTTCGATCAAAATGTGTCAAATAATGTGACAACATTAGATTAGACATGAAACACAGTAATACAAAATAATGTATCGATCAAAAAACAGTGAACGAGCGAATAAGCGACAAATTATCCTCGACCTCGACCCATAATATATTGTCAAAATATCAAAAAATGGTGAAACAATCGATCGTAAGAGTCGTGGGGGTGATAATGGGACAAAGATTTTCAACAGGCGACTGTCGTTCTTGTTGACCAAAAAAACTAAAAAAAAATCAGTGTCCATCTTGTCTCTTTGAACGATCTTTTACACTCTATTTTTAGTTTCTCTCCATTTCTCAATGTGTTTTTGATTCTCGAGTCAACAAGCAATGAAAGAAAAGAAATTGTTTTCTTTTTTTTTTTGAACAAACACAGAGACCCGTAACCCAATGAAATGAATGTATGAATGAATGAAATGAATGAATAAGGCAAGTCCTATTGCCCGTTTCTCTTCCAAAACACGATGATGATGGTGATGGTGGTGGATTATCGTTTCGCCTTACATACCGAAAAATCGACGCCCTTGACCGTGATCTTCAGCTTCCCATACACCAGTGGGCAAAAGGAAGCCACTGACACGAAGACATCGATACATGACAGTGATGGGCTACATTGCTCTCTGCTCCCATTCTTTCACTTAGTGACTTAATTCTCTCCTGGTCTTTTTCTCTCTCTCTCTCTCTCTCTCTTTTCTACCAAGATCATTCGCTCTCTCTCTTCCCTAGGTTGGTTGGTTGGTCGGTCGGTTTCGTATTTATATAATTCATTCTCAACCTGAAGCTCAATCATAGGAGACCGGCACCCCTAAATGGCAGTGTCACACGTGAATGGACCACCATAAACCAATTGGTCAAATGTCATTGTGTCATTTGTGTATGTGTTATTTGTGTTAGTGAATCAATCTATGGAACTTTTATTATCTACAAATGAATGTGCTGCATTTTATATTCCACTTTATTCCAACCATTGATCAATTCAATTATACAATTGTCATCTATCATTTATCTATACAAATTTTCGTCTTCAAATCACCGGGATATTTTAATGATTCATCAACTAATTCATATTCTTTGGCATATGACTAAAATAAATTTACGGACTTTAATGTGGGGAGAAACTATCTAGTGTTTGTGTGGACTTTTTTTTTGCTGTTGTTGTTGTTTGAATTGTGGTAAACAAGTTGTGTGACATAAGCAAATTTACTATGCGCACTAAATGGAGCAAAGTGAAACGAAACGACCAAGTACAATGGAAAACATATAAAGAACAAGACAATTTGTTCGCCTAAACTGGTCATGCATAAGGCTGAAGAATCAACGTTCAGCGTCGTCTTCGCCGCTGCCGCCGTTGTTGCTGCTATTGCAAATGCTACCGACATCGTCGTCGTCTTCGTCTTCAATCGTCGTCAATCGACATCGTCTTCAAACTAACATCATACTCAACTACTCATTTCAATGAAACTGTTATATTATATAATATATAAAAAATAAATAAATAAAAAAAACGTTTCACTATTGTCTCATCTATATTATTGTCAAAAGACGTCTTGCTGTTCAATCTCATCCATTTAAGAATCGTATTGTTACATCGACATCGTTCACTTCATTCATTTCAAGTGTCCACCAAGTTCCCGACCCGAATTGTGACCAACTAGTAGTAGTAAATAAAAAAAAAGTAGAAGAAGAAGAAGAGAAGCATCGGCTTACACCTATCGGTATCCCATTCTCAATTGAATTGATTTGGTAATATCATTGAAGCGCGGCAACCGAAAAAAATAAATAAATAAAAGACAAACACAGAATAAGACAAACAAATAAACACAAAAGTGTCAATCTATTTGGGATGCAATCGAAACCGATACTGGTCGTGTGGTGTTCGTACAACAATGGCAAGTTGGAGCCGTAAGTGAGACTCGAACGGTATCAGCAAACAAACAGTCATCAAATTAGTTTCCTTCACACAAAAAGAGTCTTTCCCTTTGTTTTTTTTGCTATTTGTTTCTCCTAGTTTTCTTGTTGTTCTTGTTATTGTTCATCATTTCCATGTGTTTGCTATTTGACAACCACACTCGGCATTCATACATTATCTTCAATTCATGCCAATCCAATCGATCTATTCAATCGATGGTTCATTCAATGTCCAACATAGAAAGATTATCCATAATGAATAGATCAAATATTTGTTGGTGTTTGTTGAAAATATAACTCAACAACAACAACGACAACTGAAAATCAAATTGTATCAAATCATTTTATGCTTGTGGGGTCAAACAAACAAACAAAAAAAATCCTTAAGGCTGCTACACGACACCTAACTAATCATCAGCAATCGACCTCATCGACCCATTACTATCAATTGGTAGTATCGAATCAAATTGCCGAATCATTAATCGGAAAGAACTAAGAAACGAATGATCAAATTGATTGGAAGCAATCGTGTGGTTGTTCAATTGCCCACCACAATGTCCATCTGATTGTGTGTGTGTGTGTGTGTGTGTGTTTGTGTGTACCAATTTACCGATCAGTGATCATCGATCACCAAGAGAAAAAAAAACCGAAATCAAATTCACAGAGTCTTCAATCAAAACAAGCGAACAAACAAGCAAGTAAACAAGCAAAAAAAGGGTCATCTCATCACTCATCTCAACGCAACAACGATATTGGACAATCTTAATTTTCCATCTTTGTGTGTTATTTATTTAACATTATCCTTTGAAGCAAAACAAAGTAAAGACAACGACGACGACGGTGAAAAGGACGAAACTAAACGGACAAGTCGGAATGCGACCGACCATAAGGTCTATCAAGGATTGTTGGGATAACAGAAACGTTCACGGCTTAAATCATCGTCGGCATCGATCGCACTCAACCAAAGCGACCAATGTGAACATGAACATGTCACAAATACCGACGCCGCCGACGCCGTCGCCATCGTCGCCGATGACGACAAGTTGGAAAGTTGATCTAAAGGAACAATCGGATGAAGCGATCGGTTGGAAGGTGTCGTCTCGTCAAACGTGTCCGTTATTACCAATGATGATGATGACAGAGAAAGCAACCGAAGGCGAGAACGGGACACGAAGTGGTGTTGTCCATATGAGACAAAGGTAATCATCATTTGGATAGTATTTTAGTTTTGACACGGTAGCCTAATGTCATAGCTTTTGCCTTGTCTCCACACACACACACTCAATCCATCAGTAAAGGCTTTTCCCTCCCCCCGAAACCCTCCATCATATTCCATTCACGCACACTATGTGTGCACAATTCGGATCGTAACATCTCATTAGCACCCTTTACCAGTTTAGTGAACAGTTTAATTATCGTACAATACAGAGAGAGAGAGAGAGAGAGAGAGAGAGAGAGAGAGAGAGAGAGAGAGAGAGAGAGAGAGAGAGAGAGAGAGAGAGAGAGAGAGAGAGAGAGAGAGAGAGAGAGAGAGAGAGAGGCCAATAATTAGCAAAAGTCTTGACGTTGAATGTTCTCTGAGATTCTCTCAGTGTAAGGGTACATATAATATGTCACCATTTATTGTTTCAAGTGTTTGTGTGTTATTTAATATATTTGGTACATAACGGTCGGTTAAGAGACTGACCAATTGTTCATCTAATGTGTCGCAACCCTGTTGTCGTCATTGTAATATATTGGCCCCGTTTTTTCCCTATGTGTGTGTGTGGCTCATAATTGGCGGGTTGTCAGTTTTGATTAGTCAATTCGTAATTAAGCTCGCACTGAAACGGAAAGAAAGAAAGAAAGAAAAACACATTGAAGCAAGCGAATGATTGTGGGAACTTTATATATATATCTTTATGTTATTGTAGTTTCCGATTTTCTCTGTTTCTGGTATGTGTTCATGATAGAAACGAATGGGTTTATGTCGATTGTAGAATATCAATCAATCACAATTAAGTTGACTGTTCCCTTTGATGAAGATGATGAGGATGATTGTTGTCTTGAAACATATTTCATTTAGGGAGGGATCGTCCCGACAAAACAAAACATAAAAAAAAGAGTTCGGACAATATGTGTTCTATCATTACAAAACTGTGTCCATCTTCTTCATTGTGTATGAATTCTCATCATTTTTTGTGTGTGTGTGTTTGAAATTTGAAAATTTCCGTACCGTGTTCCGTAAAGAATTGACCGATTATAATAGGTGAACCAATTTAGAGTCAATTATTGGGTGAAACATGCGGGTATATAAAGGGAAACATAGAAGAGGGTGAAATCTGAACATTGATTTGTCTTATTGTTTCGAATAGGAGAGAAAATGAATAGGGAGAAAGGCAGGGGAAATGTACTATTACAATTGCACAAGACACTAGACAACAAAGGATGAAATCGGTCGAACAATTAGCAGTTCCATGCTTTATACACGACGGGAGTCGACACATTAGCCGATAGGAATAGACTGCTACAAACAAGTAGATTCCATTGAGTTGAGACCGCCGCTGCCGCCGCCATCATTATCCAAAATAGCGTGTACTTTGAGCATCGTGTCCGGTCAACTTATCTCAACGTATTCATTCAACATTCAAATCGGTATAAACAACAACAATTGAATATTTATTATCTCAAGTATTATTTAGTGAACAAAGATCATGAAAATGGGTGGATCACAACACTCACACTCTACACTAAATTATAGATCTTGTTCTATGTCAAATGACGATGATGATGATGATCTATTCTATCTGGTCACCCACTTTTCAATCCTATTTTGGTTCAATTTATTTATTTTTTTGTGTATGTGTGTGTGTCACAGATTAAAAGTCGACTTTTCTTCTTTCAATTTCTTTCATCTCATCACTAAATTTGTTTGACATTCAACATTTTAGTCTTTCTAATTTTTTCTATCTCTCTCCGTAACTCATTAGTTTTAGTTTGAGACTCAAAATAAATATTGTAGAATAGCTGAGCAACACACACAACATAGTAAATTAGTTTGAAAGTCAACTCAATTCTCGGACTCGATTGTTAATTGGACCGTCGGTTTGAGTTGGATTAGAATCATTTATTTTTTGACAAGCAAAGCTATGAATGAAATGAAATGAATTGAAGTGAAGTGAATAGTGAGAAAGGGTAATATGAGCATGATGCATGACCAACACACAAAAACAAGACGATAAACTATTGTAGACGTTACAGTATTATATATATATATGGGATCTATGTCTATAGTGACATTCAAACCTACATGTAGCACTTTTTTTTTCTTCTCCTAACTCAGTTGTCTATTCAATTGGTCCTAATTGGCCTTCAATTAGTGCACTATCGCAAATGGAGATGTCATCATTAATTGGCGACGACGACGGCGACGACGATGATCCACGTCAATCTCTTTTAGTTAAGATCTTTTTCACCAAAAAAACAAAATTGGGAAAAAACTTTTGCACATTTTGAACTTAAATTGAACGACTTAGAGTATGCAAGAGTACATCAGAACGATTTACGAAGTTAAATTCACACTTGTCATTGATGAACAATCTCCGTTCATATCATATCGAACGGTTCATCGAGCCATGCAAATTGCTACCCATTTTTTTGCTGTTGTTGTTCCGCTTTTTTTACCCTCTTATTTCTTGTGATGAGATTATTGTTGATCTGATCTGATGGCTAAAGGAGAAGGGGTGGACGTCGTAAGTATATACATTCGTGAAAGTTATGTAACGAGCCATTTTAGTTGCCAAAATGTTGGCACCAGTCAATTGCCAATTGGCACGAACATACAAACCAAACTGTCTAATACGCTCTCTCTCTCTCTCTCTCTCTCTCTCTCTCCCCACACAATTGGTCGAATGACACCGATTGACATAGAAGAGGAACATGGCAAAGAAATGTGTGCCACAGATTAATGATGGCCAGATACTTGGTGGTGGTGGTGGTGGTGGTGGTGGTGACACTGATGAGTGTACAATTGGTTCAATGCCACAATGGACCATTCGAACATAGAGAGACACCATTCTAGTTTAGTTTTTCTTGGTTAGTTGTTGGCAAAGATGCGTCAAAGATTAGGACTCCGTTACATTTAGATTTGATTGGTGTCTACTAATGACCTGGTGGCGAGTACCAAACGTAGTTCGTCGTCACGCTCACCCTTCTCGTCTCACTTTTTTGTTGTACAATATAATGATATGAGACACACACACACACACACACACTCAAACACAAAGAAAACGAGTAGGAGAAATGGAATCACTGGGTTAGCAATCGATTGTCAAGTTGTAAGTATGCTTTAGGTTTAGTATATATAAGCATCGATGAAGATCGTAAATGGTCGTCGGCCCAGTTTAACAACTGGCAAGTATTCAGCCAAAAAATAAAGTAGTAAGCCGGACAGTTTGCATAAATGGACCACACAAATGATATATATGGGGGCAAGCAAGTGTGGTAATCGTGCCAATGTCAAGTGAAATGTGTGCGCTCACGCTTTTTTATTCGGTTATTGTTACGGTGGGTTCTTTCTCTCTCCTGAGCGTCCGATTTGTTGCTGATTACACTTTGTGTCGGCTTCAATTGTAATAAGCTTCAACTCATTACCTTACCAGAAAAAAACGACTTATGTCCATTTGCCATTGCATTGTTGAATTGGTATGGTATATTATATAGCAGATATATATATATAAACCATAAGCAGATATCATAAGCAACAATGATAAAACGATGATGAATAAATATAATAAAAAACCATTTTAAATAGTTTAATGTACTTTGTGTGAGAGTGGAATAAAATGAAAAAGTGGAATCGTTACCGTAAATAGTCTTTTGTTGCCCACAATTGTTCATCGTTGACAACAAACACACACAAATGCAAACATTGATGCTGATGATCGTCGCCATCTATCCCATTTGAATATGAGAACAATTTTCTCAATTAAACTTAAGCCTAATATATGATAATTCCGTACATGTCCCAATGAATTTACATTAACTCGTCTTTCTCTCTCCTCAATTGAATCTATCCCCTCAAAGCGGATAAGAGGATTCATTCAATTAACTATTTATTGAACAAATAGAATTCAACACACAGAAAAAAAAATTACAAATCTGCTTTAGGGCAATGTCGATTGGTGTAAATACACAACTAAACCTAAGTATGGAAAAGCAATTAGTGATAGTTTGTTTTACCTAAATAGTTTTATACCTACTAATAATTTATTTCCGATTCTAATCAAACAACTATTATATATTCGGTACAGAGATCAACGTCGATCGAATAGAAATATTGGCATTCATATTCATTCAATGACTGCAATGTTGCTGTTGATCATTTTATTGTTGCTCAACTCTATTGAACATTCGATCGGATTTCGTCATGTAAATGATCAAACTGAAAATCGACAACAACATCAGCAGCAACAACAATCATCTCGAAAAGTATTCGACGACCTAATAAACGTATTTCAAGCAACACACCCATCATCATCATCATCGCATAGTCAACAACATCAACGATATCGTCGTTTCAGCATTTGGAACCGTCCATCAACAACAGCAAATGTTTCCACGAGTCTGTTTCGTGGTAGATTAGCAAACATTGGCCGTCCATTTCGTGCTATACAGGCTCGACAATGGAATTCGCCGGATACGTACAATCGGTTAACCCAATTCGTTCGACACCGTTTACATGATATAAGTGTTACGATGGGAGACAAACTTCGCCAACATGGTCGATCATTGGATGGGAGGATCAAGCAATTGCAATCATCGGCAAGCATCATCAATCAAACCACCACCACCGCAACAGCAACAACAGCAACAGCAACAACCACAACAGCGGCGGCCATAAACGAAACAATAAATGAACGTTCGAATAATAATAATAGTAGTAATCTTTCACGAAGAGCCGATGATACCACATGGGCCAATCAGATCGACAATGAACAAATGTTCAATTCAAGTGGTAAAAGTATGGAGAACAATCCACAGTACAAGTCTCCCACATTGAATGTAATCGATCTTGATCCGGACAAGACCAAGATTGCGCATAATATTTTGGTGGTACGTAAGACGGCACCGTCGAATGGGAACGGAAATGTCAATAACGATAAACACCGTCATGATCAATTGATCACCAAACATTTACCAACGCCGGCACCCGTTCTTGTATCGTCACACATCAAAACGTTCAATACGAATGCACAAACAACGATTCGAGTATGGACGACGCCGAGAACGCCAACCGATGATGAGATATTGGAGTTTAAACCATTCCGAAACAATCATCGACCATCGGCATTTATGAGTTTAGCAATGTGGAAATTGAAGAATAAGGATAAGATAACAAGTACTAATGGATTTCGTCCAACGACGACGCCGACAACAACAACAATGACAACATCAACGACGACAACGACAACTAGTTTTCCATTTATTACAAAGTATAGGCCAAGTACATTAGTTGGATTGACACGTGTTACCGAACGGGGAACGAGTACAACAAGGCCTAAGCCGAGTTCGACCACAACCACCACTTCAACGACCCAATCTCCATCGAGTACACGACGTGTGATCATACAAAATACTCGTCCATTGAATGGTGTGAATAGGTCGACAACAACAACAACAATCGGGACAAGTACCACAACGACCACAACGACGACGACGACAACTAAGGCGCCATCCTCAAGCGTATCGAATGAAGAGGATCCATGGAGTACGTTTGTGACGGACAATCCGACAACACCGACACCATCATCATCATCATCATCGGGCAACATCATTACGATTGGTGGCAACATTGGCGAGTTTGATTTGCCTATTACGCGACGTCCCGCGTCTACCAATGCAAACGAGAGCACTCAATCATTACAGACGCCAACGTTACAACAGCAACATCAACAACAGCGTCCAACAACGAATGGGAGCAACAACAATACCGGCGTTCAATTGGCGAACACAATGCAAACGACCTGGAGTGAGGTAATCACGAGTAAGCCAATTGATGCAATGTTGAACGGTGACCGTATCACCACCATTACCGAAACTGGCCCACTAACATCCACTGTTCCGACCAATTCGAAGGAGGATGATAATTCGATCGAATTGATGAAAGAGTACAATCAACAACATCATCACCACAATCACCATCACCAACACCAGCCACAACCACAACAACAACCGAAACCGGTGATTGGACAATCGAATGTGGTGAATAAGGTCAACTTTTATGTGGATAATGTACAAAAGAATGGTAATTCAGACCACAATTCACTGAAGGATGATGGTATTGTTATATTTAAGAATAATCATGGCCGACCACGACGACCACTTTCCACTATTCGGCCAAATATGGGAAAGTATGGCATTACGGTTAGGCCACCGTACGTAACCGATTTCTACCATCCAACCACATTGTCGGTACGGAAGCCGGCAATTACCGTTGCTAATATTGTGTCACATCGTGTTAAGCAACCGGATGATATATCGGCAAGCTTAACCGTACTTGATCCACCATTCGTACCGAATAGTTTTATGCAACTACCATTGAATACAACCATTGTACATAAGAATCTTTTGGTACCAATGAAAGAGGGTCGACCGAAACCCACATTCCCATCTCGTCCCACAACACATTTTCCCGTATATCCAGTAGTGGCTGGTATCACAAATTGGCAATCACAAACCACACCATGGCTTTTACCGGCAATGACCACCAGTGCACCGGAAGATCTATTCCCATTGGCAAGTAATGATGAATTTAAGTTACATTCAACCACATCAACACCAAGTCCACCGAAAACGATTCATCAAGTGATTGCCGTCCTAGCACCTGGTCAACCAATTCCATTTGATCATTCAATCAATAAGTACAAAGGTACAACATCGACTACAACATCGACAACTACTACAACGACGACGTCGACGACCACGACGACTCCAGCTCCAAGTACAAGTGCTCCAAGTCCTCCACGTCCACCCTCGTATCCGGTTGCAACCTCAGCCGGCTATGTAAATGCAATCTATGCTCCGCCAATGCCAATGATTAGACCGTCACAAGTATTGGAAGCACAGAGTCAAACGATTGTTAATTGGTTAAAACCATTGAACAAATTGGTGGACATGATCACTCCAAGTACATATGGAGCGGTTAGTTTTCTATCATTGGTTAAAAGTGCTCTTTATACATTGATGGTTATGCTTCTACCGCCAATTGCCCTTATGACTGCATTTACATTCGTTTGATTTTCATGTCAGAAATGTGTATCAAAATTGCTTCAAATGATGCTTCCCGGTGTGGCCGCCTCATCATAAAATGCCAACAACAACCTTTACCTATTTATTTTATTTATTATTCTTATATTCTTATATTCCCCTCACATCATACGTTTCCTACTTGTTACTTTTCCTTAATCTTTCATTGATTTTTCTTTTGATTTTCGATCAAATATTAAATAAAGTATATTTTATTAAAATGAAATGAACTATTTTTTTTATTAAGATTATAGTTCTAGGAAAACAGCATTGACTCTATTTGTTGACATAGAACCGATATATACTTTCCGATATTAATCCATAATAACTAATAGGTTAATCATGTTCAAACAAATTATACAACTATATGTAAACAATAAATAATAATCCTTTACATGTAATAGAGCATAGAATGGAATAGTAGTTTGAACATTTTCCCGTTTCTTCTACTGAAATTTGATGTTTTTCTTTTCGCACAACACAGCCTAGATTGAAGATGTCATCAATTATGGTAACGTATGAAAACCAATGTTCTCAATGGTTAATTGAGTAAATTAATTTCCAAAGAAAATTGTGAGATAGGATTTGATGAGAACATGGAAAGAATGGAGTAAGAATCGATGATGAAATATAGTCAATCTCACACAAATATCGATTCGGTCCAACACACACACAAAACGTATACATCCAAATTCACATAGTACAACTGAACTGAGTGGCGTTGTCAATATTCATTTGAATTTAATCTAAATTTAATTTAGATTGATCACACGACACAGTGGCCCACTGCTCCATTATTTTCATGTATAATCGAATCCTATACGGCAATTGAACCGATCGATCGATATTGTGTGGTTTTTTCGTTCAATCTCGTCGTCGACTATGTCGTTTCCATTGATCTCGAAAAATTGACTGTAAAGTGCCCTAAAGCAAACTGTGTCTCGATTGAATTCTCAATCTTCCATCGAGTATAAAGTGTAATCTAATCTAATTGATTGGAGTGGAAACATTACACAAGCAATTGGAAGATTGACTTACCAATCGGATGGACACACACACACAAACACACACATTTGAAAGACAGAAATTGCTAGAATCGATCCCGATAAGTGGTTTCGAAAACCATTTGCTAACCGAACCTAATCAATCAATATCAATAGTATCGACATATATCAACGGGTACCAATCGAATGGATGAGGTGCAAATTTAAATTAGTTTACTTTTAAAAAAAGATGATGGAAAAAAATATGACAAGTTCATCGAACACACATCGAGCATGCAAATTTGAATTGGCCATTGAAATGAATCGGAGGGAGGAAATGGAAATGATTGTAGCGTCAATTGACCGCAACCATCACTAACAACAAGCAAATTTTTCTTCTTCTTCTTCTTCTTCTTTTCCATTCAATTGAAATGGTGGTTGGTTGTGGCCCATCCTTTTTCATTTCAATAGTAAACATGTACATTGTTCTGGGTATCAAAAACTGAACCAGGTGAATGCATCGATGGTAAAGTCAACGACGCGCGGACGAAACGATCGTAAATTGGCCTCCAACAAACACACAACGAATGTCCGAGTGTCCATTCTGTACACACACACACACACACACAGACAGCGAATAAATAAAACAATCTCGCTCTCTCACTCTACCTTTCTCTCATCTAGGTTAATTAGCTCTTGGGATCGAATATAATCGTCTAGTGTGGAAGCAAATGAACAGGCAAAAGGCATTTCAACCCATTAATGGTGTGTCGAGGTACACTCACACATATATGTAGAGAAATATAGTCAAGCGGTGGACCGTTCTGTTTTTTAGATTTTTTTTCCTTCTATTTTATTTTGTGTTCAAAAAAACGATTCCTGGTGAGCGAGATTAGTGTGGAGAAAACGGCGACCAGGTTTCATGTGCGGCAATCGGGTAGGCACGTAAATTTATGAATCTAGATCGTTGTGACGATGGCCGAGTTCCGTATAGTAGTGGCTGGACACGTACCTCTCTCTCTCTCTCTCTCTCTTTCTCTCGCTCACAAAATTCATTCACTCATAAGAATAAGATGGCACAAGTGTGCCATCGGGACACAAGTTGTGGCACGACAACGTTTGTCGTCACATTTGCATGTGCTCCGAATACACATACGGCAGCGTTGTATCCAAATGTGTTCGCATGGCGCCTTGTGGTTCGACTAGAGTCATTCCAGTGAGTGAGTGAGTGAGTGAGTAGCCAACTACAAAGTCGACGATGAAGTAACCGATAGGACACACACACACACACAAGCACAACTGACGACAATAGACGTCATTTGAAGGTGTGCAAAAAACATTTTGGCAGTAGGTGGCGAAGCAACCACCGACGCCAACGAGAGAAAGAAAAAACTCTTGGACTACAGAATGCTAATGTCTCGCAAATCACACTAATCGACACAATCGGCTTTCTAGACTTATAATTAAGCCCACAAACGGTGGTGGTTGCGGTTTAGATTGTTGGCTGTTTGCCTGCTTTTTAGTTTGTTTGGTCGAAAACTCTAGGCTCTTTCACCCTAAGCTCAAAATCAACCTTTAAATAAAAAGAACAGCAATTTCATAAACCGAATCAATGATGATGATGATGATTCGGTCAACTCTCCTCAGTTGGTCAAAATTCTCTAGAAAAAAATAAAATAATAATAAAATAAAATAAAACATTGAACTCGTTTCCAAAATGCTCTTCAAAAATGTTTAATGCATTTCTATTCTCATTTATGACCCAAACGATCTACATTGTAATCCTCTCCCCGTTATCGTTGGCCATTTTAGACATTCTTGACCAACAAAAGAAGTATTCAATGATGGGCTAACAATTGTGTATATGAAAGTGTGTTTCCGCAAATAAATTTAGTTTTGATGATATATATTTATGTATCTAGAGATAGAGAGCGTAGGTACGATTCTGCTAAAATGATGCGAAATGATGTTGGCCTTCAAGGCGAGGCAATTAAAAAAAAAAGGTAACAATCACCAATCTAGCTGACCACCTGTCTGAGATCTTTGCAATTGTTGATGGGGGCAATCAGAAAGAGGACAGAGCTAACAACAAAAAAAATGTACAAAATGGAGTGTTGTGTTCATAAACTAGAATGGGTTATAATTGACTATGAATGTAAGGAAATATATATATATATATATAGCCAATACAGGTCATTGGAATGGCATCATCATCAAGTAATTCAATGATTTCAACATTCACATTGTGTGAATGTCCTGGATTTTGAAACAACCATTTTGCCTTGATATATCGGTCAATTCTGTTACAATTCTAAATTGAAAATAGAATAAACAGATGGTGAAACACACACGCAAAGGGAAAGGATGCAATGGAAATGAAATTACAGATGGTAAAGGAAAAATAAGTAATGGGCGTGAATGACAAATGACACTTTTAAGGCAAAACAAGAATTACATCAATCACAGACTGATGCATTAATATTGATATTGCATTAGACTAATCGTATTAGGTTGGTGAATTATTGAACATTATGTCCTCGGTGTTTTCGTATATCTACCTATTTTCTACGTTTGTTTGCTTGTAAGACTTGCAACATTCTTCAAACATTCGTTCGATGCTACCGGGTGGAAAAAAATTGTGTTTAGGCGAACAAATATTCGTTTGAGTTGAATACATATAAAACAAATAAACAAAACAAAACGAAACGAATCATAACCTATATATATATTCCCGAAATAGTAATTGGTAATGTATTAATTATGTATCAAATTGAGTTGTCCACAAATAAATCTTTTTTTTTTTGCTACACTAACTTGCTATTGGCTATATTCTTGTTTACGTCATAACAGTATCATTATTAATCGATTTTGTGGATTAGTAATAGTAAAACAACAAAAAAAAAAAAAACAAATATATTGACCATCCCAATTGTCCCATTTTGTGATTCATTATAAATGATAATTATTGACAAAGTAAACCCAAGAAAAGGTGGTACAAATGTCACTTCAAATATAACACACATTATTATATATAACAAATACAAATAGCCAACGGCTATAGTTGACCAAATATTGGTCAGAATCTCTTATGATGTTGAAATTGGAATAGACCTATTTTTGGTGCATGGAAAATTCCAATTTAAACTAATCTACCATAGAGTAATATGGCGGTTTTTGATATTTCGATTCTCCAATCACATTAATGTTTTAAAAAAATTCTATCATGAATGAATGAATGAATGAATGAATGAATGACCATTCTTCTTTTTTATGTTCTTTCTTTTTTCTAATCAACCGATGATCATGATCAAATGATGCGAACTATCGGTGCGAGAAGTAATAGAAAAAAAAAGATTGCACTCTATTTTATGATATGACTCGATTCAATACTATACATCAAGACTTTAAAGCAAAAAGTTCGGCACTCTTTAATTGTAATTGTGTAAATAATTGATAAAATTCCTCAAATAAATATAGTTAGGGTCATGCTATCGACACTATTGGCAAACAAAAAACAAACACACACAAAAAAAGGCAAAATAAAAACGAATTAGATTGTATAGTGAAACTTTAGTTATTCGAAAATTGTCTAGCCACACTTTTATAGCAATCGAACAAAAATTCTTCCATCCATTCACAGCTGCCATTGACTTTGAGATATTTTTTTTCTTTCTTTCTTAAAAAACTAAACCGAAATAATTTATACCGTATTGTTCACATGGCTACACACACAAAAAACTGGAAAAAAAAGAGTAAATAATGGATTCGGAAAATCTATTGGATACAATAAATTTAAATGCAATTCACTGCCGTGGACATAGATTCTAATTAGATTCTAATTAAGAAAATTACTGATGCTGAAGTTGAGTGGGTTGAGTGGTAAAATTCTACCCACTCTTGCCTTAGAATTTTTTTTCTGCTTTTTCAATCCAATCATCAGTGTTTGGCATGGAAACAAATTTGTAGAACATTTGTATGAACATAAGATCAAACAATGCATTCTGGTTCCATCGAGCGATAATGTTCAATTAGGCAAGCAAACAGTGCCGGATGAAACCAAAGTCATCAATTAACATTAACTTCCAATACATTTCTCGTAACTATAAACGAAAGCGTATTCATGCACTTACCTAATGTTTTTTGTTGTTGGTTGGTTTGGTTGGTTTGGCTCCTTTTGATAAAATATTCCAGTGTCATATAAAAGATTAAAATGATGCTTTCAACACTAGTTCTTCTCCACAATAGCTGTTGTTGTTGTTGAAATTGTTTTTATACTTGATGATGCCGGCAATTTCAACCTATACGTGATCATATTTATATATTGTGTACAATATATATACGTCCTATACAAATTTGCTTGTTAATTGAACTATTGATAAACCAGTATAAACCCATAATATGTAATAATAGGGTTGTTGGAATAGATGTTTTTTGTCTCTTTTCAAAACAAAACAACCAAAAACTAAACTAAACCGAGTGATCACTAAAGCAAACCAATTACCATTAGGCTAATAATTGAATAAAACAATCGTTACTCGAATCTAATGTCAACATGTTCGGAAACAATTGAAATGTATGTGTGTGTGTGTATGTGGGTGTGTGTACAATGATAATTTAAGCTATAAATATATTTCCCGTTTTGATAATGGTAAACGGTCCGTTTTTGTTGACTAAACGATAAAGAAAAACTAAATCGAGAAAGTTAATTGGTCATATAGCATGAAAACCAATTGTAAATTGTATACGTTCTCATTCGAAATATGTTTTTTGGTGACAATTTAGGATAGGATTCATTAGGTTCCTAGTTAGATTTGGCAATGACAATGACATTGACAAAGTGGTAAGAGAAGGAGAAAAAAAAGAGAGAACAATTTCAAGGATCATCAATACTTTACTCAATTGTTTTGTAATGATAGTTGGTCGACCGATCAATATATCGGTCAATTGATTGTGTGTGTGTGTGTGTGTGGATACCCAAATTGAAGATGTTTTGTCGAATTGTTATTTGATTCTCATTAAGGTGTAGTAAACATTATTATTCATAGGCACACTTCACTTCCATAGGACCACAATGATCTTCTCGACACTCTCGTGGTGTGGAAAATAAAACATTTCCATCAAAAGAGAGAGAGAGAGAGAAATATGATGATCAATGAAGTCCATTGTTTGCTCATTCGATAGGTTTACATTATACACTCTCTAACACCACATTGAAAAGGTGTGCCACACACACACACACAAACATAAACCGAAAACCGCCACAAATATAAGGGCTTGTTATAACCTCACTCAAGAGTGGCCAATTTAGTTGTTACCGACGATGATTTCCTTTATCTTTGGTCAATGAATCGGTCAATTTATTTGTATGCCACATTAATATGTATGCCATCTACACAAATATGAATTGGTAGAATGTTTGAAGATGGCGTGAAAGTATGGAATAACAAGATGTGGATAAGTGGAGTGAAAATATGGAAAATTGGAATGATGACATCATCTGATGGGATACGAATGAATGGACAAATGATGCAAACAAATAAATGAAAACGAACATAAATATAAGATGAAAAAAAAAGATTTTTGTTACCGACATGGTTCGTAACATGTAAATGGCAGATCTTGTTCGTTTCGGTATTGCGGTTTATGTTGCCACACCAAAGAAAAAAAAAGAGTTTTGATTGAAAACAATGGAGATTCGAGAAAAAAAAACATTGAAACAGAAACGAAGAGGATTCGAACGATATTGTAAAAAGGCTAATGTCAAACACATGGTCACAGTCTAAATGTTGTGTACAAGAAACCCGAGTATCTGGAAACCACACACAAAAGGCCAACATTTCGGTCTAGTTGGCAAATCGTGTACCGTGGCCCACTATAAAATCGTATGTTTTTGTAGATGTTTGGTTTGTTATGTTTCCGACAACCGAATGTATCAAGTATCAATTCGTTTAGTCTGAATTCAAAATCAAATTGTGTGTTTGAAAACGACTAGTGTAATTCAAGTCTACTAACAGTTATTTTGACGACACGTCAACACATTCGATTACGATGTTCATCATCATCGATATTCGATCGTTTTGTGTACTATTTGTTCCATTGATTGTTATGTTCAATCATGTTCACGTTGATGGACAACAATCGGGCACGTGGAATCATCATCATTATAATGTTGATAAACGACATGTTCAATCGAAGTTATGGATGAATCAACATGAGAATGAACCAACAAATTCATTTGATTCCAATTATAATCGAGATTATTTCGACCAGATCAATGCATTAAATCATAAACCTATTGGTATGGAAGAGAGTCGACCGAGCCCGACAATTGCTAGTTTATCATCATCATCATCATCGGACGATTCATCAGCAACCATTCCATGGTTAGGACGTAGTAGTCATGAGAATATTCTTCATCATTCAAATGGACATCGACATTCATCAATAACATCGACCACAACGATGAAAAGTACCGAATCTCAATTATCACCATATCATACTTTCAGTCAACCATTCAATGGTTCAGCTAGTGTTTGGTCAATGTCTCCATCTAGTGGCAGATTGAGTATCACTCAAAATGGTGGTGATGATCATCAAACCAATTCGATTGGTGGTGGTGGTGGTGGTGGTGGTGGTGGTGTCAATGTTCGACAACAACAAAAACCGCATCATCATCATCAGCAGCAGCAACAACAACAGCTTAGTGATCGTCAATCCGATTATCGTCCATCCTATTCAAACGAACTAAATAAACTATTGATGCAAAAGTATTATAATCGAGATATAGTTTCAATGTCAGCACTTTTGGGAAAGCATCCTCCGCCAACATCGTCTACGATATCACCAGAAGCGATGATCAAGTCACAATCCGTTGGAATGCAACATAGTCCAAGCGATAATAAGGAACCTTATATAGAATCACCACCACCACCATCATCACCGACGCCGCCTCAATCACCACCAACACCACAAAACGATGATGAGGAGGATGGAGATTATGATGAAGAAGGTTCGGATGATCAATCGGATCAGAACAAACCAACCACTCACATAATGAAGATTGACCCAAGTGAAATAGATCGTGAAAAGTTAAATCAAATGATGGTAGATGAATATAAAAGTCGTAGTGGTGATGGTGTGATGCGTCTTCATGGTATGCCACGTTTGGTTCGACCATCATATCAGCAACGTTCGATGCCGATTCGTTTAGCCGCCGCACATTCACATTCGATGCCACATTATTATGTTCCACATAGTGTCATCGAATCGGGACATCATCTAGGATCGAGTTCGGAAAAATCCAGTACATGGCTCGGTTCCGGTTTAGCTGCCGGAATCTTGATTGGTGCAATACCATTCGGTATTATGATGGCATCAATGATGCCGACATTATTAACAACGGCAATGCCAATTGTAAATACAGCTACAGTTGCCGGTCGTCGTCGTCGTCGTCGACGTCGAGATGTAAATAATCTACGAAATGTGTTGTTCGAACAAACCATGGATACGTTAAGCATCTATTTGCGTAAAGGCTTCAATGAACTCATAAAACACCTTAGTGAGGAGAACAAATATGGCGGGAATCATTACCATCATCATGATGATCATAATAGTGATCGATATATTGATCGTAAAAGTGGTAACAACAATGTCGACCTATTCAATACGGTAGCGAGATATGCAATTGCATCAGTGGATGAGCCACGATGCATCAAGGAGATGATATGTACATTAGTGGTCGGTGGACGACACTCAAAGACAACATCGTTGCAAAAGACACTATACATATTAACCAAATGGTAAGTGGCTATTGTTTTGTTAATTTACCAATGTTAAGTCTTCAGAATGTTAAGTTGTTGACTATTTATTATATGCAAATGGTGTGACATACCCATTTAATGTTTATTTCCTTTCCTTTTTTTCTTTCATTTCATCTTTTCCCCCCTCCACTCCCTTCTTATGTGTGTTCTCACCTTCCTACTCAATCAATCTGATTACTGTGAATGAAGGATTCCGAAAGATTTTGAACGCTCACTTGGTTTAAATGGCTTATTTAATGCAATCCGTAAGAATACATGCTTTGACACCTACAAATGTCCAATTACGGTAATCGACCGAATGCGAAAACGTTCATCACCGGCGGATGGGTCATCAACTATACAATTTCGATCATCATCATCATCTACATCAATGCCGACATCGACATCATCATCATCATCATCATCGTGGTCATCCATTCTGTCCGACATACAAACTCATACACATGCACGAACGCCAAATGATATATAGGGAAAATTGGTGAATCACGATAATCGAATTAGGCCAAGACAAAAGGAAGACATCATCAAATAATGGATCAAATATGATGAAACATATAGGAAACATTTTTTTTTTGGAAAACAGAAGAAACAAATTAAGATGCAAACACAACGCGCAACACCTTGCATAAACCAAAAAGAACAAAAACAAAATTCACGAACCATTTTTGTGTTTCATCGATCAAGGCCACAAGAATGATGACAATGCACGACATATACGAAAAAAAACAAAATGTTTCAGACAAACAATAACCGCAATATAACAACAATATATCTATATAAAAATCGGAGAAGATCATCGATGGAAGAGAACAAAACACCGAACACACGACAACAGGTCAGGTTGGTGCGAGGTCAACACTTTACAATAAAATATTAGAAAAAAAATAGCGAAACCAAAAAAAATGGTACAATTAGATGAATGTATGGCAAATGGACTAATGGGGTAATGATGGCACCCAAACCGAATGAAAGGGAGAGAAGAGAGAGAGAGAGAGAGAGAGAGAGAGAGAGAGAGAGAACTTTAGAGAGAATGATGATGATGCCGATCGGACTTTGATTCAATTTATACGTTTGAAAAAGTTATAGTGTGGACAAGCTATTATTAGCCATGACAGATTAGATTTGGGTGTCTCACATAGTATTGTCCTATGTTGACAGCTCGATGATGATGATGATGATGATGACTAGACCATGGACACAACCATCATCACTCTCTTGTCATCATCGTGCCATACCTTTTCTTTCTTTATTTCATTTTTTTTCTTGGTGACCGCTAGCTAATAACGGACAAGCCATAAAAATAATAATAATAATAATAGCAATGATAGTTTAAACTGTTCTTTTGCCAACTAAACCACCAATCTCAATGGTGGTTGATCATTAGTTTCATCTGTGAACAAAGGGCAAAGGTATATTCATCATCACCCCGCTGAATCGATCGACAAAATATGTTCACAATATTGCAATTATATATGTCAATTCTCGAATGACAAATATCGATTAATTTGGGCAAAACGCAAATCAATCACTACGATAATTGTAATATTTGTCGCTTGTTTGCATGCTACCATATTTACTAAAGAGTGAGTGAGATAGGAAGAAAAACAAGAGTTTGATGATCCACCACCACCGCCACATGACATGACATTTTCACGATTGAAAGGTTCAAAAGTGAGCTAATATTTTCGAATGGATCATTCCAATATTGATGTGTGTGTGAGTGTGTGGAACAAAATAAAAAGTGTATAACAAATATAGAACACAAACCACACATATACATGGTTGCAAGTGAATCGAACAACAAATTGATCGAAGCCAATCATTAAAAGTCATGCGACCACTGTCAAATAGTTGTCATTCGACCGAGTCGAGTCGAGTCGAGTTAAGGTACTTTCCCAATTGTACACTTATGGGGGTAAACGTTATAAACACACACAATTCTCCCATTGTAGCTCAATCAATCAATCAAGTTTAGTATAGACAATTAATCTATTGGCTTGAACATGATCAATAGATTCATTGAAAGTGTGTGTGTGTGTCTGTGCTCTCATTCACGCTTTTTTTGGCTAATATTATTCCATTTGATTCAACCCTTGATCTTCATTCAAATGTCCTAATGACTGGACAACACTTGTTGACCTAATTAGGTTTTGTGTCAACTAGACAACTAATTTCACTTTTTCCTATTTAGAAAATTTTCCTTCCATTTTTTCCCTCTGTTCTGGTTCGTTATATTAATCTAATTGATAGTTCCATTATAAGGTCAATTCAATTGAGACGAATGAAACTTTAATATAGTTATTGTTCAATCATGCGTATCATTGATAATATAATAAGCCAATATTTGATCTTATAACAGAATATTGAGAATTGATTGTTGTTCAATTTGCATCCATTCCCATATTTCCTTTCCATTCAATTCTTTGGTGTTCAATAGATTAATAATGATTTTCTTTTTTTTGATTAAATTTAGATCAAATCCAGAACCAATATCACTTTTTTTTGTCTGAATTGGCCAATCATCATCCCAAAGTTCTCAAGCCAATTGCCATTATAATTTCAAATGTTCACCCAATTCAATATCATCACAATCTATTCATATCATTCATTATATCGCAACAATACTGAATCTATAGAAAGAATTTAATATTTATAGTAAAACAAAATTACTGTTTCCAAATCATCATTTATATATAAACTTACGTGTTTTTTGTTCAAATAAAATTAAAAAAATGAATATCTTTAATGAAAGGTTGATTTCGATTGAACCCGGATTAAAGTATTGTGGAATTTGACCAAAAGGTTGAACTCGTTATAAATAAAAAATAAATAGAGAAAAAATGTTGAAAACTTTCGTTTCCTCTCAATATATGTTGTTTGTGTTAAAAGAAAGTTTTATCACTTTGTCTGTTGTCTATTAATAGAAAGTTAGTGTGAATATAACTGAAAAAATGTGTACAAAAGTAAATAAAAACTTTCGGATAATTCCATAATTGTCCATAGTAGCGACCTAAATCTCATTTAAGTTTGGAGCATTGGTTCATCGACTTGATCGTAATGAACGAATACCATTTCCAGGCAAATGTCATCGGTTTGTGTGATGATGATATTGACTTTACAGGCGGGTATTTGTGATTAGTTAGGTTGGTAACTTTAACAATCAACAATTACCACCCAAAATGAAAGTACTCTCTTTGTGCAAATGTGAACCAATATATATAAAAGCAATTCATTGGTGCACTTTACCACACAAAAAAATCGTTCATTCGTTCAAACCAATGTCAGTGTTTATGTGTGGAATATATCAAGAAGATTGATCAAATTGTGACACCAAAAAAAAGAAGAAGAAGAAGAAGAACAAAAAATGTTGGTTGATGTTAACAATTTGAACGTCATGATATGTTCACTAATCATAACGTTGGCCTTCAATGAAATGGTGGCAGCTGAATCTAAGAATGGCGTCAACAAGTTGCTTCAAATCGGTGAACACCTTAGCGAACAGGCTTCGTTACGTGGAACGACTTCTTCACAGGTAATTTTGTTCAATCATCAATGAACTACTGGCCGAAACGAAACGAGACCAATTGGCCTTTGTGTGTGTCTCAATGACGAGAGAATATTCTAAAATATTCCAACAGTTGACTTATTCATCTCATTATTATAATTCACTAATGCCATACCCAGTTTACAGTCAGCCAGTTATTTGGCGACACCATCATCAATCGCTTTAAGAACAATGGACAAATGGGTGCAGTATGTGAGTTCTTAGTGTGTGATCATCCATATTTTTTTCTTCTTCTTCTCGTACCCGTCGCCATAAGTTTTTTTGTGTCGGCCTACTTTCCACTTTATGCAACACAAGTGTCAAGTTCAATTTTAGGTGTGTGTGTGTCTGTATGTTTCTATTGGATCATGGTCTAAAGGAAGTAGAAAGATTTTGTTTTAGTCAATTAGCAATTGAAATCATATATATATAAGATTATATTAAAACAAGAACACACGATGGAATGTTCTATATTTGATGCGAGAGTTCCTATGAGAAACTAATTAGAATAGTACCATTTACCACTATTTAACGACATTAACTTATCTTCTATCTTCGGAAATAATTGACTTGAGGATTTTAGTTCACAAATCAGTTTAATCCTTTTTCTTCCCGATTCACCATCACAAATCTTTTCTTTATATAGGTGATCGAGTATAATCCACGAAATATTGCAATCATGACTCTACTAAATTCAATGCTTATTCTTGGTGGTCTATTGGGAACGATGTCACGTCCCGATCGTAGTCTTCCATTTAAACGTGTCGATCTATCACGATTAAAGAAACGAATTCTACCTGGACGACGTTCGAAAGTTCAAACACCACAACCACAACCTTCGGTTCTTGGTACACTTCCATCACCACCACCACCACCATCGCTATCACCATGGCCGATGATTGAATCGTTTGAGAGGCGACCACCAATTCCATCAATGTTCACCAATCAACATCACATGCCAAATGGTGACCATCACACGAATAAATACAGAAAGTTTATTGATGCTACTTTTCCAGCTGAATTTGAGATTAGTCCACGAATTCCTGGTGATGTAGAACATCGACGTCAAGATTTCGTGAGAGATTCTAGTTCTAGCACAAGCGAAACCGAATGTGGTCATGTACTACAATGTTTGGACGACCAAGATCGACTACACAATCCATCATTGAACGAATTATCTGTTACGAAATCTGCCATCAGGTGAGTTAGGGTCTACGATGGCACGGCACGAAGTTTATATTCTTCATATTATTATTATTATTATAATATACTATTTTCAATTTACATCCACTCGTCAGGTTACTAGACGACGCGACTGGCAGTAAGACATATTCACGTTTGATGGGCATAGTGCAAAAGTTAATCGAGAACGAGTTGAAGGGTCACTGCTTCTTGCATTATAGTTGTCGACCAAATTTGCCTACAATTGACAAACGATCATCATCATCATCATCATCATCTCGCTTGAGGCAACAATCACCTTAACTGATATATCTGGCCAACTTTTTTTTTATTTCTCCACCAATCTCACCTCCCATCTCTTATCGTCATCGTTGATATCACTGACGCCAATCTAATCGTTATTTATTCATATTCTGTAACAATAAACATGACTTGTTGATTACTAGATTGTTACACATTTCTTCAGTATATTTTTTTCTAAAGATTGATCTATCATAAAATGTTCTCTTTAACAAGATGGCATACTTTCGTATTCAATTCATTTCCAACCGAAATGTTAAATGACAATTGTTCTTAATATGACGGAATTGAATCAGATTTATGGGATAAAAATCCCAAGTGTTCCAATACTTTAATTGCTTCAATAGACTTCAATTAGATAAAAAAGGTACAAAGATCGTCGTTGGTAAACAAAAAATTTATTTTGTCAAAGCACGTAAATACAAAATTCGTTTCATTTATTGAATCTCCGATGGCATGCTCTTGATAATGTCGGAATCACCTGGATCGGTAATTGTGAGAGAGCACACTCGGAAATATTTACCACAAGCGGTGCCGAGTTCAATGTTACTGCCCGAATAGTGGTGAACACCAGTCTTGGCCAACATGGCGTAATATTCGATCTCACTCTTTCGAAGAGGTGGAGTGTTGTTCGAGATGATAACAAGCTTAGCTTTGCCCTATAGAATAAACAAAATTGAAATAAGATTTGGTATTAAAATTAATAAAACAATAGTACCAATCGGAGAGCTTTCAATGTTTGCTTGTAGCCGAAACTGTACTTTCCCGATTTCATAACAAGAGCCAGCCTAGAGTTGATGCTCTCGAGGGCCTTTTTGGACTTCTTATCAGTTGGAGCCATTACGAACTGATCAAAAGAATGAAATACATTAATGACAATAAATAAACAATGCATATTTTGTCAACAAAACAATAACAACAAATGCAAGACATGATTCAAATGAAAAATGTGTAACTTCTGAAGGTACTTACGTTTTAATTTGATGAAATTTGTTTGAAAAAAGTACTAAAAACAACCAAAAAACAGATCCAACCAAGACTTAGGCCGAATTGAGTTGTTGGTGGCGAGCAGAAAGGAACACAGACCAACGTGTGCCTCAACTATTTCCGATCGGCTTTAAGCCACCTATGTGTAAATAGTGCGCCGTCTATTTAAACCTTTTCCTCATAATGGCATGTTTTGAAATATTTACCGCGTCAATTCGAATCTTTATGAGAAAATTCAATTATCAATAAATTCAATTCGAACTCATGGATTTTAAATATTCAATAAATTTAATTTCAATATGTGATTATTTCAATTACGAGTCAATGTGTAACAAATTTCTTGTTAACAAATTAACACAAATTCATAAAAATGATTAAAAGTTTATGGAAGAAAGCGAATGAACGATCCCGAATACCAATTAATGTGGACCATCTCAAGAAGGAAAGTGATACCGACGAACATCTTATACCAATTGATGATCTTTATGCAAGATTGCAAACAGATGATAAAAAGGGTTTAAACTCTTTGGAAGTGAACAAACGACGTCGACAATATGGACCTAATCGGTTGACGCCACCATTGACGATTCCATTGTGGGTAATCCTATTGGAACATATGTTTGAAGGCATTGCCACTTTATTATGGGCTGGTTCATTTCTTTGTATGTTTGCCTATTTACTTGACTCACGTACCGCAGACAATGTAATTATTTGTATTATAAATTCAAGTATATTCATAAATTAATCGTATTTCGTTTAGCTTTATCTTGGATTTATCCTATTGATTGTTGTTCTCTTTACTGGTATATTTTCGTTTACTCAAGAAACGAAATCATCGGCAATTATGGATTCATTCAACAAACTTATACCACAATCAGCAACGGTTATTCGAGACGGAATTAAGAGTGAAATCAATTCCGAACAAATAGTGGTCGGAGACATTGTGGAAATAAAAGCAGGTGATCGTGTTCCAGCCGATGTTCGAATTCTGAAGGTATACCATCATTATTGATAGCGTTTTAAAATAATTAATTATCTCTATTTTCATATAATAAGCATTAACATGTAAAGTAGACAATTCATCGTTGACTGGTGAATCGGAACCACAAATTCGTGTACCGAATGAATCGGAAAAGGTGTATATTGCATCACGAAATATGGCATTCTTCTCTACCAATTGTGTGGAAGGTTGGTGTAAAGGAGTAGTGGTCAGCACTGGAGATTCCACTGCAATTGGACGAATTGCATGTCTAACCGGAAACCTGGAACATGTACAATCACCAATTGCATTAGAGATCCAACATTTTATTCATTTTGTTACCATGTTTGCCATCTTTATTGCCATCGTCTTCATGAGTTTATCATTGATTTCCGGTACAACTATTATTGAGAGTGTTGTCTTCTTTATAAGCATTATCGTTGCAAATGTACCCGAAGGTATTATCTTGAAAAATTCTTTTTTTTTGTAATAATGCCGTTTCTACTAGGTTTGATGGCAACTTTAACCGTGTGTCTGACATTATCAGCAAAAACGATGGCTAGAAAAAATTGTTTGGTAAAGAATTTACAGAGTGTCGAAACGCTTGGTGAAACATCGACAATTTGCAGTGATAAAACGGGTACATTAACCCAAAATCGGATGACAGTTGCACATTTGTGGGTCTCAAACAATGTAATTGAAGCGGCTGATGTCGATCCAGCAGAGCTTCCAATTAATAGCATTCAAACATCCACAACATTCGATACCGCAAAACTTATTTGTTGTCTTTGTAGCAAAGCCGTATTTCGACCAAATCAATCGCATCTTCACATATCTCAAAGGTAGATGTCGGAAATGTTCTGCAAATGAATTGTTGAAAAATTAATCAATTTGTATCATTTGTTACAGACTTACAATTGGTGATGCATCCGAATCAGCAATATTGAAATTTATAGAATCAATCACAATGAATTTATCAGTGGAAAATGTTCGCGAAATGATTCCATTGATAAGCGAAATTCCGTTCAATTCAAGCAACAAATTCCATCTTACAATTCATCAATTCAACCAAAAGGAGAGTCACTACCTAATATGTATGAAAGGAGCGCCAGAACGAATTTTGGAGAGATGTTCCACGTATCGATTAGATGATGGTGAACATCCAATTGAGGATACCTTCACAAAATTATATGAAAAAGCATATGAATCGTTGGGTGGCTTAGGTGAACGAGTCATCGGAATGTGTTGGAAAATACTTCCCAAAACCGAATTTCCATTAGGATATGGATTCGATGTAGAAAAAACTAATTTTCCAACCAACAACTTTCAATTTATTGGCTTAATTTCGATGGTCGATCCTCCAAGACCAAATGTTCGTTTAGCTGTCAATAAATGTCGAGATGCTGGAATCAAAGTGATAATGGTAACTGGTGATCATCCAATAACTGCAAAAGCAATTGCAAATACAGTGGATATCATTCTATCTGGCAAGTATAAAACCAAAAATTAGATAGATGTTCATAATATCAAATTCTTTCATATTTACCAAATAGAGAGTGACACATATGAACCTGCTGAATCGGCTAAAACATCGGAAATTACAAGTCAAAAGGGCTTTAAGTCTATTGTATTAACCGGTACACAAATTACGGAACTTGGCAATGATGGCTTAGATCAGGTGATAGAAATATACAATGAGATTGTATTTGCTCGTACCTCTCCACAACAAAAGATGCTTATTGTAGAAGCATTTCAACGAAAGGGTGAAATTGTGGCCGTAACGGGAGATGGTGTCAATGATTCTCCAGCCTTGAAGACAGCTGACATTGGAATATCTATGGGTATCACCGGTTCGGATGTATCGAAACAAGCAGCCGATATGATTCTTTTAGACGATAACTTTGCTTCCATTGTGGTTGGAATTGAGGAAGGTCGTGTAATATTTGACAATTTGAAGAAATCGATTGCTTACACTCTTACGTCCAATACTCCGGAAATGCTTCCATTTTTATTGTTTCTAACGCTTGGAATTCCTCTACCGCTTGGTATGATTACAATCTTATGTATCGATTTGGGAACCGATATCATGCCTGCCATATCATTGGCATATGAACCAGTAAGAGAATTTGTATCAACTAAAAAAAAAAACAAAATGAATTTAATATATGGTTATCATAGGCGGAAAGTGATATTATGAAACGCAAACCTCGTGATAAAAAAGATCGACTTATCAATGGTCGCATGATACAGGTGGCTTATTTTCAAATAGGAGTAATTCAATTTTTTGCTGGTTTCACCACCTATATCGTCGTTATGGCTGAACACGGTTTCTTTTGGAATGAAATTTATCATAGTCGAGAAGTGTGGAATTCAGAAACAACAACAATGTCAGATCACTTTGGACAAGAATGGGTATGTTGGATTCATAACTAATACACAATAACCTTTGATTGATAATCATACAGTCTTTTGGAGCTCGTAAACGACTTGAATTCACATGTCAAACGGCATTCTTTGCAACTATTGTTGCTACTCAATGGTTTGATTTGTTAGTATGTAAAACGCGACGAAATTCGATATTACAACAAGGAATGAGGTTTGTTTCCATCCATTTGTTCACTTTTTGTTGATCAATCAACTATTTAGAAACGATGTGCTCAACTTTTCCCTTATTGCCGAAACTTCGATGACAATATTCTTATGTTATTGTCCTGGAATGACTAAGTTAAAGCTATATCCTTTAAAGTAAGTCAATACGTAAAGAAATGTTCTTTGATACATAACCATAAATCTTGATCATATTTAGATGGAATTGGTGGTTATATGGTATTCCATATGGTATTTACCTATTTCTGTATGATGAAATGCGGCGATATCAAATACGAACAATTCAGGATGGATTCTTCCAGCAAGAAACTTATTATTAGTCACAATGATATGATTTATAATTTAATAAAATTTTCAAATGAGAGGAGTAAGTAATTTTGCAATATAGAAATAATATTCAATTTGTAGAATTCATTCAAAAAAATAGCTATGATCAAATTGAAGTTGTTCTTATAATTTTCTAATATGTGATCAAGAGTTTAATATAAAATCAACTTTACAACACATCGAGGAAGACCATAATAAAAACAATTTTGTTTTAATAATTTTCGTCTCATTCTGTTACAGCTTCACTAACTGGTTTTGATTTAAATCGTTTACACATTTCATTTGTGAATATCTCACCAGAATCTAAAATTGTACGTTTCTTTTCTTGAAATTTGTCTTCAAGATTTTGTAATTCTTCGTCCAATTTTTTCTGATGCATTTTCAATGATTCAACTTGTCTTTGCAATATCTGTAACCGATTATTTGTAACAACTGAACGTGGATCGGGAACAACCACATCACTAAAGATTTCGGTAATCAATTTATGATTACGATAGAATCGAGCCGCAGCTAAATGTTTCATTGAAAAATAGTCATCATCATCATCGAGTTCGGAATCTAGTGATTGTAAACTGACTCTTCCATCAGTTTTTTGTGGTGAATTAAAACCCTGATATTGATAAAAATGGATTAATAAAAATCAATAACAACATTAATGTCATACATGATTGTTTCCTTTTTTATCTTTCCGTTTATGAGTGTCACGTTCTTCGTGTTCTTTGAGCGCTAAACAATAAGTATCGTTATAATTCAAAACAAAACTTTGAAAAATACCTTTAGATTTTAAAGATGAGATCCAAGTTTGATAAGCTGGAGAATTATGATAGGTTCTTAATGATTCATTATATTCGCTCTATGTGATAAAATGTTTTAGTATTTAATCATTTATAAAATACAAATACATACTTTTTCAATTTCAAATGCATCAATATAGCTTTGTTTGTCTTCTTCAGGTAAATCTCTCCACATTTGACCAACGATGCGACTAATTTCCCATATTTTCAAATCAGGATAACGAGCTTTGACATCATCCCATACCTGAATAAAATGAAATCTCTCATAATTATTATTACTAAAAGAATGAAACATTTATACCTTTTTGCTATAACGCATATATGGCATCAATGGCTTGTCAGGAGGTTTTGGTTGTTTTGAATTTTTAGAAGCATCCTATCAACAATTAAATTAAAAATTAAATTATGATCTAATAATTGTATTTAATCACTTACCGACGGTGTTACACTTTTTGTCATTTTAATTGGATTAAAATTAGGATGGCCATGTGCTGATGGCACAAAGGGAGATGAATTCATGTTTGTTTGCTCAAGTTGGTTCAATTCAAAAAGAAAACAACAGAACAAACTATTATGAATATAAATTTATATTGATGTAAATTAAGATAAAAATGTCAATCAAAGATGATAATTTGTTACAAAATAATCTGATCAAAACCTGGAAAAATCCTGGTAACAAGGCAAGACACAAACAAAGCGTCTCTCATTGAAGTGATTGATGAGCCGCGAAACAAACAAGGTAGAAATAGTGGTAATCACATAAACACTAAACGTAAACATTAATGAAATATGCTTATAAAGATGCATATACGATTGTCAATTTATTAATACGTCATATTAATAAATATTGAATTGATATAAATTCCATCAACACATTAATAGTTTTTAAATATTCTATCTATTTATATTTTCTATACAAAATTATTTTATAAAATATTTTACATCTATTAAATTGGATGTAGTGGTTTAATTTGATTTAATTGGTTAGTTACAGAATAGAACATAAATTTCATTAAAAAATTACTTGATTTTATTGCATACGTTTAATTAGGCTTAAACTGCAGAAACGCTTGAACAGAAAATTCAACTAATGCGTAGTTTCCATATCAATGTTGATATGATTCATTTTTTTATTAAAAAATTATTCGCCCAACAGTTGATATAATATTGATATTGATACATCGAATCGCATATAAATATGAGAACCAAATATATCCTATTTTACATTCTTTGTCATTGTCTTATTACAGAACAAACTACGATGTCTTTTGATAACATAAAACCTATAAGAGTTGGTGGATTGACGGATGTACAGCAACCAGACGAGACCGTGTTTGAAGTTATGAAAGCTGTATAAAATTGTTTTATAATGAATATACACTTAATAATGTCCATATATTATAGATTCGTCCAGAACTGGAAAGAAAACTTGGCAAAACCTTTTGCAAATATGAACCAGTTTCTTGTAAAACCCAATTAGTTAATGGCATAAATTATTTTATAAAGGTACCGCCTGTATTCTAAATGTGGTTAAGCCATATAACGCCTATCCAATTTTCTTAATTCAGATTGACATTGGAGAACCACATTTCCTTCATGTTCGTGTCCATCGTTCTTTTGCTGGCGAACACACATTTGCGGCTGTTCACACAGGAAAACAATTAGAAGATGAGATTGATTATTTTCAAGACGACAACATATAAAATTGAGATATTGATTGAAGATTATTATTGTTTTGGCCATTTTATATAATCATTTTATTTTGGCAACTAGTTATTTGGGAAAATGTTACAAATATTATTTTTCTGTTATTCCATTGTTCAACAAGTTATTTACATCCAAATTATTTCAGTAGCCTAATTTTTAGGAAGAAATTTATTATTTCCATAAAAAACAAAGTTGTGGCAATACCATATAAGATAAATAATAGATAAAATATCGATTGAATATCATATAATGTTATTCTATCATAATCAAAAATTGACAGTTTGTGTGGGTTTTCCCATTTTGAACTTTTTATGAATGGATTATTCAGAAATATTGTTTCTTCTAACCAGAAATTATAAATTCCAGATTCAAGTAATTTTTTTATTCTATAATAAATTAATTATAGTTAAAGTTAATAGTTTTTTCAACTATAAAAAGATAAATATCTTACAAACGATCCAGTGCGCAATTGAATTGGTATGAATTCTTAGCACTTAAGGGTAGAAAATATGGAAGAATTAATTGTGATTTTGTTGAACGATATAAATTATGAAAGACTGATGCAAAATTGTTAAATATATGGTCCAAGTAGTAGCTATCGGAGACAACGGCTATTCGGCGAAAATTGATTTTAGGTAATATTGTATTCTCCCATTCTCCTGATTCTCCGTTCAATGGATCTATAATAATAGTTATGAATAATTGCTTGATAATGTAATAGCGATATTTATTTTAGGTTAAATTAACATACTGGTTACAATTAGACGATCTTTGACGAATTTCCGATTTTGTGGTTCATTCATTAATTCGACTGATTGTTCGCCATCGAAGATACATATCTCCATATTAGTTTGCTTATAAAGTTGATTTAATGAGTCAATCTTTTCGACAGGAGAAACAAACGTAAAGAATGATAATAACTGTGATGTTATGAATAGATGGAAAAAACCTGTCAATGCAAATAGATTAAGGAACAGAATGCGTCGAAAGCCGATTGGTTGTTTGGATGTAAATGATTGTTTAAAAAGTATTCTAATCATATTGAAATGATCACTTTGTTTGTAAAAACGATTCATTTGATGAATTGCCATTATAAGATTAATAATGATAAAAATCACAAAATATAAATAGAAGATTGTATGATCAAATAATGACATTGCGTTTAATTTCACGGTCAATGGTTTCTTGCCTGATAAGATGCTGATCATTGGAACATCACCAAGAATTGTTGAAAAGCGCACAGATTGTTGAATTTGTGGTTGATCTAATGACATTGGCGCAAATGGTGTGAGCACCAATTGGATCGTTCCGTTCTCCAGATAATCGAAAGGTAATATTTCGTTGCCTTCGTCTGCTAAATATGTCAAACTAATATTGAAATATTGATGAATGATTAAATAAAATTAGACAATGGTTCATTAGCATTGTTATACTTTGAATGAAAAACGTTTGCCAATTCGATCAAAACTCCAAGTAAAGGGCCACATACAACAGTAGACGAGCTTCCTTTTTGATCAATGAACGGTTGCCAATATTCTACTGAAAAATTGATACTTTCGTTAATTTCAATTGGTTTTAATGTTCGATGCACAAATTGAGGCGTCACAAATGATTCAAATTCTAAACAAAAGCGAGATTTCAAAAACATTTTCTTAGAAAAAACGGACAAGAATATATAACCAAATTCCTTCAAACTAAAATCTCAAGTAAGAAGACAACAATGAAATTGAAATATTCTTCTTTGTGCGTCATACACTGAATTTGATTGAGAAGAATCGATTCTAGATTTAATATATAGAAATGTGTTGGGAATTATAATGCAATAACAAGGAAGTTTATAGGTGATTCTATAGAACTGAATATGTACTTTAACTTGGACTTGTTTCAAAAAAGTGTTTATATCTACACTTGAAACAATTTGTTTTTACAATGGATCTATTTAGAAACTCGATAATTAGTTTTCGCACCAAATACAATAAATCTTTTTTGACTTTTATTCAATAAAAGCATTTAAAAGAACAATTATAAAAATCTATAAATCAATAGTTCTTGATCAATACTAAATTATAGAGGTCATTCGAATGATTTGGAAAAATATTGGAAAAAACGCGACGAGTTTCGTAAACTCATTTCGCATTTCATAAAATTGTTTAAAATCAGAATGTTGAATAATTTTATTGAATGTAAATAAAATTTAATTACCTACACAAAAACTGAATAAATTATAATACATGCAAAATTATAAGTTCACTATTATCAGGAAAACAATGTGAAAAAATATTATGTAAATGGTATGAATCGCAAAAAATATATACTTATTATACACATTAATTAATGTAAATGTTTGAATTGTTAGTTGTGAGATTTAAGGAATAAGGTTTAGCGAAAAAAATGTTTCTTTGTATATAATGAAATATTCATAAAGAACTATAAACGATGTTCCACAATTGACATTGTCATCTATCAAGTTTTGCTCGAAGATGAGATTTCTGAAAATATTTCTGTTCGGTCATTTGCCAATTACCACGACAAGTTTGGATAATCTTCTTTTTACGATTGACTAGTTTAACAGCCGAATTGTTTGCTTCACACGAATGTGAACTGTCTGATCGACTTGGAGAATGGCCTTTGGAATTTGAGTTAATTGTACCATCTTTAATAAAACGTTCACACGCGTCCAAAGTAATAGAATCACAATGGCGCATATCCAACATATCTAACACCTTGCAATTTTTCAATAAACGAAAACTTGCATCAGTGATCCTATTGCAACGAGAAAGATTCAATTCGGTGAGACGGTCTGCTTTAGATATCGCAAGAGCAGCGATCCCAGAATCAGTAACCAGAGGACATTCGGATAAGTCAATCTTTTCAACAAATGGAAGATTTTGTATCATCAAACGTATAGTTTCGTCGGTTATTTTGGTACCTGAAATAATATAATAGAAATGTACATTGTACAAATGAAAGATAATCAACAACTAAAAGTGATTCTTACCAGCTAATTTAATTTCGGATAAAAATCGAAGTCGAGTTTTAGTTTCCATAAGTCCAGGACGCCAATCAGGAGGTTTAGAAAGTAAAAGTCGCACATGATCATCACAAGAATCGGTCCAAGAAAGATCAATTGAAGATAAGAGAGGACAATTGCAAGAATGCAATGCTGAGATCGTAAGTGCGCTTGAACCAACGAGTTTTAACTCTTGTAATTGTGGTAATCTTGGAAGAAGCCAACTGAGTTGCTTATCTCGAATTGTTGACCATGATAGATCTAGAAACCTTGGTTGACGGCGAACTATTCCAATCAACATAATTGAATCGATTTTTTTACCAAATATAGTAAGACTCTTCCATAAAGATGGATCATGACACCAATCTTGAATATAAAAATCCTTGTATAAGCATTTATATACAACAACAATAATGATACTTACCATTCCATGACTTGCAAACAGCCATAAAGTTAAGAAGATTTTTGCGATCCAAAAATCGCATCACAGGAAGAATAACGTCTTTTTCAAGTGCTAAATTATCAGGTAGTTCTTTATCAAATTTCTTCAAAGCTTCTTTAATTTTTTTATTGCGTATCTTTTTATTACGAATTTTATTCACTTTGTTTTGACCATTTTCACTAATTCCATTTTCTTTTATTTTCTTTTTTGATAATTCTCCTTCAGGTCCATCATTATTTGCTTCATCATCCTCGATTTCATCTTCGTCTAAATTATCAGAATCTTCATCAGTTTCAGATATATCCTCATCTAAAGGGCTAGGTCGAACCTAAAATAGAAACAAATAAGACAACAAGCTTATAAAAATATTTAAAAATACGAACAACAAAAGAAGGCTTTTTCAATTCTTTTTTCTTGGTAAAATCACTCTCTTCAATTGAGTTTTCATTTTCTTTTAAATCTTCTTCCAATAGTAATAATGATTCTTCATCTTGAATTTCGACCGAAATTTCTGAATTGTCTTTAAAAACTGTTTTCTCTTCTTTTGAAATTTCAACTTTACCTAATTCATCTTTGTGTGACACTAAATCAGTCAACTTGGTTTCAGTATTTCTATTAGTGTCTTCGACTAAAAATAAAAAATAAATAATTTGTTAGTCAATTAAAATGTTAACAAACAAAAATCAATGTACCTTTAATTTCTCTTTTAATTATTTCCGTAGTAGAATTCGAAGCCAACAATTCAGATGATGGAATGTCAGTTCTCGTAAGCGAATTTTCTTGTTGCTGATTTTGGCTAACCTGAGCGTCCGACACAGGTTGAGGCACCAAATGGCGAATCGGTTGAAGTGGTATTTGCTGTTGTGGCAGTTGATTCGTTGGTGGCATAGAATATGGTTGCCTAACACTTTGATGGTCATGTGGCGGTGGGACATACGAAGATTGAAGAGGTAATGGCGGCAATGGATACTGATTAATCGGATAAGGTTGCTGAGCAGAATAGCCAGAGTATCCTGGCGGAGTTTGCCATGAAGAATGACCTTGTTGTTGAGAATTGTATGTACCAGGATATCTAGCAGTTCCGTTTGAATTAATATGATTACCATAAAGTAGGGGCTGCTGCCCTATAGGAGGAACATGATTTGGTTGATGATAAAAGTTCGGGTATTGGGAAGCTGATATATTTGGTTGATATGTGGATGGCCCACTTCGTTCAACAGTGTTACTTCCAGAAGAACCTTTATGATCGATTGAGGATGATGAAGGTTTGCGCTTTTTCGATGATCGATGCTGAAGATCATCATCAGACGATGGTGGTGGTGTTTCATCAGAACGAAGCCTTTTCGAACTTGATGATGCAGGAGCACTACCAGTGTTTTGAGATTTTAGTGCTTGGTTACTATTACCATTGCCGCCTGTCATCATCGACCAATTTATCGATTTAGAAGCTTTAGTTCCATGAGGAGAACTATGTCCAGTTGAAGGTGTCGATTTCGATTGTTGGCTATGGTGTCCATGATTATTTGCTCCTTGATTAGACGAATTAGCTTTTGATGTATTCCCCGATTTGACACATTTAGGACATTCCCATGAATTTGGCAAATCTTTGTTAATGTAACCTGTTTGAAATGCAAAATGTTTCAAATGATTTCCCAATACCAATATTATAGCAATCAATATCTCTACCTTTGTTATGGTTATACAATTCAGGATGTTTCTCATTCAAGCAAAACGGATGAACGATTTCCCAGCATTGAGAACACTCCATCAAAGATGAAGCAGTCTCATCCGCAAGTGATGGATCTATAGTCAACTTTTCCCAACCATCTCGTCCACATATAACACAACATGCCGTATGAGGAAGGACCGGAGCCATACATTGGCGTGCAATGCAAGATTGTTTCATTCGTCCTAAATTAAAAAAAAGTAAATTAATAAAAATAAATCAAGCTAAATATGAAACTAACCTGGTCCTCCAAATTTTTTCATATCTTTACAAAAATGACAATCTCCACAATCTGCTCTGAGACATGAATCACATTTTTTGCACCTCGTTCTACGCCTTCGAGAAGCATCATTAGCATTAGAGATTTTAGGATTTGTTGGAGTTCCACTTTGAGTTGCGTTACTTCCACTAGGAGTCGATATTTTCGGAGAGAGAGATGATTTGGTTGAACTATTTCGGATAATAGAATTTTGAAAATTTGAACTTTGATGTTTATTTACTAGATTTTGTTGTGATACTGGTGTTGAGGATGGTATCATATTTTGTAGTGGAACCTGATGATGTGCCCATGCATTCGGATGAGACCATGGGTGTCCCGTCGGTGTCGAAGGTTGTTGGGTTGGCACTGGTTGCACCACATTGTTTGGTGGTGTGGGTGTAG
Organism: Blomia tropicalis; assembly: GCA_029204025.1. Lineage (NCBI taxonomy): Eukaryota > Metazoa > Arthropoda > Arachnida > Sarcoptiformes > Echimyopodidae > Blomia > Blomia tropicalis. Next base: position 8,272,987 of record CM055090.1, read on the forward strand.
GTAAATGTGGATGCGATGGAACACCATACGGTCCAGCAGGATGTGGTGGAGCCATGTGGTAGTAATGATGATGATGAGTTGCGGTGGGTGCTGGTGGAGGATAATGATGATGATACTGGGTTGGTCCTACAGGAGGCACTGAATGCGAAACTGGAGCACCTGTTGGTGGTACCGTTCCATAAGATCCAGATGGAGGTGGGTAGGATGGAGATGTGGTAACTAGTTGTGCAGGATGTACAGGATGAGGTGACACGAATGGATTATTGGCAAGATGATGTCCAACATAGCCATTAGCCGAATCATGACTATGTGGAAGGGGAAATGTTTGCGGTTGAGGTGGAGGAGCCATCATTGAATGAGGTTGAGTCGTAGCCGAAGTATTTGTCGCAGTCGGTTGGGTTTGCAAGTGAGAGTACGGTATAGGTTCGCCAATATAGCTTCTTAAAGGATTATTCGATTTATCTTCCATATTGAATGTAGTTGGAGGTGATTGGCGATTGTGCCATCACCGAAGATGGATAACCATTCCCAATTTGGGAAGGATAGGAGCTTATATTGGCGATTGGAACCGTAGAAACATGCGAACTTTGAGGCGACTGCGAATGATACGACTGGTGGTGGCTGACGACTGGGACGGCTTGCGATTGAGAATATGGGGGTACTTGGGGTTGTTGTGTCATTAAATATGTTTGGTTTTGAAGCGATACGGCAATTGGTTGTGATATTGTGGACTGATGAATGATTGGAATATGTGAATGCGATGCCGGTGCTGAACCAGCAATATAATATGGAGATGGCGCATTCTTATGTATTTGTTGCGGCTGTGAATGGATTTGCTGTTGTACAATTGGTTGCGAATACATTGTCGTTGTAGGAGTCACCCGAAACTGTGGTGGAGTGGTATTGTATAAAACTCTGGGTTGCCCAACAGGATAACTATATTGAGGTTGAATAATTGTCACTGGAACAGGTGAAACAGTAGTTGTTCTGATATGTTGCGAACTCAATTGTTGATTGTAATATACAGCATGTGGTTGAGTAGTTGGTGGATTAACATTTGATATTGTAGAAGGAATCGTGTGTCCGTGTTGTTGAGATGCTAATGGACGCGGTAACGTTGACTGAGCATAATACTGATAATATTGACCATTCACTTGAGGTGGTTGCTGCTGATTTGTAGAATATCCATACAAATTCGGTTGCTGGTATGTCTGGTACGAGAATATTTGCGGCTGATGTTGAGCTCCAACCGTATAAGTTGGCCGAACAATTACTGGTTGTAAGTTGCTAGGTTGTGATTGACTAATTTGTTGAACATTTGATGGAGAATGTAATGCTGATGCAGAAGACATTTGTACTGGAGTTGGCGTCGTTGGAACTGGTCTGATTGGTAATTGTTGAGGTCTAGGTGCAATCGCAGATTCTCCTCGAACGACCGGAGGTGTTTTATGGGAAGGCATAGACGATTCACTAGTTGATATCATTGTTGAATGAGAATATGGACGAATAGGAGAATATTGATTATTAAGATAATTATTTTGTAAATACATCGATGAAGGCTGATTGGAACCTCTATCAATATTCATTGAACCTTGATTTAGTGTGGTATGTAGTTGTTGTTGTTGTTGTTGTTGTGGATATACTGGATGATTATAGTATACTCCATTCAATTGGGATTGGTGTCCCATTCCTTGAACAGGTGGAGGGGGATACGAAGGTGATGGCGGTGGTGGATACGCTGGAGATGATGGCTTCACCAATGGTGAAACTGGCGGTTTATGCTCTTCTGCGTTGGTAACAGAATTAGTTGTCGTAGTTGTGTGAGAATTTATGGTTGAAGAACTAGTAGAATCGGATGTTTTGGTCATGTTGGTTGAAACGTTGACAACTGTTGGAAACCTATTATATGGTTGAAATGGCTGAAATCCTCCAGTTTTTAAACCAGTTTGAGCAATTAATCCTTCGAAAGACGATGGAATGAGATCGGTATTTAATGTTGTTCCAGATGAAACTAGATATTTCGGCCCCGATGAACCTGCCGCTGATAATGGAGATTTTGGACGTTTCAGTGCTCCAGGAAGAGTTATTTTAGTGTGAACAGAATTATAGTTTGAACTACTGCTGTTAGGTTTTATGTGTCTATTTTGCATCAAAAGAAAGTTATTTTTCTTACTAATCCAAAATAAAACTGGCTTATTTGTTATTGATTGATTGTGATCATCTTCAGAATGTTCATCCAATAGTTGACGCATTTCATACAATAAATTGTCAGCAGAAATTACTAAATCTGGAACCATTCTCTTTGACGGTGACAGTTGAGTTAACCATTGAATAATTGCTCGTAAACCAGATAGTTCAAATTTAGAAAGATGAACCTTCGTATTACTAGGTAAAAATGATAAAAAAGGCTTCACTGGTTTAAGACATTTTTTCCTATTTAAACCATTTAGTTGCCTTTGGATCTCTTCCTCATCTTCATCCTCAGTTTCAGTATCATAAGGATCGCGTTTGATCTCAGTGTCAGTCAAATTCGAAGATTCTGCAAATTATAATCCATATAATTATGTCTACAAACTATAAAAGATAAACTTACCTTTCTTAATTTCTTCTTTGATGTTATTTTCATCCATATTTTCATCTTTAGCAATTAACGAGTTTCCGTCATCATCAACAGAAAGGTAATTTTTACCACTTAAACAATGTACATATCGAACGAGAACGTACCACAAAAGTTCAGTATAAAATGGATATCTAAACTTATTCGGAACTTTGGTAAGATCTTCAACTTGTGCAACTCTCAATTGTTTCTCAATTCCAAATGAATGAAGAAAATTACCGCCAAACACAAGCGAATCTTCTAAAGTGTAAACGGCATGAATCCAACCAGTTGGAATCAAGAAAGTATTGCCTTCTTCAAGTACAACACGAGCACATTGTTCTACTGTATCTCCAAAAAATATATCCGATTGCTTTCCAGACAATGTCCATTGTTCGTATAATTGCATGTTACGTTCAGTAGGAGGAATAAGCCAAAATACTTTTCCGCCTCTAAGTATGTGATACCAGACCGATGTTCCACCGAAATCAATGTGAAAATCAGTGTAACAACCTTTTACAGACATTAAACAATACCTTTAAAATAGAAATTATTAGAAAGAGATTAATTGACCGGATTAATACATACTTTTGAACTTTGGGATATTTCATCTCATGTAAAGCATTTGTTCCTTCCTTCTGAGCCTTCTTTAAATGCTTTGGCCACACCAAATCAACCCAATCCATTTGTTTGACAAATTTAGGTGAATCAACATGATTCTCAAGCTTTGTATGAGAAAACTCCAATGATATTACGTTCAACAATCGATCGCGTTCAGGTGTATTGTAGTAAGTACACCATTCTTTCATAGTCATGGTATCAGCCATTTGGGTTTCGACATTCATTACATCAACAATACGTCTCGACCCAACAAGTTGCTTAACATCATCGACAGTAAATGTTTTCGATGGAATTTTCATTCCTAAAGCTAATAAAAAAATATATCATTATTAATCATTGAAATGAGAGAAAAACCATAATTTGATACCATTATTGGTATTTTGCTTAATAAGAATTGGTATTTCAAACCCATTACGTTGAAAGTATTCCAATGTTATATCGCTACCATTGAGTTCTTTTACACACTGGTAGTTTTGGGCACTGAAACGATCACAATGTAATTTCTCTTCGACGTCAAATTTACGAACTTCCATCTCATCTTCAGATGAATCTGAGACAAATTCTTCAACATATCTGGCTCGACGTTCTCGTGCACGCTATAATAGAAAAAAATTAAAATTGATTTTATAACATGATACAATTTCATACCAATTTTCTTTTAGTTTTTTTACGGCCATGTTTCTTTTTTGTAAACCCATCTTTGGTCTGCTCTTTTCTACTTTTAAATTTTGATGTTTTTAAATCTTCTCCAGAATCGGTCGATTCTTCATCGCCATCACTACGCTTTCGCTCCTTTGGCGGGCCGCCCGAGAAAAGCTTTCTTGTCATTTGACATATTCCTTTCGGCGTTTTCGATCATTGGTTGAATTAATCGACATACTTTAAACTATATTTTGTCAACTTCTCCATTTCTTTTCTACTAAATGGCATGTTTAAACAGATAACAGCACTGATTGTAAAATGAACGATAGATATATATAAACTAATATTTTCGAAAAATTATTTTTCACATGATGAATTTTAGAAAATTTTCGTAACAAAAATTTATGTTGAAAAGGTTTTTAAATAAAATCAATTGTTGTATACACGTAAAATTTAGTTGAAATATGTGTGGAAATAAGATTTTAAAGTATCAACTTTGGATACCGATCCACAAATACACATCAAAACTCGTGAGCCACAACAGTGATCTATGTATCTCAGGTAGAAATAGCTGCTGCATCCGTATGAACTACAATAGAGGAGGGAGAGTGTGTGAGGAGGGAAACTACACTCGGTTCATGGATCTGCCTCTGCCTGTGATCGGTTTGCGAACCTATTTCCACTTATACGACCGAGAATGCAAGGGCGACCGGTACAAACATTAATATAAAACCAAAATTATGATTGCTTTCAAATTATCTATTGAGCTACTATTATTGTGGTTTTTGTAGATTCAACGCAAAGTTAAATCATTTCAAAGTACTTAGTAAAAAATAGTCCCTTATTTTGTGTTGAAATTTCTCCCTCTTTCCCTTCTATCTCTCATATCGCTACGTGACATTATGGATATAATTATTGTAGTCCGCATGCGCCGTTGAACAATTTAAAAAATTAAATTAAATTTCCAATTTTTTTTTCAGTATGCAGTAACTTTATCTTTATGTTTTTTGTCGTAAATGAATTTCTATTATCACAATTTTCAAGTAAGAAAAATATCCAAATATTCATATAGATCTTTATAGTAAAATTTAATTAAGAGATATATTAATTATTCATTGGAATGAATTAATCTTTTTGGAATTCGAATATAAGTGAATAGTAAAATTATCAAATAAAAAACGAAAATTTTTATATTGAGAGTTTTTATAATCGTTTAGTTAATAAGAATTTAAAAAAAACTTGATTAATATTTGTAAATTCTGTTTCATTCAACCCAATTCTGGATTGTGCGCTCTCGAATGTTTTACTCATTGAGCCATCGTACTTGGATCGGGACGCTCAAACATGGTCACCCACCATATTGTAGCCAACAATAAATGAATTACCCTTTTACCGTATGTGTTCTTAATTTATATTGTTTAATTACATTTTCGTTATGAATGAGTGTATTCATCATCATCATCAACATCATTCATGACATTCTAAGAATTGGTTTATTTTCTACTTTTGCACATAAGCATTGAGTCAGTTTTGAATTGAATATGTTCCAATTTATAGAAAGATAATCTTCATACATGTTGAAAATCGATCGTAATTGATCATTGTCAACTATTTCTTATAATCTTCCCATCCTATATCGAATGTCATATTGTGTTATTGAAAATGTACGATAACAATCGCAACAACAAATTCATCGCGAGTGCAACTAGAAAATCAATGTAAACATGAGTTTAATTGAGTATTTTTTTCAAATTTATTTCTTTATAAAGAAATTATAAATTAATGTTACTATGGATTCGAATCTATCACGCTTATATTTTATGCTTGAAAAGTATGACAATGAACAACAGAACACTCAACATTGCGATGGATTTGATCAAAACAATAGGTATGACATTCCACTCAATGATCCAACAGTAATGGCAAAATGTGGTAATCTCAAACCGATAAAATTGGATCAGTGTGAGACTGATTCACTTTTAAACGTCAATGATGTAACCAATTCAACTGTTGTTAAACAACCATCTATTATGGTCATCGAACTTGCTAAACAGCGAATAACAAAAGAATCGATTGATATTAATGCATTGCCGAGCAAACAAGCCATATTGCATTCGAATAATATGGACCCGATACTTGACCACGGTCCGATAGCAGCAACATTAGATATCACTTCATCAACAACAATTGTTCCTAAGCATAATAAAAATATTGGAAATACGACATTGACAAATAATGAAACAACGGTCCGATGTCGATCATCTAATGATAACACATCATTTGTGTCCTCTAAAAATAATTTTCCAGCTCAACCAAGAGGACCGATTTTATCTCAAGATTCCAGTTCAAATACTCAAAGAGGGCATAAATTAGATAAGGAAATGAATTGCATTCAACCGTCCGTTGAGGTACACTTCAATCCTTTGTACACGATTAGTGATGGAGGCGGTGAAACAATTAGCAATCCGATTATTTCTAATGCTGCTTTTTGTAACCGAAATGAGTTGACAGAAATTGATCAACATTTACCTTCACACCCACGAATGATCAATCCACAATTTCTTTTGTTTGGTCAATCGTTTCCTCCAAAAGATGAATTTAGTTTTATCTACATCTCCCTTGTTCTCGCCGGTATCGGCTTTCTACTTCCATATAATAGTTTTGTGATTGCATCGGATTATTTTCAACACCGTTTTCCGTCAACGACGATTGTATTCGACATGTCGACCACCTACATATTGGTTGCATTTGGAACAGTATTTGTCAATAACATTGTCATCGAACTCATTCCACTTTTCTGGAGGTTAAACATTGGCTATTTGCTTTCATTTGTCATTATGTTCATCGTACTCTTCTATGAGATCTGGGCCAAACTTGGAGACTATGTTTCGAATCTAATCTTTATTGGAATCGTTTCAGTTGGTTGTACGATTCAACAATCATCATTTTATGGTTATACTTCAATGCTTCCAAAGAAGTAAGTCATAAAATGAATAATGTTTCATCGATATAAACCTAATTATTTCATTTTATATAATATAAAAAGATATATTCAAGCGGTTATGGCCGGCGAGTCAGCAGCAGGTATCGTTATGTCGGCAAATCGTATCATAACCAAGTTGTTGTATCCCAATGATGAACAATACAATACTTGTTTGTTTTTCGTCATCTCAATTGTAGTGATTCTTTGTTGTGCATTGATTCACATCACTATCCTCCCACGAAGTAATTTTATTCGCTATCACATGTGGCTGTGTAATAATAGAATTCGTGATGGCCATTCGCACAATGAAACACTTCATCACCGAAGACGAAGATCAACTAATGTAGATGCAAACGAAGCGGCTTCAAGGATGATGGATCAAATTAATGAAAATCTAGGTCTTGTACAAATGTATGATCGAAGAGCTGAAGAAAGGTTAAGCAATATGAGACCATCTATTTATTCTACTGGTTCATCATTAATTCATATCGATTGTTTCGATACAAATTCAACTGATCCTTCAATGAACGTTACTTCCTCTACTCAACCAGAAACAAATAATAGAATTGAAAGATTACTTCGAACCGATTCAACCGAATTTGTTCTTCCTTTTGGAATTGACGATGAAGAGTTGGCATCTGTCGAACGTGAACAATTGCACCAATCACGAGTCGATAGTCAACTTGATAACGTTCCGTTAAATCATCAAAACTCAACGGCTGATACTTCAATGTCCGATGATTTCAAGTCAACAACTACGGTATCTAGAATCGTAGCTTTTTTAGCTTGGTTCGAAAATTTGACCAACTTACTTCAATCTATTAGAATTATTTTTCGAAGAATTCAAAGATGGTAAAACTTTACCTTAATCATAAAACAATGAATAAATAATTTTTTCTCAGCAGTTTACACCTAAGAGGAACATCTCTAAATCGAATTTATAATTCATTATCAGAGAAATTGTCTATTCGTCGAGTAATTATCGGTCACATTTGGCCACATATGTTTACCATTATGTTGGTTTATTTTGTCACTTTGATAATATTTCCTGGAATTGAATCAGAAATCTATTCATGTCGCTTTAATGAATGGATGCCAATCATATTGATGGCTTGTTTTAATTTGTTTGATTTTATTGGAAAACTACTTTCAACATGTTTCTATCGAGTTTCCAATTATCAAATGTTGGGAATCGCCTTCATACGATTTCTCCTACTTCCAGCAATGACACTCTGTGTTGAACCTCGAATTCCTGAACCATTCTTTTCTAATCCATTTTGGCCTATCCTGTTCACATGCATTCTAGGTAAGTCCATCTTTGAAACTTTTCTATTTCTGTAATATTAAACATTTTCTACAAAAAAACATAAAGGTGTCACCAATGGAATTTTTGGTTCGCTTCCAATGATTCTTGCACCAGTTGAAGTTCAAGAGAATAAACGAGAAATTGCAGGCAACTTGATGACTTTTAGCTATATAATTGGTTTGACAACGGGTTCGTTAATGTCCTATCGACTTCACGATTACATAACTAACGATCATCCTCCACATTCGCCGGATTCTCATAATTGGAATTGTATGCCATATCAATTGCATTACAATTCAAATCAATATTCAATATCAACGGTAAATGAGACAACCAATCAACCATCGAATGCGACCGATGCAATACAAACGATCAATACAACCAATTTAGCGCGAAATGTTTCCCCTGAACTGTTAAAAAACACAACAATGTTTTCATCTACATTCTATCATTTCTAATTGTTTCATTCCATTATATTTATTGAAAAAAATCATTTAAAATTGTTATTGAAAATAACTTCTTATTTTATGTTGTTCATGATTGAATCTACCATTCAACAGATTAAATCTTTATATTCTCTTTCTTCGACAATATCAATCAATAGTTTTAATAATTGAAATAATAAACAATTAAGCAAAAAAAATTAACCAATAGAGGAAGAAGCTGACACCAATCAACGTTAATCGTGAATGAGTGTAGTGTATACATGACCTGCTTGGTAAGGCATTTGGCCTAATGGCAACCTGTAGGCTACCTATATCATAGATTGCTTTCTTGCTGATAGTTTAGTTTAGTTTATGTATGTATGCAAGCTATATTGTATGTTGTGTTCGTTTGTTTTTGTTCATTGCTACAATGATTCAAGACTGAACTATACATAACATTTATGACGTTGCATGAACACATCTGCATCTGTGCGCATCAATTATCTCATCTTTCTCTGCCCCCTTTCTTGTCTGCCGGCCATCTATCCATCAATCCCTTGTACACTGAACGATCCAAGTTGAGAGAAGGAGATGAATTCGTCTCGTTGATGTTTCAATTGATGGTGGAATAATAAGCAAGAAAGCAAGGCAACATATGAATAGGGCAAAAATTCAAAAGCGCCACCGCATGTTGGGTGGAGCTCGAACATTGTCAGTTGGCTTCTTGTTCGTTTTATACGAGTTTTCGTCTTCGAACTTTGCCTTTGCATCTGAATGAAGTGTGGTATGTGTGTGTGTGTGTGTGTGTGTGGTGGTTGCAGCAATGGCATCAGCACTCTTGGCATTCAGCATTGATGAACTGACAGGCACTCACACACACACACGCACTGGACACATATTCGTGAAGAGGCATCGCCATAAGTTCACCGCCAATAGCATATTATAAGCTGTTGTGTTGTCCATATTTGAAGCAAGAGAGTGAGAAAGAGAGGAGAGAAGACTTGGTCAATACATGGTCTGTTTCATGTACCCCATAAACAGAGAGAACCTAAACCTCATGACTCACTGAAGGTGTTTACAATGCTACAATTGATGACAACATTCAAATGGAATAAAAACAATTCCTACTCATCGGTCTTTAGAAGATCTCATCTAACGATTAAAGTGACATTAACTTTTTTTTAATTGTTCATTTTATAACATCAAATTTGTGTTTTATACCAAAATAAATTAAATAATTTCATCGTTACTAATTTTTTCATCATTCATTCATTCATTCACTTGTGTATTCACGAATCACTGTTTGTTCATAATTCATTTTCAACAATCATTCTTACAATGTTATCAAACACTTGATTCTTCATCATTCAAATGGTATGCTCTTTCGATTCGTGTTAAACATTTTTATTGTAATTTCCAAATATAACAAAAAGAATGGCAACTTGTTTCGAATTCAATGAAACGTTTTCATTAATCAATGGTTTTGCCCATGAGCGCTAAATATCTTGGCCTTGTGTCTCTGGAGTCAAATTTCTTATATTCCATTTCTTTTCTTTCTTTGCGTTTCTAATCTTTGCATATCAATTGTTTATATCAATACCTTCATTATCATCTGTGTTTCCATTCATTTATTCATTCATTCATTTTCTTGACAATAACTAGTATTTTCTAAATTGACACCAATTTTTAATCCATTTGAGCTACACTAATAATACATACACTAGAAGACCTTTTGAAACAAACAAGTCATATTTATTTTATTTTTATTTACCTTATTTTAGTCACCCGAAGCATTTCAAATGTTAAGTTAATTAATTAATTATACCTATGTGTGTCTTGCTAGTCTTATTTTATTTAAAGACAAACCTCGATCATTACTACTGTTCATTTCTTTGCTTGAAAAATCGAGGAACAAGTTTGAACATCTATTTTTACTGGAATAAATAACTCGAAATGCAGTTCAATAGCTACAAAAGTTGTGCATGTTTCTGACATCTTCGTTTTACCTCGCACAAAGTCTTGTTTCAGTTTTATTGCATCCTTTTTTGTGCTGAATGTTTGGTTCAAGTTTTGTGACCTATCAGAGTTACTGTAAATAAATATTTATCATTTTATCAGTTAAACTTGTTTGAATTTGACAACGTCAATACTTACTAACATTTGATTTAGAAACAACTTCTGTTATGATCATTTCTAATCTAATTTATCAAATTACTAAAAATTTTTACTAATTTTATCAACTTATTTAGATTGAATGTAATAGAATTGATGGTCTGATACATTGAAGAACGCTAATAAATCATGCTACAAGCAACTTCTTCACCAAAAAATGGGGGCACTGCCAAATATCCTAGTCAAATTGAGCCAATCATATCGACAACATCACAACCAACTCCCCAATTGGTTCAACCACCACCTGCAACTCAATCAACGGAAAGTAATCTTTTTGGACGAATAAAAAAGGCATGTTCCGTCAAAACCAAATTTGCAACATCTTCATTGAAACATTCATTGAATCAAAATTCGAACTCAACTTTTGTTAATGTACCAAATTCATCATATGTTGGATTAGTTCCAAAGAAACGTCAAACTGACCCTCTTGTTGAAGCTTCATGTCCAAAAGAATTAACCAAATCTAATTCCAAAACTATACGCACAAGTGGTAAATCGTTCAAGTCGGTAAATCAACACGAACCAAGAGTTCCAATTGGAGTTCCGTTAACCATTCAAACCTCAGCACAACCATCATCAAATGGAACTTTTGTATCGGGACCAGTAATTACTGGTGCTGTAACAAAATCTCCTGCTACTGGAACCAACTGTTCCCCGTCAAAACAACTATTAAATTCAATTTTTAGCACAACTTCATCTAATAATACCAAATCAACTAAACAATTGTCATCTCCTTCAGTTCAAACACGATCAAAATCATGTAACAAAGACAATCAACATGAAAAACATTCCAAACAGCGACCTCAAATGTTGTTGGTACAATTGCAATCTCCCAAAGAAGTATCACATTTGCTCAATGTTACTAGTGAACCTCACACCCCCATTGATGATAGTACAGAAGAGAACTCAACTAAACTTCGGCAATCTATATCTCATGATTCATTATTGAATGTTAAACATTGTAAAAAGAAGGATACAACATCCGTAATTTCTGATATGAATCCTATCATGTCTACTACTAGCAATAATTTACATAATGGTTCACTCAATAGTGGTCAAAAGGATTCGACGTCATCGGGAGTGACAATAAATCCTTTAAATGAAAACCAGTTAACTGGTGAAGGCACCGATATGGTTGAGTTAACGTGTTCACCAACCAACACTGATCATCATCGTCAACAAGCGTCGAATAGTTGTAATAATTTGCCAACTTTGTTGGCAACAACGCCGACAACAAACACGGGAAGTCAGCTGTCTACGTCGACGACCTTGTTAGCTAATTCGATAGTTGAGTCCGGTACATGTTCTCATGGACAAGTCTGTATTGATTCACGTATTGTTGGTTGCGACGATTTACATGATCCAAATTCGAAAATTTTGGATAAAACATCGAAATGTTTATGTTCAACAACTTCGAATTCGTTGGATAATACAGCAACCACGTCGACACTCAAGAAGCTGTACAACAACATTTTAGGCTCGAGCCCTCAGGGTGGAACAATTTCATCTAACAAGTCGGCGTTTGTGCTCGAATCAAACAATGTTATACTCAATAACCATCCATCGTATCAAACACAACGCAAACATTCTCAACATTCATACAATTCTTTTCCATCATATGATGCCAGCCATTTGCCGCCCATTTATATGAACCATAATACACTTAATTTAAACAATAATTTAAACAACGACATTGCTAATGCCTTCAATAGTAAACTATATCATAAGACTTTTACATTATCACATAAAATGCGACGATCAATATCAAAGGATTCAATCGATGAAAAACATTATTGGATCGACCAACACCAGATGGCGGCTCCAATTGTCGCTGATAAACAACAACAGTTTGACGATTACTTGAAGACCAATGCCCTGTTGAATAATTTCAATAATATGGTAAGTTGCTTTAAAATAAAAACACTTTTCTTACCTACTTATTATGGTATAAGAGAGAAAAGTCATTCCAGTAGGATTAGTAGGATTTAGACGTAACATTGTCACATATATTTTTACATATAACTATTGAGTGGATGAGTGGATTACTCATCGTTTTTTACAATGTTTACAATTTGCTTCTATGATGCATTAGTGATTTAAGGGGATTAAAAATTAGTTGAGCATATTTGTGATTTAATCCTTTTGCAAATGAAACAAACTGGTATGAAGCTGATAATGTATACAAATGCCCCAACTTGATCTCATTTCCAATTATGGCTCTTCTATTCAAATTGTAACACCAAACAACTATTCAACAATGTGCTACAATTTTCGCCCACGTGTTGTCCTCTATACCGTTTGGACCTTTCTTGATGTGTTTGTTGTTGTTTTTCTCTGTCATCTTTATTTCGCCTTTTACATTCACTTTTAAAAGTCTGAAACTTTAAATTCTGTTTTCCTAGTTCGTCAGGTGGTTTCATGCTTCATTATGATGTTAAATATGCTATTGATGCTCTAGTCCATGTGCAACAGTAACCTAACGACGAGTTAAATTATATTGTTACCTTATATGTTCTCAAGCATTTAATCTTTTCTTTCCACTCCTACTCTTGTTGACAAACTAACTCACTTTCTATACTACTCTTAGCCAGTGCGTCATTTTAAAAACGGATTCAAATAAGTTGTTCCATCTAGCTGTTTTTCATAGATAAATCATCAATTACCTGTTCATTTATTACCAATTGATTCAATTAAATTGGCACTATATACTCAGCTTTTTTTTCTTTTATACATTCAAGAACTCGTCAATTTATTTTTTACAAAATTACACGCTCAATTATTATGGTTCAATAATAATTATTTGACATTTTGAGGAACATTTTGTTGTTTTTATCGTGTTCATCATCCTGCAAAAATGTGTGGCGCCACTTCCAGTAAGAATTCGAGAAAAGTTTCTTTATCAACACCGGCTACGCCATTGACTCCAAAGTTGGTTAAAAATACAAAACAAAGAAAATCTTTCAAGTCCGTAAAACACAAACCAGAACAATCTGTTTTACAAGATTCGACAAAATTGTTCGAAAATAGTGAAAATCCTGATCAAGCTAATAATGAGGATGATTATATACTTCAGTCTAGTGAGAATATGAATGAATCAAAGATAAAAGCAAAAGTAAACATAATAAATCAATTAGACAAGGAAAATATGTCATCAAATGAAATCAATTGCTTGAAAACAAAAAATGATGTAGAAAATGTGTACAATTTTGAAACAGATAATAATGAAATTTTAAGTGATACAACTGCTATTAAAGATGAGTTGATTTATCAGAATGATGAAGAAAACTCATCTATATTATCCCCACAAGATGAATGCAAGTCTAGGTATGAGTAATTAGTTAGGAAAATGATTTAACAACTTTTTTTGTTTTCATATACCAATTTTAAACTTTAATTTTTGTTTTATTTAATGTTGAAGTATGGAGAATCATTCACTAAACACAAATGAATATTTCTATTCTTTACCAACGATAACTTATGAACCAGTTTTTAAGCTAGAAAAACCTTTTAATGAAAAAATAACTGCAACAAGAATATAATGAAACGCGAATGTTTCCAAATCAATTAAATAACAACAGTTCTTTGAGTCGAGAATACTCATTTGTTCATAAACGGACTTCTAGTTCATTTCGTTCACCAGCCTTAAATTCTAAAGTGTTGGGTGATCTTGATCAACGTGGCCTTGAAATAAAAGTTGCTCTCAACAATTTCATAGAAACTTGACTCGCCATAATAGTTCAAGATTATCCACTAATAATGAGAAATATTCGTATATAAACAGCAGTGTTGATGATCGATCAAAGAATGGAAATATTATTCCTAAATCTAAATTTATAACTGAATTAAACTCTGCAAATAGGTTTGAGGTGTTTTGTACCAATGTAAGTCAAGTTTTTAACAATAATAGTAACTTATACCTAAGAATTATGTATATTTTGTCTGTGTGTGTGTGTGTTTGAACTATTTTAATTTAAAATATATTATTACTAACTTTTTTATTATTATTATAGAATCAGATTCGTGATGCAAATCTAAAGAATCATCAAAATCATCAATACAATAATATTCATCAATATATTGTTCAAATCAGAAGCGAAAAGCAAGACTTACAAAATAAATTAGTCGTATTGGTTCAAAATGCTGATATAAAAAGAAATGAAATTGAACGACTACAGAAAGAATTGAAACAACTAAAAGAAAAATATCGTAATAAGAAACAAAAATTACTTTCTAAAGGTTCCACAGAAACTGATAATGTGGAAGAAAGTGAAACAGTGAACAAATTTGAACAACTTGAAATCCATACACAACCAGAGCTCGAAACCGATAATGGAAGTTTCGAGGTTGAGGGTGAGATGGCTGAGGAAAAACCAGATATCACTTCTGCTACATCTTCTAGTGATTTACAAACTTTTGATTCCCAACCTGGACCTTCTGGTTTGTATATGTTTTTAGATTTTATTGATTTTAATTTAATTTTATATTCAATAAAGGTTTATGTCCACCAATTTCAATTTCAAATTCTAGTTTTGAATGGGATAAACAATCATCTTCGTCTATTTCAGAGTTATCTGTTGCTAATTTACAAGATCGTATCAATCAAATGGAGGAAACTCATTATTCTACATCTGAAGAATTACAAGCAACATTGCAAGAGTTGAACGATATGCATGAGCAAGTTTCAGAACTCAGACTTATCAACGAACAACTAGAACTTGATAAAAGCTTTCTGTTGGAAACATTATGTACTCAATCGAAAGAACTCGAAACTTGCTCAGCAAAATTGGAACAAATACAAAAGCTGTTGTTTCAACAATATGAAAATGTAGATTCTACTAATGAAAATAAAGATAAACTCAATCCATCGGAACGAGAATTGCAGCTTGCTCTTTTATTAAAAAACTGTGAAGCAGAAAAATTGGAAGCTGAACAAAAAAGAAATGAATTATTTCAAATAGTAGAAGATATTCGTAAAAAGAATGAAATATTTGATCAAGAACGTTTTGAGTTGTATGAAAAGTTTAGGTAAATTTATTTGTTTACTAATATTATATAATTTTTAATTTATTTTTTCTTTTCTGTATCTAGGATTTACGATGAACTACTGTGGAAATCTTCGTCCGGAAATAATGACGGTACAAAACTGGAATCTGCAGATGAAGTAGCCTATAGCAGAGAATTTGACAATTTTAGGTTAAACCGTCTTCATGCTACTGTTTCCTTGCCAGAAATTCAACATCAAAATGTTAGCGGCAGTTTTCATAGTCTTGATGGATTATTATCCAAAAGTGGAGAGGAAACGTCGGAAGAAATGTTGCAATTTTTGGTTAAACAACTACAAGATCAAATAGCACTGAAAGAGTGTGAAATAAAAAAACTAAAAGAAGCTAATTTAACAATGGAAAGTGAACATAAAGAAGCTTTATCTAAAGTTGATTTGCACACAAAAACGGTTGAAAGTCGAAATAAAGAGCTAACTGAACGTAACGAAGAATTGTATCAAAGATTGAAATGTACAGAAGAGGCCAAAATTGAATCGGAAATTCGTGCACAAAAAAATTTGGATGAGAAGCGTGAAATACGTACACTTCTTGAAGAGAAAGATAGGCGTCTTGCTGATCTTGAATCAAAATTATCGGCAAAAAGCAAAGACCTTTCAGAACTTTGTGAGAAATGGTCTATGGAACAATCTGAATGGAAACAATTTCAAAAAGATTTACTCACGACAGTACGTGTAGCGAATGATTTTAAACAAGATACATTAGATGAATGCAAAAAGCTCCAAAATGAAAGATTAATGTTGGAAGAGAGGTTGCAGTCTTTAGATTCCGAATTACAAAAGGTTAAATCGGAAAATAAAAAACTTCAAGTTGCTCTAAGATCGGCGGCTGTTGCAGCAGCATCGTCAAACAATTCCGTATCAAATTCAAATCCTGTGACAGATCAAACGATTTCGTATCCAGTAGTTTCAAATACCACTCCTGTTCCACCTACGAATTCGTCACTCAACAAGCCAACAGCATCTAGTCTATCAACTACCGAATCTTTAGGTTCGACGTCAACATCGAAAACTTCGATGAAATCTCCTAGCAAATCGCCCTTATTACAACGTATTCAAAGCTGTGAACCAATTGGATCTTGGATCTCAACAGGTGGTCGTTCAACGATGGCCCGTTCGAGCTCAAATCAAATCTCGGTACGATCATTGATCGAATCAATCGAATCATCACAGAAGCAGAAGCAACCTCAATCGAGCACTTCTACGTCTCCAATTGTTCAATCACCGACAACGGGTTCAGCACCTTTGTGTGCAAGATCCACTTCTGTGCCATTAGGTAGTGTGGCTTCACACGAAGCCCTAATCATCCAACGACATCTTCGACAAGCTGTACTAGATTCATCGAATGGAAACAATGCTAAAATGTCAACTGTTTCCTCGTTAACATCAGAACGTACAGCAACGGCCACCGCTGTAGTGGCACCCACAATTCTTAAAGATTCAATGGGGAAAACAACAAATACGATTGATAAATCAAATACAACTACTTCATTAATGAGTGATATTTTGAATAATAGAACTCCACGTTCATCTTTAAGGTAATCACTTTAGCGTTATTAGAGTACATGACTTTAATTACAAGTTTTCCTATTTTTTCTAGTGATCTGAACGATAAAAAAGATCCACTTTCCGCGCTTGTTCGAAATGGAGGTTCTAAGCGAAATGCCCTTTTAAAGTGGTGCAAAAATAAGACTCTTAATTATCGCGATATTGACATAACCAATTTTTCTTCATCTTGGAATGATGGACTTGCTTTTTGTGCTATTCTACACACATATATTCCTCGACAAATTCCATGGGAGACATTAAATGCTGAAGACAAACGCAGAAATTTTACTATTGCATTTAAAGCAGCCGAATCCGTTGGAATTTCGACTACTTTGGATCTAAACGAAATGATCGCACAAGAGCGACCTGATTGGCACAAAATAATGGCTTACGTCACATCGATATATACACATTTTGAAACTTTAAAATCCTAGTCCCGTGTGTTGATTATTACATTGTGATTCAAGGCTATTCGTCCATATATTTTTTTATAGGGTTTAATCATGACTCTTTTTTTTATTATACATTCTATATTTTTCTATTTTAATGATCATTAGATCTATTTTTGATTCACATTTTATCATAAGAATTCAAAATTTGAATAAATGAATATTTAAAATATAGATAATTTTGTACACAAAATTTAGTAAAATTTTGATTATTGGTATTGGGCGTATGTTTAAGGTCCATATAATAATGCGGTAATGTCAAAACATGAACGGAAATGAGTGGTAATGTAAAAACAAGTCGATCGAGTTCCAATGTTTTGTCAAACTACCACATATAAGTCATATAGTTCAGGTATGACAATAGAAAGTCATCAGGATGTATTTATGTTCACACAAACACAAAATCTAATACAAAGATGCGGAAATTAACGCTTATTATTGTAAAATATTAGCAGAAATTTTAAAAAATGTCAAGTGAATGTTGAAAATAAATTTAAAAGTCGATTGATTGAAATGATTTGTAGGTTTCCACAATTAAGCATCACATTCATTTTCTGGTTCTTGATCAACCGTATGTTCACGAATTGTAATGAAGAAAGCCATTACTGAAGCAAAGATGAGCAAAATGCCAGCACTGACAAAAGTCACCATGTACGATTGAGTCATATCGAATATGATGCCTGATTGAGAATTAAATAGTTATATAAAAGAAAAGAAAGGAAAGAAAAAGAAAAAAATGTTAGCACAAAATACCTGCCAATGGGGGTCCAATCATAGACGAAGCACCACGAAATAGACAGAGTAAACCGAAAGCATTGGTTAATTTGTCCAATCCCAACATATCGACTAGAATGATTGAAGTCAAACAAATATATGCGGCTGTATAGGGTAAAGACATAAGATTAATAAGTAAATAGAAAATTTCATTATCGATTGTTTAACTTACAAACAAACAATCCAAACATGATACAAACGATCATAACAGTGAGGTAACTATCGCAAAATGGGATCAAAGCGACACTGACACCGGAAATAAAGACACAAAAGTTGTTTAAACCTAGTGCCGTCATTGGTATTCCGAGAAATGACCCATTTCGAGCTATCCGATCACTGATAAAACCGAATAATAGACGTCCAAATGTATTTGTTATTCCGATAACCGAAATTAACAATGCCGCAGATTCTTTTGAAACCATATCATCTCCATCTATTAGAATGTAATAAATTTAAACTTAATATGTTTAAGCATATACAATTTTCTAAATATCAAACCTTTGATTGAACTTGATGCAAATTGTGCAATATATACGAATGGAACATAGAATCCCATCATTCCAAAAACGTTTGATATTGCCAAAATAGTGAAAGCAGATGAATCGCGAAGCAAAGATAAGTCAAGCATCTCATTCAAGATAGTTCTCATTGATGGTGGTATTTTCGAACGTAATTTAGCCATAATTGATTGTTTTGGCTTAATTTGGTCGTGAGCAATACGTTCAATGTTATTTGAATCGGTTTCATCAATATCGTTTCCTGTTTCATCTTTGATGTGTGAAGCTGTGGTAAGTTGTAGCTGCTTGGCTTCATCACAATTCGATTCTTTGTCTCCTTTCTTGTAACAGTCGAGATCATTCTTGAAGGGACAAATGATCTTTACAATTTTGTTGCAAAAATTCCGATGACGAAGTTGAATTCCGTTTCTTGGAGAACCCACTACGCCGCCATTTGTTGCCGCCTCTTCAGCCTCTGCCATCTCTTGTTCTCTTGCAGCAATTTGCTTTTGAACTTTATCAATGATATCTCTTGCCGGAATTGAGACCATTGATTGTCCAACAACCGACACGCCCGATTGGCATTGATGAGACAATGATAGTTGTGAATGAGGGATGTATTGTGTAGAACCAGAATAAAAGATATCCTTCTTGTACATTGGTCGAACATGAATCGTTTGCTTTGAATTGATACGCTTATTCATAGTATTATCTTTCGAATCTTTCGAATCATTGATCTCTTTCGATTGATGATTCGGCGTCGATAAGATTACTTGAACAGGAATTTGAGTTGAACCAAGGTTGGTTGGAGATGCAGATGGTTGGTTATGCATTAATGCAGCTGAACTAGGGTTCAACAATGATAGCGAATCTGAACCAGAGTTTTGTGAACGCATCGTTGATCGACGACTTCGAAATTGAGTCGAATTATTAGAGCCCAAAAGCGAAGCTGAAACTGCTTGATTGACTGATTGAAAGTTAGCATTCGATTGGCCTTCTTCATGAGTGGGTGATTGAGGTAGCGTCACCGAAGATGGAGAGATAGACGAGATATCATCACCTTCTGAAACGATTAAAGTTAATTAATTTTAAGCATATCATAAACTTATCAATTATTTTACTTCTTAACGGTGAATCATTGCTAGTAACAGCCGAATGCAATGTAAAACGATCAGATTCTTCACCATCTTCTGCATCCTCGAATTCGCCTTTACTTGAGGGATCGCTAACAATGGAAGACACTTCAACTTTTTATCGTCTTCCTTTTTTGTTTCATTCTCTTCTCCTTCAATTGTAGTTTCCTCCAACTCTTCAGCA
Source organism: Blomia tropicalis (assembly GCA_029204025.1). Taxonomy (NCBI): domain Eukaryota; kingdom Metazoa; phylum Arthropoda; class Arachnida; order Sarcoptiformes; family Echimyopodidae; genus Blomia; species Blomia tropicalis. The sequence goes on from CM055090.1 coordinate 8,293,376, forward strand.
TCCAATTTGTTAAATACATCTTGTAAACGTTGATGATGATCAACTTCCACCACGGTAGTGACAGTTAGTTGATTTAACGTTTCTGCTGAATTATCATCGGAAAGGTTCTCAATGGAAACGACTTTCTTCTCCATGATGGGAGAAAGTTGGTGCTTCTCAAGTGTCATCAATGATTGATTAACGGAAGCTGAAGGGTAGTAAATCGATGGCGTCGGTGTTGGCGACGGTGTGGTCGGAAAGGGGCTTTGTGCAAACAATTGATCCAAGTAAAGAGTTGAGTGAACGCCCGGTTCCGTATTCATCGTTAAGCGCGCCTTGAGTTCGTTAAATGTTGGATCATTCATATCAATCGAACCATTTTGCATCATCAACAAAAATTGTGAATTAGAATGTGCCAACAGACGTCGCCGTTTTTCTTCGGCAATTCGTTGTAGAAGTGGTTTTCGCAATTCGCAATTTTCTACTTGATCCTCATCTTCCTCGGCTAGTACAGCTTCGGCGTGAATGTTCAATGGACGCATCAATGATCCGAATGCGGCACACATTAGTACGAGCAATGCTAGAATGAATAATGTGTTTTGCCATGTTGTAACGCTGAGCAAATATTGACAGAATGGTGCAAAGATAAATGTACCGAGGCCAGATCCACATACGGCGACGCCGGTTGCAAAGGCTCGTTTTGAAGTAAAGTAATAGCCCACTGAGACGATTGCTGGTAAATAGATCATGCCAAAACCGATACCACCAAAAACGCCATAGGTGACCATTAGCGTTTCGATATTGGGGGCAGCGGTTGAAATAATTAATGCTATACATGCTAAAATGGAACCCAAAATCGTCACGAAACGGCATCCATATCTGTTTGCCAATGAACTGATAATTGGCCCTATAAAATTAAGTTTAGTTTAATATTAAAGTAATAAATGTTTCAATAAATGTTCATCAACATTACCCGCTCCAAGGTAGCAACCGTTTAGTAGAGCACCACATAAAGCTACCTTACTCTTGCTGGTTCCGAAATGGAGCACAAATATATCCAAGAATAAGCCAAACGTATATGCAATTCCATCGACGATTAAATTGCATAAGAATGATGCTAACACGATCACCCATCCATAGCCACCGTCTGGAGCGGGATCTTGTATCAAAACGTGTGGTTCATCGAATTGGTCATCGTCGATGAGAATTGGAGGTCCACCGGTTACCGTTGTTGGTGATAAGCTAACCTGGTCCTCTTGATGGTTTCCGGGGGACTTGTCCACCAGTTCTCGTCCTTCGGGAATAGTTCCCAGCTGCTGAACTGAGGTATGTTGTAGAGAGATCTTTGAATCGCCACTTATTGAGAGTAGTACTGATTGATAAGTCGATGGCAGCGTTGTTGTGCCTGTCAAAAATAATAATAATAATAATAATAATGTTGTAATATCAAATTTCATTTATCAATGGACAAGTCGTTGACGCTTAACACTAGTAAGTTCGTTAACACTAAACCAAGCCAAACTATTTGATAGTGAAGACGTCAAAATAATCTCACTCATCAGTGATGCTGTATGAATTGATACTATAGTTAAAGTCTAAAATAGAATGAAATTTCTGCTGTTTATCCAAATAGCAATTATTTGTACTTTCACAATCAATTGAAACTATGTTAATATAATAATAATAATAACAGTAAACGATGAATTTTTTGTCCTTAAAAAATCTCAATAATCATCGTGACATGGCTGAATAGACTGAATTTTACAAGGTGTATCCATATATGAATCAACCGAATGACTTACTACTTGTTGGCGTTCCGGCGTGTGGCGGCATCTTGGTTTGAATGTTATGATCGTAAAGTTAAGGATAAGATGGTGATGATGGTGGTCAACTATCTCACATCAACCTTGCTTACGATATAAATGATCAATCAAATTGGTTTAGATTCCACAATTTTTGATATTCTTAATGTAAAATGAGATTAAAGTAAAAAAAATCTTCTAATGTTTCAATTGATTTAATGTGATGTAGTGTTTGGCCATCAACAAATTGGTATGAATTGGACATATGTGCGAACGGGTGATTGTGGCAAACTTTCATTTGTTAATGATTTGTCAATGAGCGAATCTGCAATAAAACATATTATGCATTTATAATTATTATTATAATTAAAGTTACTTACCGAATGTTTATTCAAATTGGAACCTCTTCAATGTTGCGCGTACCAATGATTTCAATATACATATAAGGTCTATAATTAACAATTATAAATTAGCGATTGAGTCATGATAAAATGCAATCATTAATCATAAATGTACCCATTAAAAAATGAACTAACAATGGACTAACAAACATTAATTCTGAGATGATTCTTAATATAGAATGTATATAATGAAATAAAATTGAATGAGAAACGAACATGAAATGGCGAGTGACAATTTGTTCACAATCATCATCCCAATTTATATGTGAACCAGATATGGGATTGTCCCAACAAACCAGACCGAATCATCATCAATATATTTATCAAACAAAATTGTTTCTCTAGGAAGAAGCTCGTTCAAGACGAATGAAAATAAATACCCCTCTGGTAGACACATTCACAATTGGTCTATGAAAACAAAGTGACAAAATGACTGAAGTGTCAAGCCGATAAAAGCGAAGGAGGAAGTTGTCGTCAACATGATCGATTGATGATTAGTGACCAAAAAACTAATTTTACTCTTATCAAACAATATTTGCAATAATGAATTTATATATATATATAGAAATGTAAGTTAAACATTGCTTTTTGCTTCTGCAAACAGGTATCATCTCTAGTCATAGTTTCTCTAATTCATGGCAACAAGAAAAAAAAAGAATAAAATAAAAAAAGAATGGGATGGTTAATAATTTCAACTATAAATTCAAAGCAATGACAAAATAAAAAGTTAAAAAATCTGTTATGTCGCATCATGGCTGACAAATTTATGATTTGCATTTATTGCGAACAATTAAACTTGATCTGACATTTAGATAGTTAATCTGCTGTCAGAAGGTTAAATGACAAGGACGATGCAAGTAGATGTTTCATATTACTATATCTTGAAAGAAAATGTTAAATTTTAATAATTTAAAAAAACCAAGAATGGATACTTCAAGTGAAAATTTCGAAACATACATAAACTAGGAAATAGTAAAACTTCAATAACTAAATTGTCGAAAATGGTGCTGGAATATTTTTTTAAGTAAACAAAAAATAGATTATTTGATCGATGTTTGGAAGAAATGCAAACACTTGAGTTCATGATCATCATCATTGTATAATTTCCGGATAAGGTTTAACGCGACACAAATGTTGAATGTTTCAAAACAATCATACCAATCAAATTATTGTTGACAACAATATTGTGTTTTGCAATTTATAACTATGCTCTCCCTCTCTCACTAAAATTCAGACGAACAAACCTACATTGTATAGATACCGGAAATAAACACATTCAATAGGATACATTTGCGCGAAATGATTCAATAGTCATATTTGCTTTCATTTTTTTTTCGTAGAAATTAAATTAAATACATTTCATTCTATTTTTTTTTTTTTTTCTCAAACAAAACACACTTTGGCCAGTTTTGGAAATGTTGATGATACGTAAATTGTTAATAATGTAACTAAAAAAACTATTCTTGAACGCAATAAACGACAGCAAGCTGCCTGTTTTAGGGTTGCGTGCGCACTCAACTTTTGATATAAATATCCAAGAAAAAAACATGGTTGCCAGAAAATCTACTTCATCTTGTAAGAGAATGGTAAGTTTAAGTTATGACAATTTACGTAGAACAAGAGGCAATGTGCCATAATGATTGGAAGATAATGGAAAGTGTTTGAAGATCTACAATTATTCATACGAATATCCTTTTATATATTTATAAAAAAATGCAACACATTTTGGCTAAGTTTATTTTATTTGTGATACATTTACACTATTACACAATGGTTATGATGAAATTTTAAAGAAAAAAAGGAAGCAACCAAATGTGTTAACGGATTCATGCCAAAACATGTGAATGTCATTCACATGTAATGTTGATTATTGACTACTTATTCAATTGGTAATAATAATGGCATCAAGTGAGATTCAAAGTTAGGATTTTAAGTTTACATTAAAGACGTACTAAAACATCAACACTTTAAAGCTAGCGAAAACGAATGACAATGACCAATGGCACTAAAGACATTCATATATGAACTGAATTGATCACAAGACAAATTAATCAATGTCAATGTCTATGTAATTTTCTAATTATGTGCAATTTTGGCTGTATCTTACTTCTAGTATCTTTTGGTAGACAGTTGAGCAAATGTTTTGACGGCTCGTTTCACTTACATACTTAAATCTACACGACATGGTTGATCGCACAGATGCAAACCTCTTTTGTTTCAAGGTCCAGCTCAAATCTGGTCTTTCACTACTTTAATAGAAAGTTACAGGAAATTATCATTATAAATTCCTCACATTTGCACGTGATTTGACGTCGTTTTTATAATGAGAAATTTTAAAACAATGATATAAATGAAACACTAATTGACAATCAAAATCAAATTATTGTTTTGTTGAATAAATAAACGCCTGAGTAAACAATAAAATCAACATTTGAAAGATCAAACATCATGCTATTGGGTTAATGGCGTGATTCAATTTCCGGGATTGATTAGCCAAATTTGTCACCATTTCCGCAGTAGCTTATACTAGATTAAAATGTGGTCAATATCATGTTTTAGGACAATTGTGAATTTTTCACAAATGTTATTCATTAGCATCTGTAATTAGATAAAATTTTCTAAATAAGCAACTGTAATTAACATTTTTATGATTCACTATTCAACATTAAATGTTTTCTTATCATAAATACATTCATAAACAAATTGTTTTAATTGATTAATAAAGTACTTACCAAAAGATGAACTTTCAAAACAAAAAAAAAGTGTGATGATGGTCAATTTGTTCTTCAGAACGTATGGTTTGTTTATAACTCGTGGCAAAAGAACACGATTACGTAAAGCAACATGAAGATGAATTTTCCTTGTTTCCTTCTAGGAATATAATTATTAAATATATTTTTTTTAACAGAGTCGTGCTTTGAGGATGCAGGCAATAATTCCAATCAACGAATTGATATTATCAATTAGAAAAACAATATGTTGAATTGAGGACAGGTTGTTGCATCGATATTAAGTTTAAGAATTAAAACATTATAGTGACTTGAGTTTAGGAATAAACCTCTGTTGAGAAAACCGAATAGCATAAAATGATTTGAGAAAATATATTATATAAATATATCACAGATTCGATTCGAAACATTTAGAAAAGGTGCAAAGATGATGAGATATTGGGTAATGGAGACGTGTGCCGAAACTTTTGACGACTATTGTCTTCAGATGAGATGAACGTTCCTGTATATACAAGGTAGAAAATAAAACAATTAGATTTATGATCAAATTAATCAATGACTAGTCGAAAAAAAGTTCAAGTCAATTACAACTAAAAAAAGTGATACATCTAATCAGCTGATTTATATATATATACACACACAATGTAGATAGAAAATGGCAACGGATACATCGAAAAATGTGGTGAAGAAATGAAAGTGCTTGGTAAGCACCGAAAGCAATAATCCAAATGGCGGGATGGCACAAGAACGTCCGCTCTGTCGCGACAGCAATCGTAGAAATAGTGTAGCGCGCGCTAAGGTACGTCTCAATGTGTGTAGAGTTGTATCTAATACATGCACTCCCCATGCTCTCTCATACACACGAAGCACGTGTGTGTGTGTGCCAACGAAAGATAATGACATTCAAAACACTTGCACACTTGACAATGAAGACATTCTGAATGAATCAATGAGCCGCCTCAACACCAGAATATCGAACGGAAAGTTTCCAAACGAATGAAAGTGACAAACATTGAATGTATATTTATCCAAACACACGCACACACATGAATATGTAATGATATTGACTCGAAAACGAGGAAGTGTCGATTCTTTCGCATAATTATGGTAGGGTTGGAAATGAATTCTATCATTAGTGTATTATGTGCAATCGATTGCCTTACTCTTGGCGAACGACCCACAATGGGTTATTGAAATGAATGCTCATTGAAGGATGTTGAATGGATGAATGTACATAATTGATGCATTACACAAGGGAAAGATGCCAATTGATGATAAGGCGTATGTGATGGTAAGATGAGGACGATGATGAGTGATGGAAGAAGCATTGTGAAACATGTTGATGATGATGATCGACATCGTGTCCACTATACGACATGTTCCAATGAAGAACGGTCAAAGTGTACGAACGAGAATCGATTTGTATTTTTTTTGTTTTGATTTTTTGTTTACGATTTGTTGTGGTACGTTTGTGGCGCGTTGATTGCGATCCAACATTGGCTCATTGTTGCAAATGGCCATCTATAGCCAGCCAGCCAAGAGCACATATCGTCGTTGGAAGAATACAACGTTCGGAAGGGCCAACCAACATCAAAAACCACCACCAACAACAACAGTGTGCTTGCTTGCCACTGCAAAGTGCAACAACGAAAACTGCTCTTTCTGTCTGTTCAACATTGGTCGTGCCAAAGCACGAAAAAAAAAACGGTGTTCCGTTCGGTTTGGTTTGGTTCGGTTCATACAACACAACAACACTCGTATCGTTGTCAGCTTGCCCGTTCGTTCATTTGCCGAATGCGCCGTATACGTATTCAACCACCATTTTCAACGCACATTGTACGATGGCATATTGAAGTGCAGCCAATGATGGCGACACGAAACGCGCATAATCCATGTATTCCAACTTGTCACCCCCATTCCGATCGTGTTCATGCCAACATTGAAATTGTAACACACACACACTCATCATTGCTTGAGGTTCGTCGTTCTTCTTCCCCCCAATGAATGTTGGTCCTACGCTTTCGATCACGCCCAGAATGTTCCCTCTCCCTTGCTTTCACTTTTTTTTATATTTATTTTTGTGTATATGTCCATATGAGATCGAGTCTCGTCCACACGTTGGCTCGAATATGCCCAACAACCGTACACTCATATGGACTTTTGTTACCATGTGCATTTGGTGGAGTGATCGGGAAAAACACATTATCGTCACCAGTGGGTTACACAATCTATCGGTTGATGACGATGATGATGATGATGATGATAGCCATTACCAAACAAGGTGCCATATACACAATTCGATCTATTAAATGGGGACATTATTTCAAGTATATATACATATAATTGATGTCCTTGATCATAGTTATCGATATGATTCTAGATGAATAAAACATCACTTTTTAGGTGACATTCAAAGACTGGTTCTAAGCAAATATTTATGATGTCAATTTCATTTTAACTCCATTAGCTTCAATCTACAATATATTCGTATGCGTTTGTGTATGCTTAGAAAAGTATATATTCTAGTTAAAAGTCACTTTCTTTCCATTTAATTTGCAACATTCCATTCAATCGTCATTTTGTCAAACTAATTGATAGTACACTCATTGCATTTTATATCTTGCTAGCCAAAACATTAACCATTTAATTAATTAGTCGAAAAATCATTCTACTGGTACAAACCGGAATAATCTGATCGTCACAAAATCGTCAAATGGTGTTTCATTTTTTCAAAAAAAAGACTTTTCGATCCTCTTAAATCAGTAAAATTCAGTAATGAAGATTAATCGTGAATCATTTACAAACAAAACACAGAAATTGAATAGATGTAAATAGGGGAATGCGATCTCAGTTGTGAATTGATGATCGCCAATCAATGGAAAGCTGAAATCATTCTGTAGATAGACTTATTTGTCCAAATCGATGTTTGGACGATTTGTTCGTCTCGGTTTGGTATATGAAGAACCAACTCAAAACCAAACTGAACCGGTTTAAAGCGGTTCTGATCGTGTATATAGCACCGCGTCATATCATGTACCTCGATCAATTCATATATATAATATTATGGTTAAAAGGGTAATTTGTACGTGAACATGCGCAAAATCTTGAATTTGGCGCCAGAGAATTCAAATGTAAAATGTTTTAGCACGTGCTCATTAAACATTTGTTAACTTTTTAATTGCATAATTAACCTACAATAAATTATTGACATTTATTGACCCAATTTAGTTAAAGATCGTTTTTTAAAAAAATGTTGATACCATAGTGAACTTTTTAATTTTTAATTTCAACTAAATATTTAAAACAAATAACAAAAAATAAAAAAAATAAATAAATACAAACTGTTCGATGTCACCGGAGAATGAATGGATTCGGTAAAATAACACACAATTAAAGTGTTGACAAGTTGTTGTTGTTGGCTTTCTCGGGTTTCCAAAAGATGTATTGTCTTTGCATCAACCGAATCGAACGATGAGAGAAAGAAAGTTAAATTGAGACCGTGAATGTTGTATACACCAAACTGAATGTAGTTTGCCAATGTTAACAAATATATTTATTCACAACAACCCTGTCGTTCATTAATGGTGGAGCTATTTGTAGAAAAGTGACAGTTTAGGTATGGTACATGTGGTCTATTCTCCTCCATCATGTATATTTCTCATGTATAGACTTTATAATGAACTTATAGTGACGTAATAAAAACTATTCAATCAACAGTCTATATAATAATATATAAAAAGGGGCAATTGCTTTTATGTGGCAAATAAACATCGGAAAAAATAGTTGAGAAACTACATTCAATGTTATCATAAATAATAACTAAAAAAATGAAAAATTTTTCTTTTTATGTTTATGATTTGCGGATAACTGATTCAATCCATCCGAGGTATGTTGAGGTACGAGTGTAGACATCTGGTGCTCCCGTAAATCGACACGGCAATGAAAATGAAACAATTCCGGTGTGAATTGCTCGATTGCCTTCATAGGTGATCAATGCTGAACCGGAATCTCCCTTCAATGCTCCCTATTTATAGATTTTAAAATATGGATTAGTTTAGCTGAGTCAACGAGTATCATTGGATGCCGTACCGAACATCTGCCATAGGTCGTCATTCCAGCACAGATCATTCTGTTCGTAATTGGAATTCTAGTGCGAGAATAAGCCTTTTTACAATTGTCCATGTTAACCATCGGAACTTGTACGGTATGAAGTCGGTTTGGAAGAATGTTCAATCCCAATAGATTATCGGTCGTGAATCCATAGCCAGCAATTGTTGCAAATTGTCCATTTGCCGTACCATAATCATTGGATGTTGGCAAACAAATTGGTCGAGCTCTCTCATTGAATGATATCGGTTTGGACAATCTTACCAATGCAATATCATTCTGCGCTTGACGTGGTTGCCATTCGGGATTGATTACAATCTTCTGGACATTGATCATTTGAATATTGCTTTGAAAAAGAGTGAAACGCCATCTATCGGTACCGATTACTGCCCTTAATTGACCCGGGAAAATTGAATTCACAAGTCTGTGAAAAAATAATTAAAATAAATTAATTTAAAAGTGTAATTTAGAAACAAAAACTAACCCATCTACACAATGAGCAGCAGTTAAAAGCCAATATTCGTTAAGAATCGAAGCTCCACAGGTGTGACCCCAATCAGGAACCGGCAATGGTAGAGCAATGCGAAACTTTTGTAATGACACTTGCCACGGAAATTCTTCAATACTAGCTTCATGACCGCCAATTATTCGTCCACCACGAGTTCGATTTGTAACAAATTGACCACAAAATGATCTGGGAACATTCAAAACTCTTTCCAAGTTTGCTGGACTCAATGGCTTTAGGTCAGCTGATTGATCCGCTTCAATCGAACCGTTCAACACTAAAATCAATGTTGCAAGAAGATAAACAAACATTTTGAAAGTAAAATTAAATCTTGTTATTAAGTTTAATTTTTTTTGAATAATGGATACCAGTTGTGATGCGTTGATTATATACTTTTAGTCGGCCCATACAAATTGGATCCAATGAGTAAGTGAAAGTGAATCAAATGTTGCCCTACTTTCTATACGGGTTGACCATTAACATTAACATTAACATGTGGCACCATTATGGCCATGAGGTTCCTGTATGACGATCAACACTTGATCACTTTTGATAACCTGAATATATTAGACCGGAAATCGAAAACAAACCTAGATTTTATTTTTTTTTCAAATAGGTTTGAAGAGTTTCACAATCAAAACATGAGTGCATCTCATTTTATAGATTGATATGCATAAACGTCACTATGAATTGACCCTGTCTAATTGAGGGTAGTATTTCAGGTTACACGTATGTGACTTCATAAATGACACATATGAACAATTTCGGATCTTTTTCCGTTTATTAATTTTAATAAATTGATTTTAAACAAATAATATTTCATAAAATATGTCAATGTCTGCATTCAATTCAAAGTGACTCATAAAACAGAATAAATGAATGTGACACTTTATTTACAAGCTATGAATAGATCTTTCCCATATCAAACAAACCCATTGTTCCCCTTTTATTCATTTCAAGCATTTACCACGAAAAGACAACTCTGTAAGCCATTTCAATTCTTGATGCTGTTGACGTAGATGTAGAATTCAAACTGTGTTGAACTCCAAATAATAAACGATTACGAAAATAAAATTAGAATTATTTGGCAAACTTTTGCGCTTGTGCAGTTCAAATAATGTCAACTATAAAAAAATCAAATTAATTGAATGTAAAACTAAATAAAAGTATGAGTTTTATAATATAATATAATATTAAATATCAAATAACTATTCATAGTATGATTAACATTGAATTTGCTTGTAATTTATTTGAAAATAAATTAAAAATAAATGTCAATTTTACATTGAGTAATGTAAACAGAATGTAACAAAGTTTAGATTGATTTATACCATTTTAATTAATAAGTTTGTAATAAATCGATACAATTTGTTTTTTGTAGGAAATTGATGTCGAAAGAAGAAATAGAGTTGACTGGAGCAGAGTTGGCTTGAAGATGTCATAAGGATGTCGTCGTTCGTTGTTTGCCTGTTTGTTGGCGACAATTTTCAATCTGTACTCAATTCTAGTTGCTTCTCTCTGGCAAATTCTAAGCTTTCTAAATTTGGCTTCATCGCAAAAGTGCAGTCGCTTTATACCAAACACGTCTTAAGGTTAATATTGATCTGGACATGATTGGTCTTAATTTGAACAACTTATAAGAAGAGATCGAATAAATCATCAATGAAATATGCGTGCAATCACAGCCGATTTTAAAGAGCGAATCGTCATCGCACCAGAAGATGTAATTCCAAAATCATCATGGTTCAAGTTTGTTAAATGTTCATTATTAACAACATTGACCCTATTGATTGTGTTTGCAATCATTATGATGTTGGTAGCTGAATCATTGGTAAAAAATCATGACAAAGATTCACTTACAATTGGAATTATTTCATTGGTATGTTTGAAACATTTTATTCATTTTATTAAATAAAAACAATTAATTCGTTTAAATTGTAGATTGGCATTATCATATTCTTGTTGGGAATCATTTCGATAATGAAAGAACATATACCATTGATACTAACATTTTCCGTTTCAATGATTATCTATCTATTGGTCTTTATGTATTCTCGTGTGATTACCTCACCTGGTTTAATCATTTTACGAACATTTATCATATTACTATTGGCAATTGGTGCATTCTACTTTTGTATTGTGATACGTGATTGGCGTGAAATTCAAATATCACGTCTCAATCAAAGATTGATTCGAGATGCACAACTTATGGAATATAACAAAAATGTTATGGGAAACTATCATTTGAATGGTTATCATCAATCAATGAATAATAATCGACCAATTGGAAATGATCGATCACCGACGGCAGCCATTATGAGTCCAATGTATACAGATCCTAATAATGTTGCCGTTCATTATGCTCCACACAATGTCAATCAACAATATGAACTTCAATCTCATCTGATGAATCATCCATCAAATCGTCAATCGGTTTATTTGCATGGTGGACAATCACGTGTACAGCAACATCAACATCAACCAATGCGACATCCGAATCGAATGGATCAACCGGTACGTGGTACTTCAATGAGTCCCATTCAATCTACAAGATATCAAATGAATGTTAATCAAACACCAAATCCATACATAATGGTCGATGATGAAGACGAGAATCCATATGCACAAATTGTGGAACCACCAATTCGTACTCGATCGATACGTCAACATCAACAAACAAACATTAGAGTTTATGCTCCAAACGATTCAAATAGATATTGAGTCTTACAATCAATCAAATTCATTTATGAATGACATTTTTAAATTGTGTTTAAAAATAAACAAACAATATTGAATCATAAATTTTAATCGAATTAAATTAACTACAATCATATTTGGATTAGTTCAATATTAATATTATGATGAAAGAAACTTTTTGAGAATTAATTCCACCTCTTGAAAGATGATATCAACCGATCGTTCCGTATCGATAGTTTCGAGTTTTGATGCAAAGTGTTCCAATATTGGTTGTGTATGAGTATGGAAAGTAACCAAACGTTTTTTGATTGTTTCCACATTATCATCAGCTCTACCACTGGTTTTGCCACGATTGACCAATCGTCTTGTCATCTCTTCGTCGGAACACTTGAAGTAGAAAATGACGGTACAAGGGCAAACTTTTTGTTCAAAGTCGACAGCTTGACCAACTTCACGTGGATATCCGTCGATCAAGAAACCAGATGAAGTAGCTGTACGCTTTTCGATGGCCGATTGAAGTAGATCCAACACTTGATCGTTTGAGACCAATTTTCCAGCAACCATTACCTCATTCAATGCTTTGCCTTTCTCTGAGCCTGATGCTACTTCCTCTCGAAGAAGGTCACCGGTAGAAAGGTGAGTAAAGCCATATCTAGTTGAAAATATTGTTTTCATTTAATATTGGGATAACTTTAAATAAATATAAGTAATAAATTCTTACTTTGTTTTTATTTGATCACAAATGGTACCCTTTCCTGATCCGGGACCACCAATTATAAAAATGATTGGTTTTTTATTTGAATTTTCAATTGGTGCCATCTTTTTCTTGCTTTTATTCAACTTTTGAGAACTATTATTGGTTTTTGGCGTTACTTTAATTGGTTCGTTTGATTTACTATAATGATTAAAATTGAAATTTAATAAACAATATTGGATAAGTGAAAAAGGTTTTAATTTGGTGTTGGGAGTGTTGTCAGAGTAATCTCGATATTGTCATTAACAGATGAGACAATGATTAAACAAACGAAAAGTAAAAGTAAAGAAATTTGTAAGTAAGCCAGAGCAGAGTTAAATGAATGAAGAATTCAACTATAATGATAACTAAAACAGAATAATTTGTACAAAAACATCTCATTCATACAAGTACATTTTAGGCATTGAATGTGCAATCGAATACTTGACAACCAGACAAATAATGTCCCTGAATTTGCATTTAAACGTACCGAAATAGATCACAAGAAACCTTGTATATACAAAATACACTTCTTATTATTAAAAAAAACACAGTTGAATTCGCAATTTTAATTGCGCAAGTTTAATCTAAAAAGTATTAACACTAAATGAACAAAGACGTTTAAGATGAATCCAAATTAAGGATTATATTAATTTATGATTGATATAGTGGGTAGATAAATGAGATGACTAATAAATGTCAAATGAGATTAGTGTTGAACTTTGTACTTAAACCGAACTCATTGGATTAATATGTTCAAACATTAAGGTAAATTGATCGACAATTATTTAATGATGTACCAATAATTTACATAATTCGTGTAATTTTGAAAATAAGAAGTAAAACATTAGAGTACCTTTCAATTTGGTGATAATTGAGTGAATTTTCAAATCCAGAAATGATATGAAAATGTTATTGGTTACTGTAGTAACTAAGAAACCATTACTGTATGAGTCAATTCGTTAAGATTGTGAATTGGAGCTCAGAAAAAAAAATTGTGCTTGTTTGTTTCACACACGATTTCTATATAGATCAATGGTTGCATGGGTGACAATGTCATAAATGGAACAGAAGACAAATGACATATGGCTGTTTCATCATCTAATATATATTACGATGGTAACTGTATGTTATACAGTTTCGGAATGAGTTAAAACGAACCGCCATTTGCTTATTGACGCTCATTTTGTCACACAGGAACAGGTAATGTTATGATAACATATCGGTTAGACCATATATCCCATTTTGGATTGGACATTGAACCGAAATAAAACTGGTTGGAGAATAATGTAAGCCGTAACATGTCTTACCTATAATAGTTTCCAATCAGTTCAAATCCACTAAGTAGCGATCTATGGGAGGAAATGGATTTTGTTATTGGACGATTTGAATGTTTGACTGAGGAAGACTGTAGACCAGATGACGAAGACTTTAATTTCGATTTACCAGTAGTAAACTTTCTTCGCTCAAATGGCATAAAAGTTATGCAATCACTTGGTATAGTGACTAAAATGGGAAATAAACTAAGGTTTTGTGTACATTCAATATCTGTAAACGCAATCGAACTTCACCCAAACAACCAAACCATTCTCGAACTATATACAAACAACCTTTTCTGTTTGTTATTCTTTTTTCATGTCCTTTTGCGAATACAACTAAAGGAAGCAAGATTCCACAGCATGTGAATGCTATATAAGCAATAGATTGAACTAAAACTAGGTTAGTAGATCTCAAATCATCCAACAGAAAAATCCTCCCGGAACGATGGCCACGTGATCGTTTTTATGATAGAAAAAATAGGAATACAACAAAAAATGAACTTTTATTCAACATTTATTCAAAAAATATTCACAATTTTCTACTAATAATTGTCAGAAGGTTATGATCAGCAAAAATTGTAATTAATCGGAAGTAAATTAACTCATAGTTTTTTAATTAATATTTAGCAATGTTATGTAACATAAGCAATTATTGCAATTGCACTGACATCATTACCATAGTGATCATGATTCATCATTATGGTGGAAAGTTCCCAATATAATATAAATATTTATTTTTTTTCCTATTAACCAAATATAATACGTAAATAAATGATAATTATTAAATGGAATGTGATGTTAATTGTTTGTGAAAATTAAAATGATAATCGATTAATGTGATGATGATAGGTTATATGTTTTACATTTTTCGCTTCATTTCGTGACGATTCCACGAAATGGAGTCACAATATTACGTCATTAATGTGTACTATACCATGACAAAACCTAAAACTTGGTCGTGATGCAATGTCTCGCGTCAATTGAGAGTAATTATAATAACTCTTCATTGTACTCATTGCAACAAGACAACAAACCTTGAAGTGCTTTGTTGTGATATTTTTTTTTTTATTAATATTATGGTATTCTGTCGAACATTGAAGCCATGACTGGTATAATTTTGTAGGAGACAATCCGACATGTCCTCCACCTTCTATTCTATATTGGACCAGTGTTCAGTGTTGGGTAGATTGTATGAAATGTATGAATATAAAAAGTGTACATGTGTTTCCATGGGATAAAAGCATAGAGAAACACGAAACTCTCCACACCACCACACACGGTTGATTCAGTGTGCGTCGGTCTCGATTGAGATGCCGCTAACCCATTAAACATGAACTTGAAAACTTGTCTGTAATGCACTCATTATCCTAACATCTAGGTGTAGATATAAATGTATCAATAATGAGACATCAATGTTCGAAACAAGATTCATTCATCAATCAATTTTTGTTTGATGATACAAGTTTCAATGTTTTTCATCACAACATTATTTGAATATGGTTTTCTTCCTATAATCACATTGGATCAAATAAGAAGTAACCATTCATCAATCTTGTGATTCTTTTATCGTTTATCTTTTTGTTAGGAATTTAATTTATATATATATATATAGATCGGTACAATATAATTGTGTTCAAATTTATCGTTTGTTTTATATCATTTTCAACATCGACCAAATTCTCACTAAAAGACACACACACACATACATACATGAACAACCTTACGCAAAATAGAAGTTAAATTGAATACCACAGAAAAAACATCATCACCAACAATCGTCATGATGATGCCACATTTGTGGTGTCATTACGTCAACACGTGTTCGGCTACTGAAGTACATTCTCTTCCTCGCTTTATGTAAACCGAAAAAAAAAAAATGATGCATCTATTTGTGCTTTTAATTATTCTTAGTATAATAGCACATGAATGAATTAAAGTGAGAATGAGCCTCAAAGTATGTTGAGTCTCCTTGAATTTACATTGTTAATTTACTCTTTTCTCTTTCTCTCTTTTCTTTATTTTTTTTCTCATATGTTTGGTTTCAAATTACATCAAATGTGATATATGGATTCAATACATCGTACCAAACTCTATCATTGTTATCGACTTTGATCCCTAAATGTCATTTTTTTATTACAATCCGTTTGTGTTCACTTTGTTTACATTGGGGGTCAATTTTTTCCATGCAAAATCATCAGGAACAATCATTTTTTCCATTTAACTTTTTTTTTCTCCAACTACAAAACACCTTAATCTACGGTCACAAAACAAGGTAAGAGATTACGACACTTTTATCTTATAGTACATTTAAATTATAATTAATTTTACCAATCATATTACGTTAATACGTAAAATGGTGTACTTGAATGTAATGGACGTCAAAACGATCCCATCGTCACTAAATCTACCTATACAATGATTGGATTTATCCGATGCGTCACCCAAAATGACACAATGTGAGCACACACACAATCGTTTGATAAGAACTCGCTACCTATAGGTCTGGGAATGAGGCACTAAATTTCCTTTTCATCTTCCCATGGTACGAGGATTAGCAAACTGACCATCTTATAATTAGCATCCGTCTAGACGCGCAGGTGGTGTTACAAAGAATATTTATCATGAACCAACGACATTTGAGTGACTTGCGACACTTGGCAACAAATTTTTTTTTCTTTTCTAGAAATTGCTATTTCTGACCTTTTCAATAATTTACGACAAAAACACAATAGCCTCGCATGTGTTAATTAGTGGGTGTCACATTTCACATGGCAAAGCACAAGGTACAAGGTTAATTGGAAAAATTGGTTAACGACGAGCTGAAAATGTTGCTTGAAGCATAATGATCGAATCGATACAAGGTGATCGGGCCAATATGTGATCGGGCAAGTATGAAACCATTGGAATGGTGGCGTACATTCTAATTGGTTGCTTTTCAAGTATCAACCACCAATTGGTGTGATCGATTAAAAATGTTTGCTTGATTGTTGCTATAAACGTTTGTCTGGTCACGTTTTCTGGCTCAATGCATTGTTGTATGTTAGTTGATTGGTGCTCGGGTGTTAAGCCAACATACAGTAAGGTACATAAATAGTATCAAGGTTTAAAATCGACTCTATAGAATCGATTCAGGCACATGTAATTGTAATTTTTAACTTAAGCACAAATCAATCGACCATCTATCTAAAACGTGATTTGTGCGTGATCTTTAGCACAGTTGAAATGGTTTATCTACATCAAAATCTATACTTTTATCTATATGCTTCATAAATGAACATTGCCAACCGACCAGATCCGTTTTATTTAAAAAAAAACGTTTTTTACAAAATTGAAATGCCGAGCAATATAAATATAATAATACTTAATAAAAAAAGTAAATTATTAACTAATCAATCAATTATTTGTTCGATGACGAATTTTGTTTTCAAAAAGCAAATTCAATAAAATCTTGAATTCAACATTTCCCAATCGAAAAACTAAATATGTTTAGTGCGTACTACATTTCCCCAATCTTATCAAACAATTATGGTACGTTTAAAATTAGTAAATTTGCATCAAATGACAAAAAATTAATTTTTTGATAAATTAAAACACCTTTTGTCTACCCTTTTGCACAAGTTTTCATTACCAATTGATACCTATATATAGTGTTTGGTAGTTAATTATGTGTAAACGCCTCCATTTGTTCGATTCAAAATTTGCAGACTATCATATTTTATCAAAATTTTAAAACAACTTGCCACCAATAATTTAAGAAATTAAATTATTGGTTTATTATAACTTCAATCATAGCACACTTATTTATATAACTTCACCTTACTTTTATCTTTATGTAAAGTTTATATTAGTACATTGTCTTGCCTTTTTTTGCTGGTTTGTTGAACAAACTTAAAATTAGCATATGTTCTGTTTGTTAAGATCGATCAGTTGTTGAGATCATAAGTTATCAAACTCTGAACAATATCATTAGAACATTGATAAAGTAGACTTCAAACTGACAGGAATACATTATTAAAAATTTCGAGTTGTTCAATCTACACAAATACAATACAATGTCAGAAGATTCATAAGATTCATTATTGCACATTATAGAACAGATATTTTATTATTAAAGTTTGTCACCATTTCAAGATACTTATCTATTCAAAATGACATTTTTATTTGACCTTCAAACCTTCTGGCTTCTGTTGTCATTTTATGATATAAATGGTTCAATAAAATTTACGTTATTTATTGATATATTTATAGAATTGTACCCATCATGTAATCATAAATAAAAGCGATTATAAAACGCAGCTTCAAATGAGATTCAGACATTGCCAAGAGTTAATCCAAATTGTACTTGAAATGATCAAAACAGTTTCCAGTCTTATGCAAACTTATCTCATGTACTTGTTAAGATGACATTCGATAATCCGATTGGTATGTTTGGAATATTTCAATTAGATATCACGTAGATTTGTGATAGTTGACCGTTTGGAATGATAAAATCCATTATCACATTAAAATGATCTATCTTATCTTGGTATAATATACATCAACAATGTTTAATCTTATTAATTGCTACCACTTAATTGTTGTTTGAGTGTTCGTGTCACCAATTAGGCCATGTATGCATTTGATCTGCCGGTGTGATAAAGAGCCAATTGGCCACTATTTGAGTGGTGATTTGAGTGCGAGGAGGGGGGGGAGGAGGGCTCCACCAATGGGCTGCCAATTGTTTTCACGATAAGAGACTTGTCGCCTTATGGATAATTTGGTCGTTCAAACCAACGTATCTTTTTTTTTGGCCGCCTTATCTGACCAACTGGTTGTGAGGTCTTGCGAGGTCGCCTATATAATGACATGCTTTGTTTATCAAATGCACAAGTTCACCAGTTTTCTTTTGACAAGTAACAACTTGCACACGATCATCAATCTTTATTTGGCATTGAATACAAAACGAACTGAATTATATATATATATCGAACAACAATAACAACAACAAAATAAGTTAACAACTTTAACCTGTAAGTAATCATACTTTCAACATTTTTGTCTGATCCATTGTTCACTATCGATCATTTAACAATCTGAAAAACAACTAATTAATTATTTTTTTTGTCGTTTATGGGTGTGTCGGTGTGTTTATGTTTGTGAAGATCAATTAGATTAAAATCAATCATCTACCGGAACCTGACATTGGAAGGAAGTAAGCTTTAATCGATAAATAGCATAGGTGTATTTCATGTAATTTGTTTTGTCAGTATTCACACTATCAAATTACTCGATTTAAAATTGATCATCATTGATTTTACAATGCCATCTACAATGTTGAATTAGTTGTGCTTCGTTGAACACGATACTTTTGAATAGTGCTTTATGATGATCATGATTTGTGTCTTGGATTGCAAGTTAACCAACTTGATAAAACATAGCTCTTGAACCATTTATTTCCGGGTGAAAACCGACACATTGAATGTTTACTTTTATTTATTTTCAACATTGAACCGATTATTAACCCTATGAGTTGAAATAACTTTTCATTAATGCTACTAGCTGATATGATTATTTGTTTCTGTTTATTTCATTCTATAAACATTGTTTCTCAATGATAAGATTACTTCGCGTGCTTACCCATAAAAATGACATTTTATAAGTTTAACATTTTTTTTATCATTGACATTTGTCATGAAAACGAAAGAACATCTCTATTATTTGACCCAACCGAAATTTATGGTCTTTCGAAAGTGTTTTTTATTTAAACAAGAAAAAAAGCAAAGTAAACACTATTGTTTTCCATAAGTCCATTATCACAAAAATGACCTAACGACGATTGATATTAATATTTTTACTTCTTCCTTATAATTGTTATTTTTAATTTGGTTTGTTTTCATTTATTTAGGTCCGCTCCTAGTAACAAGTACATAAATTCTTCGTTTTCTACATTTTGGTTTAAAAAATAAAGTTTTAATAAACCAATAGATCATCTATCAAATTTATCTAATTAAATATGAAGCAAATTATTAATGATTGCCAGACCAAGTCTCATCTTCCAGCCAAGATTCAATTGGCAGATTCAATTACACTCAAGCCAATATCATCAGAAACAATGAATGGTGGCGATTCTCCATATGACCAATCGGCAGCTAACCTAATCTTTACGTCATTACCAGATGAAAATAAAGATCTATCAAACAAGACGGAACAAATCACGAATGAAAGTGTTTACAAACAAATTGACCAACATCAGTTGAATCTAACATTGAATGGGGATCAATCAAAAAATGGCAATTCACACATTCGTAATAGTCCAACGAAATCTTCATTAGTGTCCGTCTTAAGTAATGATGGGCCAAACGCCAAAGTTATACAAATGACTTATGATAACAAGAACTTTTCAAATGGATCTCTCGATGCCACCAAAAAAGAAGATAATGGCAACGTTATGCCAATAAGTGAGAAAAATGTTCCAGAAGGCGATCCCAAAAAGCAAAAATGGGGAAACCTAAAACGATTATTGGCTGGCGTTAGCCTTACCATATTATCCGCTTTTGTATTCTCCATCACAACTGTCATCGTAAAGCTAGTTACCGATATCAAACCATCACAAATGGCTCTTTTCCGTTACATTGGTACGTTAATTGTTTTGATTTTTATATTATTATCTACCGTGGTTTACCGAAAGGACGAAATCCACTGTAGGTGATATATAATTGAAATGATTGTTTTTCGATTTTAACTTTGTTTTATTTTAAGGGATTATGATTTTAGCATTTCCTGTAGTGCTTGAATCGGGTCATTCATTTTTGGGCGATGGCTCTTTGATCTGGTTTTTTTGGATGATTCTTCGAGGAGTTTCCGGTTGTACATCACTATTCTTTCGTTATTCAGCTGTCACATATATCTCATTGGCAAATACGACAATCATAATGTTATCCATGCCCGTGTTTGTGTTCATATTTGCACGAATTTTTCTTAAGGAACAATTTGGACGATTTCATGCATTGGCATTGGTAATGTCTATTGTGGGAATTTCATTTGCTTCAAAAATTGAAGTATTGTTCGGAAAGAATTCTGATTTCTCAAATTCGACCACGTTGACGCATGGACACAATGAAACACACCATTATCAAAATTCGACTCTCATTGATGAAGAAGAAGAAGATTCGACGACCAAGACAAATGATCAATTGATTGGGTCATTGTTTGCATGCGGTGCTATGTGTATCGGTTCATTGGTCTACATCACCGTTCGAAAGGTGTGCTTTACTTAAACCCATATTATTCAATTAGATTTTAATGTATTTATCCATTAGATGCGCAAAACTCATCATTCGGTCATATTGTTCAATTTTGGTGTTATAGCCGTCATTGAGATGACGATTGTCAATTGGACATTCTATGATTTTAAGTTGCCAACTACTGGATACAGTGCCTATCTTATTACCATTTTAGCTGTCCTTTCCTTTTACGGACAACTTTTATTAACGAAAGCCATTCAATTGGAAGAAGCAGGAGTCGTTTCCGTTGTTCGTGTTAGTGGTGAGGTAAGTTATTTAAAAAAAATCTTATCTAACAATTAATCCTTTCTAATGTTTACATGTCCTTTTGATTAATCTAGGCATTCTTTGCGTTCGTATTTCAAGTAATCATTTTTGGTGAAATGCCAGATATATACACAATTATAGGCGCAATATTGGTGTTAAGTTCGGTTTTCCTATTATCATTTCGAAAATATGTCATTTCATTACCTGACGAATCAAACATAAAACGGAAATTTTATTTTATTACTAAATAGAATACCAGACAAGAAAGATTCTGGTGAAAATGATAATCTAACGTCAAGAATTGGAAAAATCTTCTCATTTTAATCAACTATTTATTAATATATATATATATTCATTGAAAACAATTTGTTCTTGTCTTCATTACTCCAATTCAAAAGCTTTTATTGTCATCATCATATTTATAAATATTTTTCATCATCGAAATTTAATAATTGCAATTGCCATCTGTTTTATTCAAGTTCAAATATAATTATTTTATTATAAAGTTATATAATGTAACATGCTTAATCTTAAAAAAAAGAATTGTGTGATATGATGGTAATAATGTGAATATTGTGATCATAAGTGTTATATTATTCTTGTGAATTGATTATCATTATACTTCTGTGATTAATTAGCTATTAATAAAGCTTTTATATATAGTTTGCATTGTGATAAATATATATATTATAAGATATTGAAAAATATATAATGATCATTAAGATGGAACTAAATTTGAATGTAGATTTATTAGTATTTCTTGTAGAATTTAAAAAAATACATTAAATATTTTTCTTTTCGAATATCGAAAAAATATTGATTAACTAACAAAACTGAATTTTTCTTACATTATCAAAAATTGTTGAATATTTCTTTTGTGATGATTTCATTTTACATGTTTCCATTTAAATTCACATTTTTTATCCAAAAGTAATCATTCAATGTCATGCAAAAATGATAGTAAGTTTTTGATTGAATATAGCAATGGAACAAATTCTATGAATAAATTGGCTTGTCCTGATGAAAGAATTGTACATACTACAAGAAACAATGGTAACAATGAACGAAGATGGTTGGCCGGTGTGACCCTTTCCATTTTATCAGCATTATGTTTTTCGATAACTGCTGTCTTAGTGAAAAAGATGGTCCATGTCAATGCTTGCCAATTGGCACTATTTCGTTATATCGGTAATAAATGTTTTTTTTTGTTTTCCTGTTTTTCATCTTTAATCTGTTGGTACAATCGTTAGGCATACTTTTACTTTCACTTCCAACTATGATCGAATCGGGCGACAATTGGTTCGGTTCCAATTGGTGGTTTCGATTATTTCTCTTTTTACGTGGAATATTTGGCGCCACTAGTCTATTCTTCAAATTTTCCTCTTTTTATTATATCACGTTAGTCAATGCAACCATCATATCACTTACGACACCAATATTTGTGTTCGTTTTTGCAAGAATATTTCTTCAAGAATCATTCGGATTTTATCATTTGTTGGCACTCATCCTATCATTGGTGGGAATTGGTTTGGCATCACAATTTCAATTTCTATCTAATAACAATAATATTATGATCAATCTAACGACCACGAATTCAATGATTGATGTCACCACAAATTGGTCTGAGAATACAATAAATAAAATTTCACAAGCAACTTTGATCGGAAATTTGTATGCAATCGGTTCTACCGTAACAGGTTCGTTGGTTTTCGTTTTAATACGAAAGGTAATGTCAATTTGAAATTTAAAACAAAAAAAACTACTAAATTTTTAATCAAAAACTACTATTCCATAATTAGATGACTCGCGTACATTATTCAGTAATATTGTTCAACTTTTCATTGGTAGCCATAATGGAAATGTTGGCCATTTCATTATTATTCTCAAACTTTACTCTACCAACCAATGGTTACACACCTTACATGATATTTGCATTGGCTCTTCTATCGTACTATGCACAAATCTTGTTAACCAAAGCATTGCAAATCGAAGAGGCTGGCATCATTTCATTGATTCGTGGTTCAACGGAAACCATTTTCTCATTCGCTGCCGACATTATTATCTTTGGCAATAAACCAGACCAATATTCAATCATTGGAGCTGTTCTAGTATTCTTTTCGGTCATTTTGCTTACATTTCGAACTTTCATCATCAATCTACCAATAGAAGATACTTGCCGGCAACGTTTTAATTTCTTAACATATTGATAATAATAATATATTGTCTTCTTTCAGTGTAATTAGACGAAATTCAAAATCGTATAAAATTAATTTGTATTATTATTTAATGATAATGAAAAATAAATAGAACAATAAATAACAATGACGTCGCTCGTTTTTCTTTGTGCTCTATGTTGAAAAATGGTTTTTTTCACAGAATGTAATACAATTGATTTAAATATGGTTGAGAAAGATCAAAATAATAGTTTTTAATTTGTTTAAAAATAAAATAAAATCAAAAGGTTAAGTGGAAATTAGAAAATTTCCATAAAATTTAAAGTGGTCTAGCTTGAAACCAAAAATATTCAAGGCTAGACTTAATAATATAGGTTAAAGGATCAAGCCTTGCTATCGCTACTGCTAGATGCAGCTGCAGCTTTTGATCCACTGGCATTAGACTTTGCATCACCAATAGAAGACTTTGCGTTCGCATTCGATTTCGCTCCAGAATCAATGTTCGACATCTTACTCTTGGATCCAATTCCAGCGTTAGATTTCTTTCCATTGTTCGATTGAGTCTGCTTGATTGCAGACTTTGGAGCACCACCTTTAGCTGATTTTGCTGATTTACCGCTGGCCTTTCCAGATTTGGCAGCACCTTGTTTGCCTGTCTTTTTCTTGGTGTCCCCATCACCATCACCAGAACAACATCCCCAAACAATTATAAGGATCAGTAAGATGACAACAATCACTACAACCACAATAATTGCGACCTTACTCGACTTGCTTGTAGTTGATGATTGGCTGCTGATAAAAGATTCCGTTTCACTTGAATTCGAATGTGGAATCTCCATACTTTCCTGACAAGCTTTTATCTCTTTTTTTGTTTTATTGACACATTGATGTTTCTCATCGTTATACCATTCGGCCGTTCTATTATCAAACCAATACTTTTTGAAATGTTGTGCTGGATAGTATCCACATTCAGCACAAGATATATCATTGATAGCTCGTATGAAATATCCAGTCATTTTACAATATTTTTTAATCGATTCTTCCTTTTTTATATCTCCGTCTCCTTTTTTTTCATTGTAAAAATCCTTAAGCAAAGAATACACATCTTTAATGTGTGTGTCGAAACACTTCTGTACATCGGGATGGTTAAATTTTATCACTTCTGGGTTGTTGTTGTTCGTATCAGCACCAAGTAATCCTTGCAAAGAATCGCGTAAGTTCTGGGTACTAATTTCAACAAAACAGATCATTGCCACAACAAAAGCCAATAAATGGATCCCTTGATAACTTTTCATTGCGGATCTTGAATTAAGCTTTTCAAGTTGAATTGAATAAAACACTTAAAATTTTAAAGAGAAGCTCTAATAAAAGAAATCAATTACAATTTTATAAAATTTATAATGAAAAATGTGACGATATAAATATGCAAACAATAGTTCGATTTGTCTTAAACTAATTCGAGCTTTAATTGCATTCTTTTTTGGAACATTTTTATTACATTGTATTAACATTATAGATATATTCCTTTTGTAATAATGCAATTATTATGATTCAAAAAATAATCAATATATAAATCAACATGAATATTGGACAAACTTTTCTAATACAATATAGTTGACTAGGAAACAAGAACTGGTATTATTTGCCAAAATAGATTGAACAAAATAAAAACTTTAAGCTCAAACAAATATAAACTTTAAATTAAAACGGTCCTTCAGAGTAGTAAAAAATCGCCAAATAAAAATGTCAGCTTAATTAAAAAGTCAGCGCACGAAAGTAATCTTTCCATCGAGAATTATCGGGCAATGAGAGAACCCACTTTCGTAAGCTGGTCAAAAGAATACAGCTTGACACCAATAAGGCACCAAAGATGGACCACATGTCAGGCGTTTCGCGAAAGATGATAATTTGCCATAAGAATGCCAGTGCTATATCGGTTGTGGCCCGTACTACCGATACAGGGCCGGCTTGTTCCAGTTGAAGAGATCTTGTAAGTAATATTTGGCCACAGAAGGAGAATACAGCAAGGATTACAATCAGATACCATTCGAATGGATTGGCGGGAAGCGAGAAACCATTAAGAACAGATGTGAGGACGGTCGTTTCAATCATGGCTACCCATCCAAAGTTGAACATTATCACCGCGTGATGTGCGCCTATCAATGGCCATCATAATTTGAGGATTTTGTATTCATGTATAGTTATCGTTATTCATACCTTTAGCTTTACGAATAAAGATGAATACAGCGGAAGCGAATATAAGGGAACTCATTGCCGCAAGAACACCATAAAAGTGATGTAATCTTATCGATTCCAATGGTTCTTGCATGAATGGTTTCAAGTTAGGATGGCTTCTATTTACGGATAACAATGATATTGGCGTATAATTGGCCGACGATTTGCTGTACATATAGTATGAACTTGATGGGAAAAGAAGCGTAGAATCACCATCAAATAAAAATGGTAACTTTGTAGTCATCATTAGGCCAATCATGGCAATTACAATTGTAAACGATTGAAATAATCCGCATGGTTCCTTTATAACAGAAATTAACATGAAAAAAACATAAAACTTCGTTAAATCAAATAATTACCTTTAAAAAGATCCATGCAAAAATGGAAACAAAGACCGGAATTGAAAATATAATAACGGACGCATCAGCAATTGGTAGATAATGAAATGCAACGAAACGAAGAAACAATGATGTTGCGCCTGCTAAACCTCGAAGTATCAATAAATGACGCAACTCTGGAGGCCCAAATGGGTTGAGATCGTGATATACGATCAAGGGGATAGTGAGAACAAATATTCCAACAAAACGGCATACCGCCAACTGACCCGGATGAATATCCTGTGAATGACAATAAAATTTTTTCAATGAAAGAAATGTTCAACTCAAGTAAATTACGTCAACCTTTCTGTTAAAAGATGATGTAATCATTCCCACATACCTTTAAATATTTAACAATTACGGCACTGAGAGAGAAGAATATCGACGATAAAGATGAATAAAATATCCCTTTGTAAAGACTCCAATTGAAACCGCATTTTCCATTTTTTGGATTTAATGAACTACTTTCGTAACCATCAGAATCATAGTCTTCATCATCATGATCTGTATTGATCAATCCAATCGAAGATCCACCCACAAGACGTTGAGTTTCTCCATATGATATTTTACGATCAACTACAGATGACGTCAATGGCACATTATTTGAAGTCATCCTTAATCCTTTGTCAGAATTTCTCGTGCAAAAATTTCCATTGGATGAGCTTAAAAGCTGTTCAACGTGATAATTTGTTTTTAAATTTGAAGAATTTTCTTCTCCATTTAAAGTTTTAGATGAAAATCCAAGAATGTTAGAAATTGATGAAGTTAAAGAAAATGACGACGAAGATAGTTTCTTTTTCTGTTCAATAACGCGTGACCAAAGACGAAAATCATTAGCAAAATCACTTTTAAAAATTGGATCATTTAAAACTGTTCCACCAACGGATGAAGAATAGGACCATCGCGATTTGGACTGATTATCCGAGGGTAATACGAAATGGTCCACACCGTCAATAAAGTGCTCATTTTTATTAGAAGTGTCTTTGCTTTCTGAAGAATTCTGAAGGTTTATCTCATCGTAAACATCTTCAAAAGAATCGTCGATATCGATCAATTTGGCAATGGGTGGAGAAAGATGAATAACTTTTGACATTAAAAGTTTGAGTGCGAATTGTTGTACAAATAAAGGAACAAAACACAAAGCGACGTGAAGATTAAATTCTTGTGGTAAATATTGACAATATTCACTGAATATTTTGGTCTAATAAACACAAAAATTAAATTAAAAATAAAAATAAAATAGTTCTTAAACAAATTAAGATGAAAAAGCTAGCATTTTGCTTATTATTTTTGCTTAACAAATCTCCTCAAATAAAAATGTTCTAATAAAAAACTCAATATTTGGTCCCAAATAAAAGGTATAATGTACGGCACTAATATGACTCGCTTTGCGCAGTATACTACAAGACAATTTTGTTCCAGATTTATACAATGCTACTACCATATTGAATTATGGTGGTGGTAAATTGCTTTGCCTTGCTCATTCCAATGGAAAAAAGGTGGTCACATTCAAAAGGAAATGGCTATATGTTTTGACCAAGATAAGAGAGCAATTTCATGTTCCTACTAATAGATGTGGTAGAACTAAAGCAAACAATTGTTTAGCTTAATTTGGATGACGTTGGTTGTCAATAACAGACGGAATAATCGATTAAAACCCCTAAGTATACTGCCTGCAAATATTTTTGTCGATAATTTTTGAAAATTGGGAAACGAAATAGTATCATGTCGTGCAATATCCGGTGTTTTAAATTGCCACCCAATTAATTACGATTGCAAATAGATCGATTGAAATAAACTTATTCGGCCAGGCAGAAAAAACGGTTTCCTCTTTTTTGATTTTACAACCAACGTAGTTACATTGAACCATGCATTTAAAAGCTAAAAATAAAGAAACGTGTAATAAAATTAATTCCCTGAATTTTAGAACTAGAAAATTAATTATCAACAATTTACCTAGTGAAAACCCGATCTTAGACTTTGTAATAGAAACTGTTGATACATACTTGAATAAAATAAAGTAGTTTTATATATAACAATAATAACTACGGGACCAAGGCATACATATGGCTCTAAACTCATAGATAAATACATAAATTAAGCATAAATCAGATGATTGAGATGTAAACAATTCGCCGTCCATATAGAACGTTATTTATTTTAATTTAGGTAGCGCGCAAAGAGTTGAATTAAATATTTCAAGTTAAACTGATTTAATTTTGCTATAGTTTTTTTTTACAATCACAAAATTGCAATAAATAATGTTATTGTTAAATAATTATTATAAACGTTTCTATGGAATTCTGATGAATGGTTTGTTTTCCATTTCGGGTGTTGACGTGTTCGTGTAACTTCCATACTTGATCGTGTTGCAATGAGCTCTACTTTCAACTTCTTCTTTAGTCGGTGGATTACGAAGCGCTAACATGCAAGGTGCAAACGCAAAACAGACAAAAGCTGTGGTCATACATAAGCCACCAAATCCAAACCAGGTTACCAATGTTCCAGCTAAAGCAGGACCTATAATGTAACCAATGCATAATGCCACATCTCCAATAGCATAAACAGAGCCATAAACTGAAGAATGACGAATATCGACCAAGTATCCAAGCATAGGCATCATTGAAGAATCGACCATACCAATTGCAAATCCAATCATACCATTTGGAATGATCAGTCCAGAAACACTTGTAGCCATAGGTATCTATTGAATGTAAAAGTTTAAAATTGTTGTATATTCGTCGATATGTTTTGAAAAAGATAACTTACGCTAACAAGAGCTAAACCAATCATAACCAATCCAAGAAGAGAGGATAGCCATCGTCCAATTTTATGACCTAATGGTCCGAAAATGTTTGTACCTATCAAATAAGAGATGGAGGCAGGAAGAAAGGCAGCACCTTGTTCCCAATTCGATGAATTCATTGTGTCCATCATCCACAATGGCAATGATGGTTCTAACATTGCAATTCCTGCATTTGCAAACGTGATCGAACCAGCAGCCAACAGAATATATGGATCTTGAATTAAAGTGGAAAGTGTAGCTCCCGGTTGTTGTTCTTTAACGACTTCTGGCTGTAGAACCAACAGTTGCAAACCTATCAAATTTAGTTAAATTTGGCAAAGTTTAGTTTCTTTTTTTTTTTGGTTCAAAAATGAATAACTTACATCCATCGAGGAGAGCCAACATTGCTAAAGTAATGAATGGAGAACTTTGACCAATGAACTCATACATGACGCCACCGAATGGAGGCCCAATTAGAACGCCAAGAGCAAGACCACCGAGAGCAATGGCCATACAATTTCCTCGTTCCCGATCATCTGGAAATTTTTCCGCTAACATGCCCATGCCAGCAACTGAAGTGAAAGCTGAACCAACGCCTTGCATTGATCTTGCAAAGAATAATGTTATGTACGATGTTCCAATAGCAAATATCATGGTGGATAGGAAAAGAAGGATAAGTCCAAAGAAGAGTGGCCATGAATAGCCGATCTTGTTGGTCAATGGGCCTACAAATAGATTGGTGATGGCTTGCACAATTGGCTTCGATGCGAACATGATTCCCACCTCGGCATTCTCACTAACAAGCTCACGATGACGTTGTTCCAACTCTTCCGACGACATCATCGACGAGTCGACCTTATATGAATGAACATCATTGACCTATTACGATACAAATATTATTCGTTAATTATTATCTTGATACACACATTGATTCCTTTACATTGAACAATTTTGAAGAATTACTACTTTGTGCCAAAAAGGGATCATTTTTATGATGAAGTTCATATAGAAATGTTGGAATAATAGGAACTATAATAAAAGTATATTATGATTATATTGATATTCTTATTATTATATCTATTTTACCAACAGCGGTGAGTAACATATTGTCTAACAATAGTCCAATGGCCACAATCAGAAGAACCAATTTTCGCGATTCTTTACAATAATTGAGATAATAGTGAAATGTTTCACTCCACGTTGAGCCAATAACATTTTGAGTCATTGTAGCCAAATATAATATAAATTGAAATGTTCAACAAGAATAGGTAAAAATAAAACCTTTTTTTTAGTCAACATTAAAGTGAAGAATACGTTTCAATACACACGCACCTAAACACCGAAGAGTGAGTGTGCGTTGGACGGCGTTGAAGTTTTGCAGTGGAATTTGTTGAATGCGAATAATGCGAATGCATCACTAAAATGAGAATGGAGAAGCATCGATTCATTCAATGTTCGATTGAATAGGAAAGATGATGCTCGATCGAGTGGAACAATTGGTTGTCACCAAGCAAGTGGCCAACCCGTTTCTATACTAGGCTCCATTGACGTTCAACTATGGAACGTTCATTATATCGAATTCACTATATCGAGAATCTCTCCCCGATCCAATTGTTCCATTCAAACATTGTCATTGAGAGCAGCAGCAGCAGCAGCACCCACACACACCATCTCATACGGTTATAAATAATGGCACCATTAACGAACAATATTGAGCCAAATTGAGAAGGAAAGAATTTCACTCTAATAAAACCTTCTACCAAGATATAAAGTGTAAAAGTGAATAAGAGGCCGCCGATAAGAGAGGAAAGAAGAAAAATTCTTTACATCTCCAAGCTGATAATGATGGCCACCATATTGGTGACGATGATGATGACGACATGCCATTCATGACATTTATTCGATCACGGACACATATCTACATCCATTAAATGTAAGATTGGCAATCCAATTTATAATCGATTTTGCTCTTGTCAATAGAATGTATTCAATATTTCCAATAATGCAGAATTGTTAGCTCAAAATTACAACAAATAAGTGATCGAGAAAAAAATATTATATTTAATAATAATAAAAAGAAATGTAGTGAATTTTTATAATAAAGCAAAACCATTTTTATTCAAAGAAATATCTATTTATTAATACAAATCTACATAATCATATTGCAATAATTTATTTTATTTTGTAATAATTAATATTGAACTTTGAAGGACATATTTAATCTTTTGTAATACAACCAAACGATGGTTCTAAAGTGAAATATTATCCTAATGGCTGTTATCAACGCTATTCATATAACATGATAAGATAACACTTGACAGCGTTCCATATAAAATGCTTTCATAAATATTGCACAAATGATTGGTGAATAATAGCCAATTTTTCATAACGAGCATTAAATTGGAGCAAACATTACCTGCAATGATGATCACTTTACTCATAATTTGGATTGCTTTCAAATGGAAACAATTGCGCCAAATTCATCACCATATAAAAGGAAGATGGTATAACTATATACGAAATTGGTTTACATTACAAAAATATCGCAAATTGTTTCCAAAAGGGAGGCTTGATTTGCACGTTTGGAATAATGATGATCCAAAGCATCGTGCAATTTATCCATTTCCCGAAGAAATCGACTACGAAAAGCCTAAAAAGGTATAATTAAAAAACTGCTTTATTTAATAAATATATACTCATCCCCAGAAGTAATAAAATTTCATCGTTGTTTTTTAGAATCAAAATGAAGATTTATTTGTTATTGGTTCTAATGTGAAAGAAAAAACTACAATTGAAGTATATATAAGTCGCAAACCAATAATCAATTTGACAAAAGATAAGCAACCAAAAGACAAAATTCATGTATATTTAAATATTCGAGATAATAATAATGATGTTTACACTCTTGATGAAGTTGATGTCGTTGATTATTCTCAAACCGAATACAAAGCGTGTGGACTTAGTTTTGAATCACTACAACCTAATAAGATTGCTAGAATCAAGTTTCGAGGATATCTCAAACGAAACAATGAACCTGAACTTGTATTTGTTCGAATACGATTTTTGTGTTTATTCTACTCTAAAACATTTGATCATCAACGATTATTTTGCTCAAATTTTTTAGCTAAAGAACTTTCTAAAAATAAAATAGATTTAATCGAACCATTACTTGAAAACAAAATAGAACAATTTTGTCAAATTAAAGGGACATTTCAAGTTGAAACAAATAAGATAAATGAATTATTCTTTCTTGGTACGGTTGGGAGAATGTTCCCAAAATCAAATCCTATTACAAGAAGCGTTACCAAGATTTGTGGATTCGATAAAGAAGGTCGAGGATTTCAATTTGGATTGGTTAAAATGGGACAAACCAAATATCGTTACGGATTCATGAGCCATTCAGGAGAACGATTTAAATTGTTAACTAACATTACACTGACAATTGAAGAAATGGAACGATTACCATTGATTGATTCGTATGAATTTGAAGTTACATTTTCAAAGAGTACTCAAAACCATAAAGTTATCATAAAACCTTGGAAAGATAAATGGAATTTGATAAAATTTAATGGAATAGAAGGTAAACAATTTTTGCTAATTCTAGCAATCAATCTAATCTAATTTTCGTTTAAGGGATGTGTTACATTGAAAATAGAGTGTTAGAAAAATCTGAAGAAGTAATCCCATCAAATAATGAAAGATTACCTTGTAAAGAAATGGTCGTATCATTGGAACAGGAATCATCTAAATCAGTTGAATTATGTGGTGGAAAAGGTGCATCTCTAGCACGATTGAGGACATTGTCGAAAACATGCAATGAATGGAACGTACCTAATGCCATAGTGGTCACTACAAATGCACATGCAAAACAAATTGAAAGTTTGAACAATTTTCAACAAAAGATGACACAATTGAAAAACAATGTGTTTAAAAGAATGGATGTCGAACGAACTTGTAACGAAATGAAACAATGGTTTGGTGAACAAAGTTTGAATAATGATATAAAGATACAAGTAATCCAAATGATGGAAAATGAATTTGGAAATAAGTGGCATGAGAAAAAGTATGCAATCAGATCATCGGCCGTTTGGGAAGATTCGGCTGAGATGTCTGCCGCAGGTCAAATGACAACTTTCTTAGGTATCAATGGCGAACAAAATGTGATGAAAGCAATCGTTAAATGTTGGGCATCTCAATATGGTTTAGTTCCAATTGAGTATGCACGAGGTTATGGGCAACCATTGGACTCATTGATGGCAGTGGTCATACAGGAAATGATCGATTGTGACACAGCTGGTGTTGTATTCACTGCTTCGCCAATCGATGGTGATGAACGATTTATGTTGATCACTGCCAACTTTGGTCTAGGTGAATCGGTGGTATCGGCTTCATCGGATCCCGATACTTTCCGATTGTCTGTCAACATAAAATCTAATTCACATGAAAGCAACAAACGTTCAGTGAAAGAAATTGTCGAACGTTCAATTGGAAAGAAAGCACTAGTTACAAGACTCAATTCTAATCCAAATCATCAATCGGATGATCTTTCTGTTGGAATTTGTAACGAAAAAGTTGATGATAATCTCACAAAACAAAGTGTTTCTGATAATAATTTAATATCGTTAGGAAACATTTGTCTTCAGGTAGATATTTACAACTCATGACAATGTGAGTCGATTAAATTTTTTTATGAATAGATTCACCGACATTATGGAAATCCTCGAGATATTGAATGGGGAATCAAGGCTGACAAATTCTATCTTCTTCAATCGCGTCCAATCACTAATCTTGATTCAAATTTTACATCCTATGAATTGATGCATGAAATGGATACACCACACATGGATGAATTTGAAATCTATTCACGAGCACATTGGGGAGAAAACTTTCCAGGCGCTACATCATGGATTGGAGCTTACAACTTTTTAAATGGTGCTTCATGGATGGTTTGTTGTTAGATGATAACTAAGAATTTTTTAATGAACATTTTCCTATGTATAGCGAAGTCAAATTGAACAAGGAATGAAAACAGCAGAAGATTACAATCCATTTAAACCTGGTTTTGGTTTCCTCTGTAATCAATTGATGTTTACAATGAAAAGGGTAATTTTATTAATTTAATTAACTAAACAATATAACAATATCTTTCAATTGATAGGGACCATTTGAATTTTTTTTCGGAATTATCCTAAATCTGAACTTGCTTCTACACAAGTTTTGGCATTTTTTGGCCGCCACTTGACCGATCCCGATATTCTTGATGCGTTTAAATTTATGGACGCTAATGCTGCAAAACCGAGCTTATTTGTTCGTATTATAACTCCATTTGCTTTATTCATAATGATCATTTTGAATCCACGATCACTCCGAAAACTTAAGCGACGTGTTTTCATTGAAAAATTTGGTGAAATTGTTTCTAAACTTGATGGAGTACCATTGAAAGATAAGCAAACAATTATATATAGAACAATGCAAGACTTTTTTCCCTATATGCGAGTTCATGGAATGGCCACATTAGGATCGTCTATAAAATCATTATATTTAATGAAGCTTTTTAAAAGTAAAACTTCAAATGAACAGACGTTTGAGCATGATCATAACCTTTTAATGTCTCATTGCAATGATGTCGTCTCTGCTGAGGTACCAAACTTACTTCGTATAGTGGCTAGTCAAATTGAAGATAAAGAAACATTTCAAAATTTGTCCGATCAAGAAGCTCTTACAATTTTGCAAGATGGAAAAACTGAGGCATCTAAAATGTTTAAAACATTTTTAGAGAAACATGGTCATCGAGGTTATAGAGAATTCGATCCTTTGTATCTCACTTGGGGAAAGAATCCATTACCTTGTATTCAAGTAATCAAGTCATTGTTAAAAAATCCTTCTACGTTGGAACCTAGAAAACAAAAATCTATTGATGAATTGATGAATGAATTGCACACACCTCTAACTTGGTGGAAAAGATATTTGATCAAATATTGGCTTTTACCATTGTGCCGCGATGGTGTTGGACAGAGGGAGAACACTAAATCGATTCTCATTAAGATACAAGATTATTATCGTGAAGCTATGTGGACTTTAGGGGAAAATTTGCTTAACGAAGGAATATTGCCGGAAAAGGATTTAATTTTCTATTTGAAAATTGACGAAACCCAACGATTGTTAAATGGGGAACGATGTCCAAATTTGGTGATGAAAGCTCGACAACGTAAACGAATATATCCTGAAATGGATAAACTTAAATTTGACGAGTTTATCAAAGGATTTCGTATGGCTCCTAAATCTGTTGAGAAGGAGATACCCCAGTTTACGGATGATGCCTTCTCTTTGAGGGGAACAGCTGTCACGATTGGCGCAATCAAGGCACGCGTATGTGTTGCGGAAACAATTGATGAAGCAATCAACATTAAAGCCGGCGACATATTGATTACATACTCAACCGATATTGGATGGTCGCCATATTTTCCACTTCTATCTGGAATAATCACTGAGATTGGTGGAACGATATCCCATGGAGCAGTGATCGCTAGAGAGTATGGAATACCATGTCTGATTGCCGTCGAAGATGCTTGCCACCACTTTAAAACTGGTGATATAGTTTACCTTGATTGTGCTAATGCTTTAGTTACCAAAGTTTTGGAATAAAGGTGGTGTCATTGTATTACATACGCAAAAAACTAATCAAGATATTGATCTAATATTACATTCGAATATGAGTTTTACATATATAATTTATATAAGTTACGTTATAATTATAAATGATAAAAATATTTGTTAGAAAATTTAATTTTTTGGAAAGTGCACCTCAGAAAAGTTGTGAAAATAGTTCCATTGTTCAGGGTTGTTTATGGTGGTGAGCAAGTTTCAATTTGAACGCAAGCATTACTTCGCTTCAAATCGCGAACAAATCCAGCAGCACAAAAGCAACCAGGAACACACTTTCGGACACAGGCAAACGATCCGGTTTCAATTATTCCTCGTTCGTTGTAAGATGGACAATGTACTGGACAAGCGGTTCCACATTCTTCATACACTTCGTTCTGACCACACTCAGATGCATCTAACCATAGATATGATATTATTATTACGATTCTAAACATTACTTAGCTTCATGTTTTGCTATTTTTCATACCTTTTGCGAGACACAAACCCAAAAGGGTTAATGTAAAGAATAGTTTAATTGTTTTCATTTTAATGTTTGTCTCATTCGATACTGAACCACAAATGTGCTTGTAATAATAATTTATATTGAAATTAAGCCAAATGACGCAGCAAAAAGGTTTTTTTGAGAAAACTATTTGCTAATGTATAATAAAATTTTTTTTTAGTTTTTTGTTCGACGTTGATAAGGCTAGCTATATCCATGATTCAATCTTAGTTTTTAGTTGTTGGAAACCAAATAATGTGGTCATAAGAACGAGTTATCATTTATTGCTAACCGACTTTAATCGCGTAACCTAGACAATAAGTTATGAAACATTGTGGTTAGTTTTGAAATAATAATAAACTTAGATCCCAATAGTTTATAGATGGAACATTGTGAACAAAAACAAAACCAAATGCAATCCAACCCCACAATGTTTGATTAAAATTCTCGTTTGTAACGATCAATCGATATAACAAAATGGGTATTGAGAACAACTTTGTCTTAATTGGGATTATCAATATTTGTCCCAATTCTTTAATGGCAAAAGATCTAATATCATATGATTTTGTATAGCTTGATCTATACTCGACACATTTGAATGTGAATTGAATCAAAATGAGGTGAAAATACATGTATATAAAGAAGACCATTTTGTTGGAAAGAATCAATTGTGGCCATAGATCAGTTTTGA
The DNA here is from genome assembly GCA_029204025.1 of Blomia tropicalis. Lineage (NCBI taxonomy): Eukaryota > Metazoa > Arthropoda > Arachnida > Sarcoptiformes > Echimyopodidae > Blomia > Blomia tropicalis. Next base: position 8,330,586 of record CM055090.1, read on the forward strand.
AGCAATTTTGAACCAATATGTCTCGATTTATTTTATTAGTAGCTTTTGCTGTTGTTGCTATCGTAATGGCGGAAGGCGAAGATCATGATTGTGGCGAGAATGAAGTTTACAATTCATGTGGAACTGAATGCCCAGAGAAGTGTCCATACATAGACGAAAACGGTGAAGTCATAGAAGGTCTACAACCATGCGTGTTGATTTGTTCAAGTGGATGCTTTTGCAAAGAAGGACTCATACGCGACATGCAACTTGGCGGCGAATGTGTTGAACCAGATCAATGCACACCTATATAAATCTATGGAGAATATGGAAACACAAATTTGAATAATTTGTATAAAACGGAATTTTTTTTATTCAATAAAATGTTTAATTAATGATTTTATAGTTAAAACAATTTTTTATTATGATTTAGGATTATTCGTAACAGGTTCCATTGGTTCAATTATTGATCCTATAGCAGTTATCACCTTCGGTTCGGTAAGAGAACGAAACACGGTTTGTGGATTCCAATTTGTTCCAATGGGCTTAACACATCGTTTCTCAAACTTTTCCAAATCAACTATGGTCGCTGGCTTATATGCAATCGAGAATTTTTCACCTATTTTTCTTGCTTCATCGCTAAGAATAATTGCGTTAGCAATCTTAGAATCTAAACGTTTTTCGATCTTTTTAGTTCGTTGTTCTCTTCTCTTTCGTTTTCGACGATTTTCCACAATGCCCTTTCCAGCCCAATTTCCCCATCCTGGCAAATGTGATTTTTGTGATTGTTCTTCACGGCCGGCATTGGCTTTCTCCTTTTTTTCGCGAAGGAAGTCCTGTACTACGTCGTCATCCATGAAAGCTTCATGTAGATATTTTTGCATTTCAGAATTATGAAAATCAATTCCATCAAAGTCTTCATCTTTCTCATCATCTGATACGTCTTCAGTGTTCCGATTTTTGTTACTCGTTATTAAATCATCGAGTTTTAAATTAATGTTTCTCTTTTTAACCGATGTATCTTCTGCATCAACGTTTGCAAAAACGATGTCTTCGTCAATTTCCTTTTCATCAAGTTGATCTTGTCGTATTGCATCCTCGTTGTATGTACTTGGAAACTGAAATTCAATAGCTCGTTTCTTCATAAGTTGTTGATTAATGGATAACTGTTGATTTAGTTCATCACGCGCTTGATCATCATATTTTGCACGGATTTTACGATATTTGGCCCATTTTCCTGTAACATGATGTTTTAAACTAGCTCTTTCCAAAGCACGGAGTCTGTTTAGCTCATTAAGCTTTTCTAATGCAACATCTGGATCAGCGTCATCACCGGTAACTGCTTTTTCAAATTCATCAACTTCTTTCCTAATTCGATCTTTCTTTTGAAGTCGATGATATTGCTTGGATTTAATTTTACGCAAACGTCTAAATTTTGCTTCACGGTAGCTTATCAAAGTTCGGCGACGTTGAATCTCCCGATGAATAGCTCGAGCATTATCAATGTTTGTTGCTTGAAGTACGGCCAATTCATTTTCTGTCAATGGTCGTGAATCGTATTCAATATTATCATTTCCATTTATAAGTCTACTGACATCTTTTTCGATATTAGTCTTTGGTCTAGATGCAGACATTTCAGTTGAGTCCGATATTTCCAGTTGCGATGAAACATTAAACACCAACTTTTGTTGATCGGAAGGGAAAACCAATTGGTCAGCACGTCGATTCTCTTTAACTATTGGGTCATATTTTCCGATTTCTTTTGAAATTTCATTGAAATTAACTTGCCGAGCAGCTTTATCTACTTGTGTTTTCTTTAATGGTTTAAACAATATCTTCTTCTTTTCGAATCCACGTAATTCTTTTTTAGCATTAGAATTTTTTGATACTGACATTAATTTTGAAAGCGATATTCTTGACTTTTCATTCTTGCCAAGACCAAGTTCATTTTGATTCCCAACACTTGTTCTCTTCGTTTGCCATCGATAATTTTTATCGTCGAGTTTTGAGTTTTCCAATAATAAATTTACCAATGATTCATGTCCGGTACCAACTTCATTAATATCATTTTCGCCGTTAATCTCGCCCACATTTGCGTCTTCGGCAAAAAAGCTTGAATTGCTATCAGGCTTCATTTTTTTTATTTATCTAGACATACAAAAATTATTTTGAATCTACAAAGGGCTGTAAATAATAATAGTTTTAAAACCTTACATGAATCCAAGATTTCCAGAATCAAAACACGTGGATAAGGATGTGTATTTGGTCATTCATAGACAGTGTAACAACACACTCGTGCATGAAAACATTGAAAACGCATACCATTTGGATTATCATATCCACAGTGAAATTGAATTGAAGATTTAATCATTGTCAATAAATTTTTTATTATCTTTACATTTAAGGCTCATTTTATAAAATCATAGTTTTAAAATGAATAAATAGAAACGTAACAGAAATAGATTGCTAAGTAGGTTATGTTATCAACAAAAAAAGAATAAATATCTTGAATTCACGTCAAACTAATCCATCAGCAAGCATGTTCAATTCATCCATAACTTTTTCAGTAAATTCGTACCGTATTGAAACTAATTTTTTATAGAAATTGAATGCAAAAAATATCAAAGATATTAAAACGGGTAATAGGAGGAATGATGAAATGAGTGCAATCCAATTTCCACCTTCAATGGCCCAAAATTTAACCCATACAATAACTGCTAATTCGAGAATAAACAAAAATATGCCAATCACAGTAGAACATGACCAAGCAACTGTAATATAGAATGACATTTGCTCGTATGAGGAGAAAGCTGATTGATTTCTTCGCTTTAACGATGAATAAATCGTGGTTGACCCACTAGAAGCAGGACGGTGTTCATTCAAGTTATAACTAAACAAACTTTCAGCACCTCCAATTATATTGTATAGGTTGGTGGATGAAGCGCGTTCTTCCATACAGTTGATCGATTCAATATGAGGCAAAATGCAAGTCGAGATCATCAAAGCGATCATATGAACAGAGACTAACATCGTAGTGATTACGATAAAGAATAACAATAGGCCAAACGGGACTTGTGTGGGAATATCCATTTCAACCATCGCCACCTGATCAATTTGCGAATTAATTAGATCTGACTGAGAATAATGATGTCAATCATGAACAGACCAATGCAAAGCCGGATAACAATGCCGACACTTGTGATGATTGCTTCAACTTGGCACGGCTTAACGATCTTGATCGCACATCGCTGAGCATATTCCAATAATTGACCGAATTTGGCATATTAGGAACTTCGGGCGAGGAAGGCATTGGATCGTTTCGAAAACAATTCGGACCAATATAACCTAAACTAGCCCCAATATTATTGTTCTTTACATTGTTGGAATACATGCTAGAGTTCGAAGAATCTAAATGAAGTGTCTTCGGCCGTACTGGTGAAAGGCTTGTCCTGGTTCGATTTGGCGAGGGCATCTTTGATGGAGATTTGTTCTCCGAATATGTTCCTTCCACATCAACAGTCGTAGCTGTAGTATCATTTGTCTTCATTTTGAGTTTAAACAAGAATGAAAAATAAGATTTAATTAGTATATAATGAAAATGGAATCACAATTAGTAATAAAACATACCTTTATGATGGGTGCTGTATTGTTCATGTTAGATGACCCAAATAAAAGATGGACAATTGATTAAAAAAATCTCAAGTGATGGTCACATAACAATAAACATAGAGAAATAAAAATAAAAGTCGAGGTCTACTATCTTGAGGGAGGTTCTTTAATAAATAAATAAAAAACATTTTTAAGTACATGTACACTTGTTGTCAATACCGCTGTCATCACTATAGCAGCAACAAGTTGCTGACTTTTTATGGGAAACTTTCCAGATCAAATGTTCCTTGAGTTCTTTACCGGTAGTTCAATATTGACACCGCATCAATTATACTGATTTGACCATTATTTTACAATTTTAAACGTAACACATTTTAATCTTTTGATCTTACTATTCCAAAATTAAACTTTTGTTTCTATTTGTTTGTTAAATTCAGGAAAAAATAAACGATTCATTCATCTACTAAGGTTATACAACAAGTTTTCATTGAAAACATTAATCATTTCAGTTAACAATTTGTTTTAAAAGAAACAAATTCTTAAAGTTTAATTCAGAATTTTGAATATTTATGTGGCACTGTGATGTCGTGTGTTGTAAAACTCGTTTTGAAATAAACATGCGTGATATACATAAATCAATCTTTTCGACATGAAAAATTTGTTTTTTTTTTCAATTGCAAATAAATTTTAAACTTAACCTAATTTACACGTATTTAAACATGTCTCAATTGAATAAACGATCATAAAACACATCGAAAAGTAATAAACGGGTATTATTGCTAACTTTTCTTTGTGGGAGAAAAAAAAACTTAATATCCGTTTTAATAACTGATTGAACATCTTCCTATACTTTGAAATTTGTCGATATGCATTTTGTTGCCACTTGAGCGATGTCGATGGCGTCCCAACGATAAGATGAGAGTGGCATTTCGCAATATAAGCAGCCATCATCAATATATGGAAGGACATTCGAACGACCATACATGCTCTTGACAAATGGCAGATTATCACGCATATGTACGTACATAGAAGTATAGGCAAATATATATGTACGGATACAGAACAAGAAAAAAAAATACTAAAGACGTCGACGAAAGCATTTTACTTTGGTTTCCAACCATAGCTTCCAATCCTATAACGCACACACACACACACATACAAATTTTAAATAGGACTAAGTAGAACGTAAAGTTGTTCTTGATTGGCTACGATTCGACTTTAATTTTTTGTTTGTTTGTTGGTTTATTCTCGTCTAATTCATAGCGAACCAATCCTGTTCTTCATCTTCATCACCAACATATTTTCCTATTCCTAGTTTCAGCACAGTATCGTATCGGAGCCCGATCTGCCATCCACTTTCGGACGTCCCAATGAGAGTGCCATTTATTCAATGTGCCGCATTACCTTGCCTCCGGCGGATCAACTTGCTTTTTTTTCAGTGGCTGAATCAATATTGGCATCTCTTGATTTTATGTTCAAGTGCCCGCATTACTTGCATCGTTGATTCCTGTTCAAATACCTGGCCAGGATGGCAGCATTGACATCACCGCGAAGAGAGCAGTCGAATCTTTGCCGATATCGCGTATCATTCAATCACAAGGCAGTTTTTTTGCTTTAAAAATGTTCAAAAAAAACAAAACTTGGTGCTCCTGGCGGTTTGCGCGAGTTGCGATCAATCTCTTTTGCTCTCTCTCTCTCTCTCTCTCTCTAGTTTGGACGACATTGCCATCATCTCACATCTCGAACGCATCAACTTGCCCGCCAACATAAAGCGAGGTAAGTGGTAAAACACAGTCAACAGCTCACAACTATTCGTCAGATGATACAAAATGACGCCACGTACATTGCCGTTCCCATAGCAAGCAAAATGATTCGATTAATGTCCCTTTCACTCACACTCACACACACACACATATACACACACACACACACACACTCACGATTGAACATAAAGTTTGACCATCTTTGGCTGAACACGAACGACGAATCACTAAGTTATGTCGGTATATGTTTCAAACTTGGTTCAAACTTTTCTCCTTCAGGTATTCATTATCCGTTGCTTCACGAGCAGCTGCTTAACTGTTTCCAATTGACCCTACAATTCAATCTTTTCAAACAAAACCTCCAACAAATGAAAGTCAACTGCTCACAATGGACCATTCAGTCGCGCTTTGAAATATACAATTTCTTGAATCGATTAATTGAACAATTTGAAACAGTTATGTTTCGCATAAATGCGGAAATGATTGTCATTTTTGTTTAAATTAATTCGATGTTATATCAAAGTCCGACTGAATCGATTGATTGTGTGGCACAATTCAACGAATTCAACCTATTCCACCTATTGGCTGCATTGGTGTGCAACGTTATCCCATACTAACAATCAATAATAATTTAAATTTTGTTTGATTATAAACAGTTTATTTTATAAATAAAATTTGTAAATCAAGTAAAATTGGAAAATCGATAAAAGCTCAGGCACACAGCGACAATCGTTGATAAACAAGATATGACTAAATTGTGCCATGAATAGAAGATTGAGTGCAATTGGATAAAGAACAATTTAATCTAAATTTCAATTTAACAACTCAATCGCTACTATCGTTCATTTGGGAGCACATCTCATTGTTGTCTTGATTTAAGGCATACGATTTAGCTGGAATCTTGTACAATCGACGATGAATGCGACGATGAAGGTCGTCCGAATGGATTTGTTCATATTTTCGTGTATTGTGCCTAAACATGACATTAAATAAATTTATCGTAAGCAAACATTAATAAATATTAAAAATAATAAATGGAACATACCTGAAAACAAATTCTGGTTGTGTGATTTGTATGCAAATTCGGTAAGGAGTGTTGTAAAAATCAAAATCGGTAATGAAATTAAGTTGTGACTCGCCACCGACAGAGAAATATTTTCTAACTGAAGTTTTCTGGTCGGTGGTATATATCTCTTGTGATCCTTGGAATAAGATTGAACCTTTTGTTTGTACATTGGAGTGGGAATTTCGATTCCATAATGAGACTTGAACTTCTCCGGTAAGATCAACTGAGAAAATGCCTTTCAACGATTGTTCAACAATGAAGCCGTTTATTAACGGCCGAATATCAAGATAGTCGGCAACTAAGATATTTGCTCGAAATACAGGGGATGGTTCCGATGCGGCACCAGACCAAAGATGGCCCATTAGTTCGGACGTACTTCGAAAAAATAGGAACGGTCGCAATTGATTGCCAAGTACTTTCAACGATACTCCAGCAAGCGTAGATTCTTCATCTTCGGTTGTTTCCACCTCATTGTCTATTACATCATCGTCATCTTCTCCACCTATATTGAAATGTAATTCAATAAATAAATGTAATAAAAAAATAAACAATCGTTTCTTACCTGCAAATGATTGTAATCCACGAGCAAACAAACCAACATTGATAACATCATGAACGATAGATCCACTGCCAATATCAACGTAAAAATTGGTTTCCTTTGGTAACTTTCCTTTAAGAAGTTCCAAAAATACGCCATAAGATGCATTGCAACTGCTTGTTCCACCCATTGCATATTTAAATGAAGCCGATGAGCCTGAAAGTACTTTCGAATGTAGATTCCAGTTACTCAATTGAGATAGATTATTCTTGTGCTTCCTTAAATTTGTCACGGTACGCTTCCAAATCATAGTAGCCATTTCGACGGGAAATGTTTCAATATTTTGAATCAACTTTAATGTTATTTGACCATCGTTATCAATATAATTGGCTAATAGTTCAGCAGCAATAATACGAGTAGTTGTCTCTAGCGTAGAGTCATATACGATTCGAACAAACATTTGTCGCAGTCTGGTTAACAATTTATCTGATAAATCATTAGAACCCGAATTGAATGTATATTCGATACAATCACGAAGAGCTTTCATTGCTTCAACCGATTCCCGTTTTCCACTGTTGGTAGCATATTTTTTGAACACGTGCAAGATTCCTTGTTTGGTAAGAATTCGTGCATTACCAAGTGCATGAAGATATGCAACTCTGGCATCAGTATCTTTGCTAACATCCAATTCATGAATAAAATATTTTAAAATTTTGTCCTAAAATATGTAAGAAAATAAATAACAAAATTTAAAACTATTGCCAATAAAATAAATGAATGGTCGTACCGATAATGTTCCAAGACGATGTGGACGTTGTTGATCAACTCCAAGTTTGTCTACATGTTTCCCGACATTTTGTCCATCATGTTCGGAAACGTCAATATATAAACTTGGACTAGAATGTGGTGTAATCAAAGTATCCGCATAGATATGACTAGATTTGATCAATTCCTTTTCGTTTGTAACAAATTCTTGATACGAATGCAATAAGGTACCAAGCGTCAAAGCAAATGCATGTTTAACCCGTTCATCTGCCCATTTGGTTGAAGTGGTTAATGGATAAAATAGTTCAACCAATTGTTCTGGAGACAAACTATGTTCGGCAATGTATGAACTGCCCATATTTGCAGATGTAATTGCAGTTATTGAAGTTGCTACCAAAAATCGTTCACAAATATCAGCTGAATCTTCGCTACATTTGGTTAGATCAAGAAAATTGAATGCTGCCATCATTGCTTCTCCATGGCGTGAACCGGCAATTGCATCAAGCAATGTTATAAACACATCTCCATCTTGATGTCTATTCTTAAAATATTTCTTCAATTGCTTTCCAACATCTTTTCTGGAAATTGAAGCCGAATTTGTGCGAATATAGTTAATCAATTTTAAATATGCAACACCGATTTTAGTAGTAGCCAATGATGAATCTTCCGACAATTGTGACGCATGATCCGTTAGAAAGTCAGCCAAATTGCCACAATAGTGTGGTTGACATGGTTTCTTTTCCGTAATCAGATGAACATTGATAGGATCCATTTCTTGATCAACTACATCATTACTATATTTTCTGAGTGCGTCACTAAAAGTTTTCATTTCAAATAACTTTCGAGAAGTAGCGGAATTAGCATCTTCTGATCTCAATTCAAGTTTGAAACGTGTAAATAACTTTGATTGTGCAATAGGATATATTCTCGAACTGATGGTTACATTTTGCCAACCCGTAACATATTTCGGAATGTCGTGATCATTTTCTAAATGTGTAACAATTTCCCAATGATCATTGATTTGAGGTGATAAGAGAGAATTTGGTAACGTCACATTTTGGTTATATCGACGAATAACATTTCGACCATCGTAATGAACATTATTGGAAAGCTAAATGATTGTTTATATTAAATAAATAAATAAATAAAAATGTTTAAAAACTTACGGATGGATTAAAACGTGTTCGCAAAGCATTTAACAATGATACAATCAAATTAATATGTGTTGGCTCAAGTCGATGTCCTGATGAATGTGCCGACTTGTTCTTGGCAACAAACAAGGTTCGCACTTGACCATTGGTGCCATCAATTTGTGCCAATACAACAGGCCATGAATCAATGATTGGTCCCGCTTTGAACTTTACAGCATTAGAATTGGATCGTGGTTTGAATTGTACAGTCTCAAAAGCAATTTCAGCCAAATATGATGATTGATCTTGCCATATGTTCTCAAATGTGAGGACAGATTCAACTTCAAGTCCAATCGGCTCCAAACGGTCAACATTGTTTAAGGCAAGATCGGTTTCATAAGAATATCGATATCGGTTGCCTACTAACGGGCCATGACAGGTGACTGATGATGCTCCCACTGATGTTATTGGATGTGCATTAGTGTAAAATTGAAACGAAAGTAAGAATAAAAAGAATATAAGTATGAAACCAATAAAAGGTCGCGTGATAAATATTGATTCAGTCATAATTAAACTTTGACTTGACTTTCGCCAAGTACAAACTGTAGACAGAATAGATTCAGATCATAAAGACAAAAATGCTAAAGAGATTGGTATGTTATTATAAAATGAAAGAAGCCAATTGTTATAGGCCAAGTTTTGGTTGAAAGCAAGCTAGGTTTTGAACTTGAGTGAAAATAACCCAACTCCATGCTGCCACCGCCACACACCGAAAACGAGTTGGACAATTAGTGTGGCATGGTGACACTTTTCACTAAAGACAAAATTAAGCAAGTCTCTCGATATTATTACGCTGTCAAAAGATTGACATGCGGTCTCAACTCTAAGCCTAAAAAGGAATAAAATCATTAAATGAATCCGAATTTATCAAAATCAATAAAGTGAATAATGATAATGAACTAATAAATATTCATATACATATATGTAAACCTTTGCCGACCTTTTGACATTGGCTAATGGGTGGTCAGCTTGAATCTTACCTAGAAGAAATGTCAACAAGATGAACAAACTTGACTTATTGATCCACTTGAACGTATTGAGCACTGGATTGAGAACATTACTTCGAAGTGGATTCATGACCTTAAGGTGGTGCAACAGGTACGTGAATATGGTCAAGTGTAGGACGTAGTCGTAGTTCAAATGTAGTCAGATTTGATATGAAAACCTCGAACAAAGAAGATTCATAAACTTCAAATCACTAAATGTTATAATGAAAAACGTTAATTAATTTTAAAGTCTATAGTAAAAGTTTGATAAGCTATAATCGTGCCAAATTGAGTGAACATGTTCCATTAATTTCATTACTATTTTGGTATTATTTGCGATCAATTGAAATGATAAATAATTAAAGTATAAAGAAGCCGGTCTTGTATGTTTGTGTTGTTGGGTAACTTGTTCGAGGTACATCCATTGCAATTGCATAACTTGTCGGTAACGAATAATGTCCAACATACATAACAACAACAACTGATGCTGATGATGATGACAAGAAGTGGTCAGGTAAGAATTGAACAAAAGTCGATACAGAGAAGAGGGTCGTCTGTATGGGAAGCCTATACTACAACCAAAAATGCCATGTCACATTTTACAGGATACCTATCAAATTATTAACACTGGATGAATAGAAAAACATGGGATAACTTACAAATACTGACCCCCTTGAGTGGCGAATACACTTGACTTAATTTAAATTCAATCCAAAAAATGATCGTTTTGGTTAATGTGCCTTTCGGGTGACGTGTACTTCCATTACATCAAATCACACCAAATTATATTACTTTTTGTTGTTTTCAAAACAATTTTCTCCACAAAACTTTTAGAGTCTAACTAAGTTAGAAAATCTAACTCCTAGTTCGTAATGTATAATGAAACTTTTTATAACGATGATAAGATAAAATAAATGGGCGTGCTAATATATGTTCTTCATTGATAATGATAATTTGATTTCAAACAAGTATCAATATAAAATATTGGAAATTATAATGGCTATTGATTCGTATTAAGAATAGGTCAATTGATATCTGTTCTAATTACAATCTCTTTTAGTTGCAAACATTCAAGAATTTATTCTCTCATTAATATCATTGTATATTCTAAATATTCAAGTATTAAATCAGTTTTTTTCCTTGTACTAATTTCTATATAAATCAGATATTCTTCTTTTTATAAATCAGTTATTTTTCAATGCATATTTAAGCATGGATAATAAAGTAACAATTCGTATTCTATACGGTACAGCAATCTTTCTTTATTTAATCGATAATTCTCTAGGAATCTTCTTTCACAAACATCATGATGATCATGATGACAATCACATCATTCACATTAATAAACATGTGCCTATTCCAATCGTTCACAATGTGCCTTCAATTCAAACTTATCCGGTTAAGATACCAATTAAACCACAAGTTATTATGGTGAAATCTCCTAAATTAATTCCTGTTCGAATACCTTTCAAAGTTCCAATAAAGGTTCCTTATGCTATTCCAATAAAATCTCCTTACCGAGTCAAGGTACCATATATGGTAAAAATTCCAATCTACCGAAACAGTGGTGGTTTCGCAAAGAATAACGGCGGTTATGAAAGTGGTCATGGCGGTCTTGATGGCGGTTATGAAGATGGTCATGGCGGTTTTGATGACGATTATGAAAATGGTCAAGATGGTTTTGTTGGCGGTTCTGATGATGCCATAAACGGTTATGGTGGAGACTATGAAGATGGTCATGCCGGATTTGGTGGCGGTTATGAGGATGGTCATTATAATAAAGCATAATGATCATTGAGTGTGTTTTAAGATTTTGGAACATTTTAATAAAGATATCCAAAATTTTAATTTGTTTGATACCGAGATTATGTACATTGGAAAAGACCATTCATATAAGGCGTTACTGTTTTGATTTTGAGACTATTTGGAGTTTATTTGTGCAATTGATTTTTGGATAAGAGTTTACCATGTTTCAAATTAAAGTGCCAATATTGAATGGGAAAAGCGTGTTTAAATATTTATTGGCTTGTCGTAAACAATCTACCAGCACCAATAAGGTTGTTGTAGTAGAAGATCGAGGTCCAGTTCGACTAATCGGAATTAATCGGCCTGAAAAAAGGAATTGTGTAAATCGAGAAACAGCTATTCAGTTGAATGATGCGTTTGATCAATTTGATAAAAATGATAAAATGAAAGTAGCAGTTCTACATGGAATTGGTGGTACATTTTGTGCTGGTTATGATTTATCAGAATTGTCAAACATTGATTCAATGAATATGAGCGACATTGAAGAGAATCTTGATAAGATTATTCAGAAGGGACCAATGGTATGTAACTTTACATCAGTTCGGAAATGCAATTTAATTTTTAATTTTAGGGTCCATCCCAGATGTCTCTTTCTAAACCTGTGATTGCGGCAATCGATGGTTATGCAGTTGCAGGTGGAATTGAGTTGGCTTTATGGTGCGACCTCCGTGTGATGGAAACAAACGCTGTTATGGGTGTCTTTTGTCGACGTTTTGGTGTACCATTAATTGATGGAGGTACTGTCCGCTTACAAGCACTTATTGGTTTATCGAGGGCGATGGACCTAATTTTAACAGGTCGTCCAATAACGGGAAAGGAAGCGTTTGAATTTGGACTAGCCAACAGGCTTGTTCCCACCGGAACTGCATTGGGTCAAGCATTTCAACTTGCCAACTCTTTAGTCAAATTTCCACAAAAATGTTTACGCGCTGATCGAGCTTCAACATATTATGCCGCTTATTCTGCTAAATCTCATGACGATGCATTGCAAAATGAGTTTGAAAATGGTAAACATGTTATCTTTGAAGAATCTATCAAAGGTAAAAATTTAGTTTTAATAAATATAAAAATGTTGATAATTCATAATTATTTTTTCTATTTTGTAGGAGCGACCACATTTTCTAAAGATGGAGTTGGAAGGCATGGGAAGTTTGTTTTACATAAATTTGAAAATGATATCGATGTAACAGTTTAAATAAATAACAATTAATCATAATATGCACTTGTAGAATGTGGATGAAGTACCATAATTTATGTAGTAGATAATATAATTCAAGAGTCGAATCGAGGATGTAAACTTCGGTCGCACCATTTTTGTAAGTAAACAAAAGTTTAAATTTCCCTGCTTGTAGCGTGTACACATGCCGGTCGTTAGGTGGCATGCTCACCACACTCAAGTTTACTTAATACGTTACTTAGTTTGTTGGTATTGTTACATTTTCCCGCTGTTTTCCATTGTGTATTTGGTTATTTTGGCTTAAGTTCCATCATTTCAAATTCTGTATTGATTCATATTTTAATTGTGATTCGAGATTTTAAAACGCATCATGGAAGTGGAAAAGAAGGAAAACGATTATGATTTATCTTTTTTGAATAAATACCTTCAAAGTTATTATAGGTTTTTATTCCCTCATAATCTTTTTTATCAATGGCTCTCTTATGGAAATGGTAAATAATCAATTTAATTTAATTTTAATTTTAATAATATATATTTTTCATTTAGTTAAAACGAAATATTTTGAGAATCGAGAATTTTCTTTCACATTAGCAGGCGATATCTATATACGTTTCAATTCTTTTGACGATTTATCTGAGATGCGAAAAGCAATTAATTCACGATTACCATTGAAGATTGACATTGGTGCTGTATACAATAGCAAACCAAAAAATTCAAAGAGAGCTAGTATTCATACATTCACTCCTGAAGAACGTGAACTTGTATTCGATATTGATATGACTGATTATGATGATGTTCGAAACTGTTGTTCTGGAGCAGCCATTTGTGAAAAGTGTTGGCCTTTTATGGTGATTGCCGCCAAAATACTTTATGGATATTTATCGGAAGATTTTGGTTACAAAAATTTGCTTTGGGTCTATTCTGGTAGACGTGGAATCCATTGTTGGGTAGCAGATGAAAGTGCGAGAAAATTGGTCAGTCATGTCCGAGATGCAGTGGCAAATTTTATAAATATATTTGATGGAGGACAATTTAAAGCAAAAAAGGTTGAATTGAATGGAATTCATAGTATTCATCCTTCAATTGAACGTTCTGTTGGTATCATTGACAATTATTTTGAAGACTTGATCGTTAAAAATCAAGATTTCCTTTCTAAGAAAGAACAAATTGAACAAATTATTAATCTTTGTCAAGATGATATTCTTCGAAAAGAACTTCGAACCTATGTGCTTGATCCCCAACTACAAACTACATCAGAACGATGGAATACGATAGTTAAATTGTCAAAAAACTTTTACGGTCAATCTCACTCAGTTGGAAAGTTGCAAATTTTCAAACATCGATATTTTATTGAAGAAATTAAACTGCAATTATGTTTTCCAAGATTGGACATTAATGTAACAAAAGGCTTAAATCATTTATTGAAGGTTCCATTTTCTGTTCATCCCAAGACTGGCAGAGTTTGTGTTCCTATTGAATTTACTAAAATTGATCAATTCGACCCATTTAAAGTGCCGACCGTCTCTTTGCTTTGTAAGGAAGTTGATCAAATTTTAAAAGCTGAAGACCAAACGGAAAAGATCGCTAGTAATGACCGCCGAATCGCCGAGAAAACATCTATTGCCTCTTCGCTAAATATATTTCGGGAATTTATTAACACGTTGACAACCAAATGTTCATAAAAGGTATGGAGTCATCGTTTCATTTATTTAAAATCATATTTGTGAGATAAAAATAAACTTTATAAATTGTATTAAGTTTATAAACTTATTGCTTAATAGATTTATCTTGTGGAAAGGAACTTTTCGATGAAAATATGTAAACAAATAGACATGTTTTACCAATATATTTTAATATATATTATTTTGTGTCATTCATCATAAAAGTACGATCTACTCGAATTACCATTACTAATTTTCTCTATTCCTACTACTACTACTACTCAAGTCGTTAAATAGAAAAGTACATTCAGAAGAATGTACAATGTACTTTTTGGTTTAGACAATAATCCACAGTACAGAATGAGTAGAAAATAGCATTCAATTGTGTTCGGTTGTATTCATTGGAGTCTGTTGCTTGTTGCCGGTTAGATCGAGTCTTTACTTGTATGCGCAAAATTATCAAGGATATACGATCGTTTCCATGTAAGGGTACTGTATAGCAACACAACAATATTCACGTGAGCTGATGGCACGTTCTGATCATCTCGATTTATGTCTCATCGACTGACGCCTTTCGGGAAAACACTTACTGACTGTATACAGATGGCAACCTATTTTGCCCCAATACCTGTAGGTATGATGCCACAATCGTATTGCCTCATACTGTTGTACTTCAAGGATATGGCGGCTATATAATCTATTGAAAAAACGATTACGTTTACAAAGATCATATGAACATTAGCAACCATAAATTGATGCTCAATATTGAAATTACATTGAATGGTGTACAATTGTCCAATGGCATCCATATGTACTGTTCACTTGCAGACTCCATGATCAACGTTTGATCTGATTGATTGGCAATATTAATTTCATAAATAACTTATCTAGAGCATACATGAATATACAACTGATAAATGTTTTGTGTCCCCTGTTGATTTATCATAACCATTCGTCAACATAATGTTCAGTAATGGAAAAGTTTTCTCTTGTCTAATATGTTTGCGTATACATGATTTCGTTTGGGTCTAAGGGTTAAATAGCAAAGCCAGTTTCGCGTGTTCTCATTTCGTCCAATCAACTGTTGCTATATCGTGCGTTTTGGTGGTGCACCAACATGTTGATCATCAACCAGCCTGACTCGGCGTGAATAGCCATTGATATTGATAATAACTTCAATGGTCGAGCCATCAATGGTCTAATCGTTACGTGACATCGATCTATTTCCCTTTGCCCCCATATATACAAATCGAAAGGAAATCGATCAATTCGATTTCGATCATTATTTATTTTTTTACAATTAGGATAACGATTCTAACAAAGAAAAAAAACGGTTTTGATTAAAAACAAAATAAATCAAATAAATTATATTGATGTACTTTTTACTTTTATTTTGATGGAACAAAGGTTTATTTCTTATCAAGCAAATATTCCACATGCTTTATTTTCGTCGTTTTGTGCAGTAATTCATCCATCTCGCACCTTTGTCTATAGATCAATACAAATGTATAGGCTTTGGTGTGGAATTGGATACAACAATTTTTGGCAAAAAATTTGATTTATTTATCAACAAAAAAAAGATAATTCACTGTCGTAATCATCTTAATGTTTTGACTGATTGATTGATAAAGTCGATCAGAGATCAATTGCAATGAAACTTTGTACGTGTCTGGACATTGGCCAAGGCAAAAGCCCGTCAAAAGTCTGAATGAAACCATATATCTGGTTTCGTATCATGACAATAGGAGACATTTCTTGTCAAAATATGACGGCAAGAACAAAGTACAATGTTTGCAATTGTACATTGGAACGTCATAATTGGTTTGGAAGACCTCGTGTGCGTTTGTGTGTGTGTTCATATATTTATAACTCAACATATATATGTATATAAAAGTACAATGTATCGTCTGTTAGGATAATGCATCACATGAATCACATTCGTGACGGGCATTCCTGTTGGTAGACCATCACACTGACATAACCCCATAGACAGCTGAAAGTGTTTGCCAGTTTGGCAACAAGGAGAATCACATGTTGATCATGCATCGAGTTAGTGTTGCTTGGATATATAATATATAATTTATCCAATGCTACGGTGAAGTTCCTTTGCTCAAGTATGATGTGGGCGTACAATGTAATATATCAGTTCGGTTGGCTCGTGTTCTATACCTCGATTGTATATTCAAACTGTCGTTGCACCATACACCTTACGTCACATGGCGTCACACTGTTTCCTGATACCAGTCTACTGATATATTGATGCCGTACGCCCCCGATTTGAATACTATTGCTCATGTTGGTGTTGATGAACACGCTTCGCTCGAATGTACTTCATCCACACACACACAGTTTAATGATAACAAGTGGGAACGAAGCGCACTCCCCAAAGAAGACTCCAATTTTGGGACCACTGGTATATAAGTTCGATTCAATCATGACAAAGATTCATCAAAACAGAAAACCCTGAAACAAATAAACATTTTCAATTCAATAATTTTCATACAACAAATCATGGACACAATTCACGAGAATAGCATTCATGCTATATCGGCAATTCAAAGAAGGTAAGATCAATCGATCATCTTAATTTTGTTTCAATTTAAATTAATTATTGATATGTTCCAGTTTCAATGATCAAAAGAATTTAATGTTCTTATTATCGAACATCTTCGATCCCCGTTATGCTTTCCTTTTCTATGCTCCATTAATATTCTCTTTTGACCGTATCACTGGACGAAAGTTGATGTGGGTTACGGTCGTTGCCGAATGGTCGAATCAAATCTTGAAATGGCTGATGCGTGGCGAACGACCATATTGGTGGGTGCACGAATTTGCCGGACAATCGTCGATCAATGGCGTGAGCAAGAATTTGCCCCCAATTCAGCAAACATTCATGACATGTGAAACAGGACCAGGATCGCCATCTGGTCATTCGATGGTCACTGCCGCCGTATGGTACATTCTAGTCGAAGCAATGCTTAAACGTATGGGAAAAAATTTACACGGTTCCAAGAGTTCACTACTCAATTCGATATGTTGGGCCATCTATACATTCGTATTGTGTTGTGTGAGTTTGTCACGAATCTACTTGGCCGCCCACTTTCCGCATCAATGTTTACTTGGAATGGGTATGGGCGTAGCAGTTGCCATACTGATCAGTAATCTCAACACTGACCGAATCAAGTTGAATGGATACGTATATGGAACATTGGCCATGTTTGCATCAGCAATACTCACCTATATCCTGTTGCTATCGATGGGCTTCAATCCATTGTGGTCGGTTGAAAGAGCATTGAAATGGTGCGCCAAACGGGAACACGTCCACTTGGATACGACGCCATTCTTCTCGATGATGCGTTATACTGGATTCTTTCTTGGAATGGGACTCGGTCTTCATTCCACATTTTATCGTGCTATCTCATCAATTCAATTCAGTACGACAATGAAATTGGTTACCGCTGCACTTTCGATTATGGTCTCAAAGTTGATCGAGAAAATTCCGATTTCAAGCGACGTTCTCAACGTTAATGTCATTTATGCAATCGTCTTTCTTCAATCATTAATGTTGCCATATTTCTTTGTGGCAATTGTTCCATACATTGTGGCACGAATGCATCCTACGAAATCGATAGAGGCCTTAAGAAATCAAGATTCGAACAACAATTCAATTCGATTAAAGGCAAATTAGAAGATGCATCCTATATATATAAAATTATCATAAAACATATCATCCATATTGTATATATATAACCATAATATCAAATAAATAACTAAATTTATCTTTCAATTTAAATTTGTTAGTTATAATTATAACACAGCGATTGCGAAATTGTGTTTAGCATCGTTCCCTTGTACTATACTTCCGGGAACGAAATTTGTATCGTGACTTAAACGCCATCTTTAGGAAAAGAAAAAATTGAAACATGCCATGTGTTTGCTTTTTATTATTATGGGAAATAAATAAATACAAAATTTAAAATAAGTAAAAAAAAATGTAAACAACACACTATAAAAGAGCCCAATCGTAACGATAATCAAGCAGGCTCAATTGATTTTACAATTATGGGTTTAGTGGAATCGCGTTTACGTGAATCACTTTGTTCATTTTGTTTTATTTTTGTATTTTCAAATTGAGTTTCCAAATCACCAGTTATTTTAGTTGCATCAGGAGGTTTGCTCCAAAGTGTTTCATCTTCCAGCCACCACAATGATTTCCATTCTTGAAGAATAAAATTTAATTTTTCTCGGACTGTTTTCAATCTATTTGTCTTTTGAACGAGCATCGACCTCTTTCCAGAATTGTACATTGAAAGTGATTTATATAGCTTTAACCAAAATACTTTTCTTGACTCTTCATTTAAATCGGTACACCACTCTAAGTAAATGTGCGTTTTAAGCAACAATTCTAGTTGAACTGGAATTTGTAAATCTTTTTCGAGTGGCTCCAATTTGATGAGTATTATACCATCGATTCCTTTTGATTGTTGAAACAATGTATTGTGATGATATGCTAAATCGGTTTCATATTGGCACCATGGACTTTTGACAAATTGATTAGAAACCACTAGAATGACGTGTCGAGATTGTTTAATGCCATCCATGATACATTCACTAATTGGACGTCCAGCAATAAAGTCGCGATCATAGATACAAAGTCGCACGTCACCATTGGAAGATTGTTCAATATTGGGTATCAACTGGTTGTAAATCCAATGAGAATCGGACACATTATAACTAACAAATGCATCATATTCATATTTATGATCATCTTCAAATTTGTTCGAACGTTTGAGCAAATATTTTCTCACGGCTTGGTTCAATTCAAAATAGTACAAATAGGTGATTGCCATTATGACGAATGAGATCAAGATTACTGTTGTAAGGATAAATAATATGACCAGATATGTCTCCAAAACAACTCTCTTTGAAGAAAGTAACTTCTTTGCACACAATTCTCTATATTTATGAATGTTTATTCGTGTAGAATCGTGAATATCAACACAATAGTAACGTTTCACGGAAAACAATGGGTTTCGTGAATCCATATAGGTGATTGAATTTGAAAGCGACTTTTCTAGCCAATCACTATTGAACAACTTATTTGAACAATCACATTGAATAGGATTGTATCCGAAGCTTAAATTTTGCATTCGAATCAAATCGTCAAACATGGATGAAGTGAATTCAACCAATTCATTTGCGTTTAGATCAAGTTGTGTTAGTTCAAGGTTTTGAAAAAATATAGTTTGATTTTTCCATGGTAAAATATGATTATTGGACAAATTCAATTTTTTCAACTGTGTAAATTGACTGAATTTATCTTGAGATAAATTGGTGAGTAGATTTTGGCTTAGATCAAGTTCTTGCACTTGTTCATGAATTCGTGAAAAGATTCCGTTTGTCGGTTCTAGATCACTACTCGTAAGATTGCACTGTGACATTCGTACAATTTCAATGGATTCGAGACCAAAAAACGAATCGTCATGAGTTTCACGAAGTGTTTCAATTAAAAATGGATTCTCACTTAAATCGATCAATCTAAGCGATTTAAGAAAAAAGAAAGTCAAATATTCAATTTGTCTCAAATCACAACCACGCAAATATAGTTCTTGTGTCTTGTGAAGACCTAAAAAAATTCTTGCCGGTAATGGATCCATAAGACGATAGGAAAGATCCAATACTTGAAGGTTAAGACCGACAAATGTTTTTGGTTCAATATTTAGTCTGGATGCATTTGTATTGTCACCGGATAAGTAGAGATGAGTCAATCGAGGAATATTGTAGAATAGTTCCGATCGAATTGAGTGAAGATGATTTTTGCGTAAACTTAATAGTTGAAGATTTATCAATTTATCGAATGAATAGTCTTCGATCGATTGTAATGGATTATCGTCCAAGTAAAGACGTTCAAGATTAGGCATCGATGGTATATCATTCTTTACAATTAGTCGAAGTGAAATTGATCGTAAATATAAAACGACAATTTTTAATTTTCCAATTACACGAAACAATGGCCTTGAAATGGTCGATTTGATCAAACTGTTGGATAAGTTTAAATGTGATAGCTTAAGTTTTCTTGATATTTGTGACAATGTAGATAATACATGAATAAGATTGTTAAGTGAAATGCGAACATTGTCGATCAAAACAAGCGATCTTAGATTTGAAAGAAAGGTGAATGTGAAAGAATGTATGAAACGAAGATTACAGTTAACGAATGAAATTGTTTCCAAATGACTCAAATGAGCTAAATCGTCTTTGGCTAGTTTGAGATCAATATTTGGACTTGTAGATGAAATATGCAAATGACGTAAAGTTGGCACAACATTCATCGAAACGGAACGCGTCAAGTTGATCAATGTCGATGTAGTTAGCGGTCCATTTTGATGCCAAATAAGTTGACGCAATCTATTATCGCCTTCAAATGAATGTATATTCACATTCGATAGTATGATACAATTGATCACTCGAAGTGTATGAAGTTCAGTGAGGCCATTAAATGCTTTTTGATCGATTGTCGTCAAGTTACGATTGCCAATCAAATCGATACGCTCAACATTGAATAAACGGGCCAGCCAAAAATAGTTGCGCGTAATTGTGCGAATGGCCGTTCTTCGTACTACAAGATGAGTGATGTTCTCCTTCCATCGAAGTTGAAGTAACACCAGATTCACTAGATCACACTCATTACCAGATATTTCAAGTTGAAGTTTAGCTGTTTGATCGCTTCTATTCGTGAACGTAGCCACATTTTCATTGAATTCGTTGACAAGCCGCTGATATTTAACCTTACAATCCACTATTTGATCGGTTAAAAATGGTGAATCAAAATCCAACAATGCATCATTTGTATATAAATCTTTTGGTATATCATCAACGATCATTGGTGGCGGTTCGCCCGAATCATTGAGAAACTTGATTCGAAATGGTAAATATCGATGTTGAAATGTTTGATCCGATTCGTCGTTATCTACCGTTTCATGTGATGTTGTCGGCTTATTGGTCATTGGTTCGAGGTCGTCATCATCGACAAACAGGCCACCAATCAAAATGTCTCGTCTGGCTCTTTGACGACATATTGTAGCATTCGACAGATGAATCCATATGAATACATGAAACAGACAGTAAGTGTGAAACACATTCCGATTTCCCAACAATATCCGATTGTGGCGCATTTGTACACAATGCAAACACCAAAGTTGAGCAGAGATGTGTGGCAAAGATGATAAACATCAATCTAATTTATATAATAACAATCTTAATTTCGATAAATCGGATTCAGGATATAAGATTAAGATGATGAAAATTGATAATCTTGAAAAATAGAATCATTAGATGTAATACAATCATCAATAACATATCTGTTTATCGGGAAATAATTTAATCGATAAAACACGAAAATAATAGTTAAAAAAATATTCTTCACAATATAAAATACAATAATAAATTTGATTATAATATGAAATGACACAATATCATCGAAGTGAACGAGCTTGCATCAACATGTTGAGCTCATTGTCGAATGGTCTCACCAATGAATATGTGCGATGTATGTACGATCGATCGATTATCTCTCATTAATGTTTTGAATCAGAAAATACAAGACGACTCCAAAAACAAGTTACCAATGAAATCATTGACCAAGGCCATAATCTATCTCTATCTTCGTTTGCTATGTATGTTCAAATGCACGAGAAAGTGCTTCAGGGGTTGCAAACATAAATGGAACATTGAGGCAATCTTAAAGGTGCAATAGTGCAACAGTTCAGAGGCGATTGCAGTACAACTTGAATTCAATCAATAAAATAAATAAAAATGAGACAGTCAAATAAAACAATCATTGAGCATGGTTTTAATCAGAATCGACAATTGGTCATCAATCGTTTCGGGCCAAGGTTTTGAGAATATTCCAAAAAATATTTTTTACAATAGTATAAAATCAACATTTTAATACCAAATAAAAAAAATTAATAAAATTGATAATAATAAAAATATGATGTCATTTTCCTATGTTATGTGAGTGCAAATCTAGTTTTTAACTTATGCCAATATTATCTATATGATAAATACTGATAATGTATTATTTTAAAAGGCAGTTATTTTTCCAAAATTGAAGACAATAATGAGAGATGGGTACATATATGGATTTGTACGTACACGTTTGCTGTTGGCAACCAAAATCTTGTTTCAATGACCATAAAATGGATATGTTGACAATCTAACGGTAAATGTATTCATTCAACTAAATAATAGTATTTCCATATAAAACAATGTACAACATGTAATCAATTGAATGTTAAGGTTTCAATATTTGTGACGCACAATGTTATCATGTAAAAAAAGGAAACTTGTTGAATCAAAGTGTCTGAGAACGACGACGACGACGACGACAACAACAACGACGACGAGGACGATGATGATGTTGATGATGATGAACAGGGTAAATTACAAATCCAATAAAATTAAGGTGAGATGTCAAATAATGATATTGAATCTTAGTGCCCACTTTGAATTATACATTATTATTTTATGACATCAGTTTCATGTGGTTTAATTAAGACACGCAAGATTGCATAATAAGCCATTAGACTAATAACTATGGTAGGCGTTTAATATAGGTGTTTTTTATGTCCAATATTGTGATATTGTTGACTTAATAAATAAAAGAAAATGATTCATGTATGCTTTGGTAACCGAAAATATTCTTATTTAATCGATATAAAAAAATGGAAGCTATTTTTTATTCAATTTTGGTTTATTGGTCAAATATTTGACATGTATTGGTCATGTACATGAGTACATCGTCTTGTTGTTTGGTTTGGATTGGGTTGGGTTGGCCCATCATAGAAGAACAAGGACATTGAACATTTGTATATGATCATCTAAAATAAAATTGATGCCTTCAAGTTCTATCACTCATAATGGTTGCATTTTGCATCCAATGCGGTACGGCAATATCACCATAATTGTACAATGTACATACATTTAAATATGAGTGCCCATTACTCGATCAGTCAGGATAACATTTGATAAGAAAATGGTATAGTGATGGCTTACCAATGTTTTGATGAGCACACCAAAAATGCAATCGAAACGGAGCTATTAGAAAGTGCACTAGACAAGCCATTAGACTGGATGACATCGCACCAATTGGATGAGGCCTTTCAATACTTATCAACAACAAGTCGGCAAGTCGCGAGCAGTGTTGTTAGGACCCCGGTGGCCATAACATTTACTGATGTATGCATTGACTGGTACTGAACTATCAGCCAACTATCAGCCTGTCCAGATAGTGGCATTTTAACGTGTATATATATATATATATGTTGTTGGATGGTGAGATATATTGAACGATGTTTGCTACTTGAGTGAGAGAGAGAGAGAGAGAGATTGAGTTCGGTCAAAGCGTCTCAGAGTACGTATAGAGCGTTCTTACATTGCTAGTCTACATACTCGAATCTTAATTTACTCTTCTATTGCAACATTTGTTGTCTTGGTTTGGTTCCTAGACGTGTCAACCATTGTGTAATTGTCTATAAAGTAGCCGCCTAACATTGTAATATTTCGAATGTGTGGCTGCGAGTCTACGTTTGGAACAAATAATTTGGGAAATCAGTCTAATTGGTCAAGTGATGAACTATCTATGTATACGTTCACCAATTCACCAACCATTATGAACCATTACAAGGCACCGTTTGGTACGATTCGGCAACAATTTCAACCACAATTGGCGCCATTGCCATTGCACAATGCAACTATATACTCGGAGAATGTCAATTCACCATCAATGATAAATATTGATTCATTTGAACATTATCAACCATCATCCGAGCCGCAAGGACATGTTGTCCATCATTTGGCGCCAACCTCACCACAACAATATGCACGAAACTCTCACTCTCACCAAAATCGATCGCATACGAATGGAAATGGATCATTACATCAACGCAATCCTTTCATAACAAAAAGTTCGTGTGTGGTGTGTGGAGATCGTGCTCGTGGATGTAATTTTGGAGCAATTACATGTGCCTCGTGTAAAGAGTTCTTTCGTCGCAATGCATTTAAACTCAATGTAAGTTGATATACAACAATTAGTGACCCTGACATTGCAATCCATTCATTTCAGCAGCAAAAGTTGAAATGTTACTTTCAAAATAAGTGTGACATTAACATTTATTCACGACGATTTTGTGCCGCATGCCGATTGGCAAAATGTTATCAAATGGGAATGAAATCGGAATTTATAATGAGCGATGCGGAAAAATATGAACGACAATTGAAAATATTCGAACGCAAGATTAGCACAAAGAATCGAATGTTGTCGCTCAATTCGCACGAAGATACTGAAGCTGATTTCTATCCGCAATACAAAACAAATGGTTCAACACGCAATGAATCGATCAATTATGATGACCCTCATTTATTACCTAAAGTTTACCACAGCTATGGCAACACACCAATCAAAGAGGAAACAAACGATTCAATGGCTTTCGACATTGGCACCTCGGAAAATATTTTAAACAATCTTGATTCTAACAAATCTGTTCAATACTTTTCGTTAAATGGGGAAAATGAACAAACCATGAACCAAATGACAAATTTTATCGATTCACCAAAAAGTAATTCGCCAAATTTTTTGTATTCGAATCAAATCGATTTAATTCAAAATGAATGGATTCCACAATTTGAGAATGATCAGATGGCTAACATATCAGCCATTGAGTCATCTCCGAGTTTACAGAGAACAAGTCAACAATCGTCCATTCTCGGTGAACCAGAAAGCATGATACGATTGCTTAGAAAAGTGAAAATAATTCGAGAATCAAACTTTTATCCAACTAAATTTCAACTATTAGTACAAGCTCATAGTTCAGAGAAAAAGTTGCTACATCATGAACAGTGTAAACTCAAATATCTAACCTCGATTATTCAGATAATGCAAGCTGAAATCATTACTGAATTGCCTACTGATCAAAAGTGTATTGATCTGTTGCGAATTGCTGAAGTGGTGACTTTTAGTTTTATAAAAATGTGCAAAAAGTTGTACGCATTCCAAGCATTGAGTCAAGAAGATCAGGTTGGACTTGTAAAGGGTAGAGTGGTGGAAACACTTATCCTATGGTCGGTAATGAGTATCAATCTTGAGAAAGAATGTTGGGAAGTATTGGTAAGTGATAAACTCCAATGAAGACAGATTGACATTTACTATTTTGATACTGATTTATACTTTTTTTGTTGAATTATAAATAAGGATCTTGAGCGTAACATAAAATTCTCTTTGAAATTGGAATTACTTAAAGAAGCCAATCCGAAACTGTACCAAGAGCATCGGAAGTATGCAATGTCATTCGACCCTGAATGGCGTTACAACGATAACCTAATGTCGCTGTTGATCGCCATCGCCTTGTTCAATGCCGACAAGTCGGTCATCAACAACTGCCAAGCCATCAGGTGAGCATAAATGGATGGACAATATATATTTGTATAAATGATCGGCAACTAATAATCGAACCTTGTTCCCTTTCTATATAGAGAGGAAAAGATTGCCTATTGCAAATTACTCAAACGATATCTGGATACATTATATGAGGTAACGATGGTCGAGGACGTCTACAATCGATTGCTCAAACAATTGGATCGTACCGAATGTATCAGCGAATCGCATGTGAAGGCCTATTTTGATGTTAGCCCAAATGAAATTTCGAAAAATGGTCTTGGTGGATTGATCATGGAAATATTTGACTTGAACAACTAGAACTACAAGTAGAATAATATATATATTCGTTGACATAATAACGTTCCAATTGTTTTTTTAAAATATAAATATCTTCATTGATTTGTAAATAAAACTACTTAATCCTGTTAACTAATTAAAAAATATATCAATTCATATATTGTACAGGTTTCATTTAAATGTAAACAAAAAGTGTCAAACTAGCCTTTACAATAGTTTCATTCCATTCCCCTTTGAACAAGGACACTTAACGAAAACAAGTTAGCTAATAATTGAATCAATGAGTGCCATTTTGAGACTTTGTTTTCGAAGGTTTATTACTCATTGCTTGCAACTCTTCGTCGATTCGTTCCTTGGCGCGAAATACCTGTTGTAAGAGAAAGAAAGTTTTTAAGTTAATTGATAAGTATCTTCAAAAATTGAACTATCTGTGTATATTGTAATGTAAAATTTTCTCTCACTTTCGATTCGTGACAATATTATTTTCTATCACGACTCAAGTATTCATAATCAAAATGGAAATGTTCAGGCACAAGATTGGCCATCATTATGTATAGAATGCTGGCTGTCATGCCCCATATTCGTGGATGTTTTCGGTCAATGTCTAAAAAGACCGGCGTCGTCCACCCATGTGTAAACTTGGTTTTGAACCAATTGTGTTTTTGGCAAATTTCTTCCAAAGAGATGATATGAACTGAATCGACTTCACTTTCATTAATAGTCAATTGTCGGTTTGAATTTAAATTAACATATCCAATTACTGGATGCAATGGAAATGTTCTAAATGGAATCGGATTCAAAGCTCCATATACTTCAATGTCAGATTGATGAACACCGATTTCTTCAATCATTTCTCGTACGGCTGAATCAATCACATCTTTATCTTGCTTCTCCTCAAATCCGCCCGGAAAACATATTTCACCTTTATGGTTCGACAATTTGAACGATCGACGGGTGAACAGCAACGATGGTTGACCATTTTCATCATGACAAAATGGAACAAATACGGAAGCACTTTTACCGGAATTTTTTGCCCGTGACGACATTTTTCCTCCGATTCGTATCTTTTTCATTCGTTCAACTGTATCCATGATATTTTGTTTTGAAATTGCATTCTCGTAGTTGATTAAAGTTGTTGTTTGATAATGATTGCCATTTGAAAATGGTCGATATGGCACCAAATTTATGGCCAACGAGGAATAATTTCGAAGTTTTAAAAATGGCGCCATCAGCGCCTGAGAACAAGAACAAATCTTTAAAAGATGTTCATTCAAAGGATAGATGGTGATGAGAATAGATAGCTCGTTTATATTGATGAATGATGGTTGGTGATGCACTCCGGACGCATGACGTTAAAATGTTACACTTATACTATTTTTATGTGAGCACGTGTACTCGTAAAGGTTCGAGCATACCCGATATGACCAAATCTAGTAAAACTTACCTTTGATTGAAGATAAAATGAGCCACCTTTCGCTTTTTCATTTACTTCAAATAAATGTTTATAATGTTTCTCAATTTGTTCTTTATCATTTAATTGATTATTTTCTAAGTTCAATATTTGCTGTGCTTCCTATAATATAAATTTTATAGAAAAATAAATATAAACCAAATAATTGAGCAGCTTGCCTGTAAAGTCATTCCTAATTTTGCATTTGTTGCTGCACCAGAGCTTCCGCCCTGTTCTTGACGTTGCTTTGCAGCCCGTTGACTAGCTAAAATGATATTCTTTAATTAAATAATGGATTGATAATTCCATTTCATTACCTTCAATTTCCTGACGTAATGCGCGGGTAAATGCACGACCCACTACTTGAGCACCAAGTACTACAAGTTGTGCAAGATATTTGGCCTTGAATATAAAAAAGGTAAAAGATTAACATTTTAATTATTATATTTTTTTAAAAAATACCATTTAAATATGCAATTGAATTAGTTTTTGAATGTTAAAAAAATAAATTGTACAAAATAATATTTAAAGGACAAATTCAACATATAAACAATATATGATGCAAGCATGTGTGGATAGTCCTGCCTGTCCAAAAACGAAGTAACACCAAGCAACGTGTTTACTCACCTGATTCTGCCAAGATTTTATGATTTGTTGTGCTTATTATATTTGACTCGTCGATTTTGTTGACAATTTCAATCGGATTCTTTTTGTATTATTTAATCGGTGGCAAGTCTACAAAAGTTCATCATGCCACAAAACGAATACATTGAACTTCATCAAAAACGGTTTGGTCGCCGACTTGATTATGAAGAACGTAAACGTAAGAAGGAAGCCCGTAAAGTACGGGAAGTATCTGAAAAAGCTAAAAAACTTCGAGGTATAAAGGCCAAATTGTACAACAGACAACGTTTTACTGAAAAGGTGCAGATGAAAAAAACTATAAAAGCACATGAAGAGAAGAAATCAAAGAAACAAGATGCTCCGGTTGATGATGGTGGAGCTGTTCCACATTATCTATTGGATCGAGAGAATCAATCTCGTGCCAAGGTTTTGAGTAATATGATTAAACAAAAGAGGAAGGAAAAAGCAGGCAAATGGGAAGTTCCGATTCCTAAAGTTAAAGCTGTTTCCGATATGGAAGTGTTCAAGTAAGTTTTCGATTTATATTCTCTAAGGGAAGTGATTCTAATATATATTTATTTTATTATTAGATCAATTGAAACTGGAAAGCGTAAGAAGAAATCATGGAAACGAATGGTGACGAAAGTATGTTACGTTGGCGACGCTTTTACTCGTAAACCACCCAAATTTGAACGCTTTATTCGACCAATGGCCTTACGATTTAAGACAGCTCATGTTACTCATCCTGAATTGCAAGCAACTTTTCATTTGCCAATTATTGGAGTTAAGAAAAACCCGTCAAGTCCAATGTACACATCGTTGGGTGTTATCACAAAAGGCACAGTCATTGAGGTTAACATCTCCGAACTTGGTCTCGTAACTCAGAGTGGTAAAGTGGTTTGGGGCAAGTATGCTCAAGTGACAAATAATCCTGAAAATGATGGTTGTATCAACGCCGTTCTTATTGTTTAAATTGGTTTTAAATAATTCAAATTCATTGTTACACCATTTTCATTTTTGTATACGTTTCCATAATGTAATAAATAAATATTCTTTTATTATTATATTAATTATTATTGATATATAATTTATAGGTCGAGTCGTGATTAAAGAACATTCAATGTTTTTAAATTGAAACGACATCAATTAAAATAGGTGAATTGTAGGATATTAATCACACGGGGAAACATGGGAAAAAGTTTGGGAATAAGTAAATTCTTAGTTTTT
This sequence comes from Blomia tropicalis, assembly GCA_029204025.1. Lineage (NCBI taxonomy): Eukaryota > Metazoa > Arthropoda > Arachnida > Sarcoptiformes > Echimyopodidae > Blomia > Blomia tropicalis. Next base: position 8,360,161 of record CM055090.1, read on the forward strand.
AGATCAACATTAAGAGGAGGATAGAGGAAGTGATAGGAATAGGATTGATTTTGAGAATATGAATTGGTAAAATGGTCATTGCAAGACCGTTGCTGACTAATATGGTTGATTTACTAGCATTGAACTACATTATTGAGTAGTGTTTGCAGCGGGAAATTGAACAGATAAATGGAAAAGTAATAAAAATCCAAAATTGCAATGCTTGTGTGATTTCGATGCTTTGGATGGACTATAGTATCAGACTAGCTGATGTTTGGCGTTAGTGAAACGATAGTTACAAATAAATCTATATATACATTAAACGAGCACACAGGCACACACACAGACATGCACAAACGCCAATATTTGTCGATATGGTATGGAACTGGTACTGGGTCACCATTTGGATATAGGTAAAATTTTCTTTGGTTTTTGGTGAACTATCGTTGCATTTCTAAGGATATGTAGGATAAGGGAGATTCGATGTTTCGGTTCAGTGACATATAACTTTGTGGTGTGGTTATTTGACTATTTTTTTCAAGTCAACTGTAGCGTTCCGACTGCTTTCGCTTGATGGTTTCCTTATTCATCAATACAATTAAATGAATAAACAATAAACAAAACAAAGCCGACTAGAATTTGAACCAAAGATAATGAAATGAGAACAAAAATTGAGAATAGTATGAAACAAAACATTCAACGGGCTTATAACGAAAGAAAGAAACTACTCACAAGATTAAATGTTGATAATTGCATACCGTTAGAAGAAAACAAAAACGATAATAAATTAATTGTTAAATAAAATGATTTAAACTAGTTTGAATTTGTTGTCAATCAAGTTAGATAAACGAATAAGGTCCATCGGTCAGAGCGCTACAAAGAATTTGTCAGCTGGGCGGCTGAGCACCTTGCGGATGAAGACCAGATTGCAATGTATTGGTCATATCCATTGGAATAGGACCTTGATTTGGACCTTGAGGAACAGGCGCTACTTGAGGACCAGTGCCCATTATGGGTCCTTGATTTGGCATATTTCCCGACATTGATGTGTTCACCATTGGTCCATGATGACCAGAGCCGGGAATTGGTCTTCGGCTCCCTGGTGGACCTCCACTTCCTGGTCCACCCATTCTACCTTCAGCTGCTTTATAATATTCCAAACCAGGATCAAATTGTAATAAAACGAATATCTTTAAAAATATAAATGTTAAATATGTTGGATTTAAAAATGATTGATAGCTTACCATATCGCTTTGAATCAAGGTAAGATCATCTGGTGGACTTGTTATGACGTAACGCTTGTTCGAGGATTCGGCAGCCGTGTTCGTATCACGAAAACGGTATATTCCAATGCATAGCATTCCATATTGGCGCAATGCTGCCACAAATAATTCACCATATTTGCCACCGTCACCAAATTTGGCCAATGGACCGTCATAAAGTGAAATTTGTCCCACACGGCATCTGTCCCGATTTTTTAGCGTTTCCGCTGTTGAATATCCGCCACGTAGGCCCGCTCCTTCAGCAAGAATAAGTTCAAGCTCAGGTGTAGCGCCACCGGTAATCAATGATCGTATGAGTGTCAATGCGTTTGCATTGAAATAGGTGGTCGACATAAGCGAATCAAGGACAGAAACGGCAAATGCCGTTCCACACGCGAATGGTTGGGTCAAATAGAGTTCAGTGTCAGGATCGTCGTCGTCGTCCTGGTCCAAAAATTGAACGTTTGTATCATTAACTAGTTCGGTGATAAGGGGAACGTTCGACCCATAAACGGAGCCACGTCGTTGTACCACTAATGGTGGAGGCGAGGCACCCGGTATTCCGGAGCCAGGACCTCCGATTGCCGCATTGTTCGTTATAACTCCGATCGTATCATCGAATGTCATGGCTTTTATGTTCAATGAAGCAAGGATTGCCTCCTTATCTGCCAATGTTGGATCATCCGATGATGGAATCTTTGCCGACAATATGACGCACATGTCGCACAAATTAATGTTCACTGCTCGTAGGTCGGCACGGGACAATGGAGAACCATTTAAGACGCTAATCTTGGGCAAATTTTGTAACATTTTCCATTCTCGGCGTAGGTAGTCCACATTGCCAACAATCACCACATGTTTCAATTCGTGATAATGAAAGTTTGAAGCTCTATAAAAAAGTTTTTTACATCATTAATTAAAATAAATGTAAATTAATTCCTTTGACTAACCTTAGAGGCATGACTAGATTACGTAAGCCTATCAATGGAGAATCGGGATCAGCAAAGAGGCATACAACTACATGACCATTAAGAACGGTCATTGCCGCTTGGTTTCGATCAAGAATGCAATCTTCGATAGGCCTTGCTGGACACCAATGGAACATGCCAGTAGAATCGTATTTCATTTCGGTCTTTTCAAAATCAAAATCTTTTGAATCAATGAATCCGGCCGATGGTGCCACTGGTTGTGCACCAGAAGCGTCTCCTTGTACACGTGCTGCTGCAGGCCTGATTTTATTCAGTTTTTATGTAAATTACTATAGATAGTAACTGATTGTGTTTAACTTACATCAACTTCTTTACTTCATATGCAAGATGCATTTGATGGGCAAATGAGCTTGCAGATTGTGGTTTCGTTTGATTACCTGTTCCTTGGGTTTGGTTTGGAAGTCCAGGTGGACCGCCAACGTTGCCAGTACCTCGTTGAGTTGGACTTTGTAAATGATGTGGTTGTTGATGCATTCCAACTGCATTTGGAATATGTTTCCCATTTCTAGCTGCACGACGACCGCCAGTTGAAGTTGACGATGGTGGTATAAGATGAACTGATAATTAATATAAAAACCAAATTATAGATACTGGTCTTGAAACAAATTTGGCTATATAGCATGCAAACAACTTATAAGAAGAATATGGGTATACTTACTACTTTCACTTGGGTCACCAAGGGGGTCACCTTTGAATTGCGTGGTAAGCAACAGCAACAACAATAATAACAACAACAAAAAAGAAGCATCAAGAAATAATTAGTACATTTGAATAACAAAAGAAAATAATAATAATAATAATAATAAAAGGTCATTAAGGAATGTTAGAAAGGACTGATCCAATTGTGATTTTGACATGCGTTCAAGCACTATTGAATAAAAGCAAACTAATGGTAATTGATTGTTAATTGTTGGTTTTCTAATGCTACTTGATTCTATGTAGAAAATGTGTCATCATCAATGGTCTCGATTGTGCATGAATGATTCTAGTGCCGTCAATTGAATATGGTTTTGAATTCAAACATTTCACGTTGTGAATAGATAAATTAAATTGATTGGTGCCAATGTGAAGTCCAACAGTAAATTGAGTGAAGTGATGTGCACAACATAGTAGTATGAATTAAAGTGCACCACAAAAGAATTGCCAGAAAGTTACCGGTGGTACCTCTTGCAAAGATCTTTCGGGAACATTTCGGTATTTCCGGTGGAGTGTTGATTGGTGTCATTGGAATGTTGTTACCACCCACGGTTCCGCCACTAGTCTCATCGTTTGCATTGGTGCTGGTGTTTGGTCCTTTCTTGATGGACAACGAAATCGAATTCGTTCCCATACTTAACTTGTTCAGCCCAAATGAACCGTCAGCTACAAATTTTCATATTGAATATTTTTTGTTTTGTTTTGTTTTATTTTTTCACAAAAGTTGAACACATGAATGACCATTTTGTTTGTAACCATTGACGATTGAGCACAATCGAGCCATTCAATTGACAATCAAGTCAATTATGCAATGTTATGCAGGCGCGCGCGCAATCAAACACAATGGAACATGGTTCATATGGTTCAAAAGAGCAAATTATCAACATTAAAATTGGATTATGGGAACAAAATGAGCAAGGAACAATGGAAAGGAAAAATTGGATTAGTTTGGCTCTCAATCTTGCAAATGATCAATAGCAACATTCATCGAAATGAAAGCATTATTGAGTAACATGCACTATGATATTAAATTGTGATTTAAGCTTAGGCAAGCTATAGGGGTCTATGGTTGCCATGCACATGCTAAAATTCTAGTTTTGGTAGTTTTGCATATCATAATTTTTTTGGTGCAATATATAACAAACAAATAAACAAAAAATACATGCCTAAAGGTATTATTAAAATCTTGAACATAGTTTAAAGAATTGATTTATAATAAACATAACATATGAAATTAAGTTTTTTATGCATCTCAAAAATAGATCTATAACTTATGGGTAATTCATTCAAAAAAAATGGAGATTGAATAAAAAGTCAATCCAAATGTGAAAAATACTAACGATGATCATCAAGAAGGCGGGTGGTAACACTTGATACACGGTTGGGATTGCTATTGACCGCCTGTACCACCCGAACTCCTTTCTTAAAGATGGCACCAACTTCAATACGTAGTTATGTGCGATGAATGAATGATTAGTGTGCCAAAAAATATAATAGATAAGATGAAAGTATTTGTTTTTTTAAAGGTGATTTAGCCCGTTGGCCATGTTTCACCACAGAGGTTATGCGAAAAAAAAGTGCGAGAAGCAGATTGATTTGTTCGATCAATCGAAATAGTGCGAGTTGGGTGAAAGTGGATTTTAATGGGAAGGTTGTTTGGTTTTTATTTGGTAGGTTGATTTGAAAATTGGGTGAGCGTTCAAAGTTGTTTGGGATTTGGATGTGAGGTTGTGGATTGGTCGGTTGTGTGAATGAAAGCCAGAGGTGGAAGTGTGGTGAAGGTGGTGAAGGTGGAGGTGGTGGTGGTAGTGGGAGGGAGAAAAAAGAATTAGTTAGTGATTTTGTTCATCAGGTGGTTCGATTAGACAAATAACGAATTTCTGAACTTAATTCAAAGCTAAACTATAAATTCAATGAAACGATTATATAGGTTGGGAGCGAAAGCATAAATATATAAGGTGGATAAACATAATTGAATGAAACGAAACAATATTGATATTTAGTATACTACAAAAATATGAAAAAAAGCAAGACAATGAAAAAAAGGTTCCACACCGTTTCCGGATGACTTACGATTTTTGCACTTGCACTTTCGTATCAGCTTTTCATCTTTCACATCATCATGACAATTCTTGCAGAACCACAAGGCTCTACCAATGGGAATCATATTTTAGTAAATCATCAAAATATCTTTTTTTTTGAATCAATACTTGGATATATATGAAAAACTAAACAAAAAAACAACATACCGTTTCACTTCGTCTGCACTCTGAGCAATAAAGAAGCCTTGTGTATTAAATTGAATGCGATGGGTCCCTTTTGGATTGATAACGATAGTATTGCTGCCGTCGCCTGATTCATGTGATACTTCGATTGCCAGAAGGAGAAGCTTCAACTTTACGAAACATAATTCGGTTGCTTGAGCGAAAGTCATATTGTGGAATGCTGCCGATAGATTTTCCGTGTACATCTCGCATCCAGTTCCACATAGATAGTCATTTTGCCATGCGGGCATATCGGGAGACTAAAATATTCGAGAAAAAGTTGTATTCATGATCACAATATAGAAACAATAAACCAAAAAATAAACAATGGTTAGTCTTGAACAAACAAACAAATAAACAAACAAACCGTCTTGAATGATCTCATGGCAAACAGATTGGCCATCATGGTGCTGAAACCGGGCGCCAAGCATGATTGTGCAATGAAGCCAAGTTTGAGTTCGCTGACACAAATGACATCATCTCCTCGTTTCCAATTCCATGAGGGAATGTTCAAAAGATAAGCTTTATTATGATATTGCATCAATTGAATGATCACTCGAATGTCGTCCGAATAGTTTTTGATCGAAATGACTCGCATTATATTAGCTGCATCTTCTGCATCAGGATCTTGACAATATTTGTTGGCCAATACCAAACAAGCATCAGCATCGTGCACTTTTACACGATTCAAATCGATCGGATTCATTACTGAACCTTGGAAAAATTTGACCGTAGTAAAATGTCGTTTAATCAAGCCTTCAAGTTCAAGATCTGGTGGTTTTCGATGTAAGAATACCACTTCTACATCGACATCTTCGCGATCTTCGTGAAGAAAATCCTTAAGAAAATGTGAAACACTCTCGTATGTAATATGACCGCAGACAACGATATGTCTAGTTAAGCAATGTAAAACAAAATTAATTAAATTAAATCAATCATTTCGTTGAAATGCATTTACTTTTTAGCTGGATTTTTCTGATACACTCCAGCATATTTCGATGGATGGCCAACTAGTTCAGTGATTTCTGGTACTAACGAAGCAAATACGGCCAAACCGACCAATATAAACAAAACAATAAATGTTCGACCTAGTGTAGTGGTGCAATGGATGTCACCATAACCAACCTAACAGAACAAAGAAAAAAAAAGATGAGATAAATCTTGAACCATTTATACTCGTTCATGTACGTACAGTTGACATCGTAACAATCAAGAAATAGACACATTCCCAATAGGAAATGAAATGTCCATTGTCAAAGTCGAGTGGATCTCCAGAATTTTCCAATAGATGTATCAGTCCGGCTGCAGTCAACCAAACCGAAACAACAATTGAAACCAATTGAGCGAGTCTGATTGAAGACGATGTCTTCAAAACGTTCAAATATTGTAGAATGTCCGGAAACGACATCAAACGAAGAGCTCGTAGAAATCGAAGGCCTGATAAAAAAGATAAAATTTTATTTACTCCACAAATGTGTCAAACAATTGAATGACTAGAAAAAGTCAATTATAGTTATGATTTAACATGTTATATTAATATTGATCAAACTGAATTGATGATCAATGATGTCAGAATGAATTTATGACAACACTGAAAATAAATGTACAAGTCCTTTTTTTCATGTGTCAATACTAGAACATTCCGATTCAAAGTGATTAATAGCACTTTGCATTGCACTTTGGACTTTCAATATTGCCCAAAACATGTAGGCTTTTCATTTTAGTCAATGTCGGAAATGAGATATATACACTCACATTGGGTGTATCTTTCATCTCCACATTCGACATTCAAAAGTTAAAACAGCATATTTGGCAATCTTGCCTAAAATATAATTAAATCAATTGGTTTCTTTTTCCAAATATTTATAAGATTGTAAATGGAAAAAAACATCCACTTTGATCAATTAATTCGGTCAATAAATTAATGTGACAATTTTGGGATTAATGCATTTAAAAGAAAAAAATAAAAATGTTGAAATTTTAATTTATTGCAGCCCAAATTTATTAGCTTTTAGAATGGTTACTAATTTACAGACCACATAAAATAAATTTATTTTTTCATGAAAATCATTTCTCATTTTTGTTTTACTTACAATAATTTGCTTAGTTTCTACAATAAACTAATGAATGATTGTGTTTATTAAAAATAAAGAAAGTCAAGAAAGAAAATTTGCCCTAAAGTTATCATCCATATAGTTGCAGCAGTTGAGAATAACAAAAATATAATTGGATTGTATGTTGGCTCATGTTTTTCCTATTTCAAAGACTAATCAACTTGATGGAGTGGGCGTTCTTCTGCTAACTTTATATACTAAATCAGAGGTTTTTAAACATATTAGAGTCAGCATTTTATATTGTGCAAACATAGAAAATGTTGTTTTCACTGAAATGTATTTTTCTATTTAGTACAAATTCAATATATTTCGTTTCTGAACAGTTCATACCAATACATTTTATTTATTAGAAACTTAATTCTTGAACTCTTTCAAACCCATTTGTATTATAATTGCCATTATTTGCACTGTTTTTTTGTGTCTTCTACAAACAAAATATTTGGTAATCATTCTAATTGAAAATCAAACAAATATAGGATAAAATGAAAACAATTGTGCAACAAAAATGATGTATTGAACAAATAAACTTTTCATGTTAAGAATATGAAAATATTTATTATCTTTGTTACGTTAATGGCATTTTTAGTTCAATTAGGCATGAACGTTTGTTAAAGAAAACTAATAAAAAGATAATATTGATGTAAAAAAAAATGTCGTATTGCAATGTATTCCCAGTCGTGATATTATTCTTTAGCAAATTAAGCAAAATATGTTTTTTGTTGGACATTAAGGCAACAAAAAACGGAATGCCGTGTTATATAATGCGATTTGCTTGTCAATTTGTCATTCCAATTTGTTCTTTCGCTTTTCACTCCCATTTTTTTTGTTTGGTTGTGTTGTCCTACAATTGCTTTTAGGTTTGTATGCTTATCAATTTTTTTATGAATTGAATTGATAGGGTCATATATATATATCTTGTATAGCAACGTCGTACACTATTAATAATAGAATAATAACATTCCACATACATACAAATGGAATCTGAAACAGAATGAGAATAGAGTTGCTTTCAATCAATTTAGGCTTATGTCACTCCGAGAAACAGTATCTGACAAATATAGATCAATTTAATTGGAAACTTATGAAAATTGTACTACAAGTGGACATATCGACGTCTGTGACAATGGAAATGACATTTCATTTTATGTGACAATAAGACATAGCCTATATATATATAGAAGAACGTAACAATAAAGATTGATAAATAAATCAATTCAATTTTTATAGCATCTTTGCATGGAGAATACGACGTCTACAGTCGGAGGAAGAGGAGGAGAAAGACCAAAATGAAGACAATGATTGATTAGAAAAGAATGTTTTCCTTTTGTTTTTCATTGGGACTATCATTAATATTTTATAGACAACTGTCATCAATATGTTGCCTTATATTTCCATTTATTATATTTGATGATTCTCTGTCTATTGTAAATTGTCTAAACTCATTCGTCTATTCTTCCATAAACTAGACTAGACATTATGTTTGATTTCTACTATACAGCTCAAAAACAGCAAAAAAGTGGAATGAAACCAAGTATCAATTTACTCTTTCAATTGAAACTATTGTAAACCAATTATTATCATCTTTATGGGCAAGCAATTTAAAGTAGTTTTGATTTTTTCATTTATTCATTTAAAAAAATCCCATAGTAATTTGGAAATTTTCGATAATTGAATTTGCAAAATAGAATTTAATTTAATTGTAAAAAAACACTTACCAATCCATGTCCGATCGACATAGATGGAAACGAACGATGGTGGAATAGTGAAGTAGTCGACAAAAGAATAAAGCTCTAACATGAACCATAGCTTGTCGGAGGCAGCTATAAACTATTATAACATAATATAAAAGATAGAAGAATTGATACATTAAAATGGAAGATATTGATTTGGTTATATTGTATACTTACACGTATAAAAAAATATACCATAAAAAAGATGTTGAGCGCTAGGTCCACTTGCTGAGTTGTGTTGTCGTTCCATTTTTGACACTTTTCCACACTATCGCTGTGTTTTCGAAATGTTTGTATAAGATAAATTGTAAGTGAGACAACTCATTAGAACTAATTCAAACCAATCAAGTTGTACAAATAATAATTATCAATGTTTGAGTGAATAGAATGAGAATAAGAAGAGGAAGAGATAGGAAAACTATGTTCAACTAACAACTATCAATTGGCAAACTAAATAAGTTATATTTTGTTTTGTAATTACCCAGCGCCGGGTGGACCAGTACTGTAGACCATTTGTTATATATATTAATATGGTTTAAGTATAATTGGGAAATATTAATCGTGACACAATAGATGGTTAGAGAATGTGGGAATATTAGTTTCAGAACAATGATTCAAAAGTTGAACGGAGTGGGAGAATGAAATGGAGACATTGTACGTTTTAAGAAAGTTGAGAATGGAATGGTTTAATTTGGTTTTTGGTTTGTCGATGGTAGAAATGGGTCGAAGCGTAGCATTACATAGGAGAATAAGAAGAAGAAGAAGATAAAGAAAAAGGAAAACTCATTAGTTAGGCCGCTAATGGACAACTGTTATGGCGGGACGACCGCGACTAGAACTAGCGTTTATTTCCAAATCGATCGGCCACTTTTCATAGCCACTTACTTAGATGCATCGATGAAATATATAACCAACGAGGCGATTGATAGCAGAAAGACGAGAACAACCTAAAATAGTAGTATTTGACGTTTCATTATCAGTTAGTATTGTCATTTGATTTGCCCAATCTTGCTCAAACCACCAATAATCGAATTGAACATTTCATACACCAATGAAACTTACCAATATTCTGCCAGTTGTCGTCTGTCCTGATATGAGCTCTCCAGCCCAATCTTTGGCTTCGTTCATCCATCCTAAGTCAGTGCTTGCCCCGGCTTCCGTTTCAGCATTTAGATCGATTGATTCGAGCAGATGTTCATTCGATTTGTGGCCATGCTGTCCCGATGACGATTGTGAACCATGTTGAGTTGATGATGTTGGTGGTTGCTTATTTCCTTGATTTGTTCCTTGTCCTTGCGTTGCCGGAGGTTGGCCAAATAATACGCCGGAAAAGAGGAATTCGAGTAATCGATAGATAAGAACGATAAATATTCCTGTTTGTATTGAAAATTGATTAAAATGGTTTATATTATATTTTCAATTACACATTTTTTCCTGTTGCAAAATATTGAACAAACCTGCCAAAAATGTAAAGATACTGGAAAGTAGAAAGGCCCACCACTTTCGATCTTTAAGACATGCCGCTTCTTCCGGTGAATATGTAGGCAATGGACCAACTCGGCCAGGCAATCCTCGGCCATCAGTATATAGATCATATTCAGAATATGCAAGCATCGCTCTCCTTAAAATAGATTGTGGAGATTGACTAATGTTTTAAAATTTCTGTAAATGATAATATGTGAATTGGTGGTTCAACAAACGGTTCAAGGAATATGAATGTATTCAGTTGGCATGATGGATTTTGAATGATTATGATTGATGCAAATGTGTAGTGCGTTAAAAATGTGTTTATAAAACAAAGTGTAAATGGGGAACAAGCTTGTAGTTTTTGGGAAAACTAAACGTCTACTTGTGAGTGTTGGCAAATTGGTCAAAATGGTTGATTATTATTCACAAATGAATTAACGATTCGGTAAGTTGTTTAGGAAGGGGGAAAATGGCGATTAAGGATGTAAAACAATATTGCTGTGTGTTAGTATTTAGTTTGTAAAAATGATTCAAACAAAGTAAAACGATTCACAACCATTGGAATTTAAAAAATGATAATTTTGGTTCAAGGTATTGGTAAAATGAAAAAAGTTATGTAAGGTGAAGTTCTATTCACTGAATATTAAATTTGATGTGAATTGTGATCGTTCCCAATGATTACGATGAGAATTTTGATGAGTTTCGCATACTTGAATGAATGAATAATGTTATATAGAGATATGTTCCGCTTGATTGATTTAATCACGAATATTTTCTTTTTTTCTGTTGATAATTTAATATTTGATGTGAAAAAATTTATGAACCAATAAATTTGTGATTCATTAAGTTTTCCTACACCAATATACTTCAATAATGACAAAAATGTTGATCGTCACTTGCTAATCCTTAATTGACATTTTATTGAATTTTCACTGTTGGCAACATTTTCTTTTTTTGTTATACATTATAATTTGCAATTTACACAATTGCTTTTTAAGCCATTTTTTCGGAATTTAATTTTTGAAGTAAATTGGTGTTTTGCACTTCAATTCAGTACAGTTTTCAATTATTGCCTTTTCAAAAGAGATATTCCATTCTAGTTGTAAAAATCAATTTGTCAGATTTAATTTAAGTGTTATTCTATATTCATTATAAATTATTTAATTAAATTTAACAATAGAATCACTATCAATAATTTTTTAGACTTGATGAAAAAGTGTTTTATATAAAATTAATATTCAATTCTAATAAAATTAATTGTTAAATTTAAATATTAAAAAATGATTTTAATAAAGACTTGCATAATTATTTGATTGTCAAATTCAATTTTGTCAACAGAAATCATTTTCTGTAAAATTCCTGAGAAATAATAATGTAATTGGAAATTTTGAATTTTGTTATAATGTATAAAAAATATAATTGTGTCATTTTTAAACTGCATTTACAGACACAAGTAATGTTAAAAGATAAATGGAAAAATAAATTGGTCGTTAAATTGTACTTAAGAATTCTGACTTTATACATGTTGAAAATAAGTACTAATCATTCATCAATAAAATCAATGCAGTGAAGTTAGTTTTGTCAAGATTTGATTTCAATCATAACATAAAAACATAATATTCCTTGTTTATCAAAAACAAAATTATGATTGATTAAAATACAAAATGAGATACAAATTTAAGTTCACAAAGATACAAGATATTATGATTCTTATTCAAGATCTTCATAATATATATGACTAAAAGGACAATAAATATGCAAACAAATATTAATATTTGTGTAAGTTTTAAATAGTGCTAACATTCTTGTCTTTCACACAATTCTCATAAAAGAGACATGCATGTGTGCTAATTTTTCCGGTTTTATTATTCTTATATTATTGTGACATGGGTGACGCCCTTGCATAGGCGAGTCTTTACTTTATTCTCGATGGATAAATTACAATTTATGTACTTGGCCAATAATTGTGTTATATGGTTAAAACGCACCAACATGACACAATTATAGAACAAAGTTAATTGAGCAATTGAGTTGTTTCATTTAAACCTGACCATTTCATAAAAAAAAACTTGATTTATTTTTATTTTATTTATTTAAAAAAAGCTATATTGATTAGTATTAAGTAAATAAAGAAAATATTTAATGAACTTGAATGTTTTTTCATTAAAATAAATATGAAGCCATGTCAAGTAACATGTAAAAGATAATTATTTAATCAAAAAATGTAACGGTAGCTATATTACAACATTTTTCACATATTCATTATATAGGTTTGTTCATAATGTTCAAATAAATGAAAAAAGCTATTTTTAAATGTCTATATTATCAATTAAACTTAAAAGTTGAGTTGCTGCTTCATAAAATTTCTGCTTGATTCAAAGATGGCCAATATTTGCAAAATATAAAGAAGCTAACTTAAATTTATGCATCTCATAATTTTGTATTTGAATTAGTATTATTAAAAGCAATATTAAATAAAAAAGTTGTTTATATCCATTCTGAATAATAGCTTTGAAATTAAATTTTCTTCCTTTAAGAGTTTCTCAAAATTCAATATAATTTTATTATATAGAAAAGGAAGAGATTTACTATTTTAATTAAAATTTGCATATAAATGATTCAAATATAAATTATAAGTTTTAATGAAATTTAAATATTTTATGAGAAAGTAGCGCGAAGTTACAAACAAAATAAATCAAACAAACAATTACGTTAAAGTTTTTGTTTTTTGTGTAGTGTTATAAAGAAATAATGGTTGGAAAAGAATACAAACCTTTTTTTTTGAATTCAACCCCCAATAAGGAAGGCTTTGTAAGCCATTGCTGGCAATTGATCTTTACTTTCAACCACCAATTTAAGTAATCATGGATGAAGGTCTTGATCACATTGATGTCATCACTAATATTCTTTAACGACCATAATAAATGGTAATATGAACGGATTAATCGATGTGGTGATGAAACAATCACAACCCCATGGAACGAGCTTGATTACAGTTAAGGCTGATTTGTTGTGTATCCAACTATGATCAGTTTATGTGAACGAATTAAATTTCTCTGTTCCTGGTAAGATGTTTACTGTTTTGTTATTGAAACATCGTCGTTGTATCCTGTATCATTTCAAATATAGTTGCTTTGAATGAGTCAACACATTGATGACCAATATATGGTCGAGTAGAGCACAAACATGCACACAAGCTCACATAGACAAGCATACAAGCCGAGAGACACTGGTATGTAGCCAGTCAGTCACATTCTTCGAAGACTATCGAGCAACGACACAAGAAAGCGACACAAGACCATTGATGAAACTCAATACACACACACACACACACATACACACACGCACGCATTCACTCATTCATTCACTTTCACATTTACACTGCCAATATACATTTATTATGTTTCACTGAAGTAGCAACAGAAGAATTCTAGTGCTCTCCACCAAGTCTTATAAGCTTTTGACGATTTAACCAAAGAAGCATCAATGCGCATGAATCGCCATTACCGCTACGGTGACAGCAACTAATACCACCACAACATGAATAGAATTTAGGAGATTTTGTGTTCCGTTTTTTTGCTCGCTTTAATCATTCTCTTTTTTTTGAATTGTGTAGGAGAATTGTGTGATCCAAAACGTCCAATTGCTAGCAGTATATATATATAATATACCCAATTCATAGTGTGTAGCAATGATAGTGAGGATGTGCGGCACCGAAGATAGTCACATTGGTAGTTCAATTCATCCACCAATGGCGTCCTCGCGTTTGCATTCAACTAGAAATGGTAATAGTCGACAATGTTGATTGTATTGTTCCCGTTTAGTGTTTTAGCGAAAGTAGAAGCAGTATAGAATTCGACAAGAACCATCATCATGTTGAACTGTGTTCTGAGCACCGATCCGAGCATGACAAATGTCCTAGCATGAACGATCGAGATCGAGGACGAGTACGATCGTAGGAAAGTGGTACAAGTTGCCGCTCAATGAATACCATATATACTACCGGTGGAGACATTGTGCGCCCACCGTGTGTGTGAGTGTGTCAAAGCAGCGTAGAGCGGCCATGCAAGCCAAATTAGACCAACACCGAACCAAACGAAGCTTGATCCACTGAATGGGTCATGTGCCACATGTCCATTCGACCCCCGGTTGCAATCGGACGCGAATGCGCACTATTTTCTCGGTATCTCAGGGTACCATCCGATGGTAATCTAAATTGTATATGTGTGTCTCTGTGTGTGTGTGTTAAGTGCGTTCTCCCTATAATTGTATTATCATTTATATATATTGTGGTTTGAAGTGGTGCGTCTCATCACTCATGACCGAACTTTCCTTCATCAGCTTTTTGGTTTCTTCCGTTCACGACACTATTTGTGAGAATATATATGAGGGAAAAAGTTAAAAAACACTAATTACACACTTTATGTCAACATGAAACCAATTTCCGTAACTTTTTAAACGAATATATTATAAAACGTTCTTCTTCTTTTTTATGGTTGATTTAACTGATTACTTTTATTCATTTTATATTCGTTTGTGTGTTTCAAATTTCAATTATCAAATGTTCCCCTTTAGGGTTAGCAATGTTAATGCGATTGGCGTGACAATTGATTGAAAGTAAACACCTGCTTTCTTAAATGGGTGTATGTCCTTCCTCATAACGAATGAATTGAGAACCTTTTTGTAATGAAAAAAAAATAAATGCGAAAACATCTCACACTGAAAGAATATATAGTGTTGAATATATAACCCTAATTTTCCATTCTGGGAACATTTTTCCAGTTTGTCGTGTACGTGTCATGCACGTCTATGGGTTATATTGGCATTGATGGCCAACAACACATTACTCTATATTTTTTTTGTGTCCAATTCTTTGCTCTATATTTGCTTAGCAAAAGCAAAACATTGTGAGCTGTTTTCCAAGCTCACAGAACGCAATTCATCGACACTTTCTTGGTCGAAGTTTCTCCATGTGCGCGCACATAACGGTCGGTTTTGACACACAAATCTGTGGACTACATACGATTCCGTATATATAGACTTCATCATTTTTTATGAAACGTACGCACTCTTTTCTCCTGTATAAAGCAACATATTGGATGGCAAATGTTTGCAAATACAGTTAGGTGTAAGATAAATATACAGTGAAAACATTGCCATTCTTATTTTAGTGATATGATTTTATTTACTATATATTTACCAACAACGTTTAATTGTTTAATTAATTAATAAAATTTATCTTGCATTAAATTGTTTATTGTTTTAATAAATGTTAAAACCAATTAACAATCTAATTTAGCTTAATTCACAAATGGAATATTTTTTTAATTTAATTTTATATTCGACAATTATTTGACATTTAAAATTTCTTTTTATTTGAAGAATGATTTAAAACGCGACATCTGTTTGTCAAATATAAAAGCTTTTAAATAAAAAAATTAATAATAATAATTTGCAAATTAGACATTTATACCCATATATATTTTGATCGTCATCAAATTGTGTTTATGAGAACATGTGATACAATCATAAAAAAAACTAACAATTGTAATTGTCTACGTCATCAAAACTTTATGATGTAATACTTGCATACGTTAAGTTATTTATTATGTTGCATTATTTTTCCATGCACAATTTCCCATAATATTAGCATAAATTTTAATCCTCTCAATACTACATATAAGAATTATACTAGAGGAAGATGAATGAATTTCGTAAGAAGTAGCTTTGCTACTTCTTTTTTTTATTTATGAGATAATGTTATCCACAATCGAACAATTAGAAAAAATAAAAGACTAACGGCAATATAAACTGCAACTAAGTACATGAGCAATTCTGGATTATCTTCGAAATTTTGTCCTAGTACGATTGGAATGACCAGTGATGTCGCACCACAAGTGAACGTATACATCGATGCCACCGTGTCACTGAATCGGAAGTGACGTTCAGTGAAGGCATTTATTGCCGGAACCATTGCTGAAAATCCGTAACCTATGGGGATCAACATAATCTTATTGTTATATTTACCGAATGAGACAAATTATGTACAAACCTAATGTAGCGCTTCCAATATATACCAAAGTAATATTTGTTTGGAAGAAAAATATTGTACTTATTCCAGTTATTAAAAATACGAAATGATATGAAATGATATGATCAGGCTTCAATTTGAGAGAAACTATGGCAGTAACCAATGGTCCAAACGTATAGAAAAGTGATAATACAGATGTCACTTGTGTTGCTTCAACTGCACTAAGATGGATTTGAGTATATTGAAGCATAGCTGTACAATAATAGTAATAACCATTCTCTGCACTGAAGTATGAGGCTAAGCAAATTCCACAAAGAACTAATTTCATCTTTCGCCATGGAACTTTTGATGCAACAGAAGTATTTTCACTATTAATTGATATAATTTCTAGATCAGTTTTTGAATGATCACATCGTTCTAGATTATTATTTAAATCAATCTTTGATGACAAAGAAGGAATTCCTGTTTGATCATTATGATCCTCTTTTACATAACGATGTTTCACAAAGAGGATGACAAAAAAGACCGGAGCTAGATTGATGATACGAGAAAACGTTGCAGATTAAGCCGATTTTTTTCTCGTAAAGAATGTTAATAAGATAGGAAACTTACCTACTGATTGTAAAACACCGGATACAACGTATGGAATGGTAAGATATTCTTTACGAATCTCTATTGTTAAAGTACGATTGTCGTCGGTCATGTTCCTTTCACCGAACACATAGTTTTGAACTAAGACTGGTGCCAATGTAATTCCTCCACCGTACATAAATTGAGCTGCTTGAAGAACAGCTGTTGCTCCCACTGGCCACATGTCAACTAGCCATACGGAATTGGCGGCATCCCATGCTCCGCAACCGATTCCATTGATGGTGATTGCCACAAAGATTGCCCAAACACTTCCATAATGTGGCATTGCAATGGTGGTTAACCCGATGAATAGGGAGAATACGACCAACATCAACTGCCGATTCACCCATTTGTACATGTATCCTGCCAAGGCACCCGAAGTGTAACCAATATTGTTTGCTACAACCATCTGCGAAACTGTATTCAATGGAACATTATATATGTAGGCCAGATCAACCATTGTTGCACCAATTATATTAACGCATATACCCTATTTTATGATTATAGAATTCAATTAAAGAATAAATTATAAAATAAATCTTACGAATGCAAAATGGTTAAAGAAGATTAAAATTGTATAAATAAGCGTAATCGGTTTGATTGACTTGAATGATTTAGCAAAACGTGCCAATATCGATGGTGAATGTAACAACATTTTAGCACTATTGTGTTGCATGCTATTACCACGAGCTCGTTTGAAAGCAAATTCATTTTCGAATCTATTCGAATCGTTCATTTTTTTTATTC
Source organism: Blomia tropicalis (assembly GCA_029204025.1). Classification (NCBI taxonomy): domain Eukaryota; kingdom Metazoa; phylum Arthropoda; class Arachnida; order Sarcoptiformes; family Echimyopodidae; genus Blomia; species Blomia tropicalis. The sequence goes on from CM055090.1 coordinate 8,378,070, forward strand.
AGTTGAGTTTTAAAATTAAAAATTAAATTAATTTTTCGAATCAAAATAATGATGTATTTGCCTCATTAGTTATAGATGGATAAAGTTGGAATGAAACTCAAACCGAATGAAACATCAAACATAGTAAGGTAGTAGATGCTCGGGACTAAACCATTGATCCGGAATTTATGCATTTGATAAGATTAATGTGGCAACATATAAGAGGGATATGTTATGATAAAACCAGCCTTATATGGTGAGCACGTGGTAAATGTTTGTTTACTTGTTGCATATTATATTAAGTCATTTTTTACACTGTTCTAAAAGACCATGTTTGGAGAACCAGATCCATTTATCTACCATTGACAAAACGAATTCTTCTTATAAATCAATTACATTCTGGAAAAGCTTATCTCGATTCGTTTTATTATTTCATTGTAAATTCTTTGTATTTTTTTGTATTTATTAATATTCTTTTATTCATTCGAAAATAAGATTAACATTGTCGAATTTTTGTTTAATCGAAACTTTAAAATTTGACTTTGACATTGACATTGAATTTAAACTCAATAATCATTTTATTGGTAGATGGCAAAAAACTAATGTAAAAGTAGAGTAGCTTTTTATGCAGCATTTCGTCAAACGACTGTCTCATTTGAAGCAGGATACAGTGCAAACTTAGTTTTCAACAAAACAACAATGTGATCTTTTTAATCCTTAACAATATATTGCAATGAAGATAACTTTTGGTTACTTTAATGAAGTGACGACAATGCTGTTGTAATGTCAAATTAGGTAACTTCGCCCAACGGTTCGTATCAAATGATTAAATAAAATACATGATAAAATTGTAATAAAAGGATTAACCTTTTACTATTATACAACAAAGGCACGCGTGTCAAATGGATCAGTACTCACGCGTGCTTTTGAGTTTATATTATGTGTAAAATTGTATACAATGGCTACATCATCAAAAATGATTATTTTTTACTACTTTCAACTTAAAAATTGCACTAAGGAGTACATTAGAATGATCAAAAGAATTTCTTGTTTTTGTAATCAATGGCAAATCAAACTATATGGTTGCCTTAAAAAAAGGTACAATCAAACGATAGAAAAACAAGGAGAGAAAAATTTGACAATTACACGAGAAAGACTGGTTTCGATAATGTTTAAAATGGGTTAGTTGCATTGGCACAAGTATACATGATAGGATAGAAGTTCATTACTATCAAGTCTCATATTTGATATCAATGTCATCATTTTATCATTTATGATGTCGTTTTTGTTTAAAAAATTAAGCTACTGAATTGATAATGAAAACAATGAAAGTCGTGTATAGAATAAACACTTAAGTGTTTGCTGCTATTAACTCTTTAATAATTTATTGATTAAAACTAGTAACCATTGGCTACGCAAACGATAAAAAAAGATAATTGTCAAGGATTGATGCTCATCTAAGAAGATATATGGAAAAAGCCTGTCTCTTCATCATAATAGTTTTACACTTTATTAAACGAATACGTTGATTAAAATTTACTAACCACTTGATTGCAACTAATTGACGAAATCTATTCTTGCATCATGACTCAATTGAAATTGTGTTCGTTTTTACTTTTAGTGACACTTGTTTGGAGTCAACTTTTCTTTGAAACGACTGCTGCACCAAAAAGAAAATTGTCAACTAAGGATCAAAAAGCAATCGATGCATTGTACACAAAAGGAATGGTAGAAGGTGATATTTTAGTAAGAACGAAGCCAAAAAAAGTATCATATATACCAAAGGTAATTATTGATTCTAACTTTTATTTTTGAACTGATCAATTATGTTTCACAGTTCCGAAACGCTGTTCGTTCTGATGAATTTATCTATCCAAATGGAATTATTCCGTATCAAATTGATGAAGATCTGTCAACGGAAAATGATTTGATTCAAAGAGCAATGGCACAAATCATGAAGTATACTTGTATACGTTTCCGAAAGAAAACGTCCAATGATCGATATTATGTCCGAATATTTAAAGGAAAAGGGTTAGATTATATACATATATAGGTTACATAAACGACAAATTAATGATTTACTTATCAGATGTTATTCTTCCATTGGTCGTGATCCAGATTTTCCCGAAGGACTCATCTCATTAGGTGATGGGTGCTATTATATTGGGACCGTAGTCCATGAATTAATGCACACAATTGGTATAATATTAAATTAAAATAACAAATTTTAAAAAATTTTTCTTTTATTTAGGGTATTATCATGAACATAATCGTCATGATCGTGATGAGTATGTTGTAAACAGTGTTATTCTATTAAATAATATTTTAATAATTTGTAAATAATACAGATATTTGAATATATATCTTCAAAACATCAATCCTGATGACATTGATCAATTTACACTAAATGATCATAACAATGAACGAATTTTTACTGCATTTGATTACAATTCTGTGATGTTATACGGTAAAAGAGCATTTAGTAAGGATGGGACATCAATCACGATGGAACCAAAGTTACCAGGATTTTATATGATTGAAGTGCATGAAAAACCTGGTCTTACCAAATTGGATGCTGAATCAATCAACAAATTATACCATTGTCCATCATAATAAGAAACGTTTTTATTTAAATTATTTTATTACTGTTCATTTAAAAATAACCTCACGCTACATAAAATTTTGGAAACCTTATACCTTGGTTCTTGTTTATTTAGATTAATATTTTTATAATGCACAATAAAAAGATAACATGTGGTTATGGTGCAATGGTATGAAAATGCTCTCTTTACAGTGTTAGTTGTGGTTTCTCTTCTTCACGCTTCTTTGAAACAAAAGTTTACCTAGCCCATTATTCAAAGGATGAATACAGAGGAAACACTGTTGTAAAGAACCTAGGTAAATGTCTCACTGGCTTTGGCAGTTACACGTTATCATTGATAGACTTGGAAGATCAAGAAATAATAAACCTCAAACATTCATCTCCGTTCAAAAACCTTAATGGCTTATACCAAAGCTATTTTGGTAGATTCCGTAACTAACAAGATAACCTTTGAAAGAAAAGCAAACAAACTCTACTTCTTTTTTAGTTTGTGCCACTCCAAACGACATCTTCCGTTTGTTCACTTAGGAAAGGACAGACCAAAACTTATATAAAGCGATGTGTTTTGCGTGTGATGGCCATTTTCAAATAAAATTTTATTATTTGTTTGACCGCCAACAACAAATTTTATTAGATCGGTTTCACACCTTTGTTTAACAATATTATAAAATAAATTCTTATAAGTGTTACAGTTAAGTTGTATTGCCACGTAACAGTAATCAAAAATTATCGATTAATATCGATCACATGATATATATTGAGAAAAAAAAGTAAAAACTGTTTTTTTGTTTATGTTACAACGCTAATATGTTTAATAAAAGTATTCTTTAGGTACAACAGAACGCACAAAATGAATTGTGATGTTTTTTTAGATTAAATTGACATCTAATCAATTGTGATTGCAACTAAGAGTCCATAGATTAAATTTAATTAAAGGTGACGAGACCGAAAGCTGACATTGAAAATTAAAATATATATATAAGGTGTTAATGTGACAATATTTATTAGCCTTATGAAAAAATAAGTGCTATTTTTTAAATCAATCAAATATGCATTCATTTAAAGTTTTATTTCTATTGGCCGCTTTGTTCGGTTCACTATTGGCAAATAAACCATGTGAAAACTTGTTGCCAGGCTTGGAACGAATGTCCCGCGGAGTTGATATTACTTCACTTGAACTATTTCCATACGACATTTCACTCACAAATGGTTTCCGTCAATCATTGTTCGACTTTAGTTGCAACTCAGATCTTAAATGGTCTCATCCCAGTCGACCGGACTTGAAGTATATAATTCCAGATCAAGTTTCATCAATCAATTCAATTCCTGGTGGTGTATATAATCAAAAGACGACATTTAATCAACATTTAAGAGATTATAAGAAGTCGCTCTCAATACAACTTGGACTCGATGCACCTACCGGAATTTATGGTGATTATTCTTTAAGTTTTGGTTATAAAAAGTTTCAAGAAACCATTCTTGCATCAAATCAAACCACTGCAGAAGTAATAAATAATAGAAAAATTGTTCTATATTTTTATTAAAATTCTATTTCTTTATCAACAGATTTCGGCTTTTCTTTGGCTTTTTGGCTTCTAACAGTGGCAACCCAAATGGACTTTAAACCGCACACCAGTTTAACTCCAAATGATAACTTTAACCAATTTGTGACCAATCAATTGACTGGCAAATACAATGATATGCCAGAAAAGTATCAAGAATTTTTGGACACTTTTGGTACACATTACTTTGAAAGTGGAATTTTTGGCGGATATCTTTTGCAACAAACAGTTATTAACGATAATTACCGATACACTACCAGAGACAGTGAGATCAATGCAAATCTTAATGCTAAATATCAATCATTGGTGAACGGACATTTTGATGTTGACAACAATTCAAACAACCGAACAGCCATTTTCAATCAAAACACTCAAACTAGCCGTTTCTTTTATGGTGGACAAACAAACTTGTTAACCAATATGGATGAAAAACAATTTGCCTTATGGGCGGCTTCGGTACCAAATGATCCATGGTTGTTTGGCGGTAAAATTATGCCAATCGAAACTTTGATTTCGTGTGAGAAAGTTAAGGCTGAAGTAAAATCTGCAGTCGTTATAAAACGACACAAGGCATATCTTCAAGAACTTAAAGAGACATTGATGTTGGTTAGTAAAACCATTCCAAGAGCATTTAATGACATGAACAAAATTACTGAATTATTGAAGCAAACTGATCCGAAAGAAGCCGATATTGAACAAATGGCTCATATGGTTCAAGAATATGTGGCCGATGCTCAAGCTGTTAAAGATCGATATCAAATGAAACATTATGTTGATGAATTGAGCAAATTGCAATCCTATGAATTGTTCTGCAAACAGGAAGTTGCACTTAAATGTGACAAAGAGAAGAAACATGATATTGAAGAAGCTGTCGCTGAGGTTACACATTTGCAAACATCGATGGCCAACATGATTGTAAGCCAATCTCGACCAGATACCGAACAAGTTCGTTTGTTGGTTGCCCGATCAAATGAATTGGTAAAATATCATCAAACCACACCAATGAGTGATTGTCGTGAGAAATTGATTTGCAAAATGTGCAAAAGTGCACTCATCAATATAACCGACAAGGAAACGTGCAACACTGAACACATCAAAAAGTTGGTTCAAGTACATACATAAATTTTTAAAAAATAATGAAAACCAATGATTAGCACAATAAACGTAATTTTAAATTTACCAAATGGTAACAATTATAATGGATAATTTTTGTTCAACAAACTCAATTGATTACATTGTATTGCTGTTGTCTTTCATCTTTTCTGCAAAGAATGGTATAGTAGCAGCTCGTTCTGCTATCATTTGATCGATTTCATTGTATTGTGGAGTGAATATTTTGTTCCATTTCTAATATATTTCAATTGTAAAAATTTGATTATTAATTTTATATTGATATATTACATTGAAATTTACATACCTCTTGCCATGTACCGGGTGTTGCAATCACTTTAATAATCAAATAGATTGGTACTGCTAACATTGAAGATAGTGCCAAGAACCAACCGAATCCAATAGCCCAAGTTGGAAATTGATATCCATTGTAGTCTGGTGCTTTGTATTGAATTAAACTAAATATAAATATTGCCTAAACACACATATGGATTAGTTAGGGTTTTTTTTCATAATGGAAATGGTATTTCATAATTGACTTACCAAACAGATTACTGGACTAACAAATTTCCAACAAAATTTCCAAAAAATGTTCATTTTCATTTGTAACATAAACTCAATTTTTGAAACATAGTTATCTGCTCCATAAATCCATATAATTGCAATCATTTCAAAGAAAATAAGATATAACAATGCGAAACCGGAAGCGGCATAGTAGTTGAACAATTCAAACCAATAGATTCCGGCCTATTGGAAACATAAAGTAAAAAATTTGAATTGTTTTGGTTTCACAATTGTATACTTACTTCTGATAGAAATATGAGACCAATTATAGCAGATATAACACAAATGTAGCCGATGAAAATAGCTCGATGCTTGCGAAGCTTATTAGGAAATTCGTCAATCCATCCGGTGAAAAAGCTTTCAAGTTGTACAAACTAAACAACGAATATATTATCAAACATTAGTAAAAATTTTATAAAATAAAAATATGAAAAATGTCGAAAAGTGAACTTACCAAAGAACCAAATCCAAGCATAATCATCATAGCAAAGAACAATGCTGACCATAATTGTACAAACGGCATCTTTAAGGTTGCTGATGGATAGGCGATAAAAGTAAGTCCAGAACCGGATGCAGCTACACTTTCAATTGGTTTGTTCTGTTGTTTGGCCATGAAGCCAACAATACAGAAGACAATCATTCCGGAGAAGACGGCCGTACAACCATTGATAACGCCGATTATGATCGTATCCTGGAATACATTGTTATCGAATTTGTTATAACTTGAAAGTGCAATCCAAGCACCAACACCAAGACCATATGAATAGAATATTTGTGAGGCGGCATCATTCCATACGTTTGGATCAGTGATTCGATCTAAATTTGGTTTGAAATAATATTTCAATCCATCTCCGGCGCCATCTAACGTAATGCCTCGTACAAATAGGATCGTTAAACAAAAGTATGGAAACAATGCTGTAACGTAGATGATCTTTCCACTCATCTGTATGCCTTTGTACATTGCCCAATAGCAGATGAGCCAAGCGAGTCCCAAATAAAGAATCATCTCCAAATTGATTGGACCGGTATTTTCAATTCCGGATGATGTTCGCAACACATGACGCCTATAGAAAGTTAAATTAGAAATTGACCACTAAAAAATAGTAAAGAAAATATGTTCCCACATACTCCCAATATTCACGGATAGGATCGGTAAAATTGAGGCCCATTTCATCGGTACAATAATCCATTGTTTGAATGTCAAGCTCGACCATTGTCATGTTGAGACGATAAAATTCTTCTTGTATCAAGCTACCAACATGGGAAATGGTTATGTTTTCATCAATCTTTGTTGGCCATATGGGATTTTCATACGATCCATTTTTATGTAGATAGTAATCATTACATAATAATTGTAGATCATTATCTGATCTGCATTGATACGAATTCCATCCATGATCACAATGGCTCCATGGCACCTCAAATTGAAGTGAGTTGAAAAAGTAGTTCAATGACCAACCGATTACCACAATGTAATAGGCATTCATCCAAAATAGTAATATCAACGAAGAGTAGCCAACTCCTTTAAGAACGGGACACACTTTCCATATGCTTAACATTCCACGACCAAGCAATTGGCCCAGTGTTGTTTCAAGCAAAAAGACGGGAATACCAGCAAAGATTAAACACACAAAGTATGGAATGAGAAATGCGCCTAAAAAGTGAATGGTATTTTACAACAATAGTTTTTTTTAAATCATAAATTGTTCCATGATTCATTGATTCATACCTCCTCCATTCTTATAACATAGATAGGGAAAGCGCCATATGTTGCCAAGTCCGACGGCATAGCCGATACATGACATCATAAAATCCCATTTGGACGACCACGCGACACGATTCTCTTCGGAATGATGTTCGTCTGCTTCCTCATTCCTCGTTGGAAGTGCAATTTTAATCGATCTATCTGGATTTCCATTATGATCGCCCGAAGATGAGGATGCTGTTTCAGCAACATCGGAATGACCCATCGGTTGACGGGTAAAATTGTTTCTCATCAATCGATTATGAAAGTAACTTTTAGTTACAAACAATATCGGTTCCGTTGTGTTGTTGTTATTAGTAGCAGTGGTGGTGGTGTTGGTGTTGGTGACGATCGTATTAAGTGATGATGGCTTCGTTGAATTACTACTTGAAATAGTCGATTCTTTCCTCGTTCTCATATAACTAACTCTAGATTTAAATGTAGGTTAAACTCAACAAGGGAAAATGAAGAAAGTAGCGGCCTTAAAATAGCTTCAAACTGTCGCTTTGTCAGTCGAACCTTTTCCTTTCGTTCCATTTGTGTTTCGAACGGATTCGAACTGTTCGCAATTGGTTGATGTATTACATTTGCATGAAAACGAGATCGTAATGTTTTGTTTTCTATATTTGTTTACATACAATTCAACAACAATTCCATTTCAAATGTAATCATTGATCGATTGTTGTGGACACATACGAACCTTATATAGTCTCAACTCAATGAATTGTAATCGTTCAGAATGAGAAGATTTATAAAGTGTTCGACGTGATTGCCAAAATCTCGTATTCAGTTTCAATAGTTGCTTCTATAATAATTCAATATTTCTTTCGAAGAAAAAACAATAATGATGATCTTGAAAAGTATGTTACTTCTCATTGTAAGTGTCTTGTTCTTTAATTGTTTCAGTAAATCAATTCCTGTATCTGGTAAGATATAATCACTTTAAAATTATAAATAAATTTAAATTTAACAATACTCAGGATCAGAGCGTCATCCAGCATTTCATCAAGAATTTCGGTGTAATAAAACTAATTTTACCCGACGTTGGATGTCGAAAATTCCCGATTCACGTCCATTACAACTTTTATCAATTCCGGGAACTCACGACTCATTGGCTCGATACGGAGGAGAACAATTTCAATGTCAAACAATGCAATTGCACGATCAACTTGAAGCCGGTATTCGGGCTTTAGATATGCGATGTCGGCACGTTGCAAATAGTTTTTTAATCTATCATGCATTCGTCTATCAACACATATCCTTTGATCAAGTTCTTCAAATTTGTCGTACGTTTTTAAAGAGTAATCCAACTGAAATGATTATTATGCGAATCAAAAAAGAATGGCTTGCTGAAGGGAACACCCGTGATTTTGAGGCCACATTCCGTCAACAATATTTGAATAAATTTCCAGAATTATTTTGGATTCCAAGTAAACTGTCAGATGTCAATAATCTGACATTGGGTCAAGTAAGAGGAAAGATTGTGATATTTCAAGATTTTGATTCACGACGAAGATTGGATGAGAATGGAAACACTACATCCATCATCTATGGACCACATTGGACAGACACGATCATTCAGGACGACTTTACATTACTTACCATCTGGAGTTTATATTCGAAATGGCTTAAAGTAAAGTCCCATCTGTATGCAACAAACGCAAGTTTGAATGCGAACAGTACTCACCAACAAGATGTTCGTCCATTCTATGTAAACTTTTTGTCTGGTTCAATTGGCGCCAAACCGTACTTTGTGGCTAGTGGACATACCAAATGGGGGAGTGATGCACCGCGACAATACTTTGGCTTGGTCAATTCACATTCGCCGTATCACTATGACGACTTTCCACGTGACAAATGTATGCTAGGCGGACGATATTGTTTGGTCTACTTTGATGGTACCAATATGCTTACATATCATCGTCTAACTACTGAACCATTCCGTTTTGTTGGCATAATCTATTCCGACTTTCCCGGTTGTGGTCTCATACGTACCATAGTTGATATCAATGATAACATTGTATAAAATAGGATCACCATCCTATTCCGTTTATTATGGCCAATTCGTTATAATTCTATTGAAAAACTTAATTAATCATACCACTATAGATTAGATCTTTTATTTGCACTATTTTTTATTTATAATATAAATGAGAATAGATATCGATTAGAATTTCAAGAAAAATTGATCCATTCTTAATATAATATTCAACATTCGATACGAATAGATGAATAGAATGGGTATGAACGGCTGTGACCAAGTTGCCGGCTTGTGCAATTGGTAGTGTACAACGAATTGTGTTCAATGATCAAATTGTACAAAAGGTAGGTGCGAATGAAGCCGTTTATGAGAAAGTGGCATGGTGCGAACGAGGCAAAGCATTAATAATGGCGGCCCATCCCCGTTTTCGGTGCAATGCCTTCATTGCTTCGTTTTCCGCGATCTACGGCGATCGACCAAGTGGAGCGACGACGACGACGACGACGGCGACGGCGGTGGCGGCTGTGGTTGTTGCGACGACGACGACGACACCATCAATGTATTCGCCACCATCACCATCATCAGCATCATCATCAGTATTACCAGTCAGGATCGGTAGCCCATTCTCCTCTTCCTCTTCCTCTTGCTAAGCTCGGTTCGTATCATTCAAAACAAAACTCGTTCCTCCGCACTTATAGTTGCCTGCTTCTGCTGCGTCTGTATAAATGTATGTAGGGAAGAGTGCACCTAACATCAACTGCTTCCACTGGACTCAATCTCTTGTATGTTTTCGTGGGCAAATTCTCTGCTTCACTCCCGCACACATACAAATATTGGGAGTCTTGCCTTTTCTCTGTGTATAAGCAGTGGTGGCGGTTTTTGTCTTGTCTCGCTTACATTCGCTTAGATTCTGCAATTCATCAACAGAATCCATCTTGGTTTCAGATCTAGTGAATCGCCAATAAGATTTTAGGTTTCATATTTCATCTTCGTTTCGTTTGTTTTATTATTTCTTCTCTCATCAAACGATAACTCTTTCAAACATATTTTATTATTATAAAATATTTGTGTTCAACATCCATCACTTTGAAAAACATTATGGCTGATTGCATGATTTCTCCCCAATTTGCATTCAATGGTGGCAGTCCCAATGGCGGTAGTACCAACCGCCTTTCTTCGGGTGGTTCGCCAATAAACGACGAAAATCGGTATGTTACAATTTTTATCACTAATAACCAACATTCCATTCATGATCTTGACCGGTAAATTATTCCCATATAAAACAATAATTTCTCATTGGTATTTTATTATGGTGTTGTTTTTACGACAATCTACAAGCTATTTTTTTATGATATAAGAAAATGTCTAAATTTAATTAATATATAAAAAATTATTATTTATTTGTTTAGTAAACTATTTCTCGGTGGTCTCAGTTGGGAAACGGACGAACGTAAGTTGGATTTACCTTGAAATTAAGATTCAAGTTCAAATTTAAATATCTAATTTTATACAGGAGATTTAGCTGATTATTTTGGCAAATTTGGTGAAGTTGAAAAAGTTACAATAAAGTATGACAGCGCCACCCGAAGATCGCGCGGTTTCGGTTTTGTTACCTTTATTGGTCCAGAAGCTGTTGAATCGGTACTTTAAATGATTTTTTTATTTATTATTTTATCAATAACTCAACCTATATTTAAATAGGTATTGACTGCCGGACCACATTACATCAAGAATCGTGCAGTTGAACCAAAACGTCCTAAAGGAAAATCTGCTTTAAAGAAAATCTTCGTTGGGGGGATCAACGGTGATCTTTCCAAAGAAGAGATTAAAACTTACTTTGAAAAGTTTGGAAACGTAAGTCATATAATCTAATCCAAATCTTATATTGCAATAATAATTAATATTGAATTTTAAAATTTTTGTATTAGATTGAAAACATTGAACGCCCATTTGATCGTCAGCGTAATAGAAGCCGAGATTTTTGTTTTATCATCTTTGAAACAGAAGAGGCAGCAGATTCGGCAATCGCTTCACCAAAACAGGTTATTGGCGGCAAAGAGTGTGACATAAAATTGGCACATCCACAACGTAGTTCAAACGGCGCCCATAACGGCCCTGTTGGGGGACATATGGGTGGTGGATTCAATGGCGGAGCACGTCGTTCTCAGGGAACATTCTTCAAGAATTCGCGCAACCCGAATGCTGTGGGTGGTGGCAATTGGCGTAGTTCGGATCGCCCATCAGGTGGTGGATTCCGAGGCGGTCCAGGAGGTGCCGGAGGACACGGTGGTGATGATCGTTTCCCCGACACTCAATTTTTGACCAATGTAGACACGATGCCAAACAATGGATATGGTGGCTACAAGAACTATTCAAACTCGAATTTTTTTCCTAATTATTGGAACTGATTGATTTACTAAAGTATTCACTGATTCGAAGGTATGTGTTACATATTCATCTTAAATTTCAATCTAAGTTTTGATTTCCAGTTTTGTTGGCATCAACGTGTTGTTAGTACCAACTAACCAAACATCTTTCCAATTATTATTATTATATTCTTTATTCTTCATCATTTTATCGACACACTATAACTCCCCTTTCTTAATCCTTAATCAACCTTCAATTTTATTGTTACAAGTTAAAATATATTTATTCTATCGTCATCATCACCGCCGGTGAAATGTCTCAGTAAAGTGTGCATGTTACATCGAAATGATTGTCAAGATTATCTCGGTTCATATTTGAAATACATTTGCAATGGTGTTCAACATTTTCATCTTTCGCTTCTACTCAATTAACTCTTCTTTCGATTCAACAATCGATTTTCAACCAACCATTTCAATCAATCAAATGAAGAAAAATTTCTACTTACCATAAACGAAGATGTAAGATTTTTTTATTCATAAAAGGTTACCTCTTCAACAAAACAATTTAAATTTAACAAAGACAACATCTTTTTTAAAAATTTTATTTCGATCGAATTATCTGATCATTAGCGATTTCTGAATGAACCATGAATTATTCTGAATCCTGTAAAATTCGGATTATTATTGGCTTCAAAGAAAATTTAAGCGCACATAAACACATAAACACACACACACACACACAACCATACCATTGCACTCATTTTTTTTACACTTTAACCTTTTTATTGTCACAGTGTGGCTATCAAAACCTTGCCCAACACTTTAAAAATTTTCATCAAATTGATGATAATTATGCAATTTTCATTGTTAAACGCCGACAAGTTCATGTAAAATGAATTGTCTCCTTTTTTTCAATTTAACTCAATTGAACCCCGGAAGACCAATTGTCACCGTTTTTTTTTTTGAAATCGATTGTTTAATTATGTAACCATTAACCAAATGTAATCATTTACCATCATTAACACATTACCCAATTGTTGAAGAGTATTGTTGTGAATGCTGATATATTTCACTCGATCATCGGCCCTGCCTAACACAGACATACATTGAAGAGCATCACTATTATTACCATCAATTCAACTCATGTGCAACCAAATGTTTTTGAATGGGAAGTCAACTCGCGTTGCCTATTTCTCGAATGTTTTCTTATTCTGTTCCTTTGCCGCCGCGAGTCATTCGTTCTCAATGCGAATTTCGATGAATATATTTTCTACTTGTGTATAATACAAAAATATATTATTCTCTCTATTATATTATATGCTTCGCATCATTGGCAATTGACCTTTCTATTCTATTTTCCTCAATGTTTAGTATCGACCTATTCGATTTATATATTTCCTCTTTCTTTCACCAAACCCATGCAAACAAACAAACAAACAAACAAACAAACATAAACTTGATTTCAATGTCTCCCGTAAATTAATACACTATTTATAAATATAATAATGTGCAACCCAAATGTATTGATCAAAAATCAATTGCCAACATTGCAATTGATTGACCTTTGAACCATTGAACTATTAATATGGGATTCAATTACGAACTTTGGACTGTCTGGACACATAAAAGCATGATCATTACATAAAGTTGTTTCAATTTGTATGGCAAGCAAATAAATGAAACTTTTTTTATTGCCGATTTTTATCGATTTCATCAGAATTTGGTCTTGGAATCATTATAATTGTATGACATTGTTGATCTTTGTTTAACTTCTCTCCTCGATATCCAATTAGTTCCCAGGTTCGTTCGGTTTTACACGCCAATCCCTTCGAGTACCAACAATTGACATTGTTCTCCACACAATGTCGACATAACACTCGTTGTTGGCCGTTATAAATGTCACATATTTGAAATTTGGATTCAAGTTGATTAGTGATATGATTAACCGTTCGTCTCATTAGCATTCTTATCTCATCATATGGTGGCATTGATTCTCCATTTATCATTCTTAAGTATTCATCACGAAATCGATCGTCGTTTCGGTTTTCTTCTTCAAACTTTTCATTATATTCAAAATGACAAGCTCTCATTAGCCCCCACTTGCACTGAACAATGTCATCAGATACATTCTTAAATTTAATATAATATTTGTTCAATATTGATCGATCTATGAATGAAATGAATTCGTTGTAAACGAAATAACAACAAAAACTATCATTTAGCAAACCTTTAAAATAAAGAATACGATTATAAAGTTCATTTATTGCTTTTTCGATAATGTCAACTGAACTTGCACCTATTTGATTAATAATGTTCTCGCTTTTGTTCAATTTATTCTTTAGTTTGTTCACTTCATATGGTGAAAGATATGAAATCATAGGAAGTAATAATTTAATTTCATTTAAATGAGATCTTGCCAGTTTGATTTTAACTGCTTTTTGAACTTCTCTTTTAGTTTTGGCATCATCAATTAGGTCGTCAATTGGTCGTAATTTCCCACTTAACAAAGATGGTTTTTGTTTAATATTTTCAATCCAAATTTGAACATTATTAAGATCGATATTTTGTCCGCCATAATATGTAAAGTAATTATGAATGTTTGACATGAAATTATTATCTAAAACAATGTTTGATTGATTTATGTACGACATGAATTGTTTTCTGACCATATTTACGACTGTTTTGAAACTATTTTTAAAAAAATATTCATTGTCAACCGCTGTTTGTAGATTTAATGATCCACCAATAGTTGCTTCTTCTAAAAAATGGGTTCCAAATGTTTGTACAAAACTATCATACATTTGTGGCATATCTTCGTATTTTGATGAACTTAATGTTTTGATAAATTTGGAAAATTTTTGGTTAAATCGAGTTGCATTGCTTCGATTTAATTTCAAATTCAACTTAGATACACACGATTCTGTTACAAAAACTGTTTGATCTGATTCGACGATTGCTTTCACCAAATTATGGTATAATACACTTGAGGAAAGAAAACCAAACGTGCCTTGATCAGCAACATGTAGATTAGTTGCAAGTTCGTTCTTGATTTGTTCTAATGAATAGTAATTAATTGTGTTGGGATTGTGAATATCACACACTGTATATTGAATGTATTCAACTTGATCGGGCAATGAACGATTTTGTTCACCATTATTTGCATAAGCCCAATAATTGCCGTTATCACAACTGAATTCAAAGATTGACGTTCTCAAACCTTGATATGTTGAGTAATTATGTGGAAACAGATCCCATTTAGTTATATCCACACCATGGTTAATAATATCAATTCCGGGAATCACATTTTGGCATTCTATCCAAGGTTTCGTTTTAGAAACCATATTATTGAATGAATTTGTTGAATTTATATGAGATTGATTGGCCACACGATCATTGGAAATGTTTGTGCGAATTAAATGATTTTTTATGATAAATTGTAAAGTGACGAGAATAATGGTCAAGATGAAGAGAATTGTTACGGAAACGAAAGCTTCCCAACCAAAACGAATGGGCCTATCAATTCGTTCGTATTCATTGTAGATGGATCGGTTGTTGACCATCTTCGGCCCAAAATGACACAAACAATATGGTTATAATTTATTATTAATGCACTTCAATTTAAAGCTTAACATCTAATAATGTGCATACATTTGGAATGAAAAAAAAAACAGTTTAATAACAGAGAACGCATATTGTAATATAGCTGTTACTCACATTACACAACAACAAATCGATGGATTACCAGGATACGGTTGCAACGTCGCCCTATCAACCATTTGTCATGTAATGGCTGTTGAGTCAATTAGTGCCAACTGATTGTCTGTTTATCAACTATAGTTGCAATCATTTGTCATATTAGATTCAACTATACTACACCTTATTTTTTTTGGGTTAATTATATTTTACCGATCAATGATCAGTAGCTAACATTATGAGAGTTGAGTCACCCATTTTCATATTGCAAATACCTTAATCTATATGTATACCTTCTTATCACTTGTTTGTACATCATCCTACTCAAATGTTTACTTAAAGAGTGAAAAGTTAATGTTTGCGAAAAAATGATGTAGTCAGTTCAAATCGAAAAAAAATTGGTTATTTAATTGAAAATAAAATTATATATTTGATCTCTTGTTTGACTTTGGTTCAACATGTTCCGAATGAAATGTTTTAGGAAACATACTTAACAATTCTTTTGTGTTTGAATGATTTTCCCCTTTATTTACACTGTTATCATTACCAAAAAATCGTTGACAAACATATTTTGTTTGAAATTTAGTTGAAAATGTTAACCATGTCAACACGAAGAATAAGATTGAAATCACCGTAAAGCCAAGATAGAGGTTTGCCAAACCACCAATGTATATCTAAATAAGACAATATTAATCTTGTATAAATTTAATTGATATTAATTGATCAAACTTACAAAAAATTGAACAAATTGAAATTTTGGTACATGTTTGATGATCAGTTGAACATCTTTGGGTAGAAGTAATCCAATAGTGAATAATCGAGTCGTATGATCATCATTGGTATCTCGTTGAGTCTGTTTAATATTTCGAACATTATACTGAATCCTATCGCAATCGCTATGTAGGCCACATTGTACGGAACATGTTGCCAATGAATTTGCGTTCATACCAGCCTCTAATGTTCCCGTCATACTGTGTGCATTGATCCATATGTTGGAAAAATATTGGGTCACATTGACATTGGCAAATACATCGCCAGGCCAGCCTAACCCATTGAGAAGGTAACGTGAAACTTTACATTTAGTCATACAATCTTCTCGACATTGAAATCCATCATGACGATAGTCATGACATGACGTTTGATATGGTGGTGGCAACAAACGGAACAACTCTCGATCATATGCCAAGCTAACCTGTTGATTAAGATTTGAATCCAATGGAATGACGGCTCGAGCTGATGAATATTGATGTGATACTAGATTTTTTTAAGTACAATAAAAACAACAATTAAAATTATTGACAATTCAATATTGGACCTACTGTCAGGAGCGTGAAGATAAATATATCCATTAGATATGTACTCTCGATTGATTTGCATCAATACAAGATATTTAAAGTTTGCAGCCACATCGCGCAATATTTCATAGCTAAATTGACGCGTTTCACTATCGATCGTATGATTCATGAAAAGGGTAAAACATTTCATGTTATATGATATTGTTTCAACAATTTCACTGAATTGGCTGCAGTTGATTGCGCCACTTCCTCTCACTTCCATGAATGATGGATATAAATTCATTTTCCGATTAAAATTATATTTGAACGGTAATTGACATTGGTAAAAGAATTGATCAGCCTTTACTGTCAATTGATGTTGTTCAGAGATGGAAAACATGTGCAACGTATTCAATAGAAGTTGCTTTACTTGGTTACTTTCCAAAAGAGCTCTCCTCTGTTGACGTGTTTTGCCTACACAAAATATAGTGTTAATGACCAGACGGCTAATGATAATATATAATTTGTAAATTGAATTCCTACCGATAAATAGTTTGTATATTTGTGGTGATATTGAATACATTCGGTCGAACAAGATTGTACTAGACAATTCGCTGCAAATGGTAACACCTGGCAAACGTACATATGGCGATTGATCGAATCGGACATCTACGTTAGTTGGATAGGAATAATACAATAATAATACAAGATAGATTTGATAGATGCAAACAAATGTGGCAATGATCGACACCAATAAACGAATAGTCCATCGAGTTTGATATTTGTGTTGTAATAAGCAACGATTCGAAGACGACATTTCCTTGTTGGCAATCATTCTCGATTCGATCGAATTTAAACTTGATTGTTTCGATGCTGTTTCGTCCATATTCATATCATAAGTGACATTTTGCATCATAAATAAATTTACTTGTGATTTTGTGCCAAATAAATTGCTTTGAAATCAAAACTAGGCCAACTGAGTTTTGGTTACATTTGGACATTACACGCAACGATAATTTTTTTTTATTTTTCAACTCATTTAATTCGATGGGTTGCCAGGTAAAGTAATGCTTCGGCTAACATTGTTGTACTACTATTAGTGCAATACCGGAAACTGATTCACTCTTCAAAGTTAACAGAATCTATTTAATAGTTTAAAAATAATGAATGTAATTATGCATCGATAATTATCGATTTTTTTATGTCAACCCAATTAAAATAGGAACGTTTTATTTGTTTTGTTCATTAGGTAAATTATGATTATTTTGCATAAAGAACAAGCGATTTCACAATTTATTCAATAAAAAAAGAAATTTTTTTTAAATGAATGTAACAAGAAAAAATGGAAACAGAGACTTGAAACTGTATATTATAATAAAAAATAATATAGTCAGTCAAAGATAAGTCAAATGGCAAGAGTGACATTGGAAATAAAAAATCAAATAGGAACAGCATTGGAAAAGTCTAAGCAACAAGAAGAAGACATCTGTTGAATGAATTGATAGAATGAGTGAGCCATTTCATTGTTATATTTACATGGCAATTGAACATTGCAAATATCATCTTGTTTTTTTTGTTTGTTTGTTTGTTGACAGCAGCTCAAGTAAATCGAAACATTGTGAAAAGTCATCTCAATTCATCTTCCATCGTTTCTATTCATATTTATTTTCTTTGTGTCGCTCTTTAAAAGTTAAGTTTCATTGCCATTTTGATACATGTTTAAAGCAAAAAGTGAGCTATATCAATAGTACAAACCATAATTCACCAAGATTGGTTGTTCGTATTTGTACGTTCAAAATGGTAACTTTTGTATATATTTAAAATGACTCTTATGATTGACCTTATTACAATTTTTAAAAATAAATATATATGAATCCTATTATTAATTGATACCTACATATAATATTATACCATTATTGAACCAGAGATTCATTATAATGGAAGATCTATATGCATCAATGAGCAAAGGTAATCAAGTTCTCAATCTTGGAGAGAGCAGGGTTAAACCAGTTAGCCTTTAACCATTCATTGAACCATGATTGACGAATCAAATGATGAATCATCTAATTATGAAATATCAAATGGCACACCATAGACAGTTACCAATCGATCATTGAGCAATTGTTTCATATTGATGGTGGCAATATATAAATTCTATCAATATACATACATATATATATATATATATATGTCAAGTTAACTTGTGATATATAAATGGCACACTCAAATGGCATAACCAGCATTGCAACGTATGACTCCATTTCGAATACAATGTTACAAACGTTTCAATGATCTTGGTCCCCTTCTCATCAATCAATCATCAAACATAAATGTTTGGCCGGCGTGGTGTTGTGGATAACGTTCTTGTGTGATAACAGTAGCGTTTGATGACATTGAATCCATTATGGAACGGGTTAGATATCGACATCCATTGATGACAGGTGACAGTGAATGGCAAATTAAAATTTTATTTTTCTAATAAAAGTGACTATTCGTCTACCAATGGTAACAATGAATGGTGAACGTCCGTACAACCAAAGTGTCTTTTCACTTTATCCACACAATCTCGCTCTCATCGAATACACACAAACAAATATGTGGGCATAGATAAAGGTAAGTCAAATGAAATGTACAAAATGCTTCATTCGGAATGATTAGCACATACATACCCATTATAAATGTCAATAGTGCTAGACAACAAAGATCGATCATTATTGTAAGTAAAGGTTAAATTTGTGATTGTTGCCAACAAAACATTAATTGAACTATGGTTCACCTGACAGGATCTTCCTCGCAAAAGGATTTTTAAATCTTTCATAATAAAAAGAAGAACACTGAAAATAGTATTATGATACAAAGTGACCAATGGCATCTCTCTCTCTCTCTCTCTCCCACTTTCTCCCTTTCTCTCATTCAATGGCTCTTTTTAGTTCAATTAAATTTCTCATTTTGTAAACCAAGTTAACATTTTTCACGAGTTAATGTTCTCCAAAAATATGAATTCAATTGATCTTGGTACGCAATGGATCACACCCAAAGTAAAAGCACTTGGACCATCATACGTACAATCATCATCATCAATTATATAAAAGCAAACATGATTCGCACCATGTTCATTCATCATCATATTACAGATTCATCATTCTACTCTTGGTGAATTAAAACACTTTAATGTGTTGTCATCACTCAATAATAATTTTACAAATAAGTTTCATTAAGAATGGGTAAAAGTGCCATAGAAAATGAAACCGTCGTCGAATTGGGACCAAATGAAAATGAAGTTACATACGTTTTAGATGAATCTGATAAGGAATTCATTGCTAGCATTGAAGCGGCTGATTTGAAAACAGAGAATAATAATAATGGCAATTACAAAATTCAAATTGCATGGATCAGCGTTTTCAAGATAATCCTTCTTCATGTGGGAGCAATATTAGGATTTCTCCTCATTCCATCAGCTCACAACCTAACCATCGTATTCTCTTATGTGCTCATCTTGATGACAATGTTGGGCGTTCAAGTTGGAGCTCATCGTTTGTGGTCTCATCGTTCGTTCAAAGCAAATTTCGGACTTCGCCTATTCCTTTCTATTTGCTTTTTGGTAGCACAACAAAATGACATCTATGAATGGTGTCGCGATCATCGTGCTCATCACAAATTTTCCGAAACAGATGCTGATCCACATAATGCAAACCGTGGATTCTTCTTCTCTCACATGGGTTGGTTAATGTGTCGAAAACATCCGGAAGTGATTCGAAGAGGATCGACAATCGATATGAGCGATCTACTCTCCGATCGGATGGTAATGTTTCAACGACGATATTATTTTATTCTTGTCATATTTGCATGGGCAATTATTCCAACAATTATACCGGTCTTATTATGGAATGAATCATTAGCTAACGCCTTTCTCATATGCTCAATCCATCGTTACACCGTAACACTTCATGTTACGTGGTTGGTCAACTCTTGGGCACACATTTGGGGCGATAAGCCATACAATCAAAAGATTGCTCCAGTGGAAGCCACCATTCGGCACGTGCTGGTCGGCGAAGGTTTCCACAACTATCATCATTCATTTCCTTGGGACTATTCTGCCAGTGAGTTGGGATCATCGTCGGTATTCAATCCGGCTACAGCTGTAATCAACTTTTTTCATGCTTGTGGTTGGGTATGGGATTTGAAACGCGCTGATCCAGCATTGGTGGCACTTAAAATCGAATCAGTTGGCAATATGGATCAACGATATAAATCATCTTGGTGTCGTTTCTTCATCGAATGGATCTCGGGACTCGTTACCATTACATTTCCTCTCTATACAATGTTTATCATAAAATATGGTTATCTTTTCTTTTGTAATTGTACTCTGCGACAAGAACCATGGATCGAGTTATATGGCTATACCGTTTTATAGCAAATTATAAAAAAAACAACTAAAAACTCAAAATGTATTATCATATGTTATTTATTTTGGTATTGTTTGTGTTTTTAGAGCCAATCGAATTTCGCGTACTTTTGTATGAGAGGCCTTTACAAAATTTCATAACTTTAAGTTTATTCATTAATCTGCGCTTTGATTCATCACCATTATTAGTAGTGTTTGAAGTTGTGATTTTTGTTTCTGAATCAGTTTTACTTTTCATGGTTGCTTTCACTGCTTTAAGTGCAGAATATTTTGAAGCAAGTTCTATTGTTTTTCCTGATCTGTCTTTTAATTTAATAGTTGAAAATGATGAAGGTGAACATCTCAGATCAATCACGTCAGGAGACTTTATGTTGAATGCCCACAAACAAGTAGTTTCCAATGCAAGTAAGATTAGGATCACCAGAATACCAAGTCCCGTATAGCTAGGTTGGTAATCAAATAAATCTTGAGACCGATTGCAAGACTTGAGCACTATTTCGCTACTATTATAGAACCATTCCATACATGTTAACGAATTGCTCATTCCATAAAAGGTTTGGTCTCTCCACCTTTCCATTGCTTTAATATGATATGGACTACAAACGGAACATGCTTGAAATGTGCTACATAAAACTAAGAAAAATGTTTCAGAACATAACATAACATTTTGGTTGCTTATATTTCCATCATTGTATCGTTTATTGATTTCAGATTCACAATTTTTATTTCCTCCATAATTTGCTATATCGTTCATACATTGTGATGGTGGTCTTTTTTCGTTTATTATATCAATAAATCTCCATAAATGGTTTGCCGTATAATGTTTCGAACATTGTCCAAAGATAAAAATGTTTACCATAAAAACAGTTGATACAAAACAGTTTTTTAATGGCCCATCATTAATGTTCATGTTAATCTAATTAATATGTAATGTTATTTTGGTTACAACGCTTTTAATTTTGATCTACATCTCAATTTAAACACAAAACAATCGAATATGCTAATTAGTTAATCAAAATCATTTGTTTGTTGGACTTTGAAACCAGAACAATTTAGCATTTGAAACAAATGGCATCATTGGCATTTGAGTTCCATAAGGGTTTTTTGCTGGATTAGCCATCATCTCTGCGATTGAAACCGGTGGACCAAATTTGGGAACTCCATAAAACTTGGGCATAAACGAATCTACTTCCTCTTGAGCATAACATTGTATCTATTTTTAATGAAAAAAATTGCAAAATTATTAACTTAACAAATAAATAAACGTTAAATATACCAAAATAAATGAAAGAAGACAGGAAAACACAATAAAACCCAAATTCGACATTTTTGTCATTTTTAGTTGATGAATGTCACTATAACTTAACATAAACTTGGTTGTATTTATAAGTAAAATTTTTGTTTATTTTTAGTAATTTTTCCACTTATCTTGCAGAATATTTTTTCAATGAGACCATCAAAAGATTGCCTCATGTCCGTCAAGAGATGTTCAATGGTAAAAACAATATTAACTGTATCATATATTTTAAAATCAAGTTATACATATGGTTTTTTACTTCATGACACGAATATCAACAAATCATTTTCTATTTGCTATTTTCCATCAATTAATCAAAAAAAGTTATAAGATTAGAGAATGACTAATACTAAGAACAAGAAAGGAAAGTTTTTTGTTTCGTATTTGAATTTGGTCATATCACCGATTTTAACATTATTTTTAGTTTTGTAATGCGGTGTCAAATAAAATAATAATTACAAAAAAAAGTTTCAATGAAAATAAAAGTTATTTCAAATAGAATGACATTCAAAGATCTATTTCAACCCAAATAAGAACGAGCTATATAAACCCAACCACATTATTCCCAAATATAAACAAAAATACAACCACGCTTGGTGGTAATATGAATATTCTACACATTTTATTTACTGATCAAAAGATGAATAGTAATCCAATGTAATTTATAGATTTATTTTGATGAAAAATGTATTTACGATATCTGCAATATCGCAATTCAAAGCAATTGTTACTCAAATTTTTCCCAATTATTATTGCATACATTTTTGGATTTTTCACCACATTTTTATATTTTTTACTAGTTGATCGAAATCAAGAAGTTCAACTGACCAATTTGCAATTAGATTTATCAGAATTACACAAACAAGAATCTACTTTTCTAATTGTGATCATATTTTCTGCACCAAACAACGAAGGTCGTAGAAATGTTATCAGAGAAACATGGCTTAAATTTTCAACACACCGACGAGTAAAGCATTATTTTGTAATTGGAACCAAATCGGAATCAATTGACATCATTAAAAATCTTAATAAAGAATATTCAAAATATGAAGACATATTATTATTATCACATTTAAGTGATACATATGAACGATTGACCGCTAAGCTGATTGAATCATTCAAATGGATCTCTCGAAAACAACATTTCGAATATTTACTCAAAGTAGATGATGATTCTTTCGTTAGACTTGATAAACTTTATGATGAAATTGTTGAGAAGAATAGAAAATACACAGAGACACGTTTACTCTATTGGGGATACTTTGATGGGAGAGCTTACGTGAAACGACAAGGTCCTTGGAAAGAAATGTCATGGTTTCTCTGTGATCGTTATTTGCCATATGCACTTGGAGGTGGCTACCTGCTTTCTCAAACACTGGTTGATTATGTTGTAACAAATAGTAAACTTTTTAAGATGTACAAGAACGAAGATGTTTCACTCGGTGTTTGGTTAGCTCCACTTGCCATTACTCGGATACATGATTTGCGTTTTGATACGGAATATCAATCTCGCGGTTGTATAGAATCTTATTTGATTCAACACAAACAATCAATTGTTGACATGAGATCTAAATTTACCTCCATACAAACACAAGGACAACTTTGTCTTACCGGACAATTTGAACGAAAATTTTCTTACGATTATAATTGGAATGTATTACCCAGCAAATGTTGTTTTCGAAACGTGACTATGATGAAAATTGATTGAAAAATTTAATATTTTGGGTAATAATTTGATATAACAAGAATGATGTTAATGCTACAATTGGTAAAACTTAATAACTTAAAATCAATTTGAAATTGCTTAATTTGAATTAGAACTTTATCACATTAACTTGACTCAAGATAAGAAAGACGAAAGCAAACACAAGTAGAATAGCAGCTACACATGAAGCTCGAACTGAAATGAACATAAGTTTTGCAGTTATGTGCAACGTACTGGTATAATTGAGCAAGGAATCCAAATCCGAGTATGGAGCTGATTGATAACAGAATGGCCGAGCTCGCAATTCGTGTCCAATATGTCGAATGGAATTACAAGTATTAGTGACTCGTGCGGCTTGTACCAATGGCATAATAACCAATGCCAACCAAAACGTTACTGCCAATAATGACAAAAGACTTGACTTGAGTTCAATGTGAACGATGAAAAATTCAATCAAAACGACAAATAGTCGACTGACAAAGTGGATCAATAAAATGGATACTCCATGTGAATGTGTATTGTTCAAATAGTCGATGCTGAGCTTTGCTTCCTCTGCATTCTTGGTAAAGTCCTATCAATTAATTGGCCAAAATGTATATTATATTTTATGTCAATAAAAGCAAATGGCTTACTTACACGAAAATCCAATCGTTTTTCTCTAATGGCGGTAACGTTGACCTGTATGAATATCAGGTTCAATTCGCAATGCAAAGCATATGTTATAAAAATGGCGATGCAAGTAAAATCAATAAGAACAAATAGCGCAAGAGAAAAAGATTTCATCAATAGAATGGCAAGACTACCCGTTGGTTGAAAAAATGTGAAGCAAAAATCATCGTTTGATATGACGAAGAGATGTAAGGTATGGGCCGAAATTGAAACTAGTTGACATAATAATCCGTAAAGAAGCCAATTACGAATCACTGTAACCAGACGATGGTTAGCCTTTTCCTTTCCATTCACTTTGACCATCAACATGTAGTTAGCCACACATAGATTATGGAATCGGTCAGTCTCCGGGGAACGCATTTGCCGAAGCATAATAATGAAGGCACCAAAATGTATTAACGCCGGAATAATGTAATAGGTTCCAATACCACCGCGGCACTGATAAAGATAGTCGTGATGATGATCTGGTGATAATCCATTATGAAAAGTAAGATTTTTATATCGGTTGATCAGTGATTGGGCAAACCCTTGCAAACTTTGGTCGAAAACATTCAAAGTCTGTAAAGCAATTGTTTCAGTGTAGTTAGTAATTTTCGTTGTAAAATTGAAACTGTCCGGTTTTGTTGGTAAACTTTCGTCATGAAGAATATTTTCGGTTGTCACCGTTTCATGTTTAAAAAGTGTATCATCATAGTCATCCATAAATCGATAATAAACGTGTCCATCTTTGGTTACCATGGTTTCAGTGGTCAACTCAAGTGGATCATAAGCCGAGAGATTGTCTTGTCGGAAACAAGTAGCATATTGTAAAACATAACCAGTAATAAGAAGAACGAGTATCATGGCCACATAGAGAAAATTGATCAATTGTACGATAAAATTGAAACCATATTTGTTTGATACTGATGATATCAAGGGACGCCAACCAATTATTGTTACCAATCGATTATAATAGCAAAGAATATATTCATTGCAATGTTGAAGTGATTCCGAGGTTGACGCATTAAATTGTTCTGATTGATATGAGCCAATCGTTTCATCAATGGTTTGATTAGTCCGATTTTGTATGACTCGAGTTGAGTTATGACTATTCCGCAAATTTGTTTGATTTCCATGATTAGGTGAAGCTTGAACATCAATCGAATTGACCAAGTTTCGAATACGAAATCGTCCAATAGTAGTGCCGTCTTCAGTTGAACTTGCTATTGAAGTTGGTGATGATTTTACCGATGGTTTGTTGTCATGTGCTTTATTCGTAGAAGATAAGGTTATTTTTGTATATGAATCGTTCAATTTAATGGCTAACGATGGGTTATTATTGCCAAAATTTTCATTTTCATTTACTGGACTAACTTGATACGATGATAATTTATTCGATATGTTGGACGTAAAAGAGTTTTGATTCTTAGAGGCATTTACTACATTTAAGAAAAAACAAATTTAGCTACACATTCATACTTTAGTTTAATTGTATGTATTATACCTTTGTCAGAAGTTTGTTCCATCTGCAAGATTGAATGTTTATTTGATTTACTCAAATTTGAATTATCCCGATTGGTCGAAGATTGATACTCTTTTGATTTGACATTGCTGAATGAATGTTGTTGATAATTTTTCCGTACATTGTTTCATTTAGTTGGAATAAAAACAATAATAAAATTGACAACGATTAATTGAATGCGAAATAACCATTTCAATGATAGTTATACTAAAATTAGCCTTTATAAAACTCACGTTAAATGATGATACTTAGTAAACATTGTTGAACTCTGAATCGCATGACCTTTAGATTAATCCCATTTTATGGTCACTATATAAAAAATATACTTGTTGAATGATTCATTGGATGATTATGAGTTTATCAAATATATAGCTTTTCAATAGAAATGTGCATCAGATGATTTTGACAATACTTTAAAATTATTTTGTTATCATTTTTTTATTTGACAAAACAGTAATCAGATAAAGATCATAACCATATTATATGGTAGTGACCTTAAATACAAACTGATTTAGAAGATGTAAAAAGTCGAAGTTTTCGTGTTGAAGTAGACATATACATATTATATGGTCAGAAAATTTGACCTTAAATACAAACTGTACAACCGACAAACTTTAGAAGATGGTTTTAAAATGTCGAAGACATATAAATTTTATGATTTCATTTTAGCAAACGTATTTTTATGCAACAAACGTGCAATATAACAAACCAGACATCGTCCGAGGACGGGATGGAACAATACGAACCGTACGAATAGACGTCTGGGAGAGCCTCATTACTACGACCAGTACAAGGGCTTGTACCTTTGGCCCGCGGCGAGGATGTAGCGCCACCAAACGCGAGTCAACCGTGTTAGCAATGGCCGTTACTGATGATAAGGATAGCAAATTATCTGACCAATTTCAAAAACACAGCCAAACATCTATTGTCTAATTGTAGCGAAACCGCCAACATCATAATTGGTCATTTTGGCTATATACCATCGTTAGCTACACACACTGTCTCACAAGAAAACTTTACAAAATTCAAATTTATTTGCTCTGTGTGACCTTAAATGATATAAATTTTAGAGCATTTAAACTCGGTTTTATTAATAATGAGTAAAGAAACTAAGTATTTGTTGCCATTCAATTTCTACAATTAAAATCTTGATTGTACATGATAACACATTGTGTTCCACATTGAGTAGATTGTGTTATGTTCATTAAAGAACTGAACAATTGATTCAACAATTGGAATAGACCAATTAAGACTATAATAATTATGAACAAATTTCAATGCCAATATGATCCACAATGCCCAGAACAAAAATAATATACCATTTAAAGTATCGATAATGATATTGAATGGCTTTCGTGATGCCATCTCGATTCGATCAATGTCACCATATTTTCGTATTCGTTCCTCAACCAATTTTGTACTTGCTTTCTTGCAATTCCATGCCATTCCTAGTGAAGCAGCAAAATCGATGACAGCCGTCATTGGATTATAGTTGATGTCCCAGCCAAATTCTGAGGCAGAATAATCCCATGGAAATGCGTGATGATAATTGTGATATGCTTCTCCCATCGTTACACATGTGGTAAAATAATGTTTGGTTGGCATCAAACGTTTATCATAGATTTTTTTCCCAAATAAGTGTGCTGCTGAATTGACTAATGAGGTTTGATGAAGTGAAAGTGTATAACGGAACAAGTTGAAACTGAATGCAACTACAAGATTTTCATTCCAAAAATACCATGGAACAAATGTGGGCATAAACAACCATACAATCATTACCAATGGAATATAGAATCGTTTTTGAAATTGTACAATTTGATCATTATCCAAATCAGTCATATCTATGACTTTCTTTTTAGACAAATATTCTGGATGTGGTTGTACCATAACCCAACCTATTTGAGAAAAGAAGAATCCTCGTTTAGCATTGTGTGGATCGGCATCAGTGTCGGAGAATTTGTGATGTACTCGATGCCACTGACACCATCGATAGATGCTATCCTATTAAAATGAATATCGGCATCATAAACATTTTAATAGTTTACCAATTTAATACATTGAACATACCTGCATTGCTAACGTATTGCACAACATCAAAAATGTTCGAAAGATGCTATTTGCTTTGTAGGCACGATGGGTCCAAAGTCGATGAGCGCCACAGATGATTCCCGTTGCTCCAAATTGTATGAGAATAAAAAACCAAATTAATGTGGCAATGTGTGCGTGAGTAATGCCAAGTATGAACCCAATTATGGCTTCGATATGTAAGAAAATAAGGGCAATCAACATTGGCCATATAATTTGCCATCGATGATGATTTATTGATGGTAGATTCTCAATTAATTTAGTTTGGTGATCCAACTTTTCCACATTTTCATCTGTTTGAATTATTTTCGACTTCATTGTTTGAATCTTCCAATAGTTATAATCACAAAAATTGAATCCAACTCAATTTTTTTTCGATTCAAGTCAAATGACACAAAATTTTGTTCACTATTTGTCTGATAAAATCATCAATGTTTGATAGTTCACGTTTGCTTGTGAAGAAAATTTGTTTGCTCACCAAAAATGTTGGGACACTTTTTGTTGGCACACATCGGAACGACTATTCACTAGCACAATGTAGTCGGATGTTTTTTTTTTTGAAATGAAATAATGGTGAACTTGAAACGAAAGCCCAACCTAGTCTTCATTGGTTTGTTTGTCGAAGGCCATTATTTTCCATTGATAACAAGACGTTGGTGGTGAGAGATGGAACAAAAAATTGGCAAAATTAAATGACAATACAATATAAGTTTTGGGTTTATTGAGTTATGAACGATTGGAACGATTATGCTGAACATTTGACCATTGTGATTGCTTAAAGCTTAAAGCACTGTTACGATGTGTTTGAACACTTTACCATTGTTCCACATATACCAAGGATAATTGAGTATAGTTTAAAATGTACAATTTTAATACTTTTCCCGCATCGTGATGATTGGTTTCCATCAAAACATTTTGATATATATAATGGAATAGGTATGAAATGGAAATCGATGCTGAACAAGACAAATTGATCGAATCAACCGGATTTACCACAGCGGGGCTTATCACATGGTTAAGTAAGCATTATTGTGTTCATATTTGATCTCGTATGCTATGGATGATGGCCTATTTGCACACATGCAAAAGTATACTACAAATTGATGATCGAAGAGAATGAGGATTGAAAAACGTTTCCTTTACGGTATGAGGACAATAGGCATCACATACACACACATACACATACACAATGTGTTTGCTTGTTGTCGTGAAATGCTTCTTGAATCAATCATTTATCACTGCTTGCAATGACCAGTGTGAGACATTGCCATGGCACTATTCATTGCAATCCATAGTAGTCTTCGACATTACAATCGCCCGTAGATTTGAAATGTTTGTTTGTTGTTCGATTTTCATCGATGAGGCAACGGGAAAAAAAATGTTGGTCGTCACCAAACATTCGAACACGACGGCAGTCAAATGGCAAATGACCGTTCGAGATGTATTGCACTTATATTGTTGACCTCAAATGGCCCACTCACATCCTGGCTCAATATTATCACACGATGGAGACAATAGTCAAATACCAAAGACGAGAGACTTCAAAGACATCCTCCTGGTCCCATTGAACAGTATTGTTATATATATATATATATATAAAAGGTTACAATGTCTTTTTATTCAAGGTGTTGACTAAATAATCGTTTTTCCACTTTTAGTAGCGACGATTATGTTTATTGAGAGGTAAATGTTTTAAGTTTATCACATTCCACAAAATATTTCAATTGTTCATTCTCATTAACCACTTTACTTGTGTTATTGTTCCATAAAATACAATGCCGATATTTTATTCAATAATAAAATTAGTTTCCCATTTTACGTAATAATTTTTAACACTATTATTATGATCATCTTTTTGTTGGGACGAAAAGGTTGATCAATATTTAAATTTCAATGCGGTTAATTCTATTGACCAATTTTCATTGCCAAATATAATAACTATAACTCCCGAATATGCTTCACGCAATAATTTTTATTTGTATTTCTATTATTGAACAATTGTTTTTCTATGTGCATTTGAACATTTATTTATAAGAGAGCTCAAAAAAATGGACTTTACCAAGAGATGTTATGTAAAATTGTTTATCTTTACTCATAATTTCGATTGAACGTGATTTCATGTATACGTATATTTTTATTAATTAGACTGTTTTAATTAAACAATGCAATGATCGTCATAATAATAGTTAATTGAATTAAACTATGCCAATTAAACAAAGATTTTTGCTTTCCAAAATTGATCACATGACTTGACATAGTAGTTGTCAACCATTTGGTAATCGGATGCGTTTAAAGACATATATTTAACAGTCGAATCATGAACTGAATGATCAACTGCTTCTGTCCATTTGGCAGCATTGGGAATGGCTGGCGTTCCAGTCTTTGCAAACAAGGTCCATGCTTCGATCATATCGGTGGATAGTTTGTAATCATTTTCAGTGAAAACAATTCCACGCAACCTGATTGGGAAGCCGAAGAGGTAGAGAACATCGTCACCATGGCAAACTCCCATCCAACCGTGACATTTGAGGAAAACAGGTATACTCGGAGGTTGAACCACTCGATAGGCATAAACTTTATTTGCCTTCATCAATTGGCCATATTTCTGTAAATGAATGGGCGGTTTTTCCCTTGTAAGTTATCATCAAAATTGAATTTGTTTTATAATTCTTACTTGACCAAAGAAAACGGTTGGACATGTTAGATGGTAATCGCCAAAAGCATCTCCCACTGCTCGTCGCAAACCATCCTTGTCATCATCTGTAAGGCCTTTCGTATAGAAATCGGCAACTTCTTGATAATAATCCACTTTGAACATTTGGAACAAAAAGCTTATCAAAAATTTGCTTTGATCAACAGTAATGGTAACATCTTTTTTCGGAACATCAGGATCCAATTGACTAGGAAAGATTGATTCAGCAAATAGTGCACCTTCTTCACTTACAGTTCCAAACATAAGATCCAAATTACGATTAAATTGACCAGTGTTCAATGCTATTGATGGCTTAACAGGCAACAACTCATCGTCCCAAATTGGCTCAAATGTTTCGCCATTGGTTCGAGCATTTGAACA
The DNA here is from genome assembly GCA_029204025.1 of Blomia tropicalis. Taxonomy (NCBI): domain Eukaryota; kingdom Metazoa; phylum Arthropoda; class Arachnida; order Sarcoptiformes; family Echimyopodidae; genus Blomia; species Blomia tropicalis. The sequence goes on from CM055090.1 coordinate 8,409,680, forward strand.
AGCCTTTATTATATCGTGTGCAGGAACTTTTCTCAAACACTTGATCACTTCTTCTTTATTGGTTGAAGTGCACTTTACACTGTCAGCCAATGAATTTAATTTTACAAGAGATTGTTCTTTGGAATTTGAACCTAAATATGAATTGGGAGCACCTATAATGTTGATTTAAGTATTAAAATTTAAATTACAATACAATATAAGTTCATAAAAGATTCATTACCAGATTGAAGAATTGCTTTTTGAAACAAGCCATTTGCTAAAGGTGTAAGTACCAATGCTCCAACAGACATTCCACCTGCAGACTCGCCAAAAATGGTAACTTGATTGGGATCGCCACCGAATGCTTCAATATTTTGTTTAATCCATTTAAGTGCAAGAATCTGATCGTGAAGTCCAAGATTTCCTGGTGTATCGGGTGTATCACCATAGAGAAAACCAAAAGCTCCTAAACGATATTGAATAGTGACCTGCAAATTTAAGAATGCCACTATTACGTTTGAGAGCAATATTATTTACACGACATACCACAATGACATCTCCACGTGTAACAATATAACTTGCGTCATAAGCAATGGTAAAGATGGAGCCGGTTTCAAATCCACCGCCATGAACCCACATCATCACAGGTCTAGGTTTATCAGATTTAATCGACGGCCGATAAACGGAAAGGAAAAGGCAATCTTCACCCTTATGGCTTGTCTCAGGAATGTTATTGTCTGGCACCAATTGATCTGGTTGCATGCACGCAGTACGGAATACGGTGGCATTGTACACTCCATCCCATTTTGCAGCTGGTTGCGGCTTTTGAAATCGAAGCTCTCCAACAGGTGGCTTACCTATGCACATTTTAAAATGTTGTCAAATTTGAAATTGAAATGTTGCAATTAGGTTTGTGTGTGTATACCATATCGGATTCCTTCATATATAAAGGATTGACTTCCATCGTCCAATGTTTTTACGTAACCAGCTACTTGTCCATTATTCGTTTGTACCACTGGCGGTTCAGTTTGTCCAAAGACAAGACCAAAGAAAAATAATCCTAATATAATGAATACTTTCATGATTAGAAGTTTGGTTATTCCACCAAAATGGAATATAAACTTCAATTATACATTTCATTGGGTTTTATATTAAAAAAAAAGTTTGATATAAGAAAATCATGTTTAATGCTGCACTAAAAAGTTTATTGGATTAACCATATATCAACTATCGAATTCTTTTGTCGTATTGACACTAACGGCAAACTTAGGTCGTCAATATAGATAATATTTATTTTAGAGTGTTAATCTCAATATATTTAAATACAAAATATACTAAACAGTTCACAGATAAATAATTTATTGGTTAATATTTGCAAAAAAAGAATGGTTACCTAATAATCATTGGTACATTACTTCTGTTTTTCATAACATGAACATAGTTTTGGTTCAATAAATCAATTGATATTGTGCAATTGTATTGTTTAGAATAATTCATTTGATAACTGAAAAATGTTATATCATGTATAATTATAAATTTGATTTGTTTTTTCATGACCCATGCCGGCTGAACGTTTGGCATTAGTAATTGAAAATAATAAATATAATTTAAACAGTTTGATTATGTACACTTTATAGATCATTGCAAATATTAGCTTGAAATAAATTGAGATTTATTAGTGCAATATTCATTTATTGTAGGCGTACACAAAATGACACCATATATAAAATGACGAATTTCAACTAAAATCGGTTCGATATATCGTATATATGATAAAATTTGGTTTTACTTTATTTTTTTACCAATGGCACATATGTTTTTTCTCGTTTTATCATCTATTATTATATACTTTCACATTGAACCTAATGTATTGGTGAATGCATCGACAACACCTGCATATGCCTTGCTTAGAGGACAAGTAATAAAAGGCTTGCAATTTGAATTAGAAGACGGGAATAAGATACATGCTTTTTATGGAATAAAATATGGTAAAGTTGTTTTTTTGTTGTTGCAAGAATAATATATTTTAAATTGTATTTAAAAAAATTAAAGGTGAAGCTGAACGTTTCAAAAGGCCGAAAAAAGCACAAATTTGGGACTCAGTGTTGAATGCCGATACCTATCGATATGCTTGTCCACAAGCAGAAATTCCTGTTGGAGAAATAAATTTCGAGGTATCGCCTATTTCAACAAAATTAGCTCAAACAAAATATAGCAATGAAGATTGCCTATTCTTAAATGTATTTCGGCCAGCATTTAGAAATAGCTTCTCATTGCCCGTAATGGTTTGGATTCATGGCGGTACATTTACCAACAATACAATCTTTGGAGATGAGTTCAATCCAAAACATATTGTCTCAATTGGTGAAGTAATTGTGGTTACAATCAACTACCGACTCGGTGCATTCGGCTTTTTGCGTGGAGATAGCGACGAATACCCGGGTAATCTGGGATTATACGACCAAAGATTAGGTTTAGAATGGGTTCAAGAAAACATTTATTATTTTGGTGGCGATCCATCTCAGGTTACAATCTTTGGTGAATCAGCTGGTGCAATGGGTATCAGTGCACTGATTGTATCTCCATTAGTCGACGGACTTTTCCATCGAGTCATTCTTCAATCGGGTGCCGTCAATTCTTTTATCGGAAGTGAAACTAATGAAGTAGCGCACCAATCTGTGGGATATTTGGCTAAACTTTTGAGATGCGAAACGCAAACGGTTTCCGAAATGGTGAAATGTATAGAAAGCAAACCCGCTGATGATATAGTAAATGCAACGACAATAATGGAAACTAAAATGTTCCGATACTTTGGTCCATCGTATGAGACGGAAATGTTACCAATCGCACCTGTTCATGCACTATTGAATGGTAATTTTAGTTCAGAATTGGATCTTTTGTTTGGAGTGAACCTTGATGAGGGCGCTGTTGGCGCATATGATTTGATGCCACGACCTGATAGCGGTATATTACTGACAGTCGAAATGGTCAAGACCATTATTAGACAAATGACCAAAATTATGCTAATTGATGGTGACATTGATCATATAATTGATTTTTACACAAAAGATTTAGATAATAATACAGATCAAGATACATTAAGGTACTAAATTCATATTTTATTCGCATATTTTTTTAATTGGATTATTATTTTTGTTGATATTTATAGAACTACCGTTGTCGATTTTTATGGTGAATACAACATTGTATGTCCAGTAATGTTCTTTGGACAACAGATGGCAAAATTTTCACCTAAAAACAAGCATTACGCATATCGATTGACTCAACCGATTCAAGGAGGCCATGGATCGTGCGAAGATTGGATGGGTGTATGCCATGCAATGGATATTGGCTATGTGTTTGGTAAACCAATGGAATCATCCTCAACAACTTATCATGCACAAAAAGATTTTCGTTTAAGTTATGACATCATAGAAGCATGGACCTCGTTTGCTAAACATGGCAAACCCGGTAGAATGGTTAATGTTGAATGGAATGAAATCTATGACAATAAAGAAGATGACCATCAATTGAAATCATTACGAACGATGACGCTCGATGCAAACAATTATACAATGATGACTGGTTTTTTCAAAGATCCATGTGATGATTTGTGGAGGGATATCATGTTTTCCCATTAACGATTTTGTATCAATACGACACAACAATTTGTAATGGTTCAAACCGTTATATCTCAAATCTCTTGAGATTAATCGGCTTATTCCTTTACAATTATTAATAAGAACAAAAATCAATATAAATAATAAGTAAATTGTGACAGCATTTTATGAAATTATTCGGTTTATAGGATATTTTGTTTTGTAGATATGACTTATCGACACAATAAAGTTAGTATATAATTCGGAAAATAATGCAAAGAAAAAACATTAATTTATTTTCAAAATGAAATATTTTTGGAAATTGTTTGCACCATTTGTGGTAATCTTGTTCCTTACTCCAATAGTATTTGGAGACGGAGATGGACCAATTGTCCATTTAAAAGACGGACAAGTAAGAGGTATCGAAGAAGAAGTTGACGGTAACAAGATTAACTTTTACAATGGAATCCGTTATGGTATGAGATTATTCAAAAATGTTATGCAAATAAAGATATTTATTTATTGATGTTATAAGGTCGTGCCAAGAGGTTTTCTAAACCGGAACCAGTAGAACCATGGAGTGGAGTGTACGATGCCACTAAGAATCGTGATGCCTGTCCACAAACTTTTGAAGACAAAACTTTTGGCGGTGGTTTATTAAATATCACAATAAGCGAGGATTGTCTTTATGTAAATGTTTGGCAACCAGCAAATAAAGATACAAATCGAACGGTGATGGTTTGGATTCATGGTGGCGGTTTCATTGAAGGAACCATTTTTGCATTTTTCTACAATGCTAGATATATTGCCGCTCAAAATGTTGTCGTTGTTTCAATCAATTATCGTTTAGGTCAATTCGGTTTTCTCTATGGCGGAACTGATGATGCTCCTGGTAATGTTGGCTTGCACGATCAAGTGTTAGCACTCAAATGGGTTAAGGACAATATTCATAAATTTGGAGGTGATCCAAACAAAGTTACAATCTTTGGTGAATCCGCTGGATCATTCTCGGTTGGTTATCATATTATTTCTCCATTATCAGAGGGTCTATTCCATAGAGCCATAATGCAATCGGGAAGTCCCACATCACTTATTGCTTCTCAAACCAAAGAAGAAGCTATCAAGTTGTCACATCAACTTGCACAAAATTTGCAATGTTCTATCAGTTCATCACAAGCTATGATTGATTGTATGCGAAGCAAAACTACTGAACAAGTGCTTAATGGTTTTAAAAATAATCTTCTTAAAAATGAATTTTTCAAACCGATTTATGGCGATGATTTGGTACCCATTCAATCTGTTGATGCATTGAAAACCAACAAGTTCAATAAAGGCATTGATCTTATGTTTGGCGTAACTAGCCACGAAGGTGCAGCATTCATTGAACCAGTAGCTCCAAACCTTAAAACTGGAAAGGATTTAACCATTGAAACGGCAAAAGAAGACATTCGATTTATAATCAACTTCTTTAACCTTTCATATGCTGAAGAAGTGGCGCAATATTACACTTCGTCAATGAACAATCCTTCACAGACACAACTTAAGTATGAATGATATTTAAATGAAACATTTAATTTTTGTATCAACTTTAAATTTCTATAGACAAGCTGTAGCAGATGTTTTTGGTGATTTCCTGCTTACTTGCGGTACATTTTTGTTTGGAGAACAATATGCTTCACTAAGACCTGAACAAAAATTCTATTCATATCGGGTAACACAGCCAACCGAATTTTTAAATTGTACTGGATGGAAAGGTGTATGTCATGGTGAGGATATTATCTATCTATTTGTCCTCCAGCATTCAATGGAAATGGTCCTTTATTTGAACAAAGTAAAGATATGATACACGCTTGGACATCTTTTGCTAAAACTGGAAGTCCAGGTAAAATGGGCGATGTTGAATGGACTGAAGCGTTCGACAGGAACACACATTCAAAAATAGCAAATCATATGAACCTTGATTCCTCCGATTATCGTATGATTCCTAATTACTATGAAAAAACGTGCGATGTATTTTGGAAACCAAAGATATTTTGATAAACTCGGTGTCACACATATTATATATCAAAATTAAAGTATATATGAATTCAAACCGTTATCAAACACTTGAGATTATACAATTGTGTTATTGATATTTCTAATACTTAAGAAAACAATAATAACGATTTGAGTGTACTAGTTTTAGAAGTTATTGATTAATCTAATGTAAACTGATATAACTTATCAGTATAATAAATTTAGTATAAAGTTAAAACATTCTGATTCAGCTAAAAACAGTTACAAAATGAAATATTTGTGGAAAGTGTTTACGCCATTTTTGGCACTCTTCTATCTCATTTCGGTAGTATTTAGCAATGAAGATGGTCCAATTGTTCATTTGAAAAACGGACAAGTAAGAGGTATTGAACAAGTTGTTGACGGTCACAAGATTAATCTATACAATGGAATCCGTTATGGTATGAAATTATCAATTTTGTCTATAAACTATATCTAATTGATGATATACAATTCATATTGTTAGGTCGTGCAAAAAGATTTTCCATACCGGAACCAGTGGAACCATGGAGTGGAGTGTACGATGCAACTAAATGGCGTGATGCCTGTCCACAAGTGCTTCAAACAGACCAAAATGGAGATTTTATGACAAAGACAATAAGCGAAGATTGTCTTTATGTAAATGTGTGGCAACCAGTAAATAATGATACAAATCGTGCGGTAATGGTATGGATCCATGGTGGAGCCTATTTTTCTGGAACAATTTTTGCTACATTTTACGATGGCAAATATATTGCTGCACAAAATGTTGTCGTTGTCTCCATCAATTATCGTCTTGGTCAGTTCGGGTTCTTTTATGCTGGAACTGATGACGCTCCCGGTAATGTTGGCTTACATGATCAATTGTTGGCACTTCAATGGGTTAGTAACAATATTCATAAATTTGGGGTGATCCAAACAAAGTGACAATTTTTGGTGAATCGGCTGGATCATTCGCTGTTGGTTCATTGATCATTTCTCCATTATCACAAGACCTTTTCCAAAGAGCCATAATGCAATCAGGAAGTCCCACATCACATGATGCTTTTCAAACGCGCAAAGAAGCTATAAAAACATCATTAAATTTGGCACTTAATGTTCAATGTCCTATCGATTCAATGCAAACTATGGTCGATTGTTTGCGAAACAAAACCACTGAACAAGTGCTTAAAGGCTTTTCAAGTGATATCAATAAAGATCAATTTTTTAAGCCTATTTTTGGAGATGAGTTGTTGCCTGTTCAACCTACTGATGCAATGAAAACCAACAGGTTCAATAAAGGCATTGATCTTATGTTTGGAGTGACTAGTCATGAAGGATCATCATTCGCTGAAGCAATTGCTCCAAACCTTAAATCTGGAAAAGATCTAACAATAGAAATGGCTAAAGAAGACATTAGATTTTTAATGAATTTTTATAAACAACCATTTGCGGAGGAAGTTGTTCAATTTTACACAAATGAAATGCACAATCCTTCGCAGACACAACTTAAGTATGAATTTCAATAGAAAATGAATTTTAAATCATTTTTTTTCTAATTGACAGACAAGCTGTGGCAGATGTTTGGGGTGATTTTCATCTCACGTGTGGTACCATTCTTTTTGGAGAAGAGTTTGCCTCACAAAGGCCAGAACAAAAATTTTATTCATATCGTCTAACAAAGCCTACAGGATTTTTAAATTGTACTGGATGGAGAGGTGTATGTCATGCTGAGGATATTATTTATCTTTTTGCAATTCCTTTTATCCAACAAAATGTTTCCTTATACAAACAAAGTCAAGATATGATACACGCTTGGACGTCGTTTGCTAAAACTGGAAATCCAGGTAAGATGGGCAATGTTGAATGGACTGAAGCATTCGATAGGAGCACACATTCCAAAGTAACCAAACACATGAACCTCGATTCTTCTGATTATCAAATGATTCCAAATTTTTTTGAAAAAACGTGCGATGTATTTTGGAAGCCAAAGATATTTTAATTAAATCAAAGTTTTTTGAATTTATTGAAATCTTTGGTAGTATTATTTTATAATGGATGTATAACAATGAATAAAATAGATCATATACTGATTGAGATCGGTAACGTAGGTTGGCCAAATAAATATACTAAAACCGGACGGTCACAAACCAACGAAACCTACCATTGACGACTGACTAGTTGTATGTCATATAACGAGGTGTAGAACTAAATTTGGCATACGATTTGATAACCTTTTGAATTGCATCGAGGAAATCTTTTTCTGTACAAACTTTGCGACGAGAACGAATAGCAAACATACCGGCTTCGGTACAAACGGATCGCAATTCCGCACCAGTACTATTTGGACAGAGACGAGCTAATAATTCGAATCGAATCTTTCCACGTTCGACTGACATTGATCTAGCATGAATCTTGAAAATGTGAGTTCTTCCCTCTAAATCAGGCAAACCGAATTCAATTTTACGATCCAACCTGCCTGGTCGCAAGAGAGCAGGATCAAGTGTATCGGGACGATTTGTTGCCATCAATACTTTTATATTGCCTCGTGGATCAAATCCATCGAGTTGATTGATTAATTCTAACATGGTTCGTTGTACTTCATTATCACCACCAGCACCATCATCAAACCGAGCTCCACCAATTGCATCCACTTCATCGAAGAAAATCAAACAAGCTTTTTTTGCACGAGCCATGGAAAACAATTCTCTGACCATTCGAGCTCCTTCGCCTACATATTTTTGAACCAGTTCAGAACCAATAACCCGTATAAAACATGCATCGGTCCGATTAGCAACGGCTCGAGCGCAAAGTGTTTTGCCAGTTCCCGGTGGCCCAAAAAGAAGTACGCCTTTTGGAGGTTCAATTCCAAGATTTACGAAACGTTCTGGTTGAAGAAGAGGAGCTTCTACAACTTCTCGAAGACGTTCGATTTGTTCTTTGCAACCACCCACATCAGCGTATGTTACATCGGGTTTTTCTTCAACCTAAAAAAATAGTTTCAACTTATAAATACTTGTAAAATGAAACTTGGTATAAAACATTCAAACCTGCATCATCGTAACTGTTGGATCAATTTTAGGAGGTAAAGGAATTTTGATCGAATATTTAACTCGATCTACACCAACTCTCATTCCTTCTTCGATATCAGTTGGAGCCACAGTATCAGCCAGGCCAACAACAAATTTTGCATACTGACGAACATTGATCATGTACTTGTCCTCTGGTCCAGAAGTGTTTTCTCCAGGATTAGCTCGAATAATCTTTGTACAACGAGCAACCATAAGAGGTTGCTCATTCTGCATTCCATGTTTATCAGCTGCTAGATCCCATAATGCTGGTGGTGCTAAACCAGTATCAGTTTCCTATTATAAAACTAAATAATTTCTGGAACGATTAATGAAACTTAAGTTTTGTAAATACCTTTATACCAGTTAATTCATTCACACGTTTCAAAGTTGATTGAATTTTGTCCTCAACAAGCTTGATACGACGATTATATGGTCCTGAACCATAAGTTCGTAACAATTCTATATCTGCTTCATCTAGAGCAACGATATGATTTTCTTTCTTCTCCTTATCGTCACCTCGTACCCGACGCATATCTTTGCCGAGATAATCCATCTTTGGGTGATCCTTTTTTTTACAATACAAAAGTTGTAAACAAAGCGCTACCAAATATTTGAAGTATATATACAAGTTGAATAACACAGGGCACGACAACAAGGGAACGAGTTTTAAAAATGACAACAAGGGAACGAGTTAACTGTCCATTATACAATGTGGAACCAACCACATCAAAAATATAACTAATTACTTACCTCAAACGTCTAGCATAAATAGTCCCTCCAGTACTCCTGTGATAGAAGAAGTTGATAATCTCTTCGATGAACTGTAAATTCACAATAATAATCCAAAACTTAAGAAAAAGTATAACTGCAACAAACGAACTCAAAACAAATATTTCATCTTTATCACCGGATATACTACTAATTCAAGAACCGTATTGTCATCGGGACAATGTTGTCTTTGATATGACAAGCAACATAATGCACGCCAAAAACATCCAAACCGTCAATAGCGCAACAATAATTTTCAATAAGTTCATACAACATTCCCCTATATACAAATTCACGAATCATTTCGCTACTACTATAGTTATAAACCCAGCTTCATCTCCGTTAATAATCTGCAATATATACGTACAACCAAACAGTATGAATGAAACTCACATTATGTTCATTGAGGAATTAATTGAAGAATTTAAAAACTATCCAATAATTCTAGCTGGAGACTTCAACGCAAGGCATAAACTATGGTATGATAAAAAAATCAACAAACACGGTCACATCCTAGCACAGCTTTTGTCTGAACACAATCTAACTATACAAAATAATAAGACTCCCACTTTTCATAACATGAATGGAAACAGTATAATTGATCTCACGATAAAAATGCAAGTCACTTACGAATAAACAGTATTCTTAGACAATTGTTGCTTTACACCTGCACTGTGTTTGCCTCTACCACCAAAAACAACAGAAACAGAATGAAAACGTGCAGTGTGATATTCACAAACAATGTGTCACACAATAACATTATTTTTTTTGGTAATAAATATCCAATTAATTTTATTTGTTGTTTTCGTGTTATCTGACAATATCATCATCATCATAATATTATCCACCTATCATCCAAACAAATGTCAATTAGTTATGTGTTGGTTTCCATAACTAGTTCTATTGATATTCCATAGATGGCAAACATGTATGTAAACTAAATGTTACTAAATTCGAATCCTATTTCGTTTTTCTTTTAGTTGTATAATATTACTTTTTGATGCTTTAAATTTTAACAAATGGAATCTTATTTACAAAAAAAATTCGATTCTTTTCAAGTTATGATGACTCAATGTTACATCAAAGGTTAAAATGGAACAATTGTGGCATGACGAAATGCCATCAACAAAATACAAGTGAGATATATTTACGAATCAACGGGAAAGAGTGCTAATACAACACACCAATGAGGGTTGTACATATGGAGCTATGTTCATTCGACACATCTGTTGGTTTACGAATGAACTGACTTGTCTAATGCCGTTGCGCGTTACCATCTGATTGGTTGGTTTTTTTGGTAAGTCGGGCAAAGTCAGTGGAAATACATCAGAAACGGGATAGGACAGGACATTGATGTTTGCACGTATACATTTGTACCCGGATAAATTCAGAATGCGGCGTAGTACGAACGAGGACAAATGGAGGGCTCGTGTTTTGGCTGCCATTGTAGAAACGGGATGTTACATTGGAATAGTTGAAAAGGGAAAGAATCGTGCAACCACGGGTGGTCGTGCCCGGTGAGAGCAAACGATAACTGGTGGTGTCCATTGCCATTCTAGATTACGTAGGCGCCGTTCTTTCCGTTCATTATAACAACTATACCATTATAACAACCATCTCCGGGCAACATATACAAACCATTCTTTGAATGCATTTACAATCATATGAAAAGGACGCATTAGATGGTGCGGGACCATATTGTGGAACCTGTATTGAAGAGAATGATAATACGATTCCTAATGCGATGCCATTATCGAATGAGAGACACGGCCATGACCGATACCATTATATACTGATTGATAAAACAAAACATCGGTATATTGTCTTAACTTATCCATTAATGTTGGCTGAACACAAAGAGATGCCAATTTGCAAGTATACCTATGCAATTGGAACATTGGGTTAAGTATAACGATGACGTGACAACCAAAAAAAAGTAAAGTATACTGGCCATATCACACACACACACACTCCCATACAACTATGGATAATAATGACAGCACTAAATGGAACGAACCACATTAGCGTACTCTCTATTATGTTTACCATTGAATTCAATGAATTCTGCACATGTCTGCCCTAATGTTGACTTTGTATTTGCACAAACAGAAAAAAATGTTTCGTCTTTAGATCTTCACTATATAGACGCTCCATTTTGTGATGTCGTGTGTATGTGTGTCGGCAGACGTTTCCAACATTAATGGTAACATGCCGTACATCCATACATTCATATCCATTACATAGAAAGAGCGAGAGAGTGAGAGAGAGATTCAAACATTGGGTTTCCGATCAACTACCACAACATAGAAAATCCAAATTCGCCTTTACATGGCTTGTCTACTTCCATTGAATGTATGTTCGTTTCATATCGATTTCTGATATTGCATTGGTTACATGCCTTTTTGGTGCGTCGTATTCATTGCATCATAAGGTGGCAGCCATTGTAGCATATGTGTGCCCAGAATCGAATCGACTAACAAGGACAAGAGACTTTTTATTGAAGTTTCAATCATAATGTACAATCTCCACAATACAACAGTAACGGATCATCATGTTAATGAATTAGTTGTATTAACTTATTCATTCATTCTTTGATGAACATACAATAAAGTACTGAAACGTATCCTCAATCTTTTGTATTTATATATAAACACAATGTACATTGTATTTTGTTGAAACTTTTTATCATGATAGCATAACCAAGATGCCAACTATGACGGCGCCTAAAGATACCCATTAACATACACTTACATGTGCTACTAATTAACCTTCAAATTCAATTGTAAACGTCATCTTCAACAACCACATGAATGAATGTATGCAAACGTGTGGCCAACATATCTAATTCGGTCATTTGAATCAATTGTTAAAGTTGAGGCACATTCTTTTTTTTCAAACTGCAAAACATTGCTTTCATCTCCTTTGAAGTAATATATATGATTGGAATTGATGATTTTTTAAAATTATATAATAGTTTGATCTGATTTAAATGTTCATCGTTCTGGCTTACCTATAGGTCATCGCCGTTTATGTGATCGATCTGTTGTGATCGTTGTCATGTATACATCGTACTTTCGTTCGATGTCGACCTGCTAGATTGAACCAGACCGAACTGCCTGTTTTGTATCGTTCAACTCCTGTACTGAACACAACATTGTACAGGCTCACACACTCACACTCACACACACACACACACACACATCCGTACTTAGTCTGGTGTTCCCAAACATTTCCGACATTGTGTGAAGTGAAACGACCATCCAGTTTCGTTCAATAATAATCGTTTCCATGCTCATGTGCAACTCCATTTATATATATGGAGTTCTATGTGTAAATGTGCCATTATACTTGATAACTTGCATTTCACATGGCATTGTACTACATTTCGTCCAAAGCGTTCTCAAGTCAACAATCATTTATGAATTATTCCGTTAGATGTTGATCACTAGCTCTTCAACTTCGAATAGAAAGGTGAGCTTTTGCTCTCGTCTCATTTCTTAATATATGCCATGTCATGCATTATCGATTAGTGCTTGCTGCCATTATTGTTCACATTTATTAGATTCAATAATGTTGAAAACAGTAGACAATAACTCAGTTATTCGTTGTTTTTGTGTTTTAAACTTTACAAAATAATTAATTAATTTAATTATTTATTTTTTGCTTCATTTGGTTGTCTACAGCTACTATAGTTTCCACTCTTAGGCTTCAAGCTTGTTAAATTGTTAGAAATATTAAATTTATATGGTTACAATCTTAAAGCTTAAGGCTTAAGGCTATATAGTACATATACAAGTAAAATGCTTTTCAGATCTGGTGCGTATTTTAATGTGTGCTTAAAATTAAATCAAAAATATGTCAATTCAATATGAAAATACATTAAATATGGCCGAATTTTTGAAGAATACATAAGTAGGAACATATCAGAATAGAAGTATATCATATGAAATATTATGAGGGAAATGTTTGCAATTCTACTGATTTGATAAAACTTTCTTTATCGAATGATCTGTACATTTGTGTTTGCGTTGTCAAATGTTTTTGTTGCAACATTATCACGTCAGATTTTTAGCATCTATACTTGAATATATGCGGCAACATTCGACATGTGCGTGTTATTCGATGTTGAAACCATCGTCAAAGACGTCATTTAATGAGTCATTAACCCGTTATTCGTTATGAAAATTGCCATTCATTTAAAGTATACAATTCTTTTTGTTGCAGTTCGTTGCCTTTCTTCATTTTTTTTATTCTATACGTCGTCATTTCATTATCAATGTTTACCCATATTTAACTTGATTCATGACTGACTCTCATCATCGTCTTATGACACGAACAGTTATTAAAAAGCTGTAAATTTATAAGAGCTCAATTTACCACCTTTTAATCTTAAATTGAATGAAATCAACCTACAATTTTTCTCGATTCATTACTTTCATTTACACCTTTTCTCTTTCTTTTTGTTTCAGTTCATCATCGCTTCAATGAACATTGAACTTTGAATGGTGTTAGCGTTATTGCCATCCACAACCATCACAACCATTGATTGGTAATATCGGTCTCTACATTTGTGCTACTGCATTTGCAATGTTTGGTAAGTTTTATCCGGATTCACATTGATGCTCGATAGCAGACATTTACCAACAGTATCTCTAGGTGGCCATTTGTTGACTAATTGGTTAGGAAATCTTCTTATGGATTTAAATTGCGAAAGCCTCACATCATATAACTGTTGCATTAGAATTGCTACCATACATTTCATAGTCTGTTCATGTCAGATCCATTCATAACAGTCTCGTATCATCACCAAACCAGTATGAACTAAGAAGATAACCATAGACTCGATGTCTGGCGTCATTTTACCATTATCATTCAATATTTAGCTCATTCGAATCATTTATGTTTCCCGTCTACTTTATTACAAATATCAATTGATATATCGTTTGAATCATTTTTGCTCTCAATCGACTGATCATTATAATATGGTTTCTGCTATTATTATTATTATTATTATTATTATTATTTGCTTTGTCCTATTGTGCCATTATTACCGGATATGGTCAGTTTCGTTAATTGAATTGACTATTGATCGATTAGCGCAGTTTCTTCCAAAAAAATCGATTTTTTTCTATATTATTTCTATTGGTAATTTCATTTAGATATTATTTTTCAAACAATCAATCAATCAATCAAAAATATTGACTGAATGTTTCATATTGATTGAAGTATATTGATCATTATGGAATCCATTTTATATTTTTATGTTTGTCCATTATTCCAGTTGACCATGAGATAATTTAGAAACTTTAGGATCTTTGAGTCATTTATAAATTGAATGTGAGAATAGAAACGACCGACAATCCTGATGTGTTCTTTACCTCCGTTCTTATACTTTCTCCAATTACGCACACTTGGCACGTGCACCAATCCCGAGGTAGATCAATCGGAAGATCGGGCTCGATTTGCTTATTACGAACATTTAGCCAGACTCGATTCGGCTAGACGCGCCCAACGAGTACGTTCGGCTCAACCAAATTCAGCTCGAATTGTAGTCAATTCGGCAACAATACGAGGTAATATTTCATTCAAAATCGCACTCTCTCTCACTCTCTCCCATATATTGTCACGCCTTATCACCTAGCGGTTTGATTAGACGTCCAAGTTTGATGGCAAACAAGGGGTCACCTTCCCCTCAATTCAGATATTATTGGTCTTATACATTTAAGTTGCAACTTTTGAATGTTTGAATGATGATTAGCTGCTTATCATAATGTACAGATAGGATCTAGAAATGATGTCCCATGCACAAACTTGTCACGTCTTGTGTGAGTGTGTCACGACAATCTGACATGTGATTAATCAATATATTGCCTGTTACTTGAACCAAACAGATGATCATGATGATTTCATGGCATTGAGAAGAAAAATGATTGATATCATATTTTTTGATAGGGTTGGTATAAGTAATATATTTCTCCAATGTATCACTAGCGTCAAATGACCTCCATATCAAATCAGTTGTGTGTGTGTGTGTGCCATCGATCAAACAAAATTCACTATTTCCATGAACTGATTTGTGGCCAATTAACATTGGAAACGGGTGACAGTATTATTTGCGTAAATCAAATTTGTCATCATGGCAAATAGTGCTGTCATCAGATCAAAGACGTACTATCACATGATATCAGACATTTAATATTATTCCAATAATAATTCAATTTAAACCTTATACTCTTTCTCACTCTCTTTTGTTGTTCAATGGACACCACCAGCATTAAGGTCAATTTAATTGGCCAACATTCATTATCATATGTATGGTACAAAATGTGGTGCCAATACTTGTATCAAATGATATTCCTTTTTTTTCACTCAATATATCAGATTGGTTCGTTCACAATTTTGCGCCAACGAGTGATGATAATAATAGTTAATGAATTTTGTTTTGATTAAGTTGCAATAACGCCCACAAAAATTGGCGACACAAATCAGACCGAGCAACGAGATTTTGATGCCTCAAGAGATGATCTTTAGATGGACCGAAAATATTTACTTGTCATTAGTATTTTAATTACAATTTAATGAATGTTTTAAACATTGAATGGTTAATGATGTATCTTATTTGATGTCCAGAAAGGGTGAACCAAGGTGGAGTAGAATTGACGTAAAAGAACAATTATATAAAGACGTGCTTCTACATTTACAACAGGGTTTTTACAAAATACAACCAACATGATTCAAAAAATATCGATTAGCAAATGAATACAATTTTGAATACTACAACTTTGCACGAAACCAAATTATAGATGAGCTGTTTCAGTTACCACAACAACATACCAAAATACCAAGGACAATAATAACCCAATCTACTATTCCTTTTATGTTGTTCCATTTTTTCTGTTAAGGATAGTGTCGATGGTTGATTATATGCTATATACGAACAAACTTGATCAATTAGTAAATTTACCAATTCAAATTTACAATTTTAGTATTTGACTCGATGCGTATTTATCATAAAATAACAATTAGCAAATATACCTATTTTTATGTTGAACATCGTTTTTGTGCGACCATGTAACAATGGTGAAATTGGCAATCGAAACAAATTGCACGTGATCACAAGTTCCGTACGTACACATTGAATTGCGACCTCGATCATAAATTGGAAATTGCCACAACATGGTTTTACATGAATTGGAAATCAATTCTATTAGATGCCATGTCCCGACTATTTCTCTATCATTTTTATTTGAAGAGTGAACAAACAGATCCACCGACAACTTGTTGCCAACGGTGTTCATCATCACAAACATATAGAGGCATATGATAGAAGACGACATATGATCATTTTTGTGTAAATGTTGATGCCGTCTTTTATCGGTTGGTGGTTGCCCCAACGTCAAAGTTGGTCATATTTGCGAACCATTTGTGGCTTCGATGATCGATCGATCTATCGATCAATTAGAGATGGCATAGCTAATAACAACAAGGCTGGCACATGACTTTCGACATTTCCCATTGACTGATGCCTGTTCGTGTCGAAGGGCTTGTAGTAGAATTTGCTACATTACGATCAGATCAAATCAATTTGTTTCGCTTCCATTAATGGAGAAAGAATCCAATTATTTGCTCAATAAGCATTCGCATTGTCACTGTACACCACTGCCACTATTGTTTTTTTTTTTTTTTTTTGGTAAGCAAGCCATTTATCATTGCAGTCACTGTTCCAGATGTGACTCTCTATCTATGTATATATGAACTATAATGTTTATTATAACATTTGGTAACTGACTGGTATAACTGTATATGTCGGTGTTTATGCCTTTGAACTTAGGACTCGAATACGTAATAAATACATCAAAAATTTCCCGGCATCGACCATTTGAAATATGATAAGGTGACAATTGAAATTAAGAATGATTAACTGACAAAATATGAACGGATATGTCGGCAATAAGCTGAACTTGTTTGATTAGAGATGAACAATGTTCAATGGCAAGGACAATGTTCAATGAGTGAGTGTAGTGTAGAGTAGGCATTCCTTGTTTGCCTCACTTTCGATGTTGTACACTAGGCAGGACAACCGATTGGCAAAACATCATTCAATACTTATCTTATGGGACAGTAATGGGAAACTCCCTATATACGCATACTTTGATCAGTGAAAGAGATGAACAAGTCATCCCATGTTTATGATAGTGACGGATTGAGTTGATGTTTCACTCAATCGAAACTGCATTTTTATGCAATCAAATGTACCGTCAAGTTGTAATTGTTGTTCAACTGTACATTGAAAAATAATCCGATTGACTTTATTGACATTGCTACTTGATGACTAATTGACTAATTGACTTTTGCTCCATATATGACTTCGATACACATGACAAAGCAATACAATTGCTTACTGTAAATAGCTATTCAAACGTAATCGATAATTGGTTAAACTATTGATTCACCAATTCTATTCAAGCTATTGATTCACAAATAAACGTTCATTCACACAATAAAAATTTATGCTTCATATTGTATAAGAATTTTTTAAAAATTTGTTTTCAGATTTTAAAAAATAGCATTTTAGACATCACCGAATGAATGGAAACAATAACTAAGAAACGATCAAGTTTTATTATTGGGTTTTCTTCCGCTCTCACTCTCTCCCTCTTTCTTTGAACGGAAATCTATTTTTTTCGTACAAAAACTCAACAAAAAAAACAAAGTGTGATGCCTAACATAGTAATCCTGTTCCCATGAACCATGATTGTCTTCGATTATTTAGGTACAATACAAAGAGGATTTCCAATATCACATTAGTTTG
Source organism: Blomia tropicalis (assembly GCA_029204025.1). Lineage (NCBI taxonomy): Eukaryota > Metazoa > Arthropoda > Arachnida > Sarcoptiformes > Echimyopodidae > Blomia > Blomia tropicalis. The sequence goes on from CM055090.1 coordinate 8,427,922, forward strand.
ATTGGAACAATTGTCGGATCATTATAAGTTAATCAATACAAGTTCAATTGAAGATAACATTGATGTCATATAACGGTGGTATATGCATTTAAAAATTATTATTATTGACCTGATAATAGAAGACATATGTAAAAATGATTGATCCCGATTGAGTGAACCTACTCAAACCTAGATGGGTGATATGTACTAATAGCTCGAATACTAGATAGTGGTCGCCCTTCCCCCAATGATCGTGGTAGCACGTCTCCAATCTAACAAGTGGTCATGTACATCGACTGTATGTATGTGTGTGTGTGTGTGTGTGTTTGCGTGTGTGTGTGCGTACGTTCGTATGCTATTGCATTGCTGACAAACGACAGCATAAATGTTCTCATTGAACTTGTGAAAACAAGCGCCACCGCATCACCATCACAAGCATCTACATTGAGGACCAATCAAACCCTCGACGACTATTTAAATAGGTGCCATTTTCTACATCTAAGTCATTTGTTAAACTCAATACCTTATTCAAACATACTGAATACTGATTATTGACTTTCCATATTTTTTCTCCCTCTCTCATCTTTGATCAGATTTCTCAGCTGCCATGTCCGCCATCACCAATTTAGAATCGAATGCTGGTCTCTTGGCCAAGTACATGTCCTTGCGACAACCGGACAACATGGTTCAAGCCATGTATGTATGGATCGATGGTCAACAAGGTCTCCGTGCAAAGACCCGAACACTTCGATTTGTTCCAAAGTCACCGACCGAACTGCCAATTTGGAACTTTGACGGCAGTTCCACTTATCAAGCTGAGGGTGGTAATGCCGACGTGTATTTGTTACCCGTTCAAATCTATAATGATCCATTCCGTGGTGGCAATAATAAATTGGTTCTTTGTGAAACAATCTCATATGAGAAGAAGCCGACTGAATCAAACACCCGTCATTCATGCAATTTGGTCATGGATTTGGCTGCCGATCAAGAACCATGGTTCGGCATTGAACAAGAGTATTCACTTTTAGATGGAGCTGACCGAAACAAGCCACTCGGCTGGCCAACTGGTGGCTTTCCAGGACCACAAGGTCCATATTATTGTGGCGTGGGAGCAAATCGAGTATTTGGTCGTGATGTTGTTGAAGCACATTATCGTGCTTGCTTGTATGCCGGTGTCAATATTGCTGGTGAAAATGCTGAAGTGATGCCGTCTCAATGGGAGTATCAAGTTAGTAATCTTGCTATTAGCAATAACATTACATTTATTAATAATAACATTTTAAACATAGGTTGGACCATGCAAAGGTATCAACATTGGTGACGATATGTGGATGTCACGATTCCTCTTATATCGAGTGGCTGAAGATTTCCACATTGGTGTTACTTTTGATCCAAAATTGATTCCAGGCGATTGGAATGGTGCTGGTGCACACACCAACTTCAGTACAAAGGCAATGCGAGAAAAGGGCGGCTTGGCTGAGATCGAAGCAGCAATGGGCAAATTGGAGAAGAATCACTTGAAACACATCAGTAAATATGATCCATCTGGTGGCTCGGACAATGCCCGCCGATTGACTGGCAAACATGAGACATCTTCGATGGAGAGGTTTAGTTATGGTGTAGCAAACCGTGGCGCTAGTGTTCGTATCCCACGTCAAGTTGCTGATGATGGTTATGGATACCTTGAAGATCGTCGACCAGCTTCTAACATGGACCCTTACGTTGTATGTGAACAATTGGTTCGAACCATCTGTCTTAACGAATAGACGCATCATACAATTTGTTCGCTCTATTGGGGACTCTCATCATCATAGTTCCACCGTAGTCGTCTAAATCACTATTTTCATCATCGTGCCGGTTAATTTGACCTATTATATTCATATATTCTCGACCAAACCAAACACCGATCTAACTTTGATTGCGACTGAACAAATTTATTGACCCGTCCCTTGCTATCTATTGTCGAGTTATCAACCATACTTAACAATACATGTTGCTAGTACTCATGTTTGACATTTATGTTTTCCATTGATCAGATGCTAAAAATTTGGTATCTTCAACATTGCTAACTTATAATCGCGGATTGAATAAATGGGAAAAATATTTTAATAAATATAAATATCAATTCAGTCGTGTGTACATTTGAAAAAGTAGAAAATAAAAAATATAATAATAGTAGATACATAAAATTTATTTTGTTTAAATTGAGATTCAAATTTATCAAATTCACTTTTGTTTTATGTGTGGTAGTGGTGACGTAAATCAAATTTACAATTAGATGAAATGCTCATCCATAGTTATAACGGGTATCCCTTTTTAGAACAGATTACGCTGAAAAAATTTGATAAAAATAACATTTTATCAGATGATGCCGATACCACAATAATGATTTAGGACAACGAGAATGTTTCAAATTTGTAGATCTCGCTATCAATGTAGCGCCACCTGATGATGTGTTGTGACAACTCGAAACATCCTCGTCACATAAAACAGTATATTATCATAATCATTCAACGACAATTTTAAATAATAAAATCTAAAATTGAAACATATTGCACACTAAATCCCCAATTATTGTAAATTCTAAACCATTTATTAACACACCAATTTTTATTCAATAGCCAAACTTTGGAATGAAATTTTAGTTACACTTTTTGTATATACTTGATCTCGCCGTTACTTGGTTGCAATAACGTTGCTAATGTAATTTCCGTTTGATGAGTCGCTGAGATTTAGTGTTAATAACAAAGTCATTAGTAAAGCGGCTCCTTTGATGCATTACCTATTGTGGCCATTACATTAGTCAGTCGTGTCATTCGACTTGTAACATTAAGAACAACCATACAACACTCAAATCAACCAAACGATTGTGTATAGATCAACTTGTGAAATGGTGGCAAAAAAGCGCAATTTCGAATATGAATATGAATTTGATCCAGTGGATGCACGTTCACCTGAATATTATTTCGTAAAATATTTCAATGTGTTAGTATGTCTTGCATATTTGCTCTCATCCATTTGGATCTATTTCTTCATATTCATTCAAGCTGATTGGGAACGGAACGCAAATGAGGCTGACATATCGGCTTGGACAGCAGTTGGAACATGGACTTGGTGGAATGTGTCTATTGTTACTGTTGCCGACATTGTGGTCATTGCACTACTTTGGACCGCAGTTTGGAGTGACAAATCCGGCACTTTACTATGTGTCCTAGCCGGATTGGCATACGTTTACTCACTTTATGGCATCGTCAGTGTTTATCTACGTGGAAGTATCGTATGTTTTGTATTGCCGTTCGTTATTGCCACCTGTTCTGTAATCCAGTTCCTTATGCAACGACATGAAAACGAAGAGTTTGAAGTCACTCGTGGCCTTCGTTTACGTGAACGGAATCGTCCAACAATGGAACATTTTATACAAGAATAATCGTATAAAGAAAAAACAGTTCACACGTCATACCACTTGCGTTCATTCATTCATTCATTTTTATGATTAATTCATATGATAATACATTTGTAAAGTATTAAAAATATTAGGTAACTAATTAATTTATTGATCTTGATTTTTTAAATTGTAAACGAATGCCTATTTGATGGGTTAGTGCAATAGAAATTTGTCCACAAATTAACGGTATTAACCAAGGAGAATATCCGCCTTTAGTCATTATAGAACTGGAACCAAACATTCCATAAAGAAACATGAGCCAAGTATAACACCATATGATCCAATATCGATCGACCAAGGCAGCATAGATTGCCAAAATGTTAATTATATTGTTGATCAATTGAAACGTAATGATTGACCATTCCCAAATATGTCGAGATAAATCACTTTTGCTATACAATTTACCTATTTGAAATGTGTATAAGTTAATTATTTACAAATTATTAAACAAAAACCAAACCTTGAATAGGAAATCCAAGTTCCATCTGTTTACTAGTCATAGCCATGTATATACTGCTCCATATAGTACAGCATATGTTGATCAAAGCAAATATGATGAATAATGTTTTAGTATAACCAATTCGAGTGCTTTGTTGCGATCTTCTAGTACGAGAATAGCCGCTAAAGTCAGAATATGTATTGGTTCCGGACCGATTTTGTAGTTTCCGATCAATGTAATAATCTCTATATGGAATGTAATGTTGACTTTCATCATCTGTACTCAATGAAATATCATTATGTTGATTTATTCTTCTTTGAAATGAATGTTTTTTCTGTATAGAATCGTTACATGTTTGATGTTCGTTCATCAAATAGTTTTGTATTTCATGATTAGATGTATGTGGTTCATTGTGGTTCGAGAATTGATTATTTTCTTTATTTGATCTCTTTATTGTGGTTGTTGATATATTTGAAAAATTTGTATTTTGTAAGTTTTTATTTCTTGACTGATCATGTGAATGAGATAAAGTTTGGTTTGTTCTTGGCGAATTGGTTCCATTACGTCGATTGGCACCATTCTCCAAAGCATCCTTATTTGGTGTTTTATCTTGTCGCAATTTTTGATTTATTTCAAAGTTTGTTGAACAATATTGATTTTGACTTGGATCCTCATAACCAATATATGTTTCTTTAGAACTGACACTACTGTTTCTTTTCTTTTGTGATTTTATGGGAAATGAAAGTTGAGCATAATCGACATTAACTTGATTTGAACCATTTTGTTTGCTATTTTTAAATGCATTCGATGAATGAACGTTTGTTTGAGTATCACTATTTAATTTGGTTGGTCCATTAGGAACATACTCTTGTAAAACTTGCGTCTCTTCAGCAAAGTTGGGTATACGAAGACTATGAAATGAACCTTTTCTAGATAAACCATTGTAATTGGTACGTGAACCGAACGATGATTGTCGAAACAATGAACGAGAACCACGACGATTACCACGCGTACCATTTGGCACATTTCCATTCACTAATCCATCGCTGAAGTCACCATTTTCATTCAATTGATTGAGATATGTTAGGCTCAACCGTCGCCATCCATTTGCATCGTAGGGAATAAAATCTTTGGCTAAAACTTGACCCATCACCTAAATAAAAAGGAATAAATTTAGTGATTAGTTTAAATCAAAGGATAGTTTCTATTCACATATAAACAAGCAATACAAAAATGATGGATTGCAATAAAACTAGTGTGTTTAGATAAATCTACCAATTTTATCAATTGTTTCTATGGAATTCAACTTTGCTTATCAGCTTATTGAGCATATAACAACGGTTATAATGAAACATTTTAAATGATTTCCTCTTAAGAAACATGAAACTCATACTTTCTTTATTACATATTAATCAATTTAACACAAATATGTTTCACCGGAAATTAGGTCAAAAAACAAGAAAGTTTTCATAAATTTTAATCATCTCTGCATAAACAAAACTTGTCCTATTTAATTGGTTACCAAAGAAGTTTCAGGTTTAGATCAATTTGTTCAAACAAAATTAATAAATAGAACTTAATTTGTTTGTCGAAACTTTGAGTTCGAGTTCATCATCATATAAATATAACTAGATTTAAATTTGAATCAAATTTTGAAAAAAAATTGAAAGCTCATTTGTTTAACGATGAAACAATTAAAAGTCGGTTCTAAACCAGAGGCAAACAGCGATTCTGTAGTTGATAGTGAAACCACAATCGAGCAACTACTTTTGCGATGTCGTCTTTGCCTTATAGACAAAAATATGCCACTTTCTCGTATGTGCAATTGTAGCAAAGTTCCATTCGTTCATGATGATTGTCTTCAAGCTTACATTTTGGAAACTAATAAAAAAGTTTGTGAAATATGTGAACAACCATTCAAAATGAAATCTTTTCCTAAAGAAGCATCTGGAAAGCAAATGTCTACTAGTTCTACCAAGAAAAAGGAAAAAATTTTCCTTTTCTTTTCATCGTTTGTTGATCGTGCTATTTTGATTCTCACAATATGGATTGCATGTGTTCATTTAAACCCATGGACCAGTTGGTTTGATATATTAATTGGAAATTATCTGCTGCTCTATGCAGTGGTATATCTGATATTTGTTATAACCATTGGCAATTTACGATGCAAACAATTATACCATTATTTGACGACACCACAACAAACATAAACATACAAATATTGGTATGCTTAAATTTATTAAAAAAAAATCTAAAGAAAAGTTGTTGTCAAATATAAATGAACTCTATTTTGAATACGTTTCCTTGTTTAATGATAAATAAAGATATTGCTAGGAGACAATCATTGATATTGACGCCTAACAACAATGTCAATGAAATTGTTTAGTGTCTCACCAAATTACTTATCCACAATTTATTACCTCGTTTTTAAGATTGAATATGATGCAAAATGACAGAACGGTCAGAAGAATCAAGCAATGATAGCAATGGCGAAGTTCGTTGTCGAAAAATGTTTCGAAAGAAGCGTCGAACGGCACGAATTGCGTTCAAAGTAACAATGTGCATTTGTTCGATTTCAACATGTGCCACCATTCTATGGTTGGCTCTCTACATGCGTAACCAAATATTCAACTTTAACGAGATATCATCTAATCAACTCGACCATAATCAAGCGGTGGATGAAGCCGAATTTGGCTATTTCGGTCCACAAGCAGAGAATCTATGGCGCGCCTTTCTAATCTCCAATCTTGGTTTATCCTTTCTCGTTTCCCTATATATTCCGTTGGGTGTATTATTTGAACATTATTATCCGGTCATATTGTATGGTGCATTAATGTTTGCCGAATCAATTCTTTCGATTGGTAATCAATACATGTCGGTACCGTATTATCTTGCGTCGGCAATGTTCTTCACCACCGGATTAGTCGCTCATTTGTTTGTACATTTTCTTCGTGTTGACACTGTTGACGAAGTGATTGCATGGAAACAGTATCAAAATGAACAATGGCTGAAACGGACACATTCATTCTAAATGTGTTTCCCTCAAAAGCGATCGAAAACCACAATGGGGAAATCAGTGGAATTTATCTATTCGGTAAAAGTTGGTTGATCATAAGCGAATTATAAACGAAACCGACTTTTAAGTCTAAGATGATACTATGACGGCAACTTCATCTCAATTCATCAACAAGCTTGAACCGTGTTGTACATTCAGATTTTGTATATAGCAACAAAGATGCCACTAGCCAAGTTAATCTTGGCAATCGTTTCTGATTATATTTATTCAACTTGTCGTATGCATCGTAAGTGGAAAAATTGTTTCCACTATGGTTGTTTGTTATCAATGTATATATACTTATCATAACGGCAAACAACATTTAGCTTCAGTCACGGTCGCTTTATTCCGCAACATCATCCAATGGTTTCGGATACTGAACAAATTTATTCAATACTTTCTTTCTAATTTCAACTGAAATTGTTTGCATTCAACATTACATGCAATTCAATTGGATTATATATATATTATTATTCAATAAAAATAAATGGACATTTGTTTGTCATCCAATATTGCTATCCACGTTGTCTCATATAGAAGAATAATTGTGCAAACATGTTATGATCGAGCAACGGGCTAAATTTTAATAACATCAAACATTCTCCCCGTTCAAACGAATGAAATGTTTCAACAATTGAAACAACGTTTCCTTTCACAAACGGGTGAAGATGATACCAAACTTAATACGAAAGAAATTGATCTCATTCGAGAAACGTGGTCTCACCTTCGAAGTGATATCGCCGGATTCAAAACATTTGGAGCGGATCTCTTTATTGTGTAAGTCGATTTATCTTTATTTACTTATTTATTTATTTATATTCTGTTCTATCTCTGTTTAGCTTCTTTCAACACTATCCAGACTATCAGAAACAATTTAAATCCTTTAAGGATGTTCCCATCAGCTTTTCGACCGTTTCAATGCAAACAATGAGATATAACAAGAAGCTTTTGGCTCATGGAACCTATGTTATGTACACATTAAGTATGATTGTTGATAATCTTACAAATCCAGAAACATTGGATCAAATGTTGAAACGTTTTGCGAGAAACCATTATCGTCGTCGAATACAAATCACAGCATTTGAACGTTTGCGAGACATATTTATCGTTCAATTGGCCGAACGTTTGGGACCGGAACTATTTGGAAAGAAGGCAACTATTGCGTGGCGGAAAGTGTTCGATTACATATTGAACGCGCTCGACCGTGAGTTCAACATGCTCGAAATAGATGTACAAAAACGTAGTAGCTACTATCAACTAAACGCAAAACATCGATCAGTTCGTAACAATATGTTGAAGCAAAGGTTGAATTCAATTACACAGAACGATCAGTTGTCGGTTGAATTCAATTTAAATCGTTTGGGTGTACTCAATCAACCCATACGTTCTTCGGGAAATGTTTCAATGACAAGTTCCACAAGTAATCTATCTACAGACAAGAATGGAAAAGAGACAAAACAAAAAACGAATCGGTTTACAAAGAAATCGTTTGCCTTTATATTTAAACCATTCAAACTTGTAAAAAAATCTATTCAACTTTCAAATTAATGTTTTGTGTATATATTATATATCAATACATTTTCATAAAATATAACCCATAATTCACAATCATTTATTACTATTATAAAGCTTCTCAAACCAAATTAATGGTGTTAATTAAAGCATTAGATTTCATTGAATCAATCAGTTGCTAAGTGGCAGATGTACTAATGTTCAATGGAAATGCTAGTCGAAATATGTTGGCGCGTTCTTTTAGTAAAATGCACGTAATTTGAAAGTGTCACTTTGAATCGTGCCACCAAATGGAAGCCTTTTGTTAAGGCAGAAGAAATTTTTGGAAAATGGCCAAAACTAGCAATGCAGATAGGTCTACGACAATGATACTGTTTATTCAATGGCCCTGATTATAACATTGGCTGCTTAAATGTGAACATCGTCATTAAACGATTGGCGAAAAAACCCGAACATATGCTTGTTTAGCTTGAATTGTGTAGAGTGCAATATGGTTATAGTCTAATAATAGTGTTCCATGCACGTATCAAATGGAGGAACATAGCGATCATAATCGAAAACAATGAAAATGAATACGTATCATTTCCTTACCTTGTATTGATTATTGAAAACTATTTCCCCGAAAATTAGTCATTGAAGTGAACATTGTTGTCTTCCGAAAATAAGAAATGGATTCAAACAAAGAAATGTCATCATTTTCTCCGAATGAGTTAACCATTCTACAAAAAGTATGGTATAACATTACACGTACACAATCGAATGTGTTTGGTACCAATTTGTTTCTCCGGTAAGTGTCCATTCTAATTTAAAATTTGTCAATCAATAAAAATCGATTCTTGTTTCAAATGTATAGATTATTTGAGTTACATTCAAATTATTTGCCAATGTTTGGATTTCCAACCACCACGTGTCTGAAAGATGAAACATTTCGTGGTTGTGCTAAATTAGCTGCACACGGAGCCAATGTGATGTATGCCTTAAATATGGTTTTCGACAATCTTGACGATCTTGAAATGGTGGATGAGTTGTTGTCCAAATTGGTCCATTCTCACGTGCGAAGAGGAATCGAGCCACAAATGTTTGATGACATTGTACAACCATTTGCTGACGTTATGGATGGCATTCGAAGCCAATTTGATTCGAACGAGGTCGAAATAATCGAGAGAGCGTTCATGTTCGTGAAACAACGAATCCAACAATTGTATGAAGAGGTCGATGCCGCCGACTTGTTTGACGATGATAGTAGCCATTCTTCTATTGATGCTACAATCATCTGATGATTGTGACGACTTTCATACATCGAAAACAAAACACAAGGACAGTTCCTAATGTCCGTTCATTATTGGCGGACATTGATTTGAAACATGCATTTGAAACACTACATTTTTTTTTGTATCTGACATCATACACTTCCGAGCGGAAGATTTTAATCTATCTTGTTTTTTTTTTTTGGTAAATAGTATTTAGTGATCTGACGCATACATACATATAAACACTTTTGCTAATCTGATTATGTGCTCCATTTGTTTTTAGTTTCGGTTAAAACCTTATCGGACCTAGATTTATATTAGAATAAATTTCGGTTAATTCCATTAGCAATGGTTGATGAGAACAATATAGTAGTGCAACAATTTACGAGGACCAATCAAACATTGCACCCGCTGTGTTGAACGTTCATTCGTTTATGAATACAAATTCATTAACCTAAACCCAACAATGTTCTGTTTATATCTTATATAAGATTCTGTTTAATTTAATTCAATCTATCTAATTAACACAATTAAACGATATATCTTCATGTTACATTCCAATATATATTGTCGGTAGGTTCACAAATTAATTGAAAAGAAATTGATTTAGTCAAACGTGTAATTATAAAAACATTGACTAAAATTGTATACATTTCCAGTGGCCGTGTTTTCAAGTTAAGAACGATTGACTAATTAACTCATATAAAAAATCAAGTCTAATGGAAGTTTAAGCCAAAATTAGAGGACACAAGAGTACACTCGCTCACAGACACTAAAGACATAAACGTCTGTGTGTGTATGGATGAAGCAATCTATGTGTAACCATATCATCCTGTTCTGGTTGTATGGTAATTTCCAATGACAAAGGAAAACATAAGGCGCCACAATGACCTGAACTTATAAATATAGTTTAGAAGGCTATACCATCAAACAATGGCTCAAAAATGTGTATCCACATTGACCGGAACCGTCCTCTTTACCGTCATATGTGTATGACGACCTTCTCTAATGAATAACATTTCATACATACTTCTATTGTAAAAAATTGTTGTTATCTCTTATCGTTATATCAGTCAAACAATTCAATTCACATAACTCTCACTCGTTCTCCTTTTTAAATGGATATTTCAACCAAAAATGGTATATAAGTAGAACAATTTAACGATATCAAATGGCATAAACAAATATTGGTAAAACACAAATAGATTCAAGAATGAAATTTATGGTAAGTAGTTAAACGTTTTTTATTTATATATTTGTTTTCATATATTGAGATAACGATGAATTTTACTTTATTTCAATCAAAAACAGAACTTTTTTACTCTCTTCATATTGTTTGGTATCATGAGTCTAGCATTAGCTGGTGGTAAACATGGAGGATATGGCGGACATGGTGATAGAAAAGGATATCATGGCGGTAGCAGTGGATATAAATCGGGAAAAGGAAGTCATGGTTATAGCCGTGGTTATGGGGGAAAAAGATTTTGATTTTAATTGAATAATATCATTTAACATTCAACCTATCTCATAATTATTACTATTCCCTATCAATATCAATATTGATGATGCAAATAAATGATGGAATAAAATATTTTCTATACTCTGTGTACCTTTTGATTTATATTCTGAACATTTTTTTTCATCGATGGTCAAAGAAAGGCCTTGGCAACAAGAACACTACATGATCACTATGTAATCGATGTTAGTCGTAAACAATGCAATACATTAGAATGTTCAATGGAAAGTTTGTCATCAATAATCTCGTAACAATGATTACATTTCGTTTCATGTACTTCAATTGCATGTTGCATCCGATTGTTTTTATGATATACATCAAAAATCTGACGATTGTATACATTGCAAATGAACTATTCCAATTTAAAAGGCAATTGATGATTACCGTACAAAAAAATACTGGAATCAAATGCATGCTGCAATAAACATTGGGACGTGTTTTAATTTTATCCAATTAATGTTTATCCTTGTCGGCTTGTTGATGACCACTTTCACTAGAAGAAACAATAATAGTACTTCATGCTTCGATTGAAGGCAAAGGCAAAGGCAATGGCAATGGCATTGTGCTATTACTCTCACTCTTTTTTTTCGAGATCTTCACAAGGCGATCATCTCCAAATGACCACCCATTTAGTATACATACATTCTTGAGAAAATTGTTAGATACTTACCGTTGTTGATCACGTGTAATGAGGTGGGGCCTACTAATAACAATCTATTATTATTATTATTAGAAATAAATAATTCTTCTGTAAAAATGAAAAAAAAATTGATTTTCTCCAATGTCTCGACGGAAATATACACACACACAATAAGGCTAGTATAATGTCCACCATTCAATTGAATGATCCATGATTTTAGTATAAAATGGCTGGTTGCAATTTGATGAAAGTCAGTTCAAACAATTGAAACAAACTCATAACAAAAATGAAGCTTTCGGTAAGATTGATTGAAATATGATTGAAATATCCCATTGACTAAATTTATTTACTTCATGCAAATATTCTATTCTTTATCTCAAAATCGGCAGTTCATCTTACTTCTATTGGCTGCAGTTCTCTCGTTGACTTGTGCAATGGGATATGGTGGCGGCGGTTATCGACGCGGAGGACATGGCGGCGGTGGCGGCGGTTATCGTCGTGGCGGTCATGGCGGCGGTGGTGGATACCGAAGAGGAGGCCATGGTGGTGGTGGTGGTGGATACCGACGAGGTGGCCATGGTGGATTCGGCGGCGGACATGGCCGACGACATGGTGGTGGTGGCTATGGCAAACATGGTTAAGTCAATGAGAATGTCCATATTTTATAATTACGATCAAAATCAATTACACATTAAACATTAATCAACTTACATTATATTGATTCATTCATACCGGAAACGGACTAATATATTGAAATATTCTTTTAAAACATGGGTGATTAGGTCAAACTTAAATCGGTTCTTTTCAATTGATCAATATTTTTTATTAAACACAAATAAGTAAATTCTATAAGAGTGATTAGCAATTGAATATGTCATCGGAGTTATTGGAAATTATGCTCTCTCTCTCTCTCTCTCTCTCTCTCTCTCTCTCTCTCTCTCTCTCTCTCTCTCTCTCTCTCTCTCTCTCTCTCTCTTTCTCTCCTATCTACATATTGCATAGAACGTTTTCTCATTCTCTTTTGGTTTAGAAAACTTTCATCGACATAGAATAAAATTGATCTTAAATCCTGTAGAACAATGTATAATAATTGTATAGAACATGACCGATTCTATATGAAAATTGTTATGGTTAATTGCATTTTGAATAGAGAAAATCAGGCAACAAGTTGCCAATTAAATTCGAATAACGTTATTTTTTATTTGTTAATTGGCGCCACTTTTATAATTAATGCATACACTCGAATACTCAACTAATGATCAATTAAAATAAATCTTTTAAAGTCCTCTTGAAAACAAAGTAAATGTTACTAAATTTTTAAATATTCTCTCGATTGCCAGAATTTCTAATATGTTCGATTTCATTTTTTTGGCTATAAAAGGTTGCAAACCAATGCTTATGAATCCATTATAGATCGAGAATTCAACGAATAAACAGTGAATAGAAAACAATAAAAGAGAATATGAATCAATTCTTAGTTTTGTTCATTGTTTTAGTGGCTATTTCAACTACTAAGTTGAAATTACCAGTATCGGCTTCTTATGGTGAGTTGAACAATGATCGAACAATTGATCAATAAATAATCATTCCATTATTTTTGGGTCTCAGGTGGCGAAAGCAGTGGAATTCAATTGCTTATGATGACAGGTATGTTTGATTAGTAAATACATGAACACAAACTAACCATTTATTTGCAAACATCACTTAGGTAAACCAAAAGAACGAAACATGTAAGTACCAAAATGAACAAATGTTTCAAATGTCCACTACATTTCATACATTGTCCAATAGGCTACTACTTGGTAAGCCTTGTTCTGGCATTCCAACTCTACTTAAAACGGGAAAGAAGAGCAAAGACTTGTAAGTAATTGATTCATATTATTAAATATATGCCTCTTGTTGGTTGCTGCTTTTTTTGTTGTTTGTTTGTTGGGTATCTGGTCTGGTTTTCAAAGAATGTGATTAATGTTTGCAATGGTCTTTGTTTGCTCACAGAATTATGATCCAAAATAGTTGTCAACCGGCAATGCCTGCAATGATGGTGCCGGAAACCTATGGTGGTGGCTATGGACCAAAGGATGGAATGAGTTATGACGACCAGAATATGTATCGAAAATGAGACTATAATTCATTTGATATTAATTACATACTTGTGCAACAAAATTACAAAACAAACTTACAAAACTAACAAACAACTAACAAACACACACAAAGACATACACATTTGTATATGTTAGATGGCAACGTCCGACTGGTTTTCGTACAAATTCCAATTTACACATCTAACATTAATTGCCATGAAAGTTATTATCTTGAATTCAATGCAATAACTACCATTTGCTGACCTTTCCTACCTAATGTAGTGAATCTGCTTACATTCAACATCATAAAATCTGCTCAATTTGCATTTACTTTACGCTTGAAATACGGCATTGTACATTTGAGTTTCTTTCTTTTGTACTGTGTACACCAAGAAACACCAAACAAAATCATTACAATAAATAAACACACACATACACACACATACATCCACAACAAATAAATAAATTAATTAAATCAAATAATTGATTAAAATAATAAACTCAGCTGACATTGAACACCCAAAACTTGCCAATTAAGTGAATTAAACCCAATGTGGTTATGTAAATGGTACACCACGATTCTTCTCCAATCATTATAAATGATTCCGCCACCAACATGCTGAGTATTGTCAAATTAAACTTGTCTAATCCTCATTGTATGAGGACCAAACAATAATAAATAGAATCGATCAGTTTGCTTCCAGTATAGTCGTTCAACAAACAGGTTCTTAAACTGGTAAAATACTATTCCAATCAATACCAATTCATGTGAAGATTTGTTTTCACTTTTTTAAAAATTAGTACACATAACTAATGACACATTTGTCTCTTTCTTTACTCGATAAATCAATTTTAAAACTAACTTGAACCAAGAATGACCTATTGTACTATATTTTAGTCGATTCAAATCGTTCGTTCGATTATAAAGCTTATTATATGTATTTTAAGTTTTAAGGCAACGCTACATGAGAATTATGATTCATTTGTGTGTATGTATAGCTCGACATAGGAGCACCATCATTTGTTTCAAGTTGGACCAAAACAATACAAAAATGTTGAGTCAACTTGTAGTAAATATGGTTCAAAGGCGACTTTTGGCAATTTTTATTGGTGCATTTAGTTTATTGATTTATGATAGTTCTTTATCTAATGCTTTCACCATTCGCTTATTGAAAATACCCGGCAGCAAATTTTATCATTTTGGAGTTCGATATCGTCGCAATATTGGTAAATTGTACACCTTATTATTTTCCATTTTCTTAATTTAGTTGTAAATCTTTTAAGACATGGAATTACCTTTTAATAAAAAAGCATGGCCATCTTCAAACATTAATTCAAGCAAACAAATAAATGAAAATCGAACTTCACCAGAAGAATCAAATGGAGAGCAAACTAAAGAATATAATAAAAATGTGTTGTCAACATATTTGGAAACAAATAGTGTTAATGGACAAACCAAAAATGAAACCAAAAACGAGATTAGTTTATCATCATCGAAACACGGTCCAGAGAAATTGTTTAATGCTGATAAACCTGAAACAACAAACCATTTAGAACAATGGAAAGTTGACGACATCAAATCAATGCAACACATTCCCGGCAATCAAATGAATGACATCAATTTGCCTAATGAACACTTATCGTTATCACATACGCAGAAGCACGTCTCTTTAGATGAGGGTCAATTGTCGGTGCAAATAAATAATCAGCGAAGCATGTTTGTGCCAGTAACACATGAGACAAAATTGTCTACGGCAAATGGCAAAAAATCGCTATCTACACCGAAAATTACGGAAAAACACTTTACATTGTCGCATTCGAATCAACACAAAATAGAACCCTATGAACCGATTTCTCATTTGAAATCAAATACAATTAACATAGATCATACAAATTCAAAACAATTGGACAATACTTTTCATATAAATGAGAATCAATTTGATCGAACAAACAAATGTAATCACAAACAAATAACCAAGGTAGCTCCAAACCCATCAAAAGTGAATGATCATTTTGTTTCATGGCAAACATCAGAATCGAATTTTGGCAGACAGGCCGTCGTATCGAATCCAACAGTCAAATCTGACGTACACAAATTTCCAAGAATTCACGATTTTAGATCAATATATGATGAGGATGATGATGATGATTATTCGTTTCCGTCGTTACCTGACTATCCATATTGGACAACAAAAAATCTATTTTCAAAAATTTTTCCTTATTCGAACAATAATGGCAACATGTGGCAAGAGGCCTCACAAGAACATTTCATACCAACTTGGATCAATCCTGTCCAATTCAATCGGCCAAATATGCCATTATTACACCAGGAACCATATGAAATTGGAATGTATGGAATGGATCACAGTTTGCCAAGTTACGAACCAAATTCTCCTTTTCCTGCTCGAAAGCCGCTATTCAACTTATACGCTAGTCCACATTCGATGCCATGTTGTTGGCCATTTTGCCATTGCCGTCATGGAAAAAGACAAGATTGATCCACGCCAATGCAACGTTTCCCACTTAATTCGTATCTATGTTTACCAGAATGTATTTGAGAATTTCCAACATTCCTGTTTGTCGGGCCGCAACCAATTATGGCTAATAGACTTTTAATTGTTGACTGATTCAATGAGACGTCACCTTGACGCTATAGAAGGACATTCACCATCTTACATTGACTTTGGGTCATTGAATTGTTTATTTACTAAATGATTTGATTTTATGATGTCGAGGTTAGGGAAAACAATTTTCATATAATATTGATGTTTTTATTATTCCTAATTATTTTCACCTATAGTAACCAATCTGGTCAACCATATTGTTCAATTCAATTCTTCAGTTATATACAAACATAATTAATCTATCGATTTTTTGTGTAGCATTAAAACGTATGGAACCAATTTAAGATATTGACTTGAACTTGTCTTCTCCTTCGATTTACATTATTATTCGTACAATTTTCAATATGGCCTCAATGCCATCAAAAGACTACCTGCTGCTGCAGCTTTTAGTGATATATATATATATAATAAAGTGCCTTATACATTGGATGCATTGGGGCTAGTGGCATCAAATATAAATGTTATATAGAATTTGATGACAGACTGGTACATTTGGCAATTCCATTTGGAACATTTGATCCAACCAGTGTACGTGTCATTGCCAACTGTGCACTCATTGGCCAATATCTATAGATGCAATCGTTGTCGTTGTCGTTGTCGTCGTTGTTCCTATCTCACCTAGACGGTGGCATAGAATTGCGGGCGGCACCAATTTGAATACCTCAATTGGTAACGACAATTACAACGACAACAGCAGCGTAATGTTCACCAGTTCTACATGTGTCCCTTGGTTGTAGCGGTGGTGATGGTGGTGGTGGTGGTAAAAGTTGGTGATGACGGTGTCCTTGGGTACCACAATTGCTACTGAAAACAGTTCTCAATGAAATGTATATGGACGTTATTCTATATAAGCGGACATTGAACCGGTATTGCCAATTCTATATAGATGATGAACAGTGGCGCATTTGTGCATTAGTTCTTCATATGCATTAACAGGCATTGAGTACAGAATTGCATTGGCCACAGTTAACCTAAGGAACACTGGTCCCTTATTCTGTGGTAAGCCGCTTCACTATGCCCCGACACATATTGTACAGTAGAGTATTACAATGGATTGCGTCCTACATTGGTGGTGTCTCCCCATATACATCTCTCTCTCTCACTCTGGTATAGTGTTGTGCTAATGTTTTCGGCAATGTATGAGTATGAAAGTATATGAGTATCAATGTGTGGCATAGTATGAGTAGAATGATGTGTGTGTGTGTGCACGATTGCGCCATTCCCGTTTGCTTCATGGCCACAAGGCGTCTGCCCGTCTCAATGTCCCCCACACTAAATGTATCTTCCTCTCCCTCTCTATCGTTTTTTCCATTGTTATTTCCCGTTCGGTTTTGCCATGTTTCATATGGAATATACTCGCATTATTATTATTACTATTATTGGAGTCAATGTGTCAATTGGAATCATGGAACGAATACGCTCACCTGGATGCCACTACCCAATAGAAGCGGCCCACTCGACCCGCCATCACTAAATTTGATATTTCAGCATTGTTGTTGTCACTGTCGTGTGTATGTGTGTGTGTGTGTGTGTGTGTGTGTGTGTGTACACATCCATGTACAACAGCAACACCACACCTGAATGAATCGATTGAAAACTTGAAATTTAAATCAGCACAATCAATTGTATTTGGCAATGCCAAGTGATGTGTACATTCCCGGTGGACTTGCATACATCCCATCCGATATGTTGTCCCGTTATAACCATTGGACCCAAACACATCGAATCTCTATTCATATACTCTAGCGGTATCTTACGTTCATGCAGGATCCAATTGCCAACACACACACGCACACAACAAGAATGATGTTTAAATGTTTGCCTGTCCATTGAGTGTATAAGCCAAGTTGATCAGGTTGAACAACACCTTCCCCTTGGAAGATTTGGATCAGCGAGCAATGGAACGACGTGAAGCCATCTCCAAGTCCCATGGAAGATGTGAAATAAAGAGAGAGCAGCCGCCATCGGGCCCATATCATAATCGTGAATGTTCCCATTTGTGGCTGTGTACGGTCGTTGTCCATTTGTGCCACCACCAATAAACTATTTGGTCCATTCATCGTCTGTGGTCGCACGAGCCAAAAGCCAAAGTTTTACTCTACTACTACAAACTACCCCATACACTCGAATACAAATTCTCTTCCAGTTTGGAATTGAATCGCGTCGACTCTTAACGTTCCAATTGGTTCCCTTGGCCATAGTGTAACGGTACATTCTTTGGTCTCATAGATCGAGTCTTATTGCCGTCGCCGTCGTCGTCGTCGTTTGTTCCCGTTTCCTTTCTCTTGCTCTTTCTCACTCACAACGTTCGTCTCATCATTGACGTTTACCGTCTGCAATGTATTGGTGTGTTTTCACATAACCAAGAATCCAGTCCACCAATGAAAGACATTATTTCAACCAATCTTTCATTGGTGACCAATCAGCCATTCTCCCTCAATCAAAAATAGGTTTAACTTATTGTTGTTGACTATATCAACTAGGTCAACAGCTTGAACATTTGACGATTTGGGCCACGCGAATTGTGAATCTAAACCAATTGAAGAACTATCCAATATTATATTGGTAAGTGATTACCTTATGTTTCGTTTCTAATCAATTTAATTCAATCTCACATTTTTGGCATGTGTAAGTGCGTGTGTGTGTGCTATTCAGCAAATTTTTCCTTATATAAAATGGAAAATCCATTTGTTTAAAGTAGCATCGATTGTGTTCAACTTACATTTTAACAATTATTTATACATTTTCCCATATAATACTTGCTCGATTGGGTATTTATTGTATATAAAAATAAAAATAAATGTTATCCTCAGTTTCAAAATGATCGGTTCTTTATAATGCAAGCAACGTGATGCTGAACATATTGCGCCAATTCAATCAATTGTTGGCACTTGTTGTTAGCCAACTATCAACATCTCCACCCAATTCTCGATTGGACATGTCATTTTGTCTAATGCACATTGTACACACTAAACGAATGGTTCGAATGAATGGTTAGTTAGATGGTATGGTATTCATTGTGGATATATGCCTGCCTGCCTGCTTGCTTGCCTGTTTTGTGTATGTGTGTGTGTGTACGTTTTGGTCCCAAGTTCGTCCAAATCGATCAATCGATAATAAAGAGGAGCCTACTGAGCAATTTAAACAATACAACCAATATATATTGGCTTATTCTACATGCAAATATATCCTTCTTTCCTATACTCGGTACATTTACTTTTCCCTCCCCAATAGGGCATGTGGCACTTGTCCTAATTAACGAGTCCATTGAATTATGATTGTATTATACACCACATCGCCCCCCAAACAGTAGTTCACTTTGATTTGCCATACGAACGCCTGGTGTGTGTGTGTGTAAGAGCGGATAATAACATAAAATAAATGGTGAAACTCATTCACCAAATAACGATTGAATGGTCAATTAGAAAAGATTGACATTAATGAGATGCCATCGAACCAAGAAAGCTTAGGTGAGCATAAAAAAAAATATCAATCGAATAGCAAACCAGAAATGGATGAAATGTATTGGCCAATATATATAATCCAATTGTTGGTTTGCGCGTGTGTTGTAGCTTGGCACATTATAATGTTTGTTCGTTTTATTCTCGTTCGAGTACGTACCATGCCTCCAGTAACAGCGACAAACGAACGAATGAACACGAAAAAAAACGTTGGTAAAAAAAGAAAGCTAAACGACAACAAACATTCACTGGCAATTCGGGTCGAGACTGAACATTGCCAACATTAGCAAAGCAAGCCAATGAATACTTGCATTACTGTTAACGAGACTGTAATGTGGCATTCAACGAATGATGGTCTGATCTGATGTATGTGTGTGTGTGTGTGTGTGTGTGTGTGTGTGTGTGTGTGTGTGTGTGTGTGTGTGTGTGTGTGCTTATGTCACTGTTTTCATTTGTTCCTACTGTATTCCAAGGCAAAGTATGGCATCTTTTGTTGCCTTGTCACCGAGCCACGCGTCCACATGTATGCATACTTTTGTTGTATACGGCAATCATGTTAGAAGGAAAGTAAGACATAAGATGCATTAAACACGTAGATGAGTGCAAATTTGCCAACTTGAACACAAATGAACAAACGAACGGACGAGTCGTCGAATGAATACTTGTGACGAACTTGTTCACCATCAATGTATATGGAGGGCGTGAGGCAACATCGGCATAGTATTTTGGTGAGAGGAACCACAAACAACACACGGGTCGAATTTAGTGTACGCGTGTTGTATAGGAGCACGAGTTCAGTTCAACTGTGTGTGTGTACGAGCTTGGTTGATGATCTGACGATGTACGATGTACGATGTACGGCTGACAAGTCGAACACAAGATGTGATGCGGCAACAGTTTGGGTCTCATCGTTTGAGAACGAGTGTTTCTGGCAAGTGTAGTGTGTGTGTGTGTGTGTGTGTGTGTGTGTGTGTGTGTGTGAATGTAGAACACCCCCTTCTCCAATAAGCATGTGAATGGTTCGCATTGGCATTACTACCACTCTTTCAAGTGATTTTACACGCGTCGTGTGTCGCACCAACACAACTTGCCATACCTTGCACAATACGCAGGACAGAATATAATAATATTATAATAATAATAAAGTAGTATAAATGATGAAAACGATCAACGTCATCGTGAATGGGGAAGTGAATCCTATTATAAACTGAAAACAACCAATCAACTAAGGAAGGAAACGACACAGCAACACAACAAGTCGCTATAGTCTTCCAAAAAATCAGTAGAACTTAAAGCTTTTTTTTGTTCATTCGTTTGCATCTAACTGTTGATGTGTTTGAATATAAGTGCATGTGTGTGTGTGTGTGTGTGTGTGTGTGTGTTTGTACTCATAGATCGATGCGAAATAACATGAAACTGAACCATATCAATTCAAACAGAAGGGAAAAAATGAATGAATGAATGAATGAATGAGTGAGCCATAGTTAGTTTATTTGAGGTGAGGTGATTTGTGTATTGGCAAGTGCGTACGATGATTCGATCATCACTTGATTGTTGTTCACATCACCAAACGAAATAGTGTGATTGTGTGTATTCTTCATTGATGTAAGTCATTCACGTATTTCATTCATTGCATTGTGCCACATTCCACATTTAATCTTCGCCAGTATGGCCGTGCTCAAATAGTTCCAATACTCATGCTCGATTGGTGATCATTCATTTCATCGACTTTACCCCCCACATGACTCACATCAAACTCATTCATTTAGGCAAGTAAATTTCCTTCAATACATCACTCTCTCTCTCTCTCTCTCTCTCTCTCTCTCTCTCTCTCTCTCTCTCTCTCTCTCTCACTTTCGTACAATGATTGATCGTGGAACAAGCCCATGTCGTACCATTTACTTTTGTACATTAAAACAAAATTTGTTGTTCAATGTTTGGTCGTTGACAGTTAAAAACCCAAGTAGAGAAGCCAAATAGGTCCATAAGTTGGTCGGGAATTTATTAAAATGGAATGAAACCAATGGTTCATTCCATTGATCTCTGGTTACAATACTATCATCATCATGTCTCACTGACACTTTCCTTAATGGCGACCAATATTGGCCATTTCAAAAAGTGATAGCAATTACCCGATCGGAAAGTGTCGCTAATAATTAGCTGCTTATTAAGACAAACTGCAATTCTATGGGAAATGTGATCTTTTTATTATTTGGTTATGTCTCTAGGCAAAATACATATCATATACAAGCAAGTTTCTTGTTCTTTCCATATGTGGTTGACCTAAATTGAATTTTGTGTGAAAATTATATTTAAATTAAAACTAATGTTAAACTATATATCTAATTCAGGTTCATTGAATTTGCTTTTTATTATATTCATCATCTGTTAGCTGTAATATATCAAAGTAAATGGTTTGCTAAAATAACTATATACATAAACAAAAATTATATCACTGAAAAAGAAGTTATCAGCGGATATGACCAAAACGTCGGTTTAGAATTATCAGTTGCGTCAAAATATAATATGTTTAAATGCATAGAAAGAATACATACATTTGAGCCAATGTTTAATGGGAACACGAAGGGAACAATTTCAATGTAAATGATGGCACTGATTGGCACGCAAAGCACACACATATGGACGGGCACAAACACAAACATTCATAGTTGTCCATGTTTGATTGGATCGGTGCAATGGACACAACATGCAATGGAAACCAAAAACTTTAGCTTAACCGTGTGTTTGCATGTGTACTCTTCTACTGTTTTATTCACTCGATGCAAGATGGAGCCGGTCTCCATTCGTTACTTTCCAAAGGGGAGGACGCTTTTTGTTTGTATTCGGCGTGTGCTGGTGTCTCCGGTACCCTCAGATACATCACATTGCAAATATTGTCATATCCCTATATTACATCAATTATTCATTCAATCATGTGTGCACCAAATATTCATAATGTCCATTTTGTCCATTCCCTAGGAACGGAAAACGTCACGGAATATAATTCGTTCGAACCTTGTTGATCTGATTGCAATTGAACAGCTTTTTTATTAAGTTTTGAAAGTGTAAATTGGTTCAATTGTGGATCAAAGGAATGAAAGCGTAAGACAAGTATCAAGATCACAAAACAGATACATGACCTTCATTCATTGAGACCTTATCAACGTCATTGAATGGTCATCTCATAATCCATCAATGTGTGGAGTCGTACTATTAATAACTTGTAATCATAATCATCGTCACGGAGAAGTCCCGTTTCTTCCGTATAGTGGTCGTCAAAACAACAACACGCCAACAAATCCCTAGTATCATATAACGTTAGTTGTCGTTGTTCTAACTCGACCGTTATTATCGTTCTTCTCATCTGCATCGGGCCAAAGTGAGCCGAAATTGAGATACTCATTTCTTTTTGATCCATCCATTTCGGCAATGCCCAGTGGATCTAACCGGTTCTGAGTATAGATGTCTTAATGTACTTGATCATTGGTGTTGTTGCTGTTGCTGTTGCTTGTTGCCCGCTTCTGGTCTCTTCATTTTCTGTGCGGATCAACTTGTCCTCCTGTTTGTCGTACACTTGATCGCCATCTTGTTCATGCTCCCATCATACAAGCCAGCACATATACTCATTTACTATGCTAATTAATAATTGATCAAAGCAAACTGACAAAAATCCCAAGCGAATTGGACAAAATAACACCAACAACCATCCTTATCCTCGTCCCTCTCATCATCTCATCACTTTGTCGTTTCATACAGAGACCTCAATACTGACGCAATCGACTGAAGTGAAGTGGACCGAACATATTGCAACCAAATATAAAAATATAGTGGCCATTTCGTTAACGAATTCGCCAATCGGCAACATCAACATCAACAACATCATCGTCATTCACATTCGAGCTTTTAGTTTAACGAAATTAGTTTCCGACGTGTCCTTGTGTGATTTTATCGTCAGAGCTAACAATTCGAAACGTTCCTTTTATGAAGTTTTTCTTTCTTTCTTTCTTTGTTAGACAAAATTAAAACTGAAAATAATTTGGAATGACAAATAATGGTTCGTGCCCAATTGTTTGCTCGATCGTCACCTAATTGTTTTGGACTAATTGGAAATTGCTTTGAAAATATTTTCATTCAATATTGAACCCTTGCAATCTTCTCTGACCAACATCATCCTTATTGTTCGTCTCTGTTTCACATCGATCTCATTGTGAATTGATTGATGACGAGCAAGTATTTAAATTTCCTTCAAGCAAAGTTTTTAGGAATATAAAACGGAATTACCTTTTCAACAAAGAAAAACAAACAAACAAATCAATTCAATTTATAGATAACCTGTATTTAAATGTTTTATGTATACGTTTACAACAATTTTATGAGTTCATTGAATCGTTTCAACTGGCATTAATTGGCAACCTGTACAATATCGCATCTACCTATTGTTTTGATCACAAATGGATCGGATCTGATCTGATCTATTACACATCGTTTTTGATTGTGCGTGTTTATTGTTTTTTTTAAAAACTCATTATTTGAAGTATATACAAACCATTGGTGTGTTTCAATCAAAAATTTAGGTGAAAACTTCTAGTAAATGAAATTTTCTTCAATTGAAAAAATCATTATTAGGTGCTGGTTTAACCGGATCACAACTACTAGAGCGAACAAAGTAAAATAACAACAATATTTTCAAACTTAACTTGAGTTTAAATCATTAATCTCTTCACTTATTGCTCATCTTATGATCGTAATTTGTTGTACAAGGTCAGCTTGAAAATTTGAGAAAAAACATTTCTTTGCCCGTACAAGTTCGTACATCGTCTCTTGTTCGGTTATCACATTCCCGGCTCGGTGCCTAATCTTCTAAATTCAGTTATATTGTGGGTTAATTACCGACACAAAATTTGTTCATATTTGAATTTAACTCTGCGCAACAACTCAATAACAAAATGATGATGTCCGGTCAACCGCCGGCAACCACTCGCTTCTCGGATAATTACGACCTCAAAGAAGAGCTTGGCAAGTAAGTAAATCATTTTAATTCTTTTTATAATTGTATATCACAATACAAACTATCAGTATAAATTTAAATGCAACTTTATTGACGACAGTTGCACTTCCGGACAATATGCTTAACGTCATTAACGGATAGGACATAAATGAATTCAATATCTTGACAAATTGATGAAACAAATCGATTTTAGTTGACTCGGCAACTACATTACTGTCAAATAAGTTAGAATGCAAGAATGCCGCACAATGAAGAATGATTGGAAAATTTAAATGTGAAATGGGCGAATTTAAATTATAAATAGATTCAATTGATTGAACTTGTACAAAATATGCTCGATCGAATGTTTTTGTTCAAGCATTTCATGTCGTCCATTCGAAATAGATAATCTCCGATAGACCTAAAAATAGAGCAATTCTACCAGAGCGAATCATACCAGGGAGAGAGAGAGAGAGAGAGAGAGAGAATGATGCCAATTGAGTTAGTACTCGTATTCTACAATTTTTTTCTATACCTACTTTGCATACTATTCTGACATTGCTTTGCCTTGTCTAATGTTTATTCATAAAACAAACGAGTTGTGATGCTGCTCGCTTTAATTCCTTTCAACCATATGGCGTTCGATTCGAGCCACGAATACGGTGTCGACGCTATCACCACACCAATTTAGCTACTGAACGACGTGCAATGGTGTTATTCAATCAACATGCCTACAACTAAATGTTGAGAATGTTGTACGTACATGTTGTCGACACTACATCATGCTCATACAGAATGTAATTGTTGCCCGTGTAGATCATTCGCTATACTCTCGAGAGTCGAATGTAAACCCCGACCAATCGGCCTCAACCGACCACTTCTGGTCGGGAACTTACACTTGGAACACAAGTATTGTCATCATCATTGTCAATGACCATTGTCCTATATATCGTTATATCGATCTTGAGCATCTTGCTCGTGCATCGTGTCTATGTTCTGTTGGTGCAAACCAACATTCTCACTGCACGTTCCATATCGACGGAATCGTTATTGGCGGTGTGTGATGAATATCATGATGACACTACTACCGCTGCTGCTGCCGCCGCCACCACCACAACCGTCGCCACCAGTATTGTAAAGGATGGTGACGAAAAGTTGGCACTAATCGACGCCAATCACCAAACACATAAACAAGAGCATGGTGAAGCATTGTCCTATCCACCGTTCAATGATGATGGACTGCTCTCCAATCTGTTCCACTTTATCGATCTCATACGGGCCGATCTATCGGCATTGCCCGGCGCCGCATATGGATCGTATGTACCACCAACATTCTTCTCAATTTTCGCATAATTCTTGTACATTTTTGGTTTTGGTTTCTTCCAACATTCTATACCAGCATATTATACATTAGATCATTCATTAATTCATTGTTATCTATTCAATGATTAAATAGGGGCGCCTTTTCAGTCGTTCGACGATGTGTACAGAAGACGACTCAATTGGAATTTGCTGCCAAGATTATCAATACTAAAAAACTATCATCCCGAGGTAAGCCACACTTTTGTTAAATGTTATTATAATAGCATATGTGAGTGACACACTGTTTGCCCAGCAGATTTTCAAAAACTCGAGAGAGAAGCGCGAATATGCCGCAAGCTAAACCATCCCAACATTGGTAAGTTATGATGCTGAACGCAAAATGAACGCTTTCTAACAATTTGCTTGCTTCATTGCATTATTGGCAGTTCGTCTTCACGACAGTATACAAGAGGAAGGTTATCATTATCTCATCTTTGATCTCGTCACCGGTGGCGAACTGTTTGAAGATATTGTCGCCCGAGAATATTACTCCGAAGCGGATGCATCCCATTGTATTCAACAGATATTGGAATCGGTGAATCACTGTCACATGAACAATGTCGTTCATCGTGATCTTAAGGTAATAAGCATCGTAAATTAGATTCTTTTAAACAATTTTTTTAATATATTTGTTTGTTTGTTTATCTTATAGCCGGAAAATTTGTTGCTCGCAAGTAAGGCCAAAGGTGCTGCTGTTAAATTGGCCGATTTCGGACTTGCCATTGAAGTTCAAGGCGACCAACAAGCTTGGTATGGTTTTGCCGGCACTCCTGGTTACCTTTCACCTGAGGTTCTTAAGAAGGATCCATACGGAAAGCCAGTCGATATTTGGGCATGTGGTACGTTGAAAACCATTTGAAAAAAATCTAATTCATGTCATTCTGATCATATATTTATTTTTATTAAATGTGTACACAGGCGTAATTCTATACATTCTCTTGGTGGGCTATCCGCCTTTTTGGGACGAAGATCAGCATCGTTTGTATGCTCAGATCAAAGCCGGTGCTTATGATGTATGTTTACATTTTGGTTTAACATTGTTGATCCCATGGAACTAATCTCTATAATACTCGACAATCACTAATATAGTACCCTTCGCCTGAGTGGGATACAGTGACACCTGAAGCAAAGAATTTGATCAATTCAATGCTTACTGTTAATCCAGCGAAACGAATCACAGCAGCCGAGGCATTGAAACATCCTTGGATCTGTCAACGAGAACGTGTTGCATCCACATTGCATCGCCAAGAGACTGTTGATTGCCTTAAAAAGTTCAACGCTCGCCGCAAGCTCAAGGGCGCTATACTGACCACCATGTTGGCAACACGTAACTTTTCCAGTAAGAGTGTGTCTCTTTCCAAAGCCTTAAATGGTTCATTGAAGCATGAATATTTGAACTTAATTGTACCTTCCTTTGATTGATAGGTCGATCAATAATTGCCAAAAAGGGTGATGGTTCCCAAGTTAAGGAATCGACCGATTCGTCGAACACCACACTTGAAGATGAGGACACCAAAGGTAAGCGATTGTTTGATATGATCTAAAATTGTCGAGTATCGATTCAGATCAACTGATCAGTGCTCGTTGCCGTGTGGTTGTGTGTTGACATTTCTTTTTTTGCCTTCCTTTTTTTCCATTCTATTTTCAACTTTGGCTTGCAAACTCAATATCATTGCCCTTGCCTATTGATTTGTTGTGTTTGCACGTGTTTCGCGTGCGAACCCTATCCATTTTGATCACCCAACCTCGCAAATCGCAAACCAATTCAATTCAATTCAATTCAATCAAAACATGTCATGTCAAAAAAATCAAATGTTGACAAATTGATTCATAAACAACTTCTAAAACAATGCTACCACAATTCTTCAACAGAATGTCTAGTGAATCAGCACGGAGTCGAACGAAGTCGAACCGTGATAATGGCCGACACTTCAGGTACTTTCAGATATGGTGTTTTTTGTCGTTGTTGTTGTTGTTATTACAACTTGTCTCGAACAAAGCAACTAATCGGATTAACTAATTATAATTTACTGGCAACTAATTTGTTGTATCTATAGATTATAGTAGTCCACCTAATCGTAGACATCTAAATGAAGAGTCGCTTTTATATCAATGCTTGGTCGTTCATATATAGTAAACGACCATGGTAGTATATGCTGAATAATACCTATAATTAACATGGCACGAACACAGTTCAGTAGACTTCAGTAGAATCCCAACGATCGAAAATATTTTGCTTGCTTAGACATTATTCTTTGTTCACCATAACCTGATTGATTTTTTTCTTTTCTTTTCTTCTTTTCCGTGCCTGTCATATCGCCAATATCACCTAACCTAACCTTCTAAAACAAACTGTGACTGTTCATCGTTTCGACTCTATTCAACTCGATACAATTATTCTATCTATCACTATACTATTCTCTAAAACAAAAACAAAAATCTCACAAACCGTAAACCACAATTTCATTGCACCATTCGTTCAGTTGCTCGTCTGTCGAATGGTGTCTATGAACGTAAGTAGTGATTCTAAACTTTTCTTATTTAAACTATCCATCCATCCACTTTGATTTGATATCCACTTCAAACCTTTAATGGCCTTTTATACATGTTTCGGTCTTGGTCTGACTTTGCATTATTGTTCATGGTCGGACCAAGTCCATTCATTCCATCAATCCCATTTATTAATATAAATTCGTTCTCGAATCAAATTGAAAATCTAAATTGAATTCTTTCTTTCTTTTACATGTAGCTCGCAAACAAGAGGTGATAAAAGTGACTGAACAACTTCTGGAAGCGATCAACACGGGCGATTATGAAAGTTATGCGAAATTATGCGATCCAACGATTACCGCCTTCGATCCAGCGGCCCTCGGAAACCTCGTAGAGGGTGTGGAATTCCATAAGTTCTACTTTGACAATGGTCTCACCACCTGACTGCCTCTATCTTTATCTATCATTTTTTTATTGTATCTAATTAATGTAGCAAAGCATTTGCTAACGTACTTTAATTGAGCCAAATTTTAAGCCATTAATTAGAAACTAATGCAATATGTTATGTTAGAATTTTTTTTTTTGTTCATTAATCTAGGGATTGCTTTTAGAATGCTTTATCGCTAATGAATGCTTTATTCTATCGAATCGATTTTGTTTACACTAATTCAGCTTTTGCTTTTAGTAGTGACAGTCAGTGTTTAGGGAATATCGCACTATCGGGTGGTAGAGATACTCCACATTCAACATTTTTTAACTCTTACACATACACGCGCACATACAAACACACACACACACACACAAAATACATTACAACATTGAATTGGAATTCTTTCACACCCGCATTGATAAACTTTATTATTAATAGGAAATTTTTTTTTCATTTATTTCATTCACACAATAGTGTTAAATAAGACATGCAAATCGATCAGCTCAACCATTCTCAATCCATCAGTCCATCTTTTAGGAGAGGATGCAGGTAAGTGTGTCACTGTTTTGTGTTGGAACGTAATCGATTTTATGGATTATACATTATTTATTCATTGCAGCTTGTATCGCATACATTCGCCTTACACAATACATCGACAAGTAAGTCGCTTGTCACCATTCGTAATCGAAACTAAATTGAATATCCATACTTATACTTGTTATTTATCAATTATTCAGACAAGGCATACCTCATAGTCAACAATCGGAGGAAACGCGGGTCTGGCTTCGCAAAGAGGGCAAATGGCAGAATTGTCATCTACACCGTTCATCACGAACTGCTTCTGGTCCTCAGCTTACATTTTGAAAATGTACGTTCAGCTGCAAGTCGCACACCTGAACGAAAACGACTTGACGAATTGATCGACTTGCGAGCTTCCCACATTCCCGTTACTCGCAGGTAGCCTCTTCATACATGCCACACTCGGTCGGTGATAATGTGAATCTGGCCGACCCGTCACGCTTCCATCGAACCAAACGTCAACGTCAATCTCATACTTCTCTCGTGTTATGTTTTCCCATTTACCACTTCATTGCCATATTCATCTGTTCTCATACAATGCAATTTCGCCTTGGAACCTATCTTTTTCCTTCTTATTATTCTTCTTCTCTCTCCTTCTTCCCACTCTTTCTTTGTCAAAAACCCAAACAAAACCCAAAACCCCATCAAAATGCCCGTGTAATAACTTTATCATTAGGAGCAAACCAATGATCGTACAATTTACAGCTTATATTCGAATGGTATATGTTTGCTCTTCATATATACCACCATCGGATCAAGCTGATTCGGGCAGTAATACACCCAAATACATACACACACACACACACATATTTGTACACCGGCACACTAATGCACACTATTCCAATGTTATCGGCGAGCAATTGAGAATAAGCACAAGGTCGAGATATACGTTTAACCAAATTTACTTCAACTTTATATGCTTGCATTTATATGTTTGTATTTGCTTGTGTGTGTGTGTTTGAGTGTGATTCATCTATTTATTATCTGTTATGCCTTGTTACTGTTTGATTCATTGTTATTTTGGTCATTTGAATCATTTCTCAATTCTGTTTTGGATTTATTTCTGACACACTCACATTCGTTCGTTTCAATATTATTGAGTTTGGTTTTAGTAATCAGGATCAACAAATCCTATATTATCTATTGGTACAAAATCATCGGCTTGAAACATATCCTATTTACCATCGATTGATTGATCTGCTTTGATCTTGTTTGGTTCAGGCCCATCTCAATAATACGTTACCATAAGTCATTGAGAACGAACGAATTGAGACTTTGTTTTATACATATGACATGTTTTGGAACCCTATTTTTCTACTCTCATACCATTGATTTGAAAACACACACACAAACACACATCATTGTTAGTACTAAATTTGACATGAATGCGTTTTCTCTCTTTCTCACTCTCTCATTTTGTGTGTGTATGTGTGCAACCAAAATTGAATACACTGAGATTGACAGTGACATTTTGTCACATTATATATATCGACCATAAATGTAGTCTAAATTCAAATCCATTCAAGAAACACGATTCGTCCGTTCCATCGTTAGGCAGCAAAACACAACTAGTGAAGATTGTAATCTATCTTCACAATCCGTCGACACATTTGCCTCAATTTCATCTTATTTCTTAATTTTAAAACAAATTTTCTGCTTTTGATCCTTCACACCTTTTGCCCTCCGAACTCATCGCAACTCTTGTGCACTTTACTTCATTGTTTCATCAAGCCACGATCCATAATGTGATTCTTTAACGTTTCTTTATTTGTTTCCTATCCTTGTCTTGATATCCCTGCCTCTTCTGTCTTTACATCTCCTCTCCTATTAATGTTTAGTGCTCCCTCTTGAAACTATCAATGTGTGTATGTTTTTGTGTGTGTGTGTGTGCGTGTGTATGTATTTAGCTGAAAACTGTGTGCTTTCCTTTAATTACCTTTCATACTCCTTAAATTGTTCATTTGCTCCATTCACCAGAACCTGAAATTCGAATTCACCTGTTCCGTGTTTCGAGTCCCGTAGTGTTTAATAGCCCTTTTAAGTGTGGTCATTTCATTGACACTGATTGACCAATTGAATCGGTGTCATCAATGATGTCACTGTAATGTGAGTCCAAATTGTTCCACTATTATCAGTGGCCCATTGGCTCCTCGCACATATCATGATTCATGAACACCTTTGCAAGAAAAAAAATTCAATAAATCACATTTACATAAGCGAGCAAACAAAACAAAACAAAACAAAACAAATGTCATCATTTTCATGTCATTCGTTCATTGTGTCACTTGACGATCACTATCCAAAAAACCTAAATACCTTTGATTATTGTTGTCATTAATATATATAATATTGGATGTAAACAATTATACCATTTTTTTGTCCTAAAAATGCGGTACACTGAATTGAAGGAGTAAAACAAATATACCGCCAATTGAATCAATTCAATATAATTTTGTTTGCTATGCTCGATTACATGAAAATGTTTCCCAATTTCGACTGAATTCTTTCCTCAAATAATATTATATATATATACCACCACGCGTATGTTTATGTGTATTTATTATTTATATAATGAATAATGTGTAATTTATTTATTCAAATAATACTAATACATAGAAGTTAAACAATATTTGTCTATTCTTTAATAACCTTGTAACTTGGATAAATTGTGCATTTCGGACTTGTGTTACAAAGAAGAAACAAAAGTTTTATCTGTTGGAAAAAGAAGGTGACGCCAAAATGTCAACCAAGTAAGCCATTTGTAATGGAATCAAGAATCGCACATGTATGTTGTAACACGATACAACCAGTAACAGAATATTTTACCTTGATTTATCATCGGTTGATTCAAAAGCCTATTTGACTTTTCTCGTATAATTCTAGGGCCAACCTAGTGCCCCTAACCTAATCTAGGAAGGAAAATCATCGGTTGATTCAAAAACCTATTTGACTTTTCTCGTATAATTTTATGGTCAACCTAATGCCCCTAACCTAATCTAGGGAAGAAAATCATTGGTTGATTCAAAAACCTAATCGACTTTTCTCGTATAATTCTAGGACCAACCTAGTGCTCCTAACCTAATCTTAGAAGAAATATTTAGCTATACACTGAAAAAAATAATTTTCATTTTAAAATATATTTTAAAAAATTTTTACTTTTTCAAAATATATTTTAAAAAAACTGATGATTTTAAAATATATTTTGATTTGCAAATTTTTTCAAAATATATTTTAAACTTATTTTTCTCAGTGTAGCTATTCAAAGTTGGTTGTGCATAAAATGCACATCCAATACAAGCGCGTTATTTTTGATCTTATACAAGTAGGGGTTAAACGTTACCTTACCTTACCTTACCTAACCTTACCAAACCAAACGAATTTGAAGTACATTGTTCGAATAAACGATTGACCTTGAAGTACATTATTCGAATAAATGATTCGGTTTGCTTATTTAGTTTTTTCGCTATTGCTGAATTTAGTTTTACTATTGCTATTATTATTTACTATTTACTATTTATTATTTATTATTTACTATTGCTCCTTTTAAGTAAATTACTATTGCTAGCGCTAGTTTTCCTATTGTATTTTTAAGGGGGAGCCTAAACATAATAGTGAACATACAAATTATTGTAATTTATATTGTAATTATTGTATTCGGACATAAAAATAATTGGCTTATTGTCGTCAAGATGCCATTAGTTTATAAAATTACACATTTTTAAATTAAAAATATTTAAAAATTTACATAAATTTAAGTTAAAAGAAAACTTATTTTTTCAAATTTAAAATTATAATAGTTTAAATAAACGTTAGTTTTAAATAATTTATTCATTCTTTTATTTGACATTATGGACATAACAAGCCTAGACTCAAAAGTTTATCAAAACATAGAATATCTTTATCGAAGAGCAAATGGTGAACCGTTATCAATTCGAAGATTTATGTTAAATCTATACTATTATGCAATAATTATTACATATACTCTACGTTCATGGGTACACTGAGAAAAATAAGTTTAAAATATATTTTGAAAAAATTTGCAAATCAAAATATATTTTAAAATCATCGGTTTTTTAAAAATATATTTTGAAAAAGTAAAAATTTTTTAAAATATATTTTAAAATGCAAATTATTTTCCTCAGTGTAATTGCTTGGATAGTTGATAAATGTAAAACACTTAAAATAGATCCGACTGAACTGGTGTCATGGGGAAAATATGATTTCTTTCTTGGTGTTGCAGCGTATCATTTTCCAGTTAATTATGCACTAATTATTGCTTTTAATATAGTTATATTTTCAGTAATAATCTTACATCTTATCATGTATGAGCAAGTAGATAATATTTTGTGGTCAATATTATATGATATGATCAATCGAAATCGTCATTATATTGAAACAATAAATCCTGAATTGTCTTTCTCGCTCTCTATTCGTTCACTAGTGAATAATACTTCAAAATCGATAAAATCTTATGGAAAAACATTCTTGCTTTTGTCTGGAAATATTTCCGATCCGTATGATATCTATTACCATCGTTTAAAATTAGTTTTGCATATTTCAATAACTAAACGGAAACTTTTTCTTAGCTTTGTAATGTTGGTTGAATTGTTCACCAAATTGGTTCATATAATTACTGGTAAAAACCTTTACAAAACATTTTGATTGTAATTTGTTCAATAATTTCATTTTTGCTTTAGTTCTCGCTTATCCAATAACATTTATCTTGTTATATCATCATCACAATTTGCTTGGATTCGCGATTCAACTAATCGATCTATTTTTTTATGTATCAACTTCACTAATGGCATTTTATTCAATCTTTATTATTTTAATCGCACAAGTTGCATTTAATTATATCTATTGTAATATTCTTCAAAACATTTGTAAAAAATTGACCACAATTGTTGATAAATACAGAAGAAAACGAAAATTAAGGATCATAAATCGTTTGTATGGCATTCAAATTCAAACTCAATACATAATTACCCAATGTTTTCATGCACATGCGTTTAATTTGTTTGCCATTGATCATATCAATAAGACAATAATTTCTCCGTCATTGTACATTTTCACTTTAGCAGTTTTAACATCCAGCACATATTTGATTGTATTCATTTGGTTTTCCAATTTAACATTTTTTATTCGTTTAGCAATATTTACTTTATGGTTTGAAATTATTTCATTCTTTATTATTTTATCATATTATTTTGCTTGTTTAAATAATGATATTATAAAATCTGCAAAACCATTTTACAACATATTGTCAATACTAGATAAAAACTATTTAACTATTCGGAAACGTTGGAAACTGGCTACATACTATGAGTTGCTGAATCGGTCGACTAAACCTTTGCTGATCAAGGCTGGGCCTTTGGGAGATATAACCAAAATGAAAGTTTGTGAAGTAGGTTAAATTTTATTGAACTTTTTTTTCAAATATAATTTACATTATAATATACTTTATCTCATTATAGACGACATCTTTCTATTGTGCAATCTTGTTATTTTTTATGACAAAATTCATAACCAAAGAAAGCTTTATATAATCTATAAGGGATTTTGATGCAAGAGTTTATCCCAAAAAACGTGTTAATTATTAAATTTGAACATATAAATAAAAACAATAAGATCTTACATAAGATCTGTGCAGATAAAAAATTGTTCAAAAGGATGAAATTCTACGGTAAACGGCAACACTAATAAAACCTTATGACAAAAATAATTGAAGAATTAAACAATACGAAAATAAAAGGATTTGCAATTAAATACAACAAATTACAATGTGCTGCAGTGCACGAGTTCAGTCATACATCATTCAACAGTACAATTATGAAACAATGAATCCATGAACTTTTTGTCTCCACATTTGGGTGTTCCTTCATAAAAGTAGCCAGAACTCAAAATGACCACTGGCAGCTCATAGGGTTTCGAATGTTTTTTTGAATATCCTCTACAACTAGATTCTCAGAATAAACCAATGAGAGAATATTTTATCCTGGGCCGATATATATGTTAAGTCCGAGTTTTAACTTTTTAAATTCGTGTCTTTCTCAAGTCATTGATTCGCATTCAATAATTAAATGTGTTATTTTCTGAAGGATTTTTGAACATATGCAATTGTATTCACTTATTTATCTTTTTTTATTTATTTATTAATTGTTTTTTTTAATTTTGACAACCTTTGGTGTTCCTATAGGAATGTTTAAACCGATATAAGTTGTAGTTTGATGAAAATATTTACCTTGAATCACTGTCCACAGATGGCAACACAGTTTCTTATAACTGTTAATAGGAATTTCGTGTTGTTCCTTTCATAGAAGCTGCAAGTTGCTGGAGTTGGGACCTCGAAGTTGTCCCAAAAATTATCAGGTTATGATGCCATTACTGTTACATTACAATGAAAAAAGTAATCGATTTGAGAAATAATTATTTTGTATTTATGGTTTCTACCTTGGTATTTTTTCGAAATCAAAACTATAGTATAGGTAAATTTAAATTATGTAACTTGAATTCAAATCAAAAACTTTTTTAGAACATAAAAATAATTGACTTATTGTCGTTAAGATGCCATTAGTTTATGAAATTACACATTTTTAAATTTAGAATATTCAAAAATTTACATAAATTTAAGTTGAATTAAAACTTATTTTTTTAAATTTAAAATTATAATAGTTTAAACGTTAGTTTTAAATATTTTATTCATTCTTTTATTTGACATTATGGACATAACAAGCCTAGACTCAATAGTTTATCAAAACATAGAATATCTTTATCGAAGAGCAAATGGTGAACCGTTATCAGTTCGAAGATTTATGTTATATTTATACTATTATGTGATTGGTAGTAATTATACTCTACGTTTATGGGTAATTGGTTGGATAATTGATAAAAGTAAAAAACTTAAAATGGATCCGACTGAACTTGTGCCATGGGGAAAATATGATTACTTTCTTGGTATTTCAGCATATCATTTTCAAGTTAATTATGCACTAATTATAGCTATTAGTGTAATTCCATTTGCATTATTATTTGAACATCTTATCATATATATGCAAGTAGATAATATTTTGTGGTCAATATTATATGATGTGATCAATCGAAATCGTCATTATATTGAAACTATAAATCCTGAATTGTCTTTCTCGCTCTCTATTCGTTCACTAGTGAATAACACTTCAAAAACGATAAAATCTTATGGAAAAACATTCTTGCTTTTGTTTGGAAATATTTCCGATCCGTATGATATCTATTATCATCGTTTAAAATTAGTTTCGCATATTTCAATAACTAAACGGAAACTTTTTCTTAGCTTTGTAATGTTGGTTGAATTGTTCACCAAATTGGCTCATATAATTACTGGTAAAAACCTTTACAAAACATTTTGATTGTGATTTGTTCAATAATTTCATTTTTGCTTTAGTTTTCGCTTATCCAATAATATTTATCATGTTTTATCATCGTCACAATTGGCTTGGATTCGCGACTCAACTAATCGATCTATCTTTTTTTGTATCAACTTTTCTAATGGCATTTTATTCAACCATTATTATGTTAACCACACATTTTGCATTTAATTATATCTATTGTAATATTCTTCAAAACATTTGTAAAAAATTGACCACAATTGTTGATAAATACAGAAGAAAACGAAAATTACGGATCATAAATCGTTTGTATGGCATTCAAATTCAAACTCAATACATAATTACCCAATGTTTTCATGCACATGCGTTTAATTTGTTTACAATTGATCATATCAATAAGACAATAATTTCTCCCTCATTGTACATTTTCACCTTAGCAGTTTTAACATCCAGCACATATTTGATTGTATTCATTTGGTTTTCCAATTTAACATTTTTTATTCGTTTAGCAATATTTACTTTATGGTTTGAAATTATTTCATTCTTTATTATTTTATCATATTATTTTGCTTGTTTAAATAATGATATTATAAAATCTGCAAAACCATTTTACAACATATTGTCAATACTAGATAAAAACTATTTTACTATTCGGAAACGTTGGAAACTGGCTACATACTATGAGTTGCTGAATCGGTCGACTAAACCTTTGCTGATCAAGGCTGGGCCTTTGGGAGATATAACCAAAATGAAAGTTTGTGAAGTAGGTTAAATTTTATTGAACTTTTTTTTCAAATATAATTTACATTATAATATACTTTATCTCATTATAGACGACATCTTTCTATTGTGCAATCTTGTTATTTTTTATGACAAAATTCATAACCAAAGAAAGCTTTATATAATCTATAAGGGATTTGGATGCAAGAGTTTATTCCAAAAAACGTGTTAATCATTATATTTGAATATATAAATAAAAACAATAAGATCTTACATAAGATCTGTGCAGATAAAAAATTGTTCAAAGAGATGAAATTCTACGGTAAACTGCAACACTAATAAAACCTTATAACAAAAATAATTGAAGAATCAAATACAACAAATTACAATGTGTTGCAATGCACGAGTTCAGTCATACATCATTCAACAGTACAACTATGAAACATGTTGAATCCATGTGCCATTTTTGTCTCCACATTTGGGTGCTCCTTCATAAAAGTAGCCAGAATTCAAAATGACTACTGGAAGCTCACAGGGTTTCGAATGTGTCATCAGGCTTTTGAATATTCTCTACAACTACATTCTCAGACTGAAATTACCAAATGGGTCCAAGCTAATAGCACATGCATTTGTTTGGCCTTTTTCCATTATTGTCCTAACCTTAGTCTTCGATTGACGTAAGTGAAACTGACATAGCCTTACCCGTGACCGACTCAAACCTTAATCG
The DNA here is from genome assembly GCA_029204025.1 of Blomia tropicalis. Lineage (NCBI taxonomy): Eukaryota > Metazoa > Arthropoda > Arachnida > Sarcoptiformes > Echimyopodidae > Blomia > Blomia tropicalis. The sequence goes on from CM055090.1 coordinate 8,466,583, forward strand.
TAATGGTTACCGAAATCCTATCGTTTCGTATTCGTATGCTTCATAAGTTTGAAACTGTTTTGTAAAACATTTTTATTAAAATTGTCCGTTGACAATTGTGAAACGAAAACGAACATTTAAGAAACTAGAAGAGCACACGAAACACTCACAGTACTACAAAACGGAGATACATGACGCGACAGTGTTCGACTGGCGCCGACATTGGTGCCTCTTTCCAAGTTTGATAGTGGCAAGCAAGCATTGCAGGCCTGTTGCCTTTAGGGTCTTGAGTGGCAAAAGTAAACATTTCGTGACGAACTTTACTTATAGGTTCACATTTCATGTTCATATGTTCGGGTCTCCAGTATTCTATGCTAAAAGTTTTGCCCTATGACGAAATACGTAAAGATTTGTGTCGCTTTGACTAGTGGCGCTATTAATGGGGTTCCACTTGGTCAACATTTTTAACGTGACATCGTCATTGTTTTTTTTTTTTGTTATAAGTTATCATCATCATACCATATATTAGTGGTGGATGAAATCGAAAAAGTTTTATTGGTTCAAACTTTCTCTACTCGAAATTGTCATTAGGTGCTTGTTTCCATTCATCACCATGAACACCATAGAACGCAGCCTCAAAAAAGTGAAAAAAGTTAGTATCCAATTGTTTAATGATTTTACCTAATCTTTTCTCTACAGTTCACCACTCGAACCGAAGAGTTTATCGTCAACAAATGCACTCCGACAAAAATTAATACTCCTAGAAGAATCCATTTCGATTCAAAGTCATCCACATCTGACGATGACGATAGAGACAATACTTTAAACATCGACTCAAAAATGGAACCTCTGAACAAGCAGGAAAGTTTGTATGTAATTTCTTTATCTCAACAAATCCGAACCAAGTTTTTATCAAAGCCATTTGAATTTACATTAATGGTGGTTGGTCAATCTGGTCTTGGAAAATCGACCTTCATTAATTCGCTCTTTCCTAACATATCTGCTGATGAGACTTGTACCACCGAATCTATTGTTTCTTGTCCAGAAACCACATCGATTCAAACATCCAAATATAAATTGATTGAAAATGATGTTTCGGTAAATTTGACAATTGTCGACACTCCTGGTTTTGGTGATTACATAAATAATAGCGACTGTATAGACCCGATAGAAAACTTTATCGATGAGAAATATGAAGAATATTTTATAGCCGAATCAAGCATTTATCCCAGAAATATTATCGATCAACGAGTTCATTGTTGTCTCTATTTCATCTCACCAACTGGCCGAGCAATGAAACAAATTGACATCAATTTTATGGAGAAGCTTCATCGAAAGTCGCCTATTATCCCATTGATTGCTAAAGCGGATTCTCTTACAAAAAATGACCTTTCTAAGTTTAAGCAAAAGGTAATCGGTTTCTTCAATGTTTACCAATTGAATTAGCTTTTTACATTTATAGATTTTGGAAACAATGGATTCAGTGGGAATCCAAATGTATCCTTTTCCCGACGCACCAGTTGATAACAGTTCATTGGATCAATATCGCGATTTAAAAAGTCGCATACCATTTGGGGTTGTTGGTCATGATTCGTTTTTTGAGAAGGATGACCAATCGATTCGTTGCCGCCAATATCCATGGGGAATGGTAGAAAGTAAGCTAATTTCAAGTATTGTTTTGTTAAATGTCAATTATTAATAATTTCTCAATTCTTTTAGTTGATAATTTGGATCATTGTGATACGAAAGCTTTCTCCGATCTATTTATAAAACATTCGCTTGTTGACCTTATTAGCCGGACAGCTGATTTTTACGAAAATTTCCGAGCTAAAAAATTGTTGGAATAAACTTTCAATTGAAAATCTCGACAAATGTCTAAAATTGAATTATGATTTTAATTAACAAAAATGAAATATTTATTCCGTAATAGATTATTATTAAAGAACGAAATTGCATCTTGGTGATAATGTGTTCATATCCATGTCTGTGGTTTCAACAATTTCATAATTGGAACGGAAATGTAAAATTGTGTTGTATGTGAAATTTACATTCTCATTCATTAAATTTAAACATTTGTATTTTTTATTATGGAATAAATGTGTTTGTATGGTAGACAATACACCACCCCATGGTGCATAGAAGACAACATAAGGATTGCATTAGCCACAGGGTTTAAGCCAATATTGTAATCTGTTTATTTGTCGGCTCGACTCTCCAATGGACATAAGTCACCCTGGATTTAAAATTTACTTCAACTAAAATATTCAATTAATCACCTTTCTTCTCAATGAAAATCTACATTTTGTTTGATCGATTTGTTTGATTGATATGTTGACCCACGGTCGAACTAAACATTGAATTTATCAAACACTTTCGTATCATCTATTCTTCACTATTAACCTTTACTGAAACTAAATAATTGCTAAGACAATTGAATTAATAAATTGTCTTATTTTTTTTACTAACGTATATTGTCAACTTTTTATCGATATTTTAACCATAACACAAATGTAGTTTGGGGCAAACACTTATCGAAACGAAAGCGAGCGAAAACAAAATTCCGAGAATGAGGCGAGAAGCTGTGTACCAATGGTCGTGCATTTCGGTTTGTGGCCCCTTCATTCAAGGGGATGTAAATTGGCGACGGCGGCGGCTGGCGACAAAGTTTCATGAAGCAACAGTGTGGGGAAGAGGACAGGGGAATACTCAGTGCAAAGCAATAGCACAACGATTCTTCTTCAATAGTGAACTTGTGTTCGGGCGGGAGCTTGGACCCCAAAGAACATACCTTTTTCAGTTCCTTATCTCCAACCACCAGTTGTCTTGATTCGATTCAATGTGAAGTAACGTGGCAGTGCTACCACTCCATCTTTTTTCCTATATAAAGCGAGTAACAAAGTCGCACTGGTCAATTACAACTCTAAGCTAGTTTTCATTGTGTTTTGTTTTTAACAGCTACCAAAAAAAAAGAAACCCATAATGGCATCGTCGATCCAAGAAATTGTTTATTATTACGTTAATAGCATCATGAACCATTCAACAGAAGAAATTATGGAAAATTTCATTATTAATCATTTTAGCAAAACGAACCGAAGTTTTCATCTTATTATTGACCAAGATTATTCTGGCGTATTGAAACTCGAAAGCAGTGAATTGTGCGCCCGTGTTGTTGGTAAGTAGATTTTAATCTCAATCTCAAATTTTAATCTCTTTAAAAAATTTTATTGATAGGGCGGCATGGAAATGGCGTTTGCCTCCTCAGGCGTCTTCTTGATGTGGTTATTAAATCACCAGAAATCATCAATTTCAAATCAAATTGTAAATTTGTCATCTCTGCCAAAAATTCGCATAGTTTATGGGCAACATTTTACATTCTTGATCGGATGGCCGACTACTTTCAAGAACGCATTATTGAGCGAACACTTCATCGCACCACGACAGAAATAACTGCAACATACCAAGTATTGCCATTAATTTTGCCAAATATTCTTCGTAATAAGGGCCAGTTCATTATTGAACTTAGAGCTAAATATGATGTTATTATAATTACACCAAGAACTTACAGCCAAAACTGTTGCTTTCAGCTGATAGGTGAACCGGTAAGTTTTTTTTTGTTGTAACTTTTGTACAATAATGTTTGTTGTTTTCTATCTATTTCTTAATAGGTAAATGTTGCTAAATGTATTGATGAATTACATTTGCGATGCGAACGTGAATTAATTTTTATTAATGAATCTATGCAACAACAAATGCAACTTCAATATTTCAACTTCTATTGAATGAAAATGATTATTTATATTCCATTTATTGTACGTTTATTCATTTATTTGACATATTTTTATTTTGTAACAAACTTTAATTTTCAATGTAAACCTATATTCATGATTTTTTTATTATTCCTTATTAAATTGTTCTACCGTTTTTATTTAATAACTGGCAAATTCAATCTGTTTAATTTATTAATTTGTGGGAATAGTATAAAATCCATTATTTCCTATCATTTTATACTTCGTTTTCAAATGATTGGTTGCCCAGATTGATGCAGACAAAACAGCTTACGAAAGAAAGGTTCGTATTCAATGCTGTTTTTTTTTGAAATTTTCCCTTATTCACCCGTAATAGGATTATCAATGTACATTTGTTTGAGTTATTTTAAATGATAAAACACAATGCCTGATATTGAACGATTCATTTAATAACCAAAACCAACAAACGATCACTAGTTACTAGACTAAATTTGAATTAGTGTATTAATATTTTGTAGGATCTATTTAAGAAAATCATTTCATTTGTTAATTATTATTTAATTATTAATGAAAACGATAAATTATGAAAAATGAAAAAAAAAGAAAATGTTTGACTGAAGAATGCACCATTGGGTGAATATGTGTGTGTGAGAGAGAGAGCGAGAGAGCTTTCGAGTCTAGAAGTTTAGAATGAAATCTCGTCGGAGGGACAATGTACATCGATTCTAGAAAGAAGGAAAATTGCTGAGGTGAGGTTATCGATGAGTGAAGAAAAAAAAATTGTTAAAATTATGAGGATGGCGACTTGATATTCATGAGGGTAAGTAGTATAGGCAATCGTGTTCGATGAATATCCATTTCAAAAGTGAATCGATCTAGCTTGAATATATCGTTTCCAACTGTTGTCCCATAATGTTACTTGTTGATTGACTTTTCCGTCGACTTTTCCTCATTTGAGCTGGAACTTGAGCTTGAACTACTCGAATCGGTATCAGTATCTTCACGCTTTCCAAAGCTTAGCATCTTTTTGGCTCGCTCAATCTCTGATTTGTATGTCTTCTTGAGCGATTTCTTATTGAAACTACTTGGCCCACTTACACCAACCGATGTTGTCGATGCGGGATACAATGTTGAGGTCGATGGCTGACTGCTTAGCGACATTGACGAATATGCTGAACTTGGTATGGTGGATGGCAACACTTGAGTTGAATTGTCGCTGAGATACGTTCCAGGAATGACTTGATTGCCGATATATTGTTGCCCATTTGGTCCCTCATATACTGGTGCGTACATGTAGGCACCATTTACGTTGGATGCTGCCGATATTGGCGAACCATAGTCATCATTCAAGGATTGTTTGTTGGTTTGTGTGTTGAAGTAGACACTTGACTTGCCACCCGTCAATGCTTCAGCCGATGGTACCGAATTGTAGATTGATGCACCACTGGACATATCAGTTACTGACTTTCCAATCGGACTGGTGGACGGCAAGTATGATTCGTAGTAATGACTCTTTGGTGAACCAAGTGTATTCTCAAAAGAACCAGGAGACATGGCATTCATCGGACTTTTGCCATCATAGTTGACATACTTTCCAAAAGTGTTGCTTCCACTGTAGCTATTATCACGAGATGATTCATAACTATTATCTTGACCATAACCGGAATCCATGCTGGAACTGCCGCTGCCGCTGCTTCCACCACTTGTCTTGTAATCGCCGCTCTTGTACTCACTGCTCTTGTATTCACTATAATGTTTGACTGGATATGGAACTGGAACAGGCTTTACCACCACATGTCGAACTGGAACATAGTGATGACGAAGGATATACTTGTAGATCGGCTTTGGTACGTAGTATGGTACAGGAACATATTGTTTCACCACATGTACTTTCGTCTTCTCACAATCACCCTGACCGCCGACTAATATCCTGTTTATGAAATAAGACAAATCAATCAATGAGATTTGATTCCATTTCTATTGACAATCCTCTTTATAGGATAATAATTAGTTACTTACATTTCACCTTTGCCTTTCTTTCCGCCACCTTTGATCAATGTTGGACTTCCACATTTGCCGCCAGAAATAAGTATTCTATGATATAATAGGTGTTGAAAAGGTGAGTATTGAGAAACGTTCGCATCAATAAATACAACTTACAATTGATTGCCTTTGCCTTTTTTGCCTTTTTTATCATCATTATTATCCATTTTAATCAAAACTAGTGAACAGATTAATAATTAAGCATTGGGATTTTGTTAATACATCTTACCCTCGGCTTGCAACATTTGTGCAAACACAACCAAAACTACTAATCGTAATATATTAGACATAGTAAAGGATTGTTTTTTTTATTGATTCCGATGAACGATGATTCGAGGTTCCGATTCCGATCGATTGATCGATTAAGTAGATAATTGATAATCCAATTGGATGAATATAATATAATTTCAATATATTATATAATAACAAACAAAACGATGTGAATGACGAAAACGTTCCTCTCGCAAAGCTTGATTCTTGTTTGTTTATTTGGATCTGGTTGTTTGTTGCATAGTTATTGTCATCCTTACAATAGAACACGACACTTGACACGATTGGAAAAATAAATCAGTTGAACTCAAAAAATTCTTGATGATCGAAAGCAAACAAACTGTTTACTGACTTACTTTACTCGAGTTACTCGAAGATGTTGTTGCTTCCAGAGGCAATGGCTTTATGTCACCAATCGATCCGAGTTGTCGCCCTTTTCTTAGTTCCTTCTAAGCTGGTTGTCTCTTTTTTAGGTGCCAAATCTGGCAACTCTCATCGCCGATCATCTCATCTTCAAAGAGTATACTGTTCTCTCTCTCTCTCTCCCTGACTCGCACGCTCAATTATTTGTTAGCTCATTCGGTATCGTTCAGTTCTGTATGGAGACTCTTCTTTTGTTTTCGCCACTCATTAGTCCGATTCATCTCGCGTAAGGGAAGCAATTGAATTAGCCCATAAAGTGAAATGAGAGAAATGGGCATACAAACAATAACGGTAACAATCATGTTGTTTTTTCTTCAGATCGAAATGATATCGTGAGAGAGAGAGAGAGAGAGAGAGAGAGAGAGAGAGAGAGAGAGAGAGAGAGAGAGAGAGAGAGAGAGAGAGAGAGAGAGAGAAATGGGGGACGATTTTGGAAAGGGTGGCAACAGTTTCACTTGTGTCTTGTCGCATCGGTCTCCCAACAAAAGTACTAATAATAGCAAATCCAATTGATTTTAATGAGACAAGTCTGTGACAGAACACAAACGAATGTTAACTCTAATAGATCGCAAGTGAAGCAAGTGATAATAAATTTGCATGCTCATAATCGCTCCAAGATTTGGGAGCGAAATGACATCGACAACTCTCTGGTGCGCGCACCAACCATTCGAGTTGAGACGATCAACGATGGTTGTAGTAGTACATTTGGTTGTTACATTTTTGTGCTATACCAAAAGTTGGTCCGTTTCATTCGTCTACCTGAATGGGTCGCAACACACATCTCATCTCATAGGTTAGAGTTCGACTCACACACAAACACACACATGGCAAACTTGAGCCATACTGGAAACATTATCCGACCGTCACACTTGTTTGATTCAACTAATTATGCCAACCAATGATGTCGATGATGATGATGCTATGCCAGTGATCCTATGGCACATTGCATTCGAAATGCAAATGTCCCATTATATTGTCGTCGACAAAACGGTCTATTGGATCGAATCGATTTTACGAACAACATTGCGCTTGTCTCTATTTATGGGCTCATTCAACACGACGACACATGCAACTTTATGTTATTTACATTGAAGATCCGATACCATGTTTCCTCATTTTAGCACATACATCAATGTTATTCGTACATTCGGTGAATCCATTTGAGACTGTCGTTAGCGTCGCCATTCGGTCATATCATCCTATTCGCGTTTGTTATTTAAAGTTGCCATAATTGCACTTTTTAATTAATTGACTTGACACTACTAACGTTAGTACCATGAGAAAGTGAGTGAGAAAGGGAACCAATGGAAGAGTAACAGTGAATCAATGTAATTAATAGTGAACAATGGCAATTAAGGTATTCACTCAACTCGGAAGATATATAAACGGATTCTAAACCGTATCATAGTATCCACTTAATCATATGATAGATTCTGCACCCGAAAAAAACCTAATAAAATCAATATAGATCGAGTAAGAGAACAATATGAAGTGACCTTATCAGTCCATATGCTTCGGGGTCCAATATTGGACCATTATGTCAATAGTGAATCTATTTATAGATGAACCAAAATTGTACTCAATTGTAAGTGAATATGTGATTGAGTGAGTGAGTGAGTGTATGTACTATCCATAGTCGCGTGCCAATATTCAGTGTTTACAGTGAATGGTAAGTAGTCAATATATTGATCAACTAGTTTCGTCGTTGATTGTTAGTCCCTCGTTATCGATACGCACTCCACAATTGAAGTCCACATTGAACATTGAGCATTGACGCCGACCAACCAATAGACCGGCCGAGACAATGATACAATAGCACACACACACACACACACACACACACACACACACAATACAATACAATACACTACATTTGTGGGTGAACATTCAAATGAGAGCGAAAACGATTTTAATTATAATGATTATGTTCCGAACATTATGTCTGAAAGTGGAAACCGGTCTATCACATGCAGACATGGTCCAACTAATAGATGACATAATTGTCCATCCATAAGTGAGTGAACCAGTGAACATGCATTAGAGACAGAGAGAGTGAATTGAGACAGTTTGGTTCGATCATCATCATCATCATCATCATCAACATCGTCACAAAACGTATAAGACAACGTTAATGTTATCCATTGGTTCTACCGTTTGAAGCATTAAATTGGAAAACGTCTTTTTTTATTTAAGTTTCATTTTTGTTACTATTTCCTCCTATATTTTCCAAAATTTATATTTTAAATCCATTTGATATATGAAATAATATATAAACAAAACAAAACATACATTATTGTCGTTGAAAAATAAGAAAATGATGATTAGAAGGGAATGAACTCGTCCGATCAATCAGGAAAATGAGCAAACTCTATGAACCATTGAATATGTTTTATTGAAGTTATATAGATGACATAATAACACATTAACACATTGATAAGCATGAATGGTTTTCTGGGCATGATGTACGGTACTGAATAGCGGTAACAGTCATCAATACCATTCAACAACGAATACATTGCTGGAAGCACAATTTGCTCAATGGAACGGCGCCCTAAGGATGTTGACTTGCATTGATAACCAATTGATGTTAATGAACATTTACCTTCAATAAGAGTTAACGTTACCATATATTCATTCATTGACGGTAGCGAGCAAAACAATTTAACAATAACCTCATCTCAATTTGGTTTCCCATTGATTCGATCTAACTTCCCTTCTCGTCCCTCTATTTCATGTATTTCAATGAGTAAAGCAAAAAATTAATACAACACAACTTAAATAGAACTATAGTTACTACATTTATTCAAATCAAATTTAAAGTTTTTCTAAATTTGTAAAATTTTTATCATCTCTTCATCAGTCCACGTTGAAACGTTTTTCGATTATTGTCAATTAGTTGGTAAGTTCAACTGATTTGGTCAGTCAACTCCTTGTGGGGACGTGAAACTTTTTTTCCCTATATTTCACCAACATGTAATAAAATGTACGACCACCAACATAGGAGAGACCAAAGTGAAAATTGAGTGGATAGCACTGATAGTTTGAATAGTAGACAACAAAGAACTGGCGGGGAGGGAGTGGTGAGTTGAGTTGGTTCCCTTATGTCGACATCGTCGTCACATTTCGACTAAAGCGTAAACGAGCCAAAAAAAACTTGCCTTTCAATGTTGTTGACAAAATACGAAAACATTAGATTCCTGGATGCAATTACTTATTGATCATAAGTAGGTTGATTATTGATGGAAAAGGGCGTCTTTGTGCTATTATTGGTATATATGTATACATGCACATGTTGGATGATCTAAAAGTGATCAATGCGTTCAATGGGTGACAATTGCAACTGTCGGCTTCATGCAAAAAAAAGGCACAGTGCAACTACGCTCAATTGCAAATTGCCGACGGGCTGATAGGCCTGTTTGTGTCAATTAGTTGAATAATTATCCAATGACAACGAGTTCCATTCGAAAGAAGATTGCATATCGAATGAAAGTAACTAATTGTTGCGCTCACATATTGCAATTCAACGTGTACATATATATAAATATATATATGGCTAATCTAATTGGACCAAACAACAAAACACCGACACGACATCGTCACCAGAGTGAAGCATGAACAAATGATGAAAATGTGCCAATTAATAGGCAACTTAACAGGTGATCGCTTTCGATTCTAGGTTTCGTATATTGAACATGCTAAATTTGTCTTCTAAAGTAACGTGAAACAGGGTGCCTACAGGGTTGATCCCATTACCGTATTTTTTCAAGATGTCCCTTGCCATATCATAATGTAAAGGCTGATGACTCTTATTTGTTTGTGTTTCGGTTCCCAATTTTTCAGAATTTTCAAACCTTTTGTTTTGTGTCGGCATTTTATTGTTTTAGGCACAAATGGTTAAACTTTCTATTGAATATCACCAAAACCAATCAGACTCTAATGAGTGGTCGAAATCGTTCTTTCCAATTGGACAAGGAACGAAAGTTGAAAACCTCACTTTGATTTGCAAACCGCCTAACCCTATAAATGGTCAGTGGTGGTTATGACCTTATGACCCCTCAACTTAAAGTTTGTTCTCTTGCTGGATGCGACCATATAGATTTAGTTTGACCGACAACGACGACGACGACGACGACAACGAATACGGTGTGTCATATGAATGTGTGTAATAAGGAAAAAATAGGAAAAGTGCTGAAACGTTTGTTTTGTGCAATCTTTGTCAATGCGAATCCATATGTTTAAGAACAATGTTCACCCAATGTTGAATAGGCAAAATAAATATGTATATGTAAATGTGAAACGATCATCTTCGGAAAAAGCAAAAAGACTTGCCATTCGCCATAATTGGTCGAGTGACACACAAACGGGCCATGATCTGCATGATCTATGACACATTCATCATACATAGAGTAAAATAACAATCTGACCTCGATCTGGTACTGAGGGTGTAAATAAGTCAAACTCTCACTATTCTCTACATGTAAGTGTTCACTCAACAGGTACACACTTCAAACCAGACTGTTCTAATTAATTAAATAATTACCTATACCTACAAATGTACGCTACCTTTCCGTATTCCATTTTCGAAACAAACTGCCTCTATTAAATATCAAGGAAATTGTACTTTCCTCATCGAATGATGTATTTTATTTTCATTTTAACCTTGTTTATTCTAAAACAAAGTATTGAAACCAATAGTTTAATTGTAAATAATGAAATGGCCTCCGGAATAAGTAAACAGACCCAATGGCAGCCATCTACCGGAAAATATGATTACATTCAACAATTATTAAATGACAATAGTTCGGAAATTATGGTGAATTGGATTTCGTTTAAAAAACGGTTCATATGGCAATGTACCATCTTATTTGTCGTTCTCCTTATTGTCACAATTCTCTGCTTTTATCCAGGTTTGTTGATTACAATCAAATTTATAATCATTTTGTAACGTTCCTTTTCTAACTTTTGTTTATTTTAATTATCTATTGAACAGAAGAACAATTGTTTGACATTGTCCATAGTAGCAAGTATGCATTTGAGAGAGATCCTAAAAATTTGGAAAATAGTGAAGCTGGCTTGATTGTATTAGTTGAATCGAAAGTTGTATCAAAGGCGCCTGCTAGTAAAGTATAACTCTGGTCTATGTTTGGTATCAAGAGTACATATAATCATAACTTACTATTGTGAATTATTTGCCCATGAATGAACTTAATATAAATGTATATATATGATAGTATAGTAATCGCTGTCTTGTTATTGTTGTTTCAAATGAACGGGTAAATTGTGGTACAAGCTCAACGATTACAACACTTGTAATTTGTTAATGCTTTCTTTCATAAATGGTTCATCTTAATGTTCTTTCTTTCATAATTGTTTTTATCATTACCAGTTTTCAAGTACTATTTCAGTTTATTAAACAATATTATGTAAAGCGGCTTACAATACGATAAAACGGTAAAACCTCTCCATTACAATCAATCAGGTATGATAGATTAATTTAAGAGAATAATAACCCATTTTATTGCTATTTTTCTAGGTTTAAAGTGAAATTATTCTTCAGTTGATCTCTTATCAAATCTAATCAAGACTGGTGTATCTGCTTTGATCAATATTGAGAAATCGATCGAAATCATATCCCTTTTGGTTATGGCCTCCATTCGATATCGTCTTATTATGGACGCGAGCATGATCTTCATTTCTAACATTGCAAACTTTTGTCCAATACAATTTCGAGGTCCAGCGCTGAATGGCATATAAGCATATGGCATCTTGTGAATTGGTGCATCTGGTTCAAAACGTTCTGGAATAAACCTTTCAGGATGAGGAAATATTTTTGGATCGCGGTGCAAGAAATAAATGAAAATGGCGCAAGTACAACCAGCAGGGACACTATAGCCATTAGCAGTAAATTCCTTCGTAATTTTACGGCCAATGAACGGAACTGATGGATAAAGTCGAAGACTTTCCTTGATAACCATTTCAAGATACTTCATCTGACGACAATCTTCCAACGTAATTTGCCGGTTTGGATCGTCACCAAGTAAGCCGAATAATTCGTCAAACACTTTTTCCTTTAAAATTTTAAATAAAAGGTTACTATAATTATATCAAATCATAAACATTGGCATACCTGAACCCTTTTATCGATTGCAACCAGTAATAGCGTAAATATCAATGAAACTGATGTTGTATCATGGCCTTCAAACATGAATGTATTGACTTCATCTTCAATGTCCTTCAATGTAAACATATTGGGATTTTGCAAATGTGTAATCAACAACGAATCAAGAAATGCATATCGTTTCTTAATGAGTAAACCTACATCTTCGTTACCAATTTTATTAATATCTAATTGTTTTTCTCGAATAGTTGTTTCAAATTCTTGTTTGCGAATGGCGATAACCTTTCGAATGAACGAATGAATTTTGTCCAAGTTTTTCCTATTACGTCGTCCAGGCGGGGTTATGTTGTAGACAATATCCAATTGTAGCAATGGTTCCATGATTCGATGCATCACCTGCGTAAGAACCGAATTCAAGGGTTCAACATATTCAATATTGGTATCATCAGATTGAGCGCCCACTCGTACGCCCATTGCCGTCTCACATATGGTATCCAATGCACAATCAGCGACCAATGAGCGGATGTCAACTCCACGATGCGAACTGTTTTCCAAGTCAACAATCTTTTCAAATCGTTCCATCATTATTTCGGCATTTTCATTCATCACTGGAAAGAATGTGTCTAATATTTTAAAATGAAATGCTGGTGTCAACAACTTTCGATGACGTTTCCATTTGTCTCCTGTACTGTAAAATTGGACAATGTTAGATATATTTTTTCGTTCATATTGGTTCATATCAACAAACCTTGTTAACAATCCTAATCCAAGCCACGATTTGAAGAATTTGTATTCATTTGCCTTCTCAATGTGATCCATACTGTTGATGACCTCTTCAACAGCTTTTGCACGGAACAATGCCACGAAACGAATGAATCCTATTGTAAAACGACCGACGCCATCTTTTCGAAAACTTTCAACTTGAAACATTGAGCCCATAAGTTGAGTGACCGCTATTATAATGACACAAAATATTGCAAATTTTTATATTTTCATATAATAAATTATTCTTTTTTAAATCAATAATTACCCTTTTCTCTTTTCAAATGCCACATGTATCTGTAATAAACTTCGATGTCACCTAACAAATAACCGTAAATTGAACTTCCTACGAGACCAGGCAATTTGTTAAATTTTTCCATTATTTCAGAGCGTTTCCGTATTTTGATTGAAATGTTCCATAATAAGTATATAATGAAGATCAACAATCCCGTGGTGGCAATTGGTGAGCGGGCAAACTGTTCCAAGATCCATTGGTGATACAATTTTATGTTAATAGATGAAATTATTGTAAACATGTTTTCCTATTTATAATTTAAATTGAAATACTCATCCAATTGATGAGCGTTTTGTTTTCGACAAAATTTTTCAATTTCCCAACAGGATTAAGCTTATATTTGTCATTGCTACAAATTCAATTGAATTTATATTTTTTGCTTGCATTGTATCATTATGCGTTATTTGTTATCAATGTTTTTATGTTTATGATATTATGATTTTTTGTGCCACAATTTATTTTCACTCAATATATTTTATTGATACATACATGGGAAAAATTCAAGGTTTTTGGCATATTGCCATTAAGATGTTGAAATATTGCCATATTATTTGTTTGTAGTTTACAATCGACTTGTGCCAATAATCCATAAATGGATTTGATTCTTTATTCACTGTAGAAAAGATTAGATTAAAAACCAACTGAATAAGCATATCCATTAACGTAATTGACTGCTGGCTTCGTATCCCTTTTTTTCAATGATATAAGTTATGCTCCAAAACCAGTGGCGTCCTCTACAATCAACCCGATACAACATAAAGGCACAAAATCAATTTGTTCCAATTTCAATAGTGTTATCGATAATGCGAAATTGTCAGTTGAGTTTGACATATAAAACCTATATTTGAGGTTAGAAAACTTTGTGTTATCCTCGTAAAATAATCATATTCGCTAATGTTATTAACCAAAAACCTCAATCTTCATGTTGATATACGATATACATATAATAATCAAAAGTTCAATTTTCGTTCTATGCACCAGATATGAAGACATAAATAACACATATTTGCAATACATTTAAAAAAAGATCATGTGCTACTGTGTAGATAAATGTCTGCAGATTGCATAAAAGGCCAATATTTGAATGATGTCTTATTATAGTAATAATTCAAGTTTGTAGATGCCGCTGCTGTTCAAAATGTTTAAATCTTTGGGCGGTAAATAGATAAAAAAGGTTTTACTAAAAGGGAAATAAACTTGTTTATTGTTGATAATTTATTTTAAAACATTAAATTAAAAATGCCTTGAATAAAATTTCCTGTTTCCATCTTCATGTTTACAGAATACAAACATATGTATAATATATATTGGTTTATGATCGTTTAATTGTTGGCATCTAATTAGTTTCATTTACAACGTCCAATGTTTACTTTAGGATTAAACCTAACCCATAACATATGTGTGTTCATTTGTTTTCGTTCGTTGAGTGTCCAGTACTGAAAAGTCATTTTATTTGTTTCATCAATTCAATGAATATTGCAAATTGGGTCATATTACATTACAATCAAAGTTTGCATTTCGTTACGTTTCGTCTAAAATACAACGAACAGTGTTACGTCGAGGGAAGAGATTCATAAAACAACCAGATGCTGATGAAACCAGACCATCGACTTTGGCTACTAAACACTGTTTAGTAGCTAAGAACGAAGCATTTTTTGGGAAGCAACCACTACGAGCCATGCGGCTACACATCATTCAGGCGTCAGCTTTCTCTCTTTCACTCACTTTTGCACAGTTTTGTATTGTTCCGTTCTGTTCTGCGCACATCACGGACAGGATCGCGATGACTGCAATCTGCAGAAGTGTGCTGTCATTCGCTTCCCGACCAGTGGCATGTTCGTTGCATAGCGTTCGTATCTCGTTCCCAGTATACTCGTTTGGTTTCCATGTGCCCAACACTTTGACCGGCTTTGGCCACATGATCTCAACTATAAATCGTCCCATATCATACAAGTGGGCTAAGTGGCCCATCAACAGACTGCATTCTCACCAACTTTTCGTTTTGGCGCTATACAAAAATTTCGTATTCGTTATCTATATCGATGAAGGAATGGTCATCATTCTAGTATTTGAATATTTGGAAAAATATCTATTTTAATTTAATCGAAATTTATGTCAAATTGTGTTTTGGCGGCAACAGTGACAATGGCTAGCAGTGCTACATCATCGCCGCCTATATCGACACCAATGTCAATTGGTTCGGAGCAAAATGTGAACATGGTTCCAGTACAGAATCGTCCATCACAGCATAGTTATCATATTCGTTACAATGGCCATTCGAGCACATTATCAAAAGCTCTGTTAACATTATTTGGTGAGTCTCGTTTCATTGATTGTACGCTCACCACCGGTTATTCCACCGAAACCATTCGTGCTCATCGACTCATTTTGTCTGCTTATTCGCCCTATTTCAAACGCCTCTTCAGTTCGTTACCGCAAACACAGATTCCGATAGTTGTCATTAGTGAATTCAGCTTTCAAACATTGCGAACCATTGTCGACTTTTGTTATCGTGGTAAGTTCCATCTTTTTTTTTTTCAAACCAATTTCGATGCGAAAGCCCCCTTGATATGAAATGGTTTTGTGCGTATGCGCGTGAATGTAATATTATTTGTTGTTGTTGTCCAAAATAAACTACAATGAACATTTCAACCCCTCTATTGAATATCATTTAAATGTTAAAATCGCATTTGTGTGGCGGAAGTTTTTCCATTTAGTTTCGTTTTTTACTACTATTGTTTCATTATAGTTTGTTTCACCTTTTAAAACTAAATAATTTTATTTTTAAAACAAGATATGAATAAATATATATAAGTTTGCTACAGTTAAAATTTCTTCTACACTAAAATTATGGAGATAGAAAACATTAAAATGTTTTTTTATTATACACATTATATGTTATAAGTAAGAATTGGCTCATATTAATATGGTTGGAAGAGGTGGAGAATATAAAAGTTATATTCCTAAATTTTTTTTTCAAAAGAAGGAAGGACAAATGAATGAATGGAAAAGTAGATAGATGGGTTGCGGTGGAGAGCAATGTTATTACTCATCACCGAGGAAGCAACAGCAGAACCATCATAATCATCATCACCATGGTTGGACTCTTACATTGATTCCATGTTGACGTTAGCTCACTTTTTTTTCGGTCTATTCAATAAAGGCAAAAAAATAAAATAATAATAATAATAATAATAAAAAGCATTTTCTAATGGTTTAGTGTGGGAGGCGAATAGCCTTTTTTTATTTTCAGTACGAACTTTCCGCAACGGGCAAGCCAATGGGCATACAAGAGAGGACATTATCATATAAGAAAATAAAAGATTGAAAATCGTAAAATATGAAGCACAAATAATGGGAGAAAACAGTTGATGTTTGTGTGTGTGTGTGTGTGTGTGTGTCTAGTAGTATGTTGGTGAGAATGGAACCGGATTCGACCCCATCGTAATATAGAATGAACATAACAAATATGATGTAGACATTTACAAAGCAAACGTTCATTGCTTACTTTCCTCTCATCGTTCGTTTCCTTTCCCATTGCTGCACCATTTGATGCACCATTTTTTTTTTGCTGTTCATTTCGCCAATGTTCGCGGCAACAACATCGTCGTAGATACAACACAACTAAAATCATCATGCATTATGATTCTATTTTTTGCAATTTTTATTGGCTTTCATCTTAAGGTTTATTCAATTTTTTCCACGTTAATATTCAACTTGTTTCGATTGCTTGTTGTTTATGTTAACTTTAATCATACATTACATTTTAGTTTCCAATTCATATGAATAGGACTCGTCTCCACAAATGGTTTCATTGGAAGACACACTCTTTCGACCAAAAGAGTGGAAAGAGAAACAAACGCGAATATGTTTTTCAAACTAATTTAAAGTCAAAAACAAAACAAACTCATTCACATATTTGACAGTAACTGTTGCTAATGAATGATGATTGGAAATTAATTTAAATTATTTGATCATTGTTGTCATGTATTCTTATCTTAATGAACATTGTTTACACAAAAAAACTGCCACAATCTCTTGTTTATGATCTAATTTATTCCATTTTTTTCGTGTGTCCTCCTATCGGCATGAGATGATATGTGTAAAATGTTCTCAAACTTTTGTGTAACGTTTAATGAATCACACAATCAAAAAGCCATTGGCACCACCAGAACGAAGAGATTTTCGAATCCAGTGAAGCCAGTGTGATTCACAGATTTATTCCAAGAATTGAAAATGGAAAATTCCATTTGATGCGAATGATGGTTGAGTGGCGCTTGCGCCCTTTGACACACAATTCGTTCCGTGTTGAAATGTTGGTATTCAGAGTGTGTGCGCGATGTATATTATGATTTGTTTTCCTTTGTAGATTTTAGTGAAGCAGAAAATAAAATTTTTTAGTTTTGAAGCAGGAAAAGGCTAAAAATTATAGTAGAGGTGGGGTGTGTTAGTGGTGGTGGGGATGATGATGCTGTTTGACTCTCTCTCTCTCTCTCTCTCTCTCTCTCTCTCTCTCTCTCTCTCTCTCTCTCTCTCTCTCTCTCTCTCTCTCTCTCTCTCTCTCTCTCTCTCTCTCTCTCTCTCTCTCTCTCTCCCTCTCAACCATGGATGCAATGGAGCGGTAAGGCAAACAAAACGAATGCTATACAAAGGGCATATTTTTATGATTCTGTTGAGAATGAAAAAAGGAAAATATTAAATTATAAATTGAATTGAAGTATAAGAGGTCGTAAGAGAGTGAGAGGATTGAGGGAGAGCAAACGAGTAGAAAATGTGAAAGACGTCTTTCAAAGTGACCACCATGATGAGGTTCATAATCACTTGCATTTTGTGTTAGAATATATTTTTTATATATATATCTTTTGCCCTGTCTTGTTTTGTTATTGAACTTGTTTATACAACCAAAGGTTATAATTTGATGACATGCCATCTCGGCCATTTAAAGGAAATTATTCTCTTTAGTTGACCTGTCCTCTTTATTCATTGTTTGGCAACTATTGGTTTGTGTTCTTCACCTAATTGAAGGTAATGATAGTGTTGTTGCATATTATACATATTTATGGACCATGTCCAATGATGCACTGAATGATGATAAAGCAAAGCATACACTTTTACTTAATGATGACAAAGTATCGTTTTGAATTCTCATCTATATAAATATAGTTATATAACAATTAATAGGAGTCACGTGAACACAATGGATGAGTTGGTTAAATTGTATTTTATTTCTATTTGCAAATCATTGATGACAATCAAATAGATTTTTTTTTTGAAAAAATTATCAAAAATGGTCAAGAATAAACATGTCTAACGTTCATTTTACGAATCAAAACTCATCTACTTTGATTATAATCAATGTTGAAATAAACTTGACAGAATTTCATTATTCGGATAAAATTCGGAATAAAAAATGCGCACTAGCAACATGAATAAATGAAAAATAAATTATAGAATTTGCATTCTTTTACGATTTTAAATGTGAAAACTTATAAAATAGTTTTTTATGCTATTCTTCAATTTTGGTCATTTCAATTTATGTTTATTGAATTTCATATAAAGTTGATGACGATTTTAAGCCTCCATGCATTTTGAATCTCATGCTTTGAATGTAAGCTGTGTGTGAGTGTGTGTGTGTTTGAATGGAATAGTTTCATACCCATTGGCTGTGTTTGTGTTTCACATTGTGCATGTCTAATCGTAATGATGCGCACACCGTCAAACATTTTTCCGTGCCAAAAGACTTAAGCTCACAAATTCTGAATGTCAAAAAATTGTATTCTATTATTATTATGATGATGAGAATTTCAATTTTTATTATATTACATGGGACAAGGCAAGAATATAATAATAAATGGGTGAAAACTATAGATTGAACAAAATACAAAATTGAAAGTAAGTTCCCAGCTATAATAAAAAAACGGGAAAAATCTTTTTGAATTATGTGGCAAACGCCTGAGAGAGTTGGCAAAATGTAAATACTTTGGACGCCAGCCTGTATACAGCGTCCCGTTCTTGTTTGTGCGAATATTTTTTCCTATTGTGTTTAAAAAAAAAATCAAGCTTTCACAACCGAAAAGAATGTACTGAACCAAAAGGACTGGCAAGAGTTGAACACCTCTTCGGTTGAATGTGTTGTAATAAATGTACAAACAAAAAACTTGGTAACCATTCAAAGTGGTTTAGCGATCTTTCTCCCCTTCTCTCCCTCTCTCTCGCCTATCTGAAAGTATTCCCTTTCAATTTTCTTTATGATGCCTTTTTTGTGCTTTCTTTCATGATTTCACTTACACACCCGTCCGATGCAGTTCCATTTTTTTTTTTGAATCGGTTTTGTTATTTGTACAACTTTAAAGTTAAAACCTTTTCTCAATTCTTATATGTTCATCAGTACGTTTAGTGTATACGCGTGCGCGAAAATATATTGTTCTTAGCTTATTATTGGAAACAATTGTCCCCCAATGATAGAATAGTCTCTCTCTCTCTCTCTCTCTCTCTCTCTCTCTCTCTCTCTCTCTCTCTCTCTCTCTCTCTCTCTCTCTCTCCCTCTCTTCTTCGTTGATGTGTCAACCATCATCAACATCATTCTTTAGATTTCTCCCCTTTCATGTATTCTTTTAGTTCGTTTTTATATTCTTTTTTTTTCATTACAAACACTTTGCATCTTATTTCTTCATTGCCTTTCTCGATGACATGACAAGCAAACTTTTCTTGAATGTCTAATAATGGTATGCTTTATGCAATGTAAATTATTCATATAATTTGCCCTCATTCAACATCGGACGATTATGAAATTCATAATTTCTTTTTTTCTCTTAGACTTTTAATGTTGCTAATGCGGCCAACACATAAAAGCATTTTTTTTATGACGTTCCTGTGGCTTCAAACAGTTTTTTCGATGTGATTTTTCACTTTAATCCAAAGTAATGGTTCATTTTGAATAAGTTAGATTTGTGGTTTACAAAGTTAACTATTCCGATCTATTATGGAAATGATAGAGGCCTTGTCTTGTTATAAAATTTTTTTTCATTAACCTCAAACAGGAACACTAGTTTCCTTTAGATGGTTATTGTCATCAAATGCATCAATAAATAATTTCTACCTTCAGGGTCGCTGTTTATTCCTCAATCCAATCTTCTCTTATGCTCGAATATTTACGAATTTTGCCCATTTCCTTTTGCAATTCATCATTTTTTATATTTTTTTCTCCCTTCTTCTTCAATTCTTTATTACATATTTTTAGTTGAACTGGGCAAATTTTTTTCTGTATTTAGTTCATTTTTTTATATCAATAACCAAAGTACATAATTCTCTTATTTTGTTTTTTATTCAGCTCAATTTTTTTGTTCACGTCGAATCGATTTGAACAAAAAAAGTTTTTTATTTAAGATTTCTTTTATTTTTTTTATTATAAAATAATATCAATATAAATAAAGTACGTAATCATTCATGAGTGAAATAATATGTTTATGAAAAAAAAAACTTTTGAAATTCATCACACATTCAACAGTGAAAATACTGAATGGGAAAGTTTATTAATTTTTTTTTGTCAAACTTTGATTAACATTTTAATATCAACATTGGTTTCTGTTCGAAAGGGAAATTATTCGTTATTTATTTGACCGCTAAAATGTGGTAATATATTTTCTTATTATTATTTCTATTGATGTAATAATTGTATAGATTTTATAGATAATATTTTATGTATTTTGCGACAAAAAATTGGTTAAAAAAAGATTTTAGATTGCAAATAATGCTTCAACTAAAAGTTTTATACTCTTGTTGTTGTATGCCTTCCGGATGTTGCCACTTTCTTCCATCTGGCTGATTACGTTGTTTTAGACTGACAATTCTTAAACAACTTTTAACACAATAAAGAGTTAACTGTATGTTGCAATAGTAATATATAATAATAATGATCCCCATATTAAAGCTTTTTTATTCAATTTCAAAGTTTTGTAACTTTCAATATTATCAACTTTGAAATTTGAGAATTTTTTTTCTTCAACCGAGAAACATTATGCAATAATCAATATAAAAACTAGGATAACAGTTTATACAGAAGGGTGCATTCATTTATCTAACCAATTAATGGAGAAAATTCTTAAAATTGTGTTATGTAAAATTATACTAATTTACTAATGATGTGATACATGATATTTGAAATATTATCAAAGAATAGGAAACCTTTATAAAGTTATGAAAAATTTTCAAAAGTAAAATTAGAATAAATTCTAATTCTAAATATAACTTGATTTCGACGAATATTGCTCTCAATTAAATTTAATTCAAACATCAATGACGTTTTGATTCTATTACTCCAAGATTTTTTTATTATCAAAACTTTTTCCAATTCAATTTGCCTATTGATATGCTGTTACATTAAATTGAATTTCTAAAAGTTTTCTTCAACTTTTTTATTTTAAAAAGTGGAATAAATATAATTATGCATTTCCTTTTCATGATTTTTTTCTCCCATTTCAAAACAAGTTTCAAATAAAACTTGTTCAGCTATTTTTGTTATTGTGCTTGACTCATAAATTTGAATCAATTCTAGAAATTTGGTATTTATTTTTCCTAATTCGTTAATGGAAATCATTATTAGATGAGAAGATTAAATAGCTTTAATTTATTAGCCTAAGATTTCCTTAATTATTTTTCTAGTAATGATTTGCAGTTTTTTTCTTTTAATAAAAATCCCCAATTTTCATATGCAATAACTAATGAAAATAAATAGATTTTTTTTCATTCTTTCAAATAAATAATTTGCTTAAAATTAATTTTAAATTGTTAAATTTCCTGATCTTTTATTGTGATTTGTATCTTTCCCTTGGTGGTTTTGTCCGGATTTAGTTCTTAATATTTGTTTTTTACTTGGCATCCTTCTTCCAATCTCCCCCATTTTGGCATTCATTGTTTCCTCGTTGGTAATTTCCTCGTTTTTTTGGTTGGCACAATAAATTTATTAGTTTAAACGTTGTGTGTGCTATTGAAAGTTGAACGTTATTTTAAAATGTAACTTTATTTTTCTAAATATTACCCCTATTTTATACACATATATATAACTTTGCCATTTCGCAAAATATAAGCATTATATATATTTTCAATTTCCCTCCTGCGTTATTCAATACACACATTAATAAATCAAATTTAATAGTAATCATTTTCGTTTCGTTTTTTTTTGCTCTTCCCGTTCGTGGAGGTCTCTTTTATAAAGGAAAATGTATTCAACTAGATCCGTTGAAATATCAAGTCTAATAGTGAACTGTTATATTCAAGAGCAATAGTGGTGGAGAGAACATAAAATTCCTAGTTACATTGTATATTATTATACATATATATATACAATGTATATTGTACTGTCTACATCTAGATTGAAGATAGAAACAATAGATTGTATTGCCACAGGACACACATGCACATGCACGCATTGAGGAGAATTGTTTCATAAAATGTTAAATTCTCATGAAATGAAAAGATAAATGGCAACAAAGAAATAGAAAACTACCTGACATTTATGGGCACATAAGTTAATGTCTACATTCTTCCTTTGTTTCCTGTGTCCGTGTCTGTTGCCATTCTCGTTGCCGTCCACTTTACTCACATGGACTCATTTCCCGTTTTTTTTTCTTTTCTCGTAATATTTATTGACAATAATTTTAGTGCCAAAGAAATAGAGAACAAGTAAATGAAATGGTAAACAACATTAAATTTGCAATAAATAAATATGACCTAAACTATAAATTTGTTGTGTCTTATTTTATAATTTGGTCAAACTAATACTAAAACACGCCCAAACAAATACGTGTACTCTTTTGTATATATAGCTAGTGACCGACTTCAACTTTAAACATTCATTACCATTCCATAATTGGGATTTTAAATATTTTTTTACGTTTCAATTTGATGACAATCAGATCAAGGTTCAATTGCTTATATCAAATGATTCGCTGTTCCATTAAGCTCTATTTAGCTTTGATTTTAGTTATAATCATGTAGAGCTATGATTATTTTCTCTAAACTATTGTATCAAAGCAAAAAAAAACCTTAGCAATCAAATCAATCAACAATTAATGAGAAAAATTTGCTTCGATCGATTGTTTCAATCCAATCATTTGTAGGATTTTGCATTTATATTATAATAGTTCCAAATCGAATAATACTTTTACAATTTCTAAATCTATTTTACGGATGACATTTACCGATTGAAAGCAAAAAAAATAATCTATGAATGAATAAGTTTTATTTTCAAGTCCCAGGGCATTGAAATGAGGAGAAACATTGGGAGTTGTACCCTCTTGTGAGTTGAGACATTCATTTCGTTATATTCCTTTCATCCCGTTCGCCTTCACTTTTAAGCTTTAATGTCGAGTTATTATCCTCTATTGCTATTAGTATCTTATATGTTCATGATGGCACCCGAAATAAACGCAATTTTTTACTTTTTTGCAATAAGTCGTCGTTTTTTTTTGCCGAACGGAATAAATGATATGATAGAAAAAAATTTCGAACAAAAAATTAATCATTTCCAATACTTTTCTAACCTAAAGGCTAAACTATTTTTGGACTCCTTTTCGAATCATAACGAACATTCACCTTGCATTGAATCTATGATTTTTTTCCTTTCTATAATGAAATTGACAATTTTTTACATTTACTGGTTCAACTTTCATCAATTATTATCGTTTTTTTTTTTGGTGAAAAATAACCACAATAATTATTTACATTTTAATGGATAAAATCTACCCTTGTGTAATGTATTAGTATACTAAGAAACATTGAAAGCTAATCCTCTTTTGATGCTTTTTTTTCATTTGTAAATTTCGATTGAAAACTTTGCCTTCAATATATCCATCCGTTTGAAATGGTACTAAAAATAATTATTTGAATTGAAAGGATAAATTTTCCATCTACATAGTCTACAATAGAACTAGGACATCCCTGAATGCTGCATAATTAATGATTTCGTATTTTGTTGTATTTTTAATCTGCGTCCTTCATTCGTCTATGTTTATATATGCATTCGGTTTTTTACCCATCTCCCATCTTTGTTTTATCATCACAATAGCAACATCATCCTCATTATTCAAAAATTAACTTTTTTGTATTTTAATTTATTTGTTTTTGCCCATACGCTCTGTACGCATAAATTCATTCATTCTCATTTGCCTTTAAATTCTAAACATATAAATTGTAATTTTATAAATTTTTATTATTATATTTTAAAATGAATGAAAAAAATGCATCACAAAAGCTAATATTTTGCGTCCTCTATTGGTTCCCTCTATTTCTCCCTCTCTTCCTTTTCACCATAATTATCTACAATAAATTTTGACCCTCTTTATTGAGAATGCTGTTTGCTTTATTATTTTTATTATTTTTATTTTATATGCATTTTTTTATGTATATTTTTCGCCTTCTCTATAGGATCCTATAGGATTATAATATTTTTCAACAATGGAATAGTAGTCCTATTTAATGCAAATTGGTCTATAAATGACGTCTCTGAAATTTTACTCAAATTCATACTTAAATATATAGAGCCGAATTTCACGTTTCATTCGTCAAAAGAGCTTCATCATTATAAACTGGATAACAAATTATCTTTTTTTTTCTTGACATTACCGCCAACTATTGTATGTTGAAAAAAATTAATTAAACATTTTTTCACTTTGGTAAAAGCAAAACTCTTTTAAGTTATTTAATTTAATTTCAAAAAAAGCTTTTCCATGAAATTGTTAGATATAGTTTAATTAAAGTCAAAAATATTATCTTCATTTTCAATGCGACTTTTTGAAAATGTTATCAAACATAAAATTGATTGAATTTATATTTTCAATACGATTATTTTGTAATAGTACAATCGTTTGCCAAATGAATGATGACAAAGTTCAGTTCTTTAAATATGCACTACTATATTTATGATCTACATAAGAAATTGTCGAATTGAGAATTTATATGATTAAGAATCGTTCAGCTTGGCTCACGATCAAAATGCGTCAATGCATCACAAATTGGGTGTAAAAACCTTTGTTCACTATAACAAATTCATAATTATTTCTTCAACATTTTTTTCTATTCTTGTTTGTTTTTACCATGTTTTAGCAGCATACCGTTTGTTCGTGGAAATCCACTTTATGGAGCGACTTCGTTTACTCTTCAATTCAACTCAATATGGCATACTCATACGCACACACACACACACACACACGTTAAATGTTGACTTTAGAAAAGTTTTCCTTTTGGTTGCAATTGTAAACTAAACGCTTTGAATTGAAATAAAAAATAGATTGAAAACTTTAGGATTTTGTACTTCCAATAATATATGAAATAGCTCTAAAGTTTGATTCACAAATGCAATAAATTTCAATTCGAATTAATGTTTCCGCCATATATACAACAATGTTTAGAAACGAGAAAAATTTTAAGGAGGCCTAGTTGAGGGACGAAAAAAGTATATTTTATTTGATTTTTCCTAAAACTTTTATTTCCTCTTCTTTTTTCAGTTTGCCTTCGTCAGCTTTCATACATCCTTCACTATCATCATTTCTTTCTTCATCTATTTTTGCAATCTTATTTTTATATATATAATATATATATAAAAGTTTTAAATTGATTTTTCGTAAATTCCAGGGCCGAAAAAAAAAGTTGTAAGGACTGTAGTTGATGAGTGGAATCTTGGCTGCCTCTTTGCCATTGTTATTCTTTTTTCATTTATATTTTCTCGTTGTTATTTTCACTTCTCCACAATTTATACTTTCGATTCTTTCCATTTCTTTTAAAAATTTATTTCTCACACATAAATTTCAAATAGTCATTATCGGTATAGGTTAATTTAGTTCATGGTGGTCCAAATTAACTCAAAATTAGAATAAAAGTCACTAAACATTAAAAAATGTCATATAAAAGGTTATATAAAACATATTGTGTTTCCAGAACAAGTTTGAGTTATAATAAAGTTCTTCATTATATTAAAAGTAAAGAAGTTACTGTGACTTTGTTATTTTAGTGAAAATAAATTAAAATGTGTTTTCTAGGATTAATTATAGCAATCAACTAGATGTTGAAATCAATTGCCACCTTGCTTGTTTCGTGACTATTCTGGTTGCTACGATCTTAGTTTCCAGTAAAAAACATTGTTTGCTCTTTAGAAATTTGGTATAAAAATTAATTAACCTTTCGATTTTCATAATACATTAGAAACATAAGTTTCTTTTTGGATAATCATTAAGACTGCCAAAATCATTATATATGAACAAAAAAAATAATACATTATTTATTTGATTTGATTTGTTGAGTTATAAATGGTAATTAATAAAAGTTTATTTAAAATTTGTTATACTTTTTGCTTAGAAGTCATCATTTGAGCAACATTGCAATCATCTATTTACCATATTATAAATTTGGATGTAGTCAAAATTTTGTTTGCATCTTGCCATCAATTGGCCACATTATAGTGTTGCAAATTGTTTATTGATGATCCATAATTTAAAAAGTGCTAATGTATATTTAGTTTGATCTGATTATTTGATCTTTAGGTGTGGTATATTTTTATTTTATCTATGCATACTTTTCTTACACAAATTTAACAACTATGACAGATTCAATCATATTTAATCGTTAAATAATTTTGTACCAACCGGTTTGTGAATTGGTTCGAATACATAATGGAAAACACTGTGTAAAGATTGAATTGAATTTTTAATGATAAAATTTCTTTAAACTTTCATATCATTTGATGATATGCGAAAATTTGAACTTGTGAATCTGTAAAGTTTTTTTCTAAATAATTTCATTCAATGTCAAATTAAAGTTTCAATAGTTTCAAGTTTTCATGTTTAGCAAAATGAAACACAACATTTTGTGGATTGTGTTTTAATTTTGACAAAAACGGGAAAAAAGTTTTGTATCTATATGTGCATACACACACACACTCACAAAAAAGAGGTAAAACGAATAGATTTCGACTAAGATTAGATTCATTCTGTTATATGCTTCATTGCTTGATGATTTAATACTCTTGGCGTATATAATGAAAATATTTCAATAATCATTTTCATTGTTATTATTCGTTGTCTGCTATTATCCAGGATAAAATGGTCTCCATTGTAAGGCCTGTCTATGCTCACATAACCACTATTTGGTTCCGTTCTATATGGGCAATGCAATGTGCAATGTTTATTATTTATTCTACTCGATTTAATTAATTTTCGGTGTATACCATTTTCGGCTGCTTTTACTTCTGCTGGTGGTGATGGTGTGCATTGTATGTTTCGGAATATTATGCTATAAAAAAGTGCCCCTTCCATGCTTATATTAAGAAAATTAATTCTCTTGCTTCCCTTCTTTCTCCTTATATGTTCCTTTCCTGTTCTTCACAAAAAACTTTTAACCATAATTTTTGTTGTGTTGTCGTCTATAGCTATTCTTTCCAATGAAAAACTTTATCCCCTAATTTCATATTTATTATTATTATTTGGAATTTTCTTACAAAGAATAAAGAATAGTGGCATAACAAGATAAATCGGAAAAATATTTTCTTCTTATTTGTTAGATTCTTCATCTTCTTATAAACCTAAACGTAATTCTTGTTCTGTTTACGTACACCGGGGCGCGCATTTGCAATGGATAACGATAAACAAGAGCAACTTTAGTAAGCAATGGGTCGGTCTATTTTTCAATCCTCTTTCCAACACATATTCATGTTTACAACTTGTATTAATGATCGAGTCCATTTACAGTTTATGAATTTGATGATGATAGGGCCCAAAGCAGGCCTGGTTATATTCCGGTTTGGAATGTGCTATTATACAGCCATATTGTATATAAAACTCTGTTTGAAATTAAATTTTAGAAAATATTCTTACGATTTTATGTGCATTTGTGTGTGTGTATTGCATTTTTTTTTGAATCTAAATTTAAATTGAAAATTATTTTATTTTTCATTTTATTCCATCATTCACCTATATAACGATAGAGTTGGTTTATTCCTTCAACCACATTGCTGTCGGCCTAACATGCTGTCGCTTCCCACGACTTCATTTCATTTTTTTTATTATTATTTCATTCTGTTTTTTATATAAGAAAATTTATTATTTTTTCCATCTTCTAAAATATATAGTATATATATTTTTGCTTTTTGTATATAATAAAATTTTCCTTATTAAACTCGATTTTTCTTCATCCTGATTGAAGTTGTGTTTTTACGAGGAAAAGCAAATTTTAGATGTTAGGGCGACGATGAAAGAGTCGTTGTAAAAATATTTATTATTATTATTATTATTTATATATTGCAAATACTTTAATTTACTGAGGATGGAATATAAAATGAAATATTTGGCCTTAATAAAATTGCCCAAATTGAATGCGTTCAAGCTATTTTATTGTAATTGAAATTTATTTGTTATTCCTCGTTTTTTAGGGTGGTGGAAATTGCTTTTGAACTTTTTATTTTCCTTGAAAAATAAAATAAAATGAAATGCTCGTTATTTGTTATGTTACATGAATGATGTATATGAATCCTTTTCAAAAGTTTGCGTCAGTTGCATAATTAAATTGATGAACATTTTTTTTTGTTTCAAAAGAATGATGAATTGAAGTTGCATGTAAATTGCTTATATTTATGAATTTCATTTGTTTAATGAATTTTTTTGATTAATTTTTATTAGGTCAAATATTGGTTTCTTCCGATAAAATTGGGGAAGTTTCAAAAGCAGCCCAATTATTAGGAGTTAAAGGAATACCTGACTGTTTGGATGATGACCAATTGACATATTCAAGTGGACAAACCTTTGTTAATGCATATTTTGCTGATGATTTGCCCAACGATTTGCGACACTTGATGTCGCCCATTCATGAGGGCAAGGACATATCATCTCCTCCCGATTCGCCATCATCCTATCATTCAACCGAATCGATAGACTCAACCCATTCGTACTCTTTTGCTGGTCAACCGACTGTGGTCATAAATGGCATTACGGGAGAGTTTACCACATTCTATCAACAAATGTCACCAATTAATCTAAAATTAAATAAATTTGCACGCGAAAATCGACATGAACTTAAACAAAAATTATTAAACACCAAACGTAAAATGAATCATTCGAATGAATCATCAAATGATCTAATCGATTATAGATGTTTAAAGAAACAATCATTGGATTCCAACTATACATCTGTATTAGAAAATAATAATAATATTAATATTAATAGTAATAAAAATACTTCTCCATTGAGAATGTTCAACGATTTCAATGTTTCGATGTCACAGAAAAATGGTAATTCATTATTAGATGTTGAAAAAACAGAAACCGATAGTTTGAATCTTATTGATCCATCTCAAATTGAAACTAATATTAAAGAAAATGACTCATCAATTGATACTAAAGAATTAAATGGTGATAATAACAATAACCTTCAATCAAATGAGATCAAGAATAATGTTATGATTGTAAATGAAAACTCTTCCAAGTGTTTACTATTAAAGATTAAATCAGGAAAAGTTTATACAGGCGGTTCGGATATCATACCAAAAGGTAAGTTGAACCATTCCAGTGACGACTTTCCGTTCTATTGATTTTTATTTTATATTACGATTATTATAATAGATCAATCTAACGAGGAAGATTTAATGACATCAGGCGAAAGTAGGATACTTTCGGATAGTAATAAAATGCAAGAAATCGATCTTAGCCTTAAATCGGTACGGAAACAAGCAACCACTCCACCAATAAAAAAGGTATCGAAAGAAAACGTGGAGGAAACATTTGATATGAACAAAGAAATTGCTAAAAACTTTTACTATTATGAACGATTTCAACAACAAAATGGTCAACAGAATATATCAAATTTAATTAATAATCATTCGGATCGAAGTGTAACGGGTAAATCGGGATCTTCATTGATATCGTCCAATGATCCGATGCCACCGTCAATAGCGGCCGCTGCAGCTGCTGCAGCTCGAATTCAATTGATGTCACAAGTGTTCAACAATATACGATCAAGTGGTGATCACGAGTTGGACAATCCTAATGTTGGTTCACTGTTGGAAACTGTTCCATTGAAAGACTCGACGCCATGTTCGAACGCCTCATTCCTTTCAGCAGCAACTGCACGTGCAATAGCCGCGTCAACATTTGCTAGCTTTCAAGCAACCAATGCTACATCGTCGGACCAAGATCAGGATCATTATTTTCCCAAATTTACGGGTGTCACCGATTCATCATCTAATACATCTAATTCGACTTTGCCTGTTAGTTCATTACTTTCAGCGGCCGCTGCTGCTGCTTCCGGTTATTCATTTAATCGTAATCTGTTCATGACTGCGGCTGCCTCTGCTGCCAATAAACCATTGAAACAATGTCAATCGATAAACAATCATAATAATGGCACTCATAGTGGACTTGTATTCCACAATGGAACCGAAAAACGTGGCCGCGGTCGACCACCTAAATATGGTAAGTATCAATGGATTAATTGATAATGAATTTCATATTTTATATATTATTTTATTGATAGGATCATTGCATCATACCTCAACGACGGCAGTCAGTCAACATTCGACCAATGAGCCTAAGGAAAAGCAATTGGTTGTTTCATGTTCACCATCGTCCTCATCATCATCCTCATCGCCACCTCAATCCACATCTCCATCAAACAGTGGTGTGCCGAATGTTCCAGTATCACAACCAACCAATCCATTCCCGACACAAGTGGTCAGTTCGAATCGATCACGACGCGGAAGGCCGCCATCGATTCCGGATGAACACAATCCAATACGTAACTCGAGTTCAGGCCGTACCGATAAAGCTCACCATAAATGTCCTCATTGTCCACAAATCTATTATGGTTATCATGCAATGCGCGACCACATTACATCGGTTCATCTCAATTCGGGGGAAAAATATATTTGTCATTTGTGCAATAAGGAATATACGTGGCGCATTACACTTCGAAAACACCTTAAATGTCAACATGGTGTTCATCCAGATCAAGTTCCAATTCATTGATCGATTTTTAAACCAATCAACCAAGCAACGCAACTTTTTTGTAAATAGTCAAGTCATTCAATTCACTCTATTTTTCCATTCTAAAATGTCATCAATCAATATTATTATGAATATATTTATCTATAGAAAATATATGCAACATTTATTTTTCATTTTTTTTTCAAAAGAACAACTATTTATACTGGAATATTTATTCTCATTCTTTGTAATTATGTTCAAACTCAATTTCAAGGAACTTATTATTGCACTCCAACCCTGTCCATTGTTTGTTCATAATATAATTTAAATGATTGACGAAAAACTAAAATGGGGTGAAGTTCACAATAATTAACTTGTTCATATGCAATATGCGTTTCTAATGTCTATATTGTGTGAAGACAGTAAGTTTCATTAGCGTGGATTTTTTTATATAAATCATACATTACAATTTACTAAATTTGTAAGCCCATCAATTTATGAAAGAAAAAAAAATATGCATTTTTTTCTTATGGCTGTTTGGTAGTAACCTATAACATTCAGTTTTGCAGAAACCCAACTCTGTTAATAATGAAAATTTTAAATTATATAAACAAACAATTTATTGAGTGTATATAATGAAGTTCAAATTTTGTCTTGATTACAAAATGAAAGTGTATAACTAGGTACCACTGTATTCTGATCAGAGGCCATCATTTGAGATCCATAATTGGCAATTGTGAACAATTGTCCATTATTTGATGGTAGAAGAAGAATGGGATTTCCTCCTATGGTCCCAAAATTATTTGAAGCATTCCATGTTGCAGTGGTATAACAAAGTTGGTCAGAATTTGTTAAAAGGGGTTGGCCATTTTTTGGTTTGCTTGAATTGTTGTCATTCGAACCATTTACTTGTTCAATTTTTTCTGGTGAATCTATATCTGAAAGTTCCGTACTTTCATCAACTAGTTTTATTGTAGTAGTTATATTTTTAGGACTAGAAATTATATCCTGCAACGTAGATTTATTTATTGAAGAATCAAACACTTTTTGTTTTTTCCGAGGTTTAAAATTAATATTTTGCTTCGAGTCTAAGTGCTGATTGTGAAATACTGGTCTTGAAACTGAAATTTGACCTTTTTTTGGTATCGATTTTAAGTCGTTTGTTAAAGATTTAGAATTCAATGAATTATTATTATTCTTATTTTTATTAGAAACACTTGATCGTTTTTCCGATTTCGGTGAAGCATTAGATAATGTAAGAGTTGAATTATCACTAATTGATCCATTAGATAAATTTTTTATGTTTCCATCAGTTGAAACATCTTTCGTCGTTTGGTCATCAAAAGTATTCGACTGGCCAAAAACATCATTTACTGTCAATGAAACCGATTGTTGTCCATTTGATGAAAAAAGTCGAATACTTTTTTCTGGTGTAGTTAGATCTTTAAGAAGATTCTTAACTACTGGACCAACATCAACTTGACTGGAATTATATTCACTAACATTTAAAGGACTTGAACTCGTATTGACAGGTGTAATTGGCAAGATATTAGGTGTATGTAATGAAGTTTGCGTAATAGGGTATGCATTAGAAGAACCATGAGTTGAAACATTTATGAATGGAATTTTGAATGGAGTCGATAGAATTACGCTATCAATAAGTCGACCACATTCCGAGTCGTCCTGAAGACCACTTAATGCATTATCACACACATCTTGAAGTTGATTTGAACTAATACTTTTAATGGCATTCTCCAGCTCAATGATATCGTTATTTGTTTGCATATTTTTTGTGCTGCAGGCTTGATGAATATCAGTGTCATTTGTTTCAAGTTTTTGGTCATTTTGAGTTTGATCAGAATTAACTTTACTTGATTTGGTTACATTCAAAGCAATATTTATCTTTGTAGCAATTTTTTCAGCCCACTTTTTATCACTTGCAGTTTGAATAAATTTATTAACCACTTTTGGTTTATCGATCAGTGAATGTATATCCAATTCAGATGATTCTGTTCCAACAGGGGAAGATTGATACTCCGTGGGAGCTGAAAAGTGTGATGGAGGATCTATTAGATACGGTGAATAAACATTGTTGACACTGGCAGGAGAATATTTTGCACTAAGTGATCTTTGATGTCGAGAATTCGTTCCTAGTTTCATTGGTGTGGCAGACTTCCGTCTAGGAGAATTTATTAACGAAGAGTGGGCATAAGGTGAAAAGTCTATAGATTTGAATCCTTTATCCCTTTAAAAAATATAAAAACATAATCAGTTAAAATGAATACAAATTTGATGGTTGCTTCGGCATACTTTGGAGTTTTGTTCAAATCATTTGATAATGGTTGATAAGATTCGCCATGAGATTCTGATGCGTTGATACTTTTAACCATATGATCATTAATTGTTGGTATGAAATCTCCTTTAAACAGTTTTGAAAATGAAGTTCCAAACCGTTCAAAATTATTTTCAATCGTTTGCAACAAATGTTCTTTTTCGTCAATCATTTGTTTAGCCATACATTTCATGGAACTTTCAATAATATTTGTGATATTTGTATTTAATGCGCTTTCGTCGCAAAATTTAATATCGTTTCGGCCGTATTCTAAATTTGAAGCATTTAAGTAATCAAGTAAAGTTCGATTGTTAATCTTTGTTGAATAGTAAACTCCACGAGAATAACCATCAGCGAATTCTTGTAGATGTGGACATGAGTTAAGAAACTGTTTTGCCACATCTTGGCAACCTTCAGTTTCTTCCAGGTAACCTTTAAAATATTATTATTAAATGGAAAATTTTGTAACAAGCGATCATTACCGTAAACAAGTCGAGCTACTTCTGAAGGCAACAGTTGACACCCCATTTTAAGGTCCTTAATTGCAGATAATCATATCAAATAAATTTTTATTCTTGAGTCATGCCAAGATGAATTAAAAACAAAGAATTTTTAGCGATTATATAAAAGAATGAATATCAGTGAGTATAAGGATACTTCTGACTGTCTGTCTGTCTGTCCAGCAAAGTATCAACAGCTGCCTCAATTGTTTTGTTTTGTATTTTGGCGCTTTAACAGAAAGTGTTCACAAACAACGTAATTTCAATTTTTCGAATACTTTTTAAAACTTTTGCCATCGTTTTGCGTTTTTAATTTTTATTATAATTTCTAAACATTTTATTTAATGATTTATAATAAACTTAATTAATGTAAGCATAAGTACACAAGCATAGTTTCCAAAAAAGATAAATTTAACACAAGTATTGAATTTTTAAAAATTTTGATTTATTTATCTTTAATTTTGACTTATACTTTAAAATAAAATTGATCGAGTATCAACATATCTATTGATTATGAAAACAGTGAAATCTTTTTTATAAGATATTCAAATTTCTAATTGCAAATTTATTCATTTAAAGTGATTCGAAAACATCGAAAATGTATGAAATTGGAGTTTCTCGTAAGTTTTTGTTTTTCTTCTTCGGCAGCTCTTCAGATAACTTGTTGCATTTTTCATCGTTATCTTCGTAACGATTACAAATCAAGTTCATTGAATCAATGGTTGATTTATGGATCAAGTTACCATAACCTTCTCTCGCTTCTTCATCACATACACTGGTCGCCTTCCACGAAGCCTTCATGCATTTAATCCATTTATAATATTTGCTTTTTAATTGAAATGCAATCTATATTAGACAAAAAAATATTTGAAAATGAATCAAGAACTTACCAACAGACAATTGGGATTCTGCTTTTACTGTTTGTCACTTTTCGCGTATTCGCCATGTCATTGATCATCGATGTCCAACATTTTTTAGTCTCTGGTTTAGCAGCATTTCCACACTTGGCCCAACGGATGAATGGTGCACGTTTTTTACCATTCTTGACACAATACGGTTTGTTAGTTCGTTCGACATTGTACACTTGAAGGTTAAGCAATGTTTGTGATGTTCCTGTCAAGCAACGTTCGCCATAATCTTTTGAAAAATCCTTGTTTTGAAGGACAGCCCTGTTGAGCGTCGTTATGGTTACAATAATTGGGTTTCAACACAACTTAAAATTACTTACTTGCAATATTGATTTAATTTCGATTCGCTTTCGGGTAATTTGAGTCGATCTACACCAAAATGTCCATAAGCTCTGGCGAAGCTAGCTTCAAATGCAACGATTGAACAGTTTTTAGCTTTAGTATATTGACCAAACCCGATGTGGGTTAAACTGAAAAGGAATGACAAAACAAAGATGATTTGTTTCATGGTCGATTCCGTAACCGAGTACTATGGTTTGGAGAATTCACTTCTAGTACCCTAAATATTGCGAAGAGGATTTGACTCAATGATGGAACAAAGTTAAATGTGAGCACATTTTGTTCGTTCAATGCTTTTATACTAAGGTTGAAAGAAGTTGCAAGAAATCATTTTAAAGCTATATAGCGAAAGTGGAAAATTGAATTTCTAATTAGATGGTACTCATCTTAGTACACTTTGTGCAAGTTCTACTACGTTTGAGGTAATGAAAAAAACATTTAATATATGCTATTATAAATACCTGTTTTCGATACCTTTTGCAATGATAATGTGCATCTAAGTTAAATATGTTCTTGTCGACCAATGTAAAGTTAACTCGATGCCGTCATGACGATGTAAATGCTTTCACTCAATCACTAACACACACACACATTCATACGAGCATCTCGAAACATCAAATTCAGTGATAAATTGTATCTACTATAAGGTATCATTTTCAATCGGGAGGGTGGTTTTCAATTTTTTTTATTTAATTGCCTGCTCTTAACGATTATTTAACCACAATTCTTGTTAATGTAATCACCAATGAAACGTCTATAAGTAACAATCTAGTGGACTCTTGTCCGAGCAAGTCTTGTCATTGAATTTAGGCAATTCGTATATTGCTGATAATAATACTAAAACATTGATTTGGTTGAACTTTAAATTTATAAGCAACAAGATCTGTATTGATTGTTATTGGAAACTCGTTTTCAAGTGTCCATTGAACTATCATTTAAGATTGGCTCAATTTATTGATCTCAATCGCTCTTATGATTCTGTCAATCTATAGGAAAATGAGCACTTGAATATTACGGATTTAGTTGGAAAACATTGACGTCTTTGTTTGTTTGAACATTTTGCATCATTTTCCTTATATCTTCAAATACCAATTTAACTGAAATACTGAAATAAATTAAAGCAGACTTAAATTAACACATTGATTTTATTAGATTAGAGACATGTCAATTTTTAGATGCAACCGTTTATTTTTGATTACATTGTTTACAAGTAGCAAAAAATTTTATATTGCTTTTTAAGATCATTGATGAATGGTCGCCATTCGGGATCTCCATACAATTCTACAATTGTTTCACGAAATTGTTGATTTCGTATATTCTTCACTTCCAATTGATTATCAACATTACGAAATTCATTGATTGCACTTTCAACAATTAAATCAATGTATTCATTGATGCAATTTGCCGCCAAATTAAACCCAATCAATTTGTTGAAGTTACTGTTTGAAGTTTGTTCATTATTCTTATTAGAAATCACACTAGGCTTTTCTTCTTTACTTTTTGATTTGATTTGCATTTGTGTGTTATTCTTTTCTTTTTGGAACATTTGTACTTTTGACTCGGTGTTCAATCCCATCGCTCGAGTTTGTTTTTCTTTGTTTTCTTTGTTTTTCATTGCTGTCATTCGATTTGATGTATTCCCATTTTTATTAATGGTAACCTCTTCCGTCTTTGGTTTATGATCACTTATTGTTGGAATATTCTCATTATTTATTACTGGATCAAGTTTAATTGTTGTCAATGTAGTGACACTGCTAAATCGAGAACTATTTGTTAATTGATCTAAAACTTTAATTCGTTCAAGTGCAATTGAATTTCGACGCTGTTGAATATGAGATGACTTGGAGAGATATTCTTCATTTAGTTTCACTAATTGATTGCATAGCTCTTGTTCTGATTGATTCAATTGTTCTAGTCTATAAGCTAATCTGCTTATTCGACCAAATTTTTGAAAAACAAACCAACGAATTGCTTCATAAAATGAGAATATGATTTTGAACAAATAAAAAATTAATTGAAAGCATCTTGATTCAATGATTTGAAACATTCGTAATTTGGATCTCTTTTGAACAGTTTCACACGAATTTAGTTTCAAACTTGAGATTTCGAGATTTGTGATTGAGAACGAAACCTAACCATACAAAGTGTAAGTTGCGTCGTATTTATACGAGCAGAATCTCATTCAACTTTCCATTCATACAACTATTGCGCGTGCATCGAATCAGTAGGAAACACCTTTAAGAATTGAAGTTTGAAGACAACTACATTGGTATTCTGTGCCAACAAGATGACAACGGCAATCATACAATATGTCCATAGATTTATAGTATGAACATCTACCATATTACCGACGTTGCTTCCCAGTTGTCAATTAAAGATCGGAAGTCAACCCGACTTTGCCGGCTATTTTCTCACACTAATGGAAACACAGGAAGCTTAATACAGATGATGATAATGTTTTTCTTAACTCAAATGATTCGCAACGCGTCTACCTCGAATGTACGTTCGTTTACTTTTTTTTCGGGTCACCGTTTAATATAGTTTCACTATAGGTTCTCAAATGGTTTCTATTTTTGCAAATAGTTCCTCACTTGCTATCATGATTTTTTTGTTGTTTAATTTTTTGGCTTGTCAGCACATGCTACTACCTGTACATAGAATTCATTTTGCATATATTGGCAACTGTTGGTTCAGTAAGTTTTCCCGTACATAGGATTGCAACTCTTGATGTTGTCATTTTGTATTCTGACTAATTTCTGAAACAAAAAAAAATGTTCATCGCATCATGTTTTGAGATGTATTGTCAAGTTGCCATCAACCATAGTTGCACTTGAGTCATTGCTCATTTAATCGTTTTCAATGGAATTTTTCTCCTTGTTTCATTGCCAAGATGGCGTGTATATACTTTCACATTATATCCTAGTCCATCATTGATCACTCGAGGCGAGATGTGAGGGTTCTGAAGATGGGATGCAAATATATTTGTAGCATGTTCATAATATTTACATTGATTAAATTGTTTTTTAATTTATTTATTTTTGTATTTTTATTCAATTCCTAAATTTTCCAAAAAGATAGTTTCCAATTTCATACAAAAAATATTTCGGAATTTTTTCCATTCATAAGTAAATTAGATCATTTGGTTAAATTCAAATATAATGATGACTTATTCATTGTGAATCTAAATTTATTATCAATGTGTCCTTAACCCATATTCTATTGACTTGAAAACAATTTATTTAGCACACACACACACACACACAAGTTATCTAAATGAACCAAACATCAATTTTTTAGCCACATTATTTTGATAAATATTGGTTTTATACACATTTCTGGTAAATAACACATTGCATACATGAAATAGTAAGTTTGAAATTAAGGAGATTAAATTAAACATAATTAGGATGATGATGATGATGATTATCGTCATATATTTATATATATAATATTTATAAATTGCAATGCATATCACAAGCCAATGATTATCGCAAAAATTGAATCAAAAGATATGTCCACCAAATGCACTCTTGCCATATGCATGTGATCCCATGTAGATTGTTTCTTGTTGAACAGGTTTGTCTGGACGTATGCGTCACTTCAGACTACATGGAATTTAGCTATACACTCAATTGATTCGAGTACTCGACTCGACGACCAGCCACTACCCATACACACACACACACACACATAAACACAAACACACATGTACACGTATTATCTCACCATACTTGTTCTTGTGGTCGCATGACATGACTATCCAATTGAATTGAATCTACATTTTTTTATTTAATACTATTTTCACTACTGTTGTAGTGATTGTGGTTGTTGTTGTTTTTTATTATAGGTCTATTAGCTTCAAAGTCATTTTCTAATTTGTTGAAAAATAAAATTATGGATTATGATCCATCATCGTACATTACCAATGCTGCCGATGTTCTCGGTCCAATGCAACAATTGATCGAAATTCTTCAACAACACTTATCTGTTCCATTAGAGGAGATTGTTGATGAAAATGGGTATGGGATTCAATGTTCTTATAATTTTTTTTTCATTTTCGTGGTTCTTTTAGCGACACCATTTGCCGTACACCTGTTATTGTGGACTTTGGCTGCGGTCCCGGAAATTCGGCTAAAGCATTGTCCCAAATATTTTCAAATGCAACGATTATTGGCTTAGATGTTGCATCGGATATGATCACATATGCCCAAGAACATAATACATTTGTGGTGGATGAAGATGGAAATCCAGTGTTGAATGGTTGTCAATTCTATCAACAAGATATTGGCGCTGATTGGAATGAAGGTTGGTCGGAAGAGTTGCGAGAACTTCTTGAAGGAAAGGTCGATGCCATCATATCCAATTATGCACTTCATTGGATTAGCAATTTTGATCAATTGGCAACTAATGTTCAACACTTGTTGAGACCAAATGGTCGATCCGTGTTTGTTGGAAATCTTCTCTATTGTGGAGATATCAAAACTATGTGCGAATCGGAAGAAAGTCGCCACCTAATTGAATCAGTGGTACACTATCCCAATGAGAAACAGTATATTTCCAATTTTCTTTTTGCTTTTCGTGATGCCCATTTTGATCGGTTTGTTATCGAATACGCTAATACGTTTTCATTCTTTCCAGAAGGTTATTATAAAAATAGTAAGTGTACCATAATATCGTTGAAAATATTTATTAATTTTAATATATATATAATTTTATATAGGTTTTGTAAATATTCCACTAAAGTGGTATCAGAGACATGTTGATTATGAACAATTAGAAGCTATGGGATATGATTCACATTATTTAGATGAGATGATGAAACATCTAATTTGCCGCTTACGTATTGAACGAGTAATTGTTCCAACGCCTCCACCTATTGAATATCGAAGAAGAAGTAAATCGTCTTCGAGTTCTTCCTCCTCAAGTTCGTCTTCCTCTTCGGACGAGGAAGAAGAACCGGTTCCGGTAATCTTACCAGAAAATCAATTGGAAATCAAACA
The DNA here is from genome assembly GCA_029204025.1 of Blomia tropicalis. Taxonomy (NCBI): domain Eukaryota; kingdom Metazoa; phylum Arthropoda; class Arachnida; order Sarcoptiformes; family Echimyopodidae; genus Blomia; species Blomia tropicalis. Next base: position 8,507,261 of record CM055090.1, read on the forward strand.
ACAATTGTGGACTTTTTCTATGGTTAAACACTAGAATCTAATGTTCACTGAGAGATAGAACATTTGATTATTTTTTATCTTTGAAAACAATGGTTGATTTAATCTACTAATTGATATTATTATTTAGATTTGCTGATATCAATAACTAATAAAAATAATTTGATTATGTTCACAAATTGTTTCGTTGAACAACTAGTTTATGGAATATCCTCAATGAGAAACAAACCATTCAATGATGTAAGCTATGCCACCTATTGGAATGAATGCCATTTGAAATTCAAAATTTGTGATTCAATCACATTTTCGGTTTTTCAAGTTCATATATAAGTTGCAGAGTTCAATAATTGCATCACTAAATGTGTGGTTGTTTGGTAAGATGTTCGTAATGTATACTCGGTACCCACTCGATGAAGACAAGTTGGCATGTGTGGGCGAACTCGATTCATTAACAATGTGGAAGAAGAAATCAACAACGAATTTGATGCGTTTCAAAGACAAACCTGGAAGATAAGCCTCTCTCTCTCTCCCCTCAGTGAAAGAAGAGACGTCTTCAGTTTTGTGGAGAACGCACCCTTTGAGAGAAAGACAGAGAGAGGGAGAGAGACCTGACATGTCGTCAACCTGTTGTATAGTTCAATTCTGTCTTGTCCTTCCTAGTCAGATGGTGAATGATAGTCGAACGTTCAACAACAAAGTGAAACACTCATTCGAATTTATCGGAACAACGGGTCAGAATGAACTACTTCGAACAATTGGTAAGTTTTGACGTTAACAATCTTAAATGTTCAAATATGATACTTGTATGACATATGGGAAATGTTAGAAATCTAATCAATTCAAATTGTTTTGTCATATGTCTTATAAGTATTTTTTATCTATATTTGTTAATGTTTATAATACGAGTTTAATGTGATAAGCACAAACAACGTTTCGTTGTAATTAATTTTGATTTATATTAGATTCAATAGAGTAAAATTCATCAAGAGGTTTTCATTTTGATCATTATGATTGGTCAACTAACGAACATTACCAATTGGTATATTCTTCATCGGTTAAAGCCGCAATTTCTTTCTCGTATACAATCCTTTATCGTATTTGGTGAATGTGGCACTGAAGTATTGTTAATCACCAAGGATAATGCCGTGTTTGGTTTCGGTTTGAACAAGTTCGGATGTCTCGGTCTCGGACACAAGGACGAAATATTTGAGCCGACAGAGATCATTGAACTCCGTTCGAAGCAAGTTATATCATTGGTACACGGAATTAAACACGTACTTGCATTGACAGCCACTGGAGAGATATTCAGCTGGGGCGATAACAATTATGGACAATTGGGTAATATGAACACATTCGAATCGTTACGACCAATATTGGTTGGAAAGCATATTGCCGCTGTTCAATGTGGCTCCAACCATACATTGGCGTTGACAAAAACCGGACAAGTGTTTGCGTGGGGACGCAATAATTATGGCCAGATTGGCATCGGTAACAATACGAACCAATTGATTCCAACCAAGATAACAGATTTGGAGCCAAACTATGTTACGATGATTGCTTGTGGCAGTTCACATTCATTAGCCTTGACCTCGGATGGTAACCTCTATGCGTGGGGTAACAATTCGTTTGGACAACTTGGCATTGGCAATTGTACGCATCAAACCGTACCAATTCAAGTAAAAACGGCATTCAAGTTGATTGCTACAAGTGTTACATGTGGAATGCATCACACATTGATGTTGACCAATAACGGAGAGATCTACGCATTTGGACGAAACGAATGTGGCCAATTGGGATGCCCTTCCGTGCCCGGAAATGAAGGCTCATGTAGTCCGGTAAAGGTGTACAGCACGAATCGTTTCAAGACGATTGCTGCCGACTTTGCCTCCAATCTATCGACAGCCATCTCCCAGTGTGGTTACTGCTTCGTATGGGGTGAATGTGCTAATGAAGATGGTCCCATTCGGCAACCTCGTGAGACGCCGTTGATTTCCATTCATGATTCTTTCGCAATCTATTCGAAACATCGAAACACTCCTAGTTTATTGTTGGTTGAAGATGAACTATTCCGACAGAAAACAATCAATCGTATCGTAGATAAATTGGCCCGATCATTCAACGATCCACATTCATCGGACTTGCAGTTTGTGATAGATGAAAGGACAATCTATGTACATCGATGGTTTCTCAAGATTAGTTCAAAATACTTTGAAAAGATGTTGTCAGAAACGTGGTGTAATCCAGAAAGCAACAAAATCAAAATCAATGCTTATTCGTACGATATCTACTTTGCCTACCTACGCTACATCTATACCGATTGCATTGAGGTCAGTGTAGAGGAAGCGGTTGAATTACTTGACTTGGCTAACTGCTATCTTGAAGATGATTTAAAGAGTAAATGCATCAATATTATTCGAAACAATTTATCGGTAGACAATTGTTGTCAATTATACAAATTGTCCCTAGAGTATAGCCTCGCCGATTTTGAAAAATATGTAGTCACCTTTGCATTTAATAACATTTTCGATGTTTGCCGCTCACAAGGATTTCGTGATATGAACAGTGATTATTGTAAATGCTTATTAATCAGTGTCAGTGACATTGCATAATGATAAATTGCCAACACAACAATTAACAAACAACAAATTAATTTAACTCAAAAATAAGTTTCATGAAGAATCTTATGCATTCTTAAAAAAATTTTCATTATAAATAAATTTAAAACTGTCTGTTATGGTTTACGTCTATTATGAATGGAACATTAGACATGCTTTCGGGTGTTTACTAAAATGTAAACGTTTAGCTTGGATTTCTTGAGGATTTTAGAATTTTTTACATATTCAATTGATTCAGGTTTATCAGCTTTATCCAATTTCACCAAAATTTAACAATGGCTTTTAATTGGAGCGAACTTGCTCGTCAGAGACCTCATGAGATTGTACTGTCTGGCAATAAAATTGCTAAACAGATTGAAGATGATGGGGGACAATTGAATGATCTTGTTTATGGCATCAATAGCTTAAACTTTCTTGAGATCACAAACACTCTGACACTGAAATCCATCTCTAGTAACATCATCAAGTTGGCAAATTTAACAAATCTTGTATTACAAGGCAACAAACTTACAACAATTCCAGGTATTAGTAAACAAACCTTAAATTTGTGTTGTATTATTCTAATTTGATTAATTTTATATTTTCCATTAGTTGAGATTGGATCGTTGGTTAAACTGAAATGCATTGACTTATCACGAAATGAGTTAACAAGTTTACCTGAAAACTTTTTTGTCAAATTAACTAATTTACAAACACTAAATTTGGAGCAAAATAATTTAAAATCACTTCCAGATATGTCTACTCTTATCAATTTAATTGTGTTGAAATTTGGCTCGAACAGTATCGATCAGTTTCCATCAAGTTTGTGTAATAAAATTTATAAAAAGCCTGACAACGCATCATCACCAGTTCCAGTGTATGAAGGTGGAGCAATTCATTTGAGTGAATTGTTTGCAAGCCATAATCAAATTGATTCTATTCCTACAACTATTCGTTTTTTGATAGCTATCAAAACGCTTGATCTTAGTTACAACAAGATTATAAATGTTCCCGGTGAGATAAGTGATTGTTCAAAATTGAAAGATTTGGTTTTAAAAGAAAATCCTTTGAAAGATCGTCGACTGTATAAAATGATTGAACAATGTCCAACTAAAAAGGTTTTGGATTATATACGAAATAATATTTCGTTTGCTAAAGAAGTAAAAGAGCAAAGTTCTAAACTTAGTAATTCTGGTGAAAATTGTGAGGAAGACATTTCTTTTACTTGCAATAAATCAATTACTGTGAAACATACACCGGAGAAAGTTTTCAAAGTAATAGCAACCAAGCAGATATTGCAAACAAGGAAAATCGTTGCTTGTATTCTTCGTAATGTCAATTTGTCTAATCCGAAAGTTTTAAAAAAATTCATTCAGATCCAAACAAGTAAGTTATGCATATTTCAGTTGGTATTTTTTTCTTATTTATTTTTTCTATTAGAACTTCATCAAGGAATATGTGACAATCGACAAAAGGCTACCATTGCAACGCACGATCTTTGCAAGATATTGCCTCCACCAAAAACCTATGCCACCCAATTAGTTAAAAGTCCTGATTTTGTTGAACCACCTGAAATTCCACCAGTAGTATATTTTGATGGACGAGTTCCAACCAAAATTAAACTTGTACCGCTTGGTCGCGCTTCAGAGGTGACTGCCATGGAACTTTATCGAAGTTTGAATGAAGAAGCAGATCAATTTCGCAAAGAAAAGAAAAGAAACACGATTTCTGGTGTACACAAATATATACATTTATTGAAAGGAAAACAATTATATCCAGTATTGTTGAATTTTTCCAAAGATAAAGTTATTTCATTACCACCATTAACTAATGCTGATTTTACTAAGGTTAGTGGTACTAATCGTTTTATGGTGAAATTTACCTTTTATTGTTTTTTAGATAAGTGCAGAAACGCGAGATGTTTTTGTTGAAGTAACTGGCCAAAGTGTACCAACATGCCGTGAAGTGATGAATGAGTTGATTAATCAATTTCTTTCAATTGAAGTTTCTACGGAATCGGAATCAGGAAAATTAGAATCTATTATTCCTGTGAAACCAGATGGCAGTAATGGTTCACTTATAATTGAACCTGTAGTTGTTGAAACGGTCGAAGGTGAACTAGTTGTAAAATATCCAGCAAAAATTGATTTGCAGTTAGATAATGTTCAAGTTGAGGTCCAATAAGCAGAAAAGATTTTTATGCACTTTAATATTCAATACATTTTCATGATTCGATCATTGACTTGATTCTTGTTAAATAAACTATTAAAATTACTTATTTTGATTTTATTTTGTTCTGTAACAATATCATAATTAGATTTTGACTGCAAATGTCAATTCGTTATGATTATTGCTGATCAAAATTTTTCCCATTCATATTAATGAAGCCCGTCGGTGAGAATATATTCTACGATTGCATAATAAGTTGGTATTAAAACTTGGATTGCGCACATTGAGTATTCAATCACTTTGAAATGGATCCATTTTTAGAGTCTCTATTTCTTTTATAAAAAGTTTTATTTTTCAAAATTTCTTGCCATTATTTGCCCTTATATGTAGCAATATATTAAAGTGGCACAATGTTATTTTGTCAACATGATTAATCGATCTAATTTTAATGTGAATGAAGATTAATTGTTTTGATTTGATACAAGAATTGCTCATTTGGGAACTCTTCGTTCATATATTTTTTTAAAAATTCTGTTATCCATATTACGTATTATGTTGTTTACACATTTATATTGGAATCAGCTGGCTTCAATTCATTGACATATATACAAGATCATTGGGTTCAGTTGATATTGGCCGGATATGACAATACTCGTGCAGATGTGTCCCTTTCTTGAAATGTTTTCTGACGCATTTTCGATAACCTACTCTAGATCACTTTTTGCCCTTTAAATTTTATATGTAGTTTATAAGAGAATTGTAATCTAATTTACACGATTCGATACGCTCAACTGGTCAATGCATTCGAACATCAAACATCAGCTATCTGATTATTTTTGAACTATCTTGGTTTCATTTCTCATGTAGATAAGGATTAAAAACATAGTTAAGAATAGAATTGAAAATAAACAAAAAAAAAGTTTAAATGAAGATTGTTTCATTTGTATTAACTCATTACTGAATCAAACAGTAATATTTGACCGGATGTTTTGTTGGTTTATTCAACGATTTTTTTATTACTATCATATCATCGATTCAATTAATCATAATTAAATTTTTATCAAAATATGGTTAATTAATTTTCAAGAAGAATTTTTTATTTATGTCTGTTTGGTAGTTTTTGTGGTTATACCTTGATAATTTTGCTAAAATTTTGGTCATCTAAAAAGTTATGTTCATTTATTTTGGTAATTATATGATTTTTAGGACAAAATTAGAAAACTTATATACAATCATATATAACTTTTAGAAAATAAAGAGATTTAACGTTTCTTAGACACGAACGAAAACGGAAAACCAACGTTTTTGTCATTGGCGGTTTTTACCAACATTTTATTAATTTGGACATTGAAGTTTATGTTATGATCAATCTTTTATATGCATCATACAAAAATACAAAATAATGTTTCAAAATTTGTAAACGCCACAATGTTTTTGTATAATATTATGTTATTGCAATTGGCAATTAAATGTAAATTGTTTTAATTTAGAAAAATGATTCAATTAAATTATAAATTAATTTCCTATTACATGTTTCGTCTATGTCAGAGATTTTTAAAGTGTGGTTCTGAAACAGTGTACATGCAATGTTTTCAGTATACGAAATGTATTGAATTAAATAATACGTTATAATGAAAACGATATTTTCTTTTTTTCAGAACCATTTTGATCTTGATACAATAAGTGTGTATAACGAAAACGTTTGGGAACCACTGGTTTATGGTAAATTTTGTTCATGATTTTATTTCATTAAATTCTACTTTTTCTTTCATCGCCGTAGAGTTTAACGAACGTAGATTAGTTAGTGCAAGTGGTATTTACAATTTTTTAATGAGTTCATTATTCTAGCTAACATTGCATAGACTATAACAAAAAAATATCAGAATTGTAATTACCTTTCTCTAACATTAGTCTATGCATTCCAATTCAATTGTAATGAATTTTTAGTGTTAAACATTTGAAATTTAATCTTTTCACAAATGTTTTTTGTACTTCGCAACTATAGTTATGTTTCTGTACATAACGAAATTAATCTTCTCTCAATTCCTTACCTATTTCATGGTTAAATTTAAACATAAATTGGAATTTTATTCCAACTGTAACTTTATTTATCATGAACACAAATATTGATTAAATGTTTTCAATTTTTTTATAAATATAAAAAATTGATATACTTCTTTTAACTATTATATATTTACCAATAGCATTAACTCAATGTTTTTTATTAAATGAATTTTCTCAATTTATTGTCCTATGATTAAACTCATATTTTTCAATTTATTTAGAAAATGTGGTATAATTAACTTGGGGTTCTATTTAGTTCAATATGTTCTTTGAAAATTAGTTAATTGAATGACCTGGTACAGAGTTAATCAATGATAATGCAATCAAGAACGGATCTTTGTTATGGTTTTAATTTACTTAACATTAGAAAAACAATTTCCATTAATATTGTAAATAAATTTTAGTTTTCAACTACATCCTATATTGATAACATTGAAGATAAATATTTGAAAATCTAATAAAAAAAATTAAAAGCAATACAAAAAATTCTAGGTTGGTGTGTAGAGCAATTTTCATTGTTTTTAATATTTACCATTTTTTTGTGTGTGTTTCATACTTGAAAATATCAAATAGCTGCGGATTATTATGTAGCTTGTTTATTGATACCTAAGACTTTAGATATTTGTAAATTATTTATAATAGAATGGTGGTAAATTTATTGATTGTTCAAGTTTTGTTTCCTATAAAATGGTACAATCCTATTTAAAGTTTTAGCAAAGTTCAGCAATACAAATGTTACGTTTTGTAATATCTGTTCGAACGGAGAATGACGACACTGGTTGGATGGCGTTGGTCTATAAGACTGCGACGGCGCACTAGATCCATATTTTCATTGGTTATTCGGAACAATCCCTTTAGATGACGATGCCGGGAGTCGACCAATATCAACTATCACATGAACATTACATATTTGCACTTTAACATTATTCCGTTTTTTTTGTTCCTTTATAAACCAAGAAAGTTGCTTCATTTGTTCAACTTGAACCATTTCATTTGTCTAAAATTTTTCATATCGAATGGTTGGCATTACATCGCCAATAAATCGTCAATAAATCGTCTTTGCTGATGCTATTATTTTAGTTTAATATCAAAAAAACAAAATTGATCGGCACAATTAAAACTTTCCACATTAATTGTGAACAAAAAAACCGATCACAATCGAAACACACCTGTGCAATTGATGAAATTTGGAACCATTTGGAAAATATGCCGACCAAGGCAAAGTTTGGTTATTGTTTCCTATCCAATTATTGGTTTGAAACATGTCTAAATCTATTTGTTCCAATTCATTTACCTTCAAACCTTTTGGGTAATAGTTGTGCAAGTATGAAAATCAATCGGCTTATGTGTCTCCTAATGGCAATCATCATTGCCGATTGTTTTGAATACAGTTTGGCCACGAAGATGTTACCAGAACAATGGCAACCAAACGAACGTACTAAATTGCAATCAGAAGAAGCCTCTTATGACAATATGCCTTTAAGGGTAAATTTTTCAACATTGATTTTTCTTCTATTCTTTAATCACTCTTTTTATTTATTAAAAATCAATTGTATCTTTATACTTTTATTTCAGCTTTCATTGGAACCATTGACAAGGGAATTGCTGATATCTTCAAATGGGAATTTCCAAACAATTCATGATTCTATTGACACTGATAACGATCAATTGCCGAATCCGACTGGAGGCGATGTCAAACGAGAATTAACTAATACTCTGTTACATAGAGAAAGAAGACTAAACTGGAATCGGTGGTTGGAATGGTTCAAGCCAGTTGATCGTGGTGCTGTGGGCTTTATGCCCGTTCGTGGCCGCAAATCGACATTCATTCCAGCTCGTGGAAAGAAAAGTGGTCATTTGCCTAACAATCGTCAAAACCAAATTACCGATTTAAATGACAATGAAGCAAATAGCAACTACTATTTAATGGCAATCATTCTTAAGCCAATTGAATAACAATAAAACAACAAAATTTGATTTAATCAAACATGTAGAGTTTAATAAGTAGCATTAAAACCTTTTAGTTTAATTTTGAGTTGACACTAGAATAAGATTTCATAATAAGCCATAGGCCACAAGTCACGTATTGACCTAAAAGTGGAACAACAATTTAATATAATGAAATAAAAAACAGTTTTAACACTTTAAATGACAATGATTGTGTGTTTGCCGTCTATCATCATATCTAATGAAAGAATTAAAACATACAATGTGTTAATATCATATTCAATGTACAACTTGACGGTTGGATTTGGTGTCAGATTCAATTCAAATGAATGCAAACTTTTTAATCTACTTAACCAATCATTTTGATGGCATGGAGATTAACATTGACACTGGATTTGGCTCGTTTCCACACACACACACACTGCCAAACATTCAATTCTTCATGTTGTTAGCTCATTTAATTAGTAATATTCTTAAAAAATAAAATATTTTCATTTTTTTGGTTTGCCGAAAAAAATAAGGATTACATCACAATTAAAACGGGTATTATAAATTAGCATTCGAAACGTCTGAATCGAAACGGATATTATACCAATGATACAAATTTATTAATAAAAAAATCATATTAACCATAAAATATAATTTTTTTTGCATCAATTTCATGAGTTTTGTATGAAGTGTTCAATGAACAACTGGCCTCCATTGAAATAGGTCCAAGAATGTCTGGCCTTTATAGTGTCAGTAGTGGAGAATGTAAGTGTACATGATCACGTAACAAAAATGTTCCTATTGTATACAGTGTTGAACACTCGAACGTGCTCTCGTCGACAGAATAACCAAATGTTTGCATACAATCAAACCATCTTCTTTCACAGGTTTTGGTTCGATGTCACATCATATGACTACACTTCTTTAAATGAGAAACAATGAACATTTTTGTCGACTATTCTTTACAATGCAAATTCAAACATTAAATTCGAGTATCAAATATTTGCATTTGATATTGGATAGGTCTTAAATTAAGAAAATGATAGTTTTTTTTGTTATTAATCTATTATATGGTTTATAAACTTTAATTTCATATAATTTTTCACATTTATGTTTAATTATTTGTGTAAAAATTTAAGATTATTAGTTTAAAAATAAATTATTAATATTTTTATTAATACTTGCAGATGTGTAGTGCATCTTGATAAAGATTATTAAGATATACAAAATTTTTGTTTGGATTTTATTTTTGTATAATTTAGTAACTCATTTTAAATGTAACCATTATAATAAATATAAACCTTTATATTGGAAAATAATTTGTATTATTTGTATAGCCACCATTATAGTGCACTTGAGAGATCACATCATCGACGTTCGTTTTTGCTTTGATTTTATTAATATAGATTAAAAAAAGTCTCACTGGAACAATAACTTGAGCAAACAAATAAACAAAAATATATATATTTAGATATTTGCACATTTTTAGATTATGATTCAATGGACTAATCAAACATAACCTTTAATGTAAAGTTAATTGATTAGTTGGAAAAACTATTGTTAAAATTGATCAATGATTTACTTTTTGAATTGATTTATAAGAACGAAAAAAAAATTCTTATATGTCTCATAAATAATGATAACAAAATAAGTCTAGGAGCCAAACAATCTAGGATGTTTTTTGCAAAAAAATACATCTATTCAAGAGTTTTAAAATAATTTTAGCTTTTCAATTTGGAACTCAAGTGAAGCATTGTGTTGTTCTGTCGATCATTGAACATTGCAAACAGAGTGCAACTCAAATACATTCACTTATCATGCAAGTGACCTAGGTGTCGCTCAAAAAAAACATTGACAATGCCCGATTGATCAACAAATTTAACGATGGAAACTTTATTTGTATTGTAGATGCCATTTAAAACGGTTCAATTCTTTTATTTTTCAATTGAAATTGTGTTTATGTTTGATAGACGCATCAGTTTTAAAAATTTCTTTAAATTGTTACTTTTCTTTAATGACACCTTTTTAAGCAAAAAAAAATTGACAAATGTATTTCAATATAAAACAAAATTAATAAATCAATCTATAATAAACCGAAATAAAAATTGAAACAACTTTGGGTCAGTATTTGTTGATTTCTCTTTTATATGTCATTGATAATATAATAATTTAATATAAATAATATCAAAAATTATCAAAAATTTACTTTATAATAAGCAAACAAAGAAATCCAATGAAGATATTACATATATTGTGTCGATTTGAACTTTATTTTTAAAAAATTCAATTTTATCTTTGCTTACTTACAATATTTCCAAATGCAATTGTTTACCAATGTCAACGTAAGCTCAAGAGTTACCTAGTTTACTTTTTAGCGTTACTGACAAAACTTGACGAATTTATTGTTTTCGTCAATATTTACCGACATTTTTATCCAAGTTTTTGTATAGGTTCAATTTTTTTATATAAAATGATCACAAATAAAAATTGAAAAAGTTTGTAAAATACCTACATTTTACTTCAATTTTAGAAAAATCATTAAAAATAACAGTATAGTTTTATATTTTTGCTGAATTTGTTTATACTAATCGATATATAATATAAATTATGTTTCTTATATTTATCTCGTTAATTAAAAAGTAACAAATAAATAATTGTGAAATGTAGCATTTTTTTGGAAGAAAAACATTATCATCTATTATCTGATGTCAGTTAATACTACCAAATCCCTTAAGATTGAATTACCTGCAATGAATTTCTTATTTTGAAGCGTGCACTACAATAAATTCCAGTAAATTCCATTTTTGTCACCACAATATCGTTCATTTTTTTTTTATAAATAAATACACAAGAAAAGATATTAATTATTTAATATTAAATCGAAATATTATTCAATAATTGTAACATATTTTTTTATAATCAATTGTGGTTTATTTTATATATCTATAAATTAATAATAAATTTCAAAGAAAACTAATATTTTACAAAAAAATTACAATATATAAAAATTTATTGAAATTTTATAAATATTTTAAAATACAAAGTATAATATAGGAAACCATAATAATAAAATACAAAGATAACGGTTTAAATCAATAGTTTTTTATTAATTTTATTTTTATGATTTGTTACAAGCTGAGAAAATATTGCCATGACAATAGACCAATCTTAATGATTTTAGTTTGATTTTTAAATAAATATTTGGTTTGTGTTTTATTCTAACCTTGGTAAAGGGTGAGGAAAAGAGTTTAAGTTTGTAACAATGAAGAATTACTATTGTATATTGATGAGACAATGGAAGAAAGATTCAACATCGTTCGATTGGATAAACCTTTTTTTTTGGTGAATATGTATAAGCTAGTCATGGCACTTATGTGGCTTTTACTTATTGGCTACACTTTTGTATGCTACTGTGCCGTATTTGATGTACTTTAATTCAATGCTAAGCGGATAGTGTGTACGACACCATTGCTAATAAATATTTTGTCTCGAATGGGCCTTTTGCGTTCATCAAACGGCGCCATAAACGAGAGAGGCCAGAGAAAAAAAGATGGGAACGCTCCCACTTGGTAACGATTGAGCAATTGAACAGGCGCGAGAATGTGTTGTGTGATAGAGACGAAAAGGACTTGACTTTCCCATGCGTCATCCGTTTCCGTACCTCCCAAAATTCGTTGTGATCATACCATTGCCAGGCTTCGGCGATACAACACATTACCACAATCAGGTAATCTAAGTTTTGAATCGTCCACCAGTGAACTAAAAGTCATCGTGTAAAACCACCCAAGTTAGCATTTGCTTTCAATTTTCCGTACATTCATTATTATTATTATTATTATTATTATTGCATTTCGATCTTTCAAGAACTGTTACTATCTATTACTGTTGCTACTTTTACAAACACGACTTTAAAAAACAATTCATGGAAAAATTCATTTAATTTAACTTGTGTTTCATACAAATTCAATTTATATCAACCATACATTTTTGAAGGTAAAATCAACTCACAATATATGCAAATTAATTATTTAGATTGAATAAACAATCTAAACTTAAAACACTTGCTGTTGCGTCAACGTATTGTTAAGAATTACGGTTAAAGTCTCGACAGTTTTTGTTAATTTCATATTTCGTCATTTCAGGTTTGTGATTTTTAAAACTAATTTATTGTTTATAGTTTAAGATAGTTTAATATTAAATAAAATATATTTTGATTACGGTTTCATCTTGGATAATGACTGGAATTTTTTTTAAATGATAATGATCAATTTAAATTGATCCGAATTTTGATTTTTTGTCAACATAAAATTTCTAATAAAAATATTAGGAAAATAAACTGTTAAGTGCATATCATTAGTGCATTCAGAACATTTCAGTCACTTTAAAGCTCATAACATTGCAATTAAAAATGGAATACAACGTTTTTCAATAGCTTAGGTGGAATCGTTTTATTGGAATATTGGTTTGATAGGTCAAAGTATAGAATAAACATAATAACACAATAAAAAACCATTTTAACAATGATTATAAAATCTTACATGTTTTTGAATATTTTTGTTGCTAAAGGCCTCGTCCAGTTACACTAAAAAATCTAGTTAAGTAAACATTATAATGGGGAATATACGTGCTCTCCAATTGAGACCGTCAATCAATAGAGAACTCAATTCAATTCGTCTAAGCAAATAATGTATTTCATCTCATCATTTATAATGGTTAGCGCACATTATAATATAACTTATGTAAGAAGTATGATATGGGTATGAAAGTCTATGGGGTCATGGTTGAATGGTAAACTCAAGTATCATATTAGTATCAATATTCAACCAATATTTGAACAAGACATGAATTAACTTTTACCATAAAAAAAATTATTTTAATAATTCAATTTAAATATATTCATTCATTTATGTATAAAATTGCATTTTGAACATTCTAGAAGGTGAAACTAAAACAAAATTTGGTCATAACAAAGATGGTCAACATGGCAATTCAATTAGGACATATTGTTCAAAACATAAAGCTTCTGTTGGCAATTTTTTCAATACTAATGGTTGTCAACGGACAACTATTGAAATTGGAAGAATCGATTCCTACTTCAATGATCATGGGAAAAAGCAATGAAAACGGAAACGGTGGACTTACAGCGCCTTCGGACGGAAAGTCTTCTATAAAGACGGTAAGGCTTGAAATCATTTTTTTCTAATTATCGATCGGCTATTGAGAGTTACATATAAATTTTGTTGGCCTTTAGGCAAGTAACCACTCATTCAAAATAAGTTATAATTAATTATTATATTTGTGACAAAACTAAAAACTTAAAAATCAATATATATATTTAAGTTCAAATTGTATTATCACTATAGTAAGTTAAAACTATTATTATTTTAATTAAAAGTGGGAAAGTGAAAGAACCTTTTGATACATGTATGAATAATTCAATTCATATTGAACTTTAATTTGAATTATTGCAACCAAACTAATTTTTTTGTTGTACTTATATTTTACCATTTTCTCTTCATAAAACCGAATTATCTTGAAACGAATTCTTACTTGATTTTGCTGTATTGTGCTTTTTCGTGCCAAACGTATTTAAACTATAGTTTTAGCTCACAGAAATAGTCACGAGTTCTTTGAATTGATGATGAAAGAAGGATAGTATAAATCAATGCTCGAGGGAAAGGTGTAACAAAACCAGCAAAATTTCAAATTATATTTCTGATATTGACTTAATTTGGTCATTATTCTAATATAAATCAATTTAGAATATTCAGTAAGTTGTGATATGTGACAAACTATTGGAAAGTATGGAAAGTAATTGCTATTTAAATAGAATTCTATCTAAATTCATATACCAAATAAATGCAACAAAAATTGAGTTGATATTTATGACATTCAAGTTATACTTGATTTCAAATATTAATTTAATATTGGTTATTCATGACAATTTATATAATAATATAAAATTCATTTAACATTTTGTTTTTGCTGGACACCATCAAATATTTTTAAGCAAAGAGAAAAGCAACAAAAAATTGTTACGATTTTTTCGTTAAATTATTTATATATATTTGAATTTCAATTTGGAATTCAATTTCATATAACTTTTTATTTGCAAGAATTCAACAAGAAATTCAAACTAAAATTAATTATTAACTATTATTAAACCAAAAAAAGCTCATATTGCAAAAATCATTTAGATTTTAAAACTATTTATGACAACAATAAAAGATTGAGATTATAATACAAATAAAAACCAAACATTGTTTTGCAGGCTTTATTGGATAATGATGAATTGTCAATTATGTCAAAGAGACGAAGTGGTTTTATGCCATCACGCGGCAAGAAGGGTCAAGAATCATTCGAAGCCATTAATGGTGGTGGTTTGTTTGATATTCCTGATTCAGCACGAGATGAATTCATGCAAGAGGTTGATAAACGTGCAAGTGGATTCTTGCCAATGCGAGGACGAAAATCGATGAACTCATATCCATACGATGAATTTATTGGTGATTTGTTGGAAAAACGACGAGGTTCTCAATTTATGCCGATGCGTGGACGAAAATGGTCTCCAATCAGTGATGGCGTGCCGATGGCAATGTCATTGCCTTCCACCGCCAATGGGTGGTATCCTCGATATTATCATCCAATACCATTTGGAACAACTGGAAATTTAGCATCAGCATATCTTCCTAACAAGTAACAATGCATATTTATTAATGACATAATGGAAAAACAATCTAATATTGTTTTTTTTTGTTTAGCATCGATGGCGAACAAATTATGGCCGATTCTTTTGATGTAGATAAAAGAAAGGGAGTTGGATTTTTTGGCTCTCGAGGAAAGCGTAGTGTTCCATTTATGGCTATTAAACAAAAAGTTAACAGCAAGTAATAACGAACACATATTTGTCTCTCATTCATCAATCAAAAAAAAAGTTGGTTGTTCAACATAGACGTAGATGATTGTTGCATCTTCACACAAACACAGACACAAATTTTCAATCTTATGTTGCTACCATTCACTAATAGATAGACATGTTCACTATAATCATAAAATCGTAACATAAATCATATAAATGCAATGTTAACTCAACAAAAAAAATAAATTTATATCAAGTTTAGACCCCCAAACACAATGAGAAATTATGAATTGTTTCCAATCGTGTTCGTGATTTTCATGGGTTTTAATATATATTTGGCAAATGTCAACATAACAATATTTATACGTAAGGCAAGTTGTCTCTCATACACTGAAAAAATCAAATGAAATTATTGAAATCGTAATCAAACTGACTGAATCGATTATTCATTTTGGAAAACTACAATAGTATTGGAATGTTAGTGCACATTTATTTCATCATTTTCATCTTACATAACTGTTTTCAAATAAATGTACCGAATAATGGTGTTCATTATTCATTGGTTGACCAATTAATAGTTCAACCAATATTGGAAATCACATCCTTGGTATAGTTGGTTTGGTATCAATCATATAAATATTTTTTATTTGTCACTCAAAGTTGCCAATAAGTCACACCGTAGAAGGTCACATTTATCATAAAAGAAATTTTTCCATTTGATAAGGTAACACTAGCATATGCTGGTAGCATAATTAGATAAATAAAGTTTGACCATGGATTGTATTGCAATTGATCAGCTTGATTGTAATCAATATAGCTTTTTCATTTAATTTTAAATTTATATTATTTGTTAACTGAAAAACAAAACAATTACAATCTAGTTAAATTTGTTTAATTTATAACTATAGTTAATTTTTACTATAATTGTTATTAGCCATTAAGTTTTCAATTTTTTCACAAACTATTTCATCCGCATTTGATTGAAGGATTCGATTTGCAGCAGTCTTAAGTTTCAATTTTAATTGTTCATCGTTTAACAATTTGTCAAGTGACGAAATCATTTCATCTTGTGTCAAATTATAAGGATCGAGACGAATTCCATAGCCAGTTTCATGCAAACGTTGTGCATTATCATATTGATCCCAGAACATTGGCAATGCAATCATTGGTTTTGCTTGAACGAATATTTCAGTCAATGAATTGTTTCCTCCATGTGTGATGACCAAATCAACAAACTTTAGAATTGGTATCTGAGGCAAATATCTATACAAAATAATGAAAAGGTTTAAGATTGTGATTATGATCGAATGAATGTAACATTTACCGATCGCCCCACATGTTGCGTGGTAGGTCAAATTCTTCGTGTCTAGGCCCCTTTGAAACGATATATTTGTGATTTGTGTTGGCCAATATTCCAGTCAAACGTTTCATAACATCAATATCAACTGAACACATGGACCCGAGAGATAGGTAAATCCATTTACCACTAAACTTACCATCCAACGTGTCATCAATAAACTCTTTTGGCATTATTTTTAAGATATCATTCGTATCTGCCGATTCATTTTTAACAAACACTTCAATATTGTACCAATCATTATTACGAACCAATGGATAATTCAATTCATCCGGAAATGCGTACACAGATAATATTTGTGTTTGAGGTTTGACTTGATCGTTTGGAAAACGTTGATAACCTAATTTTTCAATTTCATCATTATATTTTTTAGAATAAGAAAATTGTTTAAATTTTCTTTCAAATTCAGCCCATTCATGTTGATTGGATTTATCACACGGAAATCCTATATTGTTTTTTGTTATTATGTGCCAAAAGTTATTAGTTGAATCTTACGAGGAATTAAGCAAACTAACCTGAGGTGCCCGGAGGAAGTTCATCATCATGAATCTCAATTAATGGATTTGTGCTGATATATTGAATCCATGGAGTATTTGAAAAGTATAACGACGGAGGAAGAAAGAATAGGTCGCCAATAACGAGATCAGGCTTTAGTTCGTTCATGGCACATTTGAAATCGATTTCTACATCAATTGTCTTTTGTATAGCATCGTCGCCATCAAAGAACACTTTTTGATAATAATCAAGCTTTTTTGTGGTATTATCAGGACCAACAATTCCAGTTTCTAACAACATTTTGCTAAATGTTTCGCCAAGATTTTTTTCTACTTCGAATTTACCTCCATTCGGACCAACGAATACTTCGAATCCATGGGATTGCAATTTCTCTTTGTAATGAATTGGTACCAAATAAATTACCCGATGACCACGTTTTAGCAATTTAGTTGTCAAACCAAATGAAGCATTATATCGTCCCACCGATTCAAGACAATACACCAAGATAGTCAATGGTTGGCTCATCTTTGCAAAGAAAAAATGTGTTCTCACAAACTCTTTTTTTCGCCAAACTTTATTTGTTTAAATACTTCTTAAACAACAATTTTGGTTTGAGTTATCTATCTACATTGATATCCAATCACTCTTTTTTTATTTTAATAATCAAAAGCATCAGAAATTGATAATTAAAAATTATTTCAAGGCTATAATCAAGTACTTTATGTACTCAAACCTTTTTATGTTGGCACATTGATACCAAAATTGATCAACAAAAGTTAACATACTCCTCACATTGATCCATACGATATAGAAAACATCAATCCAACCACAATTTGTCTGATCATCTAATTGTTGAGTGTTGACTGATTGTGGAAAACTTACTCCACGTGGAGAAGTACGAAATTTTAAGTGAATATGTATTTAATTTGAATATTTTATTTTAATAAATAAATAACGAAAAAATGTTGCAAAATGTCACAAAAAATAAAATAAATTGTTTGAGAGCCGTAAAATTGAATAATATAATTTTAATTTGAAATAGATTTGATTAGAGAGAAGGAGAGAGAGAGAGAGAGAGAGAGAGAGAGAGAAGAGAGAAGAGCGCGCAAGGAAAATGTTTGGTGTATATTATAAAAAATACAAGTGAGACACAGAGAAAGGTGGATAGTGAAACGGGGGAAGAGAGAAAGGAGCAAATCGAAAAGGAAATGTTCAGGGAATTAATAACAACACACATTAATGTTTCAAAGATGAACGAAAACGTTGGTGTGGCAAAGACAAAAGCGATAATGAATGTTTGCCAGTCACAATCAAAGTGTAGTGATTCATAAACAGGTCACAAGAATATTCAGTCGGTGATTTGGTGCAATTTGGTGGCTATAACAAGTTTGGTAATATTGCTAACATTGTCTAAAATGGCATTGTATAAATATGTCGTCTATTATGTCGTT
The DNA here is from genome assembly GCA_029204025.1 of Blomia tropicalis. Classification (NCBI taxonomy): domain Eukaryota; kingdom Metazoa; phylum Arthropoda; class Arachnida; order Sarcoptiformes; family Echimyopodidae; genus Blomia; species Blomia tropicalis. The sequence continues at coordinate 8,526,182 of CM055090.1, forward strand.
GACTAGAAAATTTATGGGGAATAAAAATGGTTAAACGATTAATCGGTCATTAAGGAAATCAGTAAATTAATTGTGGTACGTCCTCTAACACGAACATTATTGAATTGAATTCAATGATAATCAGACGGAATACTAACGGCGACACGTAAATATTGAATGGATACCTGTTATCTAAATGGGAACATTCGACCAGCAATCAATTACAATCAATTTAAATTTGTTTATCTGATTGATAGCAACTAAAGAAATTGGGTCATCTTATCGCATTGAATCGAACAATTGAATATTTTGAAAAAAAAAACGAAAACTGAATGAAATGAAATGTCAAACAAGTTGTTTATCATTGGAAAGAATGTGCCAAAATTCGATGGCTTCATAGAAATATGGCCAATTGAATTCATTCAAATATAATGATATATATATATACGTCACATGTTGTCACATAGAAATAGGGGCAAGAGAAAGAGAAAAGGAAGAGAATGAGTGAGTGATTTAAGATGAGAGTGAACAAAGTGGTCAAATTGGTAAATAGATGGTGACAAATATATGTTGGTAATTGGTTATATCAACAAAGGAATCAAATGTACAAATTGAATAATTTTCACAAAGATAGATCAAGCATACAATACACAACAAAATAAACTGAAATAAATGATAAAAGAATTGTCCACAATTTGGGCGTGCCTGTGCAAGATATTGGTGTTCTATTGTGTTCTATACAATAAAATGTAAAGATGTGACTGTGTGTGTGTGTGTATGTGTGGTGGGTGGGAATATATAAATTGCTCATTGATGAATTGCAGATAAAATTTTTGATTAAACGAGGGTAAAGTGTCACGCATTTAAGAGAATTTTTGGGATTCAATATTTAGATTTCATGCGACATTAGGCTCAATGTTGCCTATAATCGGCAATAGTCAATGAGAACCAAAAAATGACGCTATCGCGCAATCGAATTGTGCAAGCGCTCGTTGTTGAGGGTACGTTTGAAACGAATTGGAATTGAATAAACAATTGGTGTACGGCAAAATAAATCAATTGAAAAGTATTATATGTAAGTGTAATATTAATGAGAATGGGCAACGGCAATTAACACACGGGTACGCACACAAATGGGAACTCTAATTTGATCTTGGATCTTGTGGTGGTCGGAACACTGAATGAGAAGCCAAAATTTTGGTACAAGATTCACGCTGTTGCGTTGAATCTTGATCAGCTTAAAAGGGGTACAATAGTCTACATTTGTGAAACTGTAGCCTTGTGACCAGCCAAGAGCACAGACAGGAGCACAGTTGTGTGGATGTGGATTGAAACAAAATACTAGCAAGTGGCCGATATTTGATGAAATGTTCAGTGAAAAATGGGAAGGACGCAGAGACGAATAACTCTGAAAATTGTTTTGATTCGAGCCAATGGAAACGTTTTCTTTTAATAAATGATAATGGTGGTTTTCAGTGATGATGATGATAATGATGATGATGATTATGATGATGTTGATAATGAATTGGCCAATAGTGCCAATAAATGTTATCGATCTGCAAATCGAATGAGAGTTGATTGATTCTGAATTTGTTTGATGAGAAATGTCCAAATAATGGTTAATGATAATTGCAGCGAAATCAAATGTTGATGGCACATGTTCTCATTGTCCATCGTGGACTTGGTCCATTCGAACCCTACAATTTGCTAGTTTACACTCGATTCATCAATGGGCGCCGTTGCTTTTGATCCACCACCACCACCACCAGGTGGCGGAGGTGGCGCTTCTTTACGTGGAGGCATTCGTTCGTTCATCTTATCCAATCCTTTAGCTTCTTCGAAGCTAGCAATCTTATGATTAGGCGAAAAGCCAGCCAATGCTATTGATGTGAATACAAATAAAATGATCACAATTAGTAAATTGATTTTTTTGATTAGAATCGATCATACCATTGCGAAGTGTATTCTTGCCACCGGATAAGGCACCCAATGGCAAAGTGCCGGTCGGTGTAAGCCCCTTCAATTGTAGAACACTTTCGCTCTCTTCTCGAAGTACACTGAAAACGCGAGCCATCTTTCCAATGGCACGAATCTTGTTTCGTATCACTTCCTTTCGTGCCGTTGCTATACGTTCTCGAGGATATGAGTGGGAAAGAGAAAAATTGTCGGAAGAAAGGAAACAAAGAAAAGGGAAAGACAAAAAAAATGGGGAAAAAAGAAAGATAGAGAAAGAACGAGGTGAGCGTATTGTTGAACAATGTTTGTTGATCCGCGTTTGGTTTTTTTTGTTTCATATGCATTCAGATTTAGCCACCATTGTCGGAATAAACGCATTAGACGGGAACCAATGAAATGAAATGGAAGGTCCATGAAATGGTGGATTTGTGGTATGGTTCGACAATGGAATGGATGGATGGCAAAGCGAGAGCATGTTTAAAAGATATAAATGATGATGCATTAGTATTTGCAAGCAATATTGAAACGCCCGTTAACTCTAAAAAATGTTTTGCAAATGACAACAAAAAAGTCTAACGTGGACTTGCATCCTGCTTTAAATTGCCATAATGCAACTAACAAATGTGAGCCAACGGAAACGTCGAAACAAGGAAAAGGCAAATATATGGGCATCAATGCAATACCTTCGGCTTCGTTATCAATCTCTTCGCCTTCAGTGATCAATTCGTCGTCTGAACAAATGTTGAGCACATTGACCAGCATTTCGGTTACTTTCTCGCCCACGAAAGGCAACGACCAGGTGAAGACATCCATAAAGTTAGGCAACCAATAAGGATGCGGTGAACAGTTGAATTGGCGGATATTCATCACATTGTTCTCATACTTGAGTATGGCGGCCTTGTTATTGTACACGTCCAAATAGTTTGGCGCAGAGAATATGGTAATCAACGAGGGAAAGCCAGTCACTAAAGATTTTCGATACATTCGATAACTATGAATAATGATATAATAGAAACATATAACATAAAATATTAATAACAAGTGTGCAATATGTTTTTTATATTGGATTATTCATACCCAGCATCTTGTGCCTCATGAGCTCGAATAATCGAAAGAAGGTTGTTTTGTTGAAGGAACTCGCAACACGCTCCATAGGAATAAAAATAGGAACAGCCACGCACCGAGTTGTGCGTAAAATGTTCCTCGTTTGGCTTCTCGTTGCCAAAATCTTCCAACGGATCTGACCATAAGAGATCGCACATAGGACCAAACGCCGGAGGCTCCTTGAAACGATCCAATTTTTTAATATCTTCCAAGGTGTGTATCTCAGGTGAAAGTCCTGTTCGATCAATGTTGGTTAGTGGGACAATGTAAACATTGGAAGATTGGCTCTTTACCTCCGTGAACGCACAAGAATTGTCCATTCATCAATGCGGCTAGTGGTAAGCAGTCGAATGCCTCCATACAGGCATCGTATACCCGTTCCGAGTATTTAATTTTGCCTGCAGAGAAAAAAAAACTTGTAATCAATATGGTGTGCATATATGTGTATAATGAAAGCAAATCATTAACAAGATAGATTGAATTAATCATAGATAAAACCAAATGTGGAGGTTTGTTATTGATAATTATGTTTAAATTGCATATTTTGGTGATATTCTTGTGTTAAACATTAACAATTGAATAAAATAGAGTCAAACGCCTCTTATAAGAAGAATAGTTGCTAAAATATGTACCATCGCTGATAACGTTATTGTACGTTATACGCCCGAATTAATGATCCAATGATCGAGTTAGACACACAAATCGGATGATAGCAAACGACCATTCATAATAGTAAGCAATATCAGTCAATGTCGATCTCAATTCATATTCCATATATGTTTAAATTATAAGGTAATTATTTCATTCACTCGATAGAATAAAGTGATTGAAATTTAATGAACTTGATGACAAACATGTAAAGTGCATTATTGAAATTAGTTTACATTTATTTCATTTACCATTGTCTAATTAATTGAAAGACGGCTGAATTCTTGCTTACTATAAACTAATTTAAATCAAATGAAAACCAAAACCAAATTAATTTACTCAATTCAATAGTTTCAATTAATGTCGACCTTCTGGACGTTTCCAAAGCATACACAAACAAACAAACAAGCAAACAAACAAATATAAGTAAATAAACAAATTGGCTTGTAATTGAAAAATTATTCGAGTTTATGTCAAAAGGTTGCCCGAATCACTCATTTTATTGCAAACCTTGCACGCATTTTTGTAAGCCCTTTTCAATGAAGCAACGGAAAATTCGAGTCACACACAAATAGACAAAAAAGAAGATATCGGCAATGGTTAATATAAACCCTATGGGGCTAGACAAGCAAGACACGACCATACATGGACGCCAATTCGTACAAAATGCAAAACGTGATTAATTTACGAAACATTATTCTATAGCAATGAAGCAAGCAAGCCACAAACGCTAATATCGCAAATGGCACAACTACACACACACACACTAATACAGAAATCTCCTATCGTAGATTCCCTACTCTTATACACTAGAGATTTTCAAAATGTGTTCTAAGTCTACTTTAGAACCAGACGGTATTTGAAAATGGACTATGACATTGAAAATGCAATGTTGTGCAGAGTATGAAATGCAATAAATTGGATGTAATAAATGTAGAAATACATTGCAGTGAAGCCAACAGAAATGACTTTTTTGTAATGAATAAGCTCTTAACCAAGAAGTTTGACAACCTCTGTTATACTAGACCAATCTACGATTATACCAATTTGTGCAGTTATGTATCACAATATATATATATAGAGTTCATACGGCTAAATAACAAATTACCCATTAACATTATAATATACAGACTAAATCAAATTGTCCTTTTCTACGATTCCATATATACAAGGATATTTTCAATAACAAAATGATAGGCTAATTTGACCAACAGGCGTCGCCATATATTACCGTAAAGTCATAGTTTTGTGCTACAGGAGTGTTATTTAACAGCTCAACACGATGAATGGCGAATGTCGACATTAAGCACAAATTGTTAGCAACGCCCTCTATTCCATACGTTCCACTTTTCAATAGTAAATGGCAAACGAAACTTAATACAAAAGATGTTAGATGTTGTAGGCCAAATTTTATGCCGAAACCTATTGTTGAGTACTACTTTTCAAAGGTGTTAACTAAAGCTAAAGTTCTTTTCCCATTTACGCTTATTTTTCAGAATCGTTTAGTTTCTGTTCAACGCAATTTTAAACAATTCTCCTAACAATAGTTATAATAAAAAAATTCTATTATACAATGCTGATTAAGAATTAGTGAAAGAGGATGTTATAATAAGAATGAATGGATTATACTTGATTATTGATTCTAAACATTTTTTTTTCACTAAATTTATATTCTCATTTCGTTAAGTGCAAAAAAAAACTTTAAATTTATAATTTAATTTTTAAAGTTTTTCCCAAATAAAGATATGGTACTATACAATAAATTAACAAAATGACATAAAAGATGGGTTAATATTAAATTAAAAAATAATTTATAAATAAAATATTAACTTTTGTATGCAATAGTTTTGAAATACCCAGAACAATGCAAATTTATAAAAGCAATGTTCTTGTCATATATTTAGCATTAAAAATAGTTTATCATAATGCATTCTCGCGAAACGGAATGTTTCTGATAAAATGAATAAAAATTAAAACACTCAAACACTCAAATTAAATTTGTACAATTCATAAGTTGTTTACGAAACAATACAACATAGAAATGTGATATCGATATAACTATTACTTACATTCAGTTTTAAATGTGAAGTACTCGGTTAAGTGACGACACTCATGATTGCCCCGTAATAGAAAAAGTGTATTTGGATAGCTTAACTTGAGTGACCAAAGATATAGAACACACTATAAATGGAAAGTGAAACCCATTTAGTTGAAGTACATGATCAATTGATGTAAAGGAATGTGTTTTACCTCGATGCTGAAATATCCTCGATCGACATAATCGCCAAGGAAGAGATACTTGGTGGTGGATGGATGTCCTCCAACTTCGAACAACTTCATTAGATCATAGAATTGTCCATGAATATCACCACAAACTGAAACGGGAAAGATGAATAATAATAACAATATAATGAGCATTCGAAAAGTAATAATTGGAATGAAAGTTGAACCAATCGTACCAGTAACAGGAGCCTCAATATCAATCATCGTCTTTTCCGCTCTCAATAAGGCAGCACCATCGTTAATAATACGAAGGGCAACACTCTCGTCTAGACGGCCTTCATGGATGAAATGATATTTGAGAACATCGATTCGAGGTTTATTTGTCTTTGGATCGAATGCCTCCACCATTGTTATCCTGTGTGATGGTGGAAATGGTACACCTGTGAAAAATGATAAAGAAAGTATGAATGTTTGATAATGTATGTCAGGTTACATTAACGTTAGCTAACTTTTTCAATACACTCTCATCTAATCTCATTGAACGGAACATTTTCAATTGGTATTGGCTTTCAACTTAAATTGTACTAGAACACAATTTAATTAAAAGTGTCTACACACGTTTTTATTGTATTGCCTGATTATGTTGATGAAGTAATTTCAAAATTGCAACACGAATCTGAGCATGGATAAAATTCTGTACTTTATTAAGTTTTCTTTTTGGTAAGTTTGCATTAGATTTTTTGGCTAAACAATAAGGAAATAAAATTTGCTTAATTAAAGTAGCAATTAAAATCAAACGATATGAGACAGATTCGGAATGCACATAAAATGCACATAAACAATTTACAATCATTATTCTTGTAAAATGTTAAACATTCAATAGAATTGTTCTATGCTGTTCTTATAGAAATTTGATGTATAAATGAAACGATTCCATTCAATTGAAGATAATAATAATAATAATAAAAGGTTGACAAGGAAAACGTGAATATCTAGTAACTTTCCGACAACACACGATTGGACAAGATGAATGAATTCAATTCAATTGTAAACTGTCGCATAAACACTTGTCATTAGGTGTTCGCCCTCTTTCTCTCTCCCAAACGTGTGTTCATTGAGATGGACTATTGCAACAACATTTATGATGCTTTGGCACTTACTTTTTATGATTCGGTCAGTAGTGGACAGTTTGGTGGAGCCGCTACCTCCGCCAGCACTGTCGGCAGCATTTGACTTGCTAACAGCAGCCGAACCGGAAGATCCGGTCGCATTAGTGGTGGATGATGAATTGGCACCGGTCGTGCCCGCTCCCGACGATGGTGCTGAAGATGAATTGGCAGAAACGGCCGATCCGCTACCAGCAGCGGATTGCGCTACAGACGACATACTGATTCGTTCAAGTGAACAGTGATCAAATTATTCTTATACTTTATTTTCTTTTTCTTTTCTTCTTCTTTTCACTAATTTTTTTTCGGTTTATGGTCACCAATGAAAAATGTACAATTGTATAGATATTTTTTCCTTCTGATATATCTAAAATCACAGTCTTCACTGGTGACTATCAATTGTGGGTATACACACTAAACAGATTGGCTTGTTGGTATGTTTGTGTGTCTGTGTATGTATGTATACTATCAATTTCAAGATGTGTAAATAAATTGTGTCAAATATATTTTTACAATTCGCATAAGTTACACTTTGATCACAAGAAACGTATTTAATCGTTTACTGTTTCGTTCAAATGTAACCTTCGGTTTAAAGTGTCGTTATGTTAGATTTTCAAACAATTCAAGACACAAATTCAATAATATGTGTTATATACTCTCTTCTTTTTAGTACTAACTCAAAGCTCGGCAGCGACGTTTTCCTTGAGAATATAAATTTGCTCTTAACACTAAAGCGATGAGCGATGTGCGACAATAAAGGCAATTCGGATATTTTAATTTAGATGAATCTATTAACGGTTTTTGGTGACGATTGTGGTCGATATTCTATTTATAAAACAATGCTTCAATATCCTATTTTTGCAAAATAAATTTAAACAAAAAGTTAGGTTGATATAAATTAATTGCCAATTAAAACATGCTTACCAGATTTGTGAAATATAGATTGTTTTAAACCACATTTAATTCGAATTAATGGTAAATCACAATTTTGAGCGAACAATATTTATTAAAAACTTGTTTCTTTATCGAAGAAAACGTTTGATGATTATAGATGGTACTTGTTTGCAATTTTCCCAGTATGTATTGGTAGGTTTCATTTAAGCGTTTTATTTCGACTCCCTGTTGGCAGTGTATACATTGGCTCTTGTGTAAGAAGATGGTATTATTAACGTTTAGTTCACTTTTGAATAAGTAAAATTTCCGTCAAACATTCCAAAAATGTAGTTATCAGTAAATGTATGTAAGAATCTAAAAAAAATAAAATCAAAATAATAGCATTAGTTATAAGCGTTAGGTAAACGACAAACAACTTGAATAAAACCACAATAGAATCGGTAACAATAGAAAACCGTAATACCAAGTATTTCAAAACAGAATAAAATTAAGTTATAAAAATAATAAAAAGAAGTGCAACATTCAATTGTTTAAATAATATCATATCATATATCAGAAAAAAAATTAAATGCAGCCACATTTGTTCCATAGTTTTTATTATTAACAATAATGTTGAGATGACAACAATTTAGACGCGAGACATCTTGCTTATAATAATATGCTATTGGTCAGAGAATCCCAAAGTATGACTCTATATCTGAAAGAGTTTGAAATTGAAAGGCTACAAATTGGCATAAATGGAACCTTCTAACGAAATGCGTTATTGTGCTGAGTACGAAATTCACTGAATGTATTAAATATAAAAAAATACATTACAGTGCAGCCAACATTTAATTTTTCAGCACTATTTTGTACAATATATTGGCCTGCAACCACAAATAATTTGAGAACCTCTGCTATAGGCACAATTTACCAAAAAGTGGCCGAATGGTAACATGGACATCTTTATTTTTGTAAAATGATACACTTTCGAATTGGCTGAATTTACAATCAATAGGCATTAAGTCACACACATGTTACGCAATTGTAAAGTACATTTTATTTGATGCATTTGGTGCTTTGTGGTACAAAAATTGCAAACATTATTCTTCCATGAAGCAAAAAAGCCTCATTAATGAAAAAAAAAGTTTCAATTTGTTCAAACATAACATAAAAATCAAGCTAGATTTTTTAAAAAATAAAAAGACCAAAAATCGACCACCTGAAAGCAACCATTTATAGGTGAAAATGTAATTCAATAATAAAAAACTTGAGAATTAAAAATTGAATATATAGTAAAATAAAATTACAAGATTGTATCACTATTTTATATTGAAATAAAAAGTTAAAGATTTAGTTGAATTGCTTTCGAGCCATTTACCAAAAAAAAAAAACGGAATAAAAGAGTATAGTAAACACAAAACCAAGTTTCGGACGGGTTTTCATCTCACTTTATGACCGAATTCTTTTTTCAAACAATCAGTTTCAAAACGATCCAACATTGCCGAGTTTCGTTATCATTACAGACAAAAGCAAACAATTTTAGATTGGTCGTTACGTTAAGATGAGTCATTGATGGATTCTGAATGGTGTTATTCTTTAAAAGCAAAGTTAACAGCAATAATAGGTTCAATCTAGAAGAAGAATGGAACCGTACACAAAGTTGATCTTTTAATATGCCCTTATGACCAATACATTGTAAGTATATGGCACTTATATGTTATCCCAATGTATCAAACATTACCGACATGGACCAATACATTGCCAATATATATATGTTAAACGAAAAACAGTTAAATTAACTGCTAGGATCAGTTGGCTTAAATTGTTGTTTATAATTTTATTCTTTCTAAGCTTTAGAATATGGGAAATGGTCAATGCGGCTATCATTAACTATTAGTCATTGAAGATTAAATTTCAAACACACAAAAACAAAACACTGGACGTATTGCAAATGTCCAAAAGTGTGTGTGTGTGTATGTGTATGTGTGTGCGCGCGTGTATATATAAAGATATATACAAGCAACATATTTGTCTTTGTAATGATATCCTCGTTGATCTTTCCATTGGTCGTGGTAAATGTTGAAGCCAAAAGACTATATTTAGTTTATATATTGGAGTGAAATGGATGGATAGTGAAGTGAGAAGCGTATTCAATAATGGTTTCGTTCGTCTTAAGTAGCACATTGGTTCGGTAGGCGGTTTCCCTGTTCCTTGTTGCTATATTTGTTGGTATTAAGCCGTTCTGCATTGTATGCCATCACACCAAAAAGAACTTTAAATGAATATTCACCGTTCATGTAAAAATAAATGCGCCAATCGAATCTAAACAAGAACTATAAATACGTCGTTTGGTCCACACGATCGACGACACACCAAATCAACAATTGTTTTTGGCTTGTTTCGCGGTGACGCCATTATTCATGGCCCACATTCATGGTTTTCCATTTTTTTATATAAAAGAAAACTTAAAATTAATTGTGAAAATAACAAGTCGATACAGACTTGATTGGTTGCATTTTATAACAAGCTGAACTCTATTCTTATTATACAAATTAATTGACTTGAGAATTCCAATTATTTGTAATATAATTTCTAATCAATAGACAATAAAATTGCTTGTTTGAATGATTTCATTCATTCGGTTCACTTATTTATTCAACAATTCATTGAATTTAACTCAACAACCACTATTAACATGTAAGAATTTTCCCAAATAAATTGAAAATTTTAATTTCTATTTAACATGTTCAAATGATTGTCATGTTGTATGAACAGCTTCTATGACAACAATAAATGATCAAAAGAAGAAAGGAATAAACCAAGATTTGTATCATGAAAAGGAATAAGCCAGAAGTGTAGTGCGGCAAAGATGAACAAAGTGTTTCGACCTTGTTATCGTCCTATTTTGGCAGATTAACCGATTTAACCAACACTACTAACCGATGTTCAAGAAAAAGAAAAAAAGCCTGCCAAGAAGGAATGTAAAGAATTAAACAATTGGCATCACTTAATCGGAATAGTCGGAGTCGACACCGAATGTAACGAAATCCAATGAAAGCAAGAAACCAAGCAAATAAGGGAATAAACGATAATGCAGAAGAAAAACATTATAGCACACAAACCAAAGATTGGTGGTCTATAGAACAAACTCTTAACTTTGGTTAAATGTTTCTTTTCATGTCTTGTTCGCCATCATTAACTTTGAACAAATGCATTCCGTTTGTGTGTGTGTGTGTGTGTTTGATTTGAATTCAAAAAGATATATAAAAAACATCCAAATGAGGTTCAAAGTCTTGTAAGAATATGAACAACAATATATTCGAAACTTGAATGTCAATTGAAAATTGTCAATTGTTACATTTTATCACGAACAAAAACAAAAAAAAAATGTAGAAAAACTTGATGACAGAACAAAAGCAATTCTTACCATTGGGATATCATTTATTGAGTAATATTGTGTAAAGATAAAGTTGTTCATAAGAATGGTCATTGTGAATTATTCATTGAAGCACACAATAAATTGTGCCACGGTTTCTGTGATCCAATGCCATCATGGCGCATAAATTAACTTTAGTTTGCCAATAAATGTGTTCTATCCAAAATGTAGATGCCATAACCTAAGTGAGTTTACGTAAAACTTTGTGAACCAAAAGTTCAAGAACTATGTGTGTGGTACGTTGAAATTATGATTGAATATTGTAATTTATGTCAATTGGAATGATGTAGACAAATCACCAACGGGTGAGAGATCATCTACATCATGGAATCTATATATGGAATTACATCTCGGTTGACTGTCAACACAAAAATGTACATCTCTCTCTCTCTCTCTCTCTCTCTCTCTCTCTGGATGCATAATGATTTCTTCCATTTCGGTAACCACTGAAAAGTCTTTTTATGTATAAAAGATTTCCATTTCGTAATCAGTTGACTTTAGTCTTGTGCAATATAATAATAACATAAGTCACAACATGGAACTCTTTGAAATGTGAATATTTAACTTTTAGTTCTACTTCTTACATATTGTTCTATTGAATCTACGGTATGTAGGAAAAACTTTTACCAACCAAAGAAAAAAATCGCAACTGTCCAACATACAAATAACATTAGATGAAACATTAACAAACGTAAATGTGTTAATAAACGTATATACTCATAGAACATTAATTAGTTCTAATTAGATGTAGCCATCATGAGAATAGAGAATGGACCAAGATCATAGCATCTCCCTATATATATATAATGTAAGAGAGCAAAAAAAAACATTACGTCATTTGTACTTTAGTATATATAATAAAAATATCGATCGACACCAAACTTGCCATAAATTGTTCATTCATGTTAAATATAAAATGTCATCCACTTTGAAACAATACTGATCACTTGAAATATATGCGGATAATATTGGGACATAATGCCTACATGTATAATATCTGTTTCGGTCATATTTTAGCAATTTGGAAAGCAATAGGCAATTTGCGAATGCATATGGTGGTGGTGGTGGTAGTAGTAATGGTGGTGGATCCTATCGATATTAAATAGGAAGGGAGAGATAGAAAGACAGTCGTCGTTGTCGTTGATGGGACCAAAAAATGGGGAAAGCAATGAATGAGCATGAAACGACACAAAAGTCGGCAATGTATGATATGTCAATAGGAATGGGAGGACACGAAGGATAGTTCAGGCACGGTTCACTACATATTGTGCAAGGTTGCCTCCATTCCAAACAGCAAATGAGCCTGTCACTGGCAGGCCAACATTAGATGAAAAGGAAACTTCACTTTGAATTATAAAATCACAATGAATAAATGAATGAAGTTGAATGAATGAATTAGGCTACAGAATAAAGTTGCAAACTATGCCATATTGGCACTTGCTTTCGTGCACATAGCTTCTTCTCTCTCTCTCCCTATCTTCCACTCAATATGGCTAGTTCAACCAAATAATATAACAAAACTTATCAAGTTGCTCATCACACATACCCATACACGCATAAGGTCTCCAGAGAGAATGGAACACCAACATTAATAAATATGGTCAAAACATGATGAAATTGGATTCTATAATATAGGAGAAAATCATATTAAACTCATTTCCAAAGAATCAATTTCCAATGCAAGACTTAATCGAATGTGTGAGAAGAATCAAAGTTTCAACCTAACCAAAATGTAACTCTATTAATAAATATAATGAAAAAATATAATGTTTGAAGTTAATAGCAAATACTTGGAAATTTAATTAAATTTAATCGGATTTATAATAAAATTAATTCTATTCAAACAAATCAATCTACATTAAAACATAATTAAATAATCATAAAACTTTAGTAGTTCAATTATGTTTCATATATAATAACTGAACATTCTCCGCAAAAAAAACGATGACAAAAATGAATTGAATAATACAATTTGTTCCAAGGTTTGATTTTAATTGCAACCTGACCATCCGTAACGAAACTAACAAAATGTTGACACTATTCAATGACAAATATAAGATGACGAACAATGTTCATTCAAAATTATTGAAAAGATATTCAATATTGAAGATCGAATCGAATTATAACCAAACAAACGTTTGGTTTGGTTTGTTTATTTGACATCTAAAAAACCATTCTGAAATGCATGTTGCAATTCAAATCGATCCATCCATTTGGTCTATGCGAACGCATTCAAGCGGGTGCGCATGAACACAATCGAGCGCCGACCATGGTCATCTCCACCCTGACAGAATCAAGATCAACATTGAAGTCCAGGCAACGGAATGCGGATATATGTAACTGGCATCAGTTGCATGATTGGTGACAATTTAGCTAATGAGCAACACCAATTGTACCGTTTCCATGGATTTCATTGTAGTTTATGTCTCGATTTATTTGTAAATTATTCGTCACATTCTCACAAATATTACTTCCAAAAAAGGGGAAATCCCTTTGTTGGTAAAATGGAATAACGATTTTTTTGTTCGGTTGAAATAGGGAAACAACGAGGGGAATCTCTTTTTTTTAACACTCGGTACATGTAAACACAATGACACGCCAAGAGATATTGTGGTGGTAGGATAATATTATTCAATCAGTGATTTGATCTATCTGACGACGATATGACGACAATCTTAAACATCATTAAACCTACATTTTTTTTAATAAAAAATCGGCAAGTCTGTTTTGAAAAAATTACTCGTTTACACAAGAAATTAAATACTAAATACATAGAGAAAAAAAGATGAAAAACTACAATTATTATAACACAATACAATAATGTTTTTTTAGGTAAACAAACGAAACGGGAAAGTATATGCTACATGAATTACGTTATTCACCAAACGATTTTATTAAGGTAATTTCAATTAGTAAGATTGATTAGGTGTAGCTTTCGAATGCTTAACGATTAGGAAATACCAATAACAATTACATTAATAGATTTTACAGTTCTTCTAATAATAAAAGTTGTTTTGTAATATAATATAACAAAAGAAATTTATTTTTCTTTTCTTTTTTTTATTATGGAAAGCACTGCCTTGAATTGAATTGAAGTACATGGAAATAAAATTTACTATTTAATAATATATAATAAAAGTTCTGTCATGACTAGAAGCAATGTTTGGTTTTGGTTCTGTTACCGAAGTATACTTTTCCAGTTTCAAGTTAGATGTTTGGCTGAAAATGTCCTAAGGGTTTTCTACATCTGATTCGTGAGATGTCACCTTGATGTTCGTTCATGTTTGCACTGTTGGTTGCATCAATAATTGATTCATTACAAACTAATGTGTGCGTATGTGTGAGCGAGGAAATAGATTTCTATTATTTAAATCCATTATTTGATGGATAGATAGTGATTCGCCGAGTGTGGGCGTACGTTCATATAGTAGGCCAGTTGAATAAGAAAGCGCCAATCTCACTCTCAACATAATTAGAAATTTGGTCGTGAACATTAATCCGATGGCCGGGTTTGCATTAAGCCCAGTTCCATTGGATGATAATGTGTTACGCATTGTCCCAAGTGTACATGTAATCAACTTTGCTTTTATTAAAAATTAAAATTATCTCAATTAATTATTCATTTATGAAGCGGCAATGTGTTTGTTGCAACAATGTATAATAACCAATCTTCTTCTCAATGTTTTTGTTGTTGTTGTTGTTGTTGTTGAAATCTTATACTTGTGTAAATGGATCTATTTCGGCCAAATCAATACCAGTGGAATACGATATGAGTTGTTTGGCTTTGACTCGTTTTGCCACAAATCGGCAATCTGCCTTTGTGACTTGATCATTTCGATGTCAATTAAGCGCAAGGTGTAAGCGGAGTCAATCGATTCACAAAGTAAATGAGAATAAAAAAGCAATGGTTTGTGCAATATTGTGGTTACTGTCTTCCTATCGCCGTCTCAATCAACATAAATAAAGATTAATCGAAATTGTAGCAAAAGAAAGCAACATTCGTTGGAGAATGTAACATGAGAAAACGATTCTTCCAATGAATGTAATGGAAAAAACAATTAAAATTGTATGATCTCGTTTAAAAGGCAAACAAATATAGAAGTAAATTAGAGAGTCAGTGTTTGTGCGTTCTGAACTTGATTGTATGCACAAAATTTGAATATACAGATAAGGTTGGCTGCATTTAACATGACCACAAGAGAATCAACTTTTAGTGACAAGTGGTCGCCAACGACGAGTCATTATATAAAACGGTATCGAACAAAAGTATAAACAAATAAATAAATAATTATTTGCACTCAATCGTTTTGTCAATGTATATATACTATATACGCTTTCCGTTTTGTTTGTTAAACGTGAATGGCTAATTGACACCATTCAATTGCCATTAGGCCTAAATCGTTTATATGAGAATCGATTCCAATCTAAACGATTATTGTCACATTCATACAAAGATCTAACGATATCTTTTTTTTAATCAAAAAACGATATCGTTTCGGCTGTGACCAATGATAGACGACGATTGGCCAACATTCGGTAATCCATTGCACATTGAAGCAATAACTGTTTTCCAATGTCAGTTGTTTACATTAACTTAGGTATCTGTTCTAGATATATGTGAGAATGTAAAAGTGTGAGTAGGAGGTTTTTAATTGACAATGATGATGGCAATATAGTTGGCAACATATCAATCGAATAGAATGTATCAATTGTTACTCAACTGAGTTCCAAATGGGTTCCAAATATGTTCCCCTCCTATTGAGACAATTCATACATTGAAATTCGATCATTTCAATTTGTTCAGTAAACTATAAATAGTCGGCCAATAAACTAAAAAGAGAGCATGTTTGTGTGTGTGTGTGTGTATGAATGTAGCTTTAGAATGCATCAAACACACGCACACTGCGCAATTGCATCCCAAATGTCGATTGCTTGCTATTCCACTTGTTCAAATTCAAATTTATTTGTATTCCTACATGTGAAATGTAAACGTTGTTTTTTTTGGTATAGTATATTGTGACATGAACAAGGGCATATAGATACACACACACACACACACACACACACAAAAAAAACACAACAGCAACATCAATACCGATTTGGTTGGCACTCGAATGATTGGGCAATGTTCGCAAGTTGACGAACGAAACAAGCCAACAAACTCTTCTAGCAATAGCAACGGGTGACAACCATATGCTATAGTTATGGTATAGATCGACATATAATCCACACATATTTGTGCACACACACACACACACACACAAACACAAAGCAAAGTGCTTTACAAATTTTCATTTACCACCAAATAGTTAGTTGGGTGCATGCTTCGATGCCATCGACAAGATCGATTGCAATCATACGGTAGTGGTAAATGAATCGAAACGAAACCTAGCCCAACAATTGATGTTAGACCAAACTGAACTCAATACAGGCGACAAAGTGCGACACATCGATTGTTGGCACATGTTGGCCGTGTGGCTAAATGTGCAAACAATTGGGACCAAATGATTGAACAACTAACCAACCAATCGATCGATCTAACACGGTATACCGTTGATATACTTCCTACTAGTTACATAACCATAATAATAATAATAATAATAATATTAATAATACGATTTTAATAAAATTGAAATCAAATTTGCGAAAACGGCAAAATGTCTCTAACTCAATCGATATGTGTGGTTATTTTTGGTTTTTTTTGTTGGATAAAGCATGCAATTGTGCGTCAAGATGTAGCAAGTGTACTGTTCAATTGGAAACAATGTACCACTCTTCTATTGGACAGTCTTGTTTGCGAGTACATTCAAATCTCAAAATAAGCTAAATAATCGGCTTTAAAAGTGTCCTTTAAGTATATGCCAATATAAGAGTATATACAAATTTGTCAGCACAAGTGGAACAATGTACATTGTGAATGAGAAACAGAATTGTTGAAGCGAAGAAAGACAATGCAAAACATATCCAAAAGTGCCTCAATGGCAAAGTAGGCTCCATATTGGAAACCGAAAAACTAACCAGTTCCCATTTGGTATAAGCATATAGTCTTGTTTGGATGAAGTGTTCATCCAAATGAAATGGCCAATGGTTCACTCACCAATTAGCAAATGCACAGTATACAATAGAAGACAAACTAATAAGAAAGTAAAATTTAGGTTGTGTATATATATTGAAATGGTTCAAGCAATGCCGTGGTAATTGAATGTAACACGATTGAGCAATAAGAAGAACGAACACCATTCCATAGAAATGTTAAATAAAGATGTGCTCCCAGTTGGAAATGTACCCAAAGAAAAAAATGAATTCCCCATTGCCGATGATACTCAACTTATCCACTCTTTGTCGAGATGAGATCACTTGTCAGGGTTAATGATTCAAATAGCAACTATTGAAAGTGAGACGTATTAATGATTTGAATAAAATTGTTCCATTCAAATACGCGTTATAAATGTACAGATAAAGATGAGATGAGAACACATTGGCAATGCGGCCATGTGGAAATTGACTTCTCCATTCACAATGAATGAAGACTGTGATGGTATGGTATGTTCAATTCTATTTGTCCCTTTCTGGCAAACTGCGCTATGAGTGTTGAACAATAATTGAAATTAGCAACTCTATAAAATATTATTATTATTCTTGGAGTTTGCTTCAGTGCATCTGGACGAGTGTATTCTGTCATGCTTATGTTGTTTGTCCAATGGACATTTCTCATTGGTGGTGAGATGTGTCTTGTATGTCATTGTATTTGGAAGATGTGTCCAGATGGCATGTTTGCCCTACCATAACAACTAATTGTTTATCTCTAAATTATCTGGTATTTGTTGAATCGCAATTTATCATTATCATCATTTTATATACTGATAGCTTTCACTTAATTCTAATTTATACTTTTCATTCATAATTGACATTGTACGTGGCAAGTTGATCACTTTTGCAACCTCGGAAACGGTCAACTTTCCGATGAATGTTGAATCTAACCTTTTAAAGTGAACTTCTAACATAAATTCCTTTGCCGTAAATTTGTGATGGCGTTAACACAATTTCCGGTAAATTCAATTTGTTGACAAAATATGGATACACACACACAAGTTGAAGTTGACAGCTTTAACATTCTAATGAAATGGATAGATTTCACTTTTGATTACATTAGTCTGTGTGTGTCATTCAATGTTAAATTGACGAAAATGAAAACAAAAACGGAAGGAAAGAAAAATATTATACATGGAGTTATGAATCAAATCAAAGTCGATCGAATTGTGAGTCAATTGAACTTGAGAAGAAAGAAATTTTGATTTACAAGAACAGTACAACGTCATCAACAATGGATCTTTATTGCACAATAAGAAACAACAATTCACATTGATCATTTATCAATGGATTGCCAGCGGAATAGTAATAGGCTAGTAATAATAGTATAGAAACCGAACTAATAGCCCATCGGCATTATATGATTTGACACCCCATTAGGGAGACAATAGAGCAAGAACAACGAACACAACAACAACAACAAAAATGAACAGCGTTCAAATGAGAAAATGAAGACACCTTTCAGACAACAAAATGGCATCATATACTTTCGGCTCACTTTCGATTGATCAATCACATTCGATCGATTGATCGAGTATGGATGGAATAGGAAAGAGAGAAAGAAAGAAAGGTTTCACCTTGCCATGCCAACTCAATTATTCGGGTATATACTATTTGCCCCGAGAGGGCCTTCATACATAGTGAACGATGCAATGTTATCCATGATTTCGGAGAATGGCACAATACGACATGAGAGGTTTGTATGTCCAGATGAGGTTGAGTATGATGATGATGATGCATTTAGGACGAGCCGACATGGAGACGTCGTACACTGAAAGGCAAAGTGTATATACGTGTATATACATTAAAGTGTATATCATATACGTGTAGTATATAAGACACGCACACACATACACACACACATATGTGTGCACTATAGCCAAGCAACTTGGGATTATAATTGAATGGGCTACCAGCGTGACGCAAGTGCCAATTACTCAACCAAGTGGCACTGTGTTCGAGCCACAAACCTGGCAACGAGGATACAACAATTGACGAACTAAACCGGGAAAAGTACTGCTTGGCATGTATACACGCGCCCTCCACATAAAAATACCCATTTCTACTATCATGTCCAATGTCATGTGGTCAATTAGCATACCATACACATCTCTCATCTTCCAAACGGAAATCAAATTATAACAAAAAATAAAATAAAACCAAACTTGGAAATAGATTTGGTTCTTATATACCAACTACTAACAACACATTTTCAATGTAGATAAATCTATGAATAATAATGAACATAGGTGTTGCAAATTTATTGATTTTTAATGATAACCAAAATTTGTCCCTCATAATTGATTTGTTTGTAATGTCAATATTCTTGTAGCAAATTGGATTTGTTCAATGTGTACATCATCATTATAACACTGTTGTAAGATGTGTAAACTTTAATCACATCATGCATCCATGTAGGCCAGATTGTCACATTTCCCCATATATACTTTAGTGTTTCAGCAATGTACGCATGTGTTACTTATAAGTAGGCTTACCATAATTTCTCAATTCCAAACCGGGACATCTATTGGAAATAACCAATATAGAATATAGATAATATAAATAACCAATATAGACAGGGATCTCAAACCGGGACTGTCCCGGTCAAACCGGGACGTATGGTAAGCCTACTTATAAGTTGACCCACTCACAATAAATGAATGAATCTAGGGAGAGAGAGAGAGAGACAACATCGACACGGAATTGAACAATCGACATACATAGACACCGAGAGTCGGCAGGCAAATGCACCACAGGTATATACCGGCTCCCAAAAAATATGCGCGCGCGCCGTCGCAAATAAGAAACTATTCTACAGGATTCACATTCATGTTTAGAAATCGATTTACATTCATGCACTCTACATCTTGAAACATATATATATATATGATTGTAATCATATATGTGATGATGATTATCATATACGTCCTGTTTATATTCAACAATATCGATACGCATACATACACACACACACATAAAAGGCCAATAAAATATCATTAATAACAATTGATTTTTCATTCATTCAATCGATTATAATGTAAATAAAATAAGAATTGTCTACAAGTCTATATATATATATATTTATGTTTATAAATAAAATAGATATTACGAAATCGATTGTTGCATTGATTGCTAATCGTATTGGACAATAATCATCATTTTGCAATGTTTTCCATCAATTGTTCAGACATTTCAATGAACAGATTGTTTTACATCTTTGACCTTTTGATGACATTAGCAAAGGAAATTGGTTTCCAAAATTACATTATACCGTTGACATAAAAGAGTGGGAGAAAGAGTGAGAGTGAAACGGCAGAGACGAACGTGAAGAGGCAATTCTAATAGGAGGATAACTTTGACGCTAGCGCGTAGCACCTTTTCATTGAAATGAATCAACCTGTTCAAAGAGGGCAAGTGGCTCTATGGTTGAGCATTACATTAGCGAACAAGGTAAGCGAACAAACCATTTGTGCACATTCACCCATGGGTGAGATGAATGGATGGATGAATGGATCGATGCGCAAAAACACTGGTTGGTGTTGTCCCAGCGCACACACATTAGATTTAACCAGGTACATAGCCGACAAAATATAAATTGACATTGACAATGCATTGGTAGGAATGAATACAGGTAGCAAATTAGTGCATGGAATAGATCGAAACCGTAAATGGATCGATATGAACAATTCGATTCGATTCGATTCGATGCAAGGCAACGTGCTCATGCACATACACAACAGTTTGATCGATCTTTGAAGATTAAAATAATGTTGATATTCAAGTCTCATTTGAAGGCCGATCCAATGTCAAATTTGTACTTGACGCTCAATAGATTTTCAAATTGATTAAATGTGTAAGTACAAGTCCACTTAGAAGGTAATCTTTCGCCATTTCCTTCGATGCTACATTATATCAATAATAATAATATTATTATTAATAGAAATTTCCAATATCAGTGTATACTCCTTCTGCTATTAGTGAGCAACACTTGTTGGGGGGAGAATATGAATAGAATAATTGTACAAATGACCAATGAGTTACCCTAATCTATAGCATCTGATGAATTGAACAATGCATTCAATGATAGCCTGATGGATATATAATAATGATTGTATTCTTTAGTTTAATGGCACAAACGTTCATTGAAAGAATGAAACCAATCCTATTATATATAATACAATAATATAAAATGTGTGTTTATAAGTAAACAAGCAACAACGATAATGATATATTGTCTCGTTTCATCATCCTATGTAGGATTATTCATCCAAAAATACTTAGCACTCATGGATCATCAAACGGATTAAATATGTTTGATGAGGTAAACTTTGCAAAATGGAACATGGTTTATAATTGCATAGTATTAGATTCATAAGAATAAATTATAATTTCGCATTAGGATTTAAGTGCAAAAACATCAAACATTTGTTTGCATTTGAATGAAATGATCTAGGCTAACAAGTGCAAACGAAACTTGATAAAATGATAACATCATTGTTACAGTCCATATAAAAGAGTAATATTTTCTTTTCTACTATGACCAAAGAGATCTAGATTATGTAGAAACATTTATAGGCAAGTAATAATTCGATAAACAGTGGATCACGATGGCACCCTCCAAAGATGGCAATGGCTCTTATCATTGGTTTGGTAATGCAACTAATCCAACCATTGGTATTGGTTAACAATGCAAACAATGTTCCTTAATTAAAGTGGAACATTCAAGATGAAAAATCCTGACTGTGGTTTGGTGATAATGTCTGCCATTTTAATGCAACATTTCCTAGCAATCTACTCCAAGATTGGATTGTACGATGATGTTTAGAGAGTTGACCTATACAAACGTATTCCATTTGGTCCCTCGAATTAGCTCATGCATTCGGCTCAATTTGTATTCGAGTGAATGGGCACAAATTGCAAATGATAATGTGTATCATTCATTAATGGAAGGTAATTTACATTAATGATAACAATGATTAGCAAAACATAATAGTACGGTGCTATTTGTGGCAATTAATTAATTAGCATTGCCAACTATAGCGTGCAATCATACAATATATTGAATGAACACAAAAAAAAACATGCACCAAGAAACAGTACCTTTTAAAATGGCATCTATTGATCACTAAGGAGTCCTTTGATCAAATGAATGTGTTTCGCCTTGGTTGCCGGTGGCGTTTGTCAATTATTTTTTTCTTGCTGCTTTGTTTGTAGTTGGAATGGAACATTGGGTGTCAACAAGCAATGGCACCCCTACCAAACGGCCAATGATGTAGAAAACAATAAAACGATATATTTGTGTGATATTAGGAAGCGTCAATTGTATGAGATTTCGACTGATTGATTGCCATTGACACGTCGATTCGAGCTTGATGCATACATATTTTTTTTCCGATGTCAGGAATGGAACAACTTTCAATGCACA
Organism: Blomia tropicalis; assembly: GCA_029204025.1. Classification (NCBI taxonomy): domain Eukaryota; kingdom Metazoa; phylum Arthropoda; class Arachnida; order Sarcoptiformes; family Echimyopodidae; genus Blomia; species Blomia tropicalis. The sequence continues at coordinate 8,549,085 of CM055090.1, forward strand.
CGATGTATCAAACGAGGTGAAACATTTGCACACAAAAATAAAACAAAATAACGGTGAAGATTGTTAACAAACACACACGCACACTCACTCACTCACACACACACACACACAGGGACGGCAGGGGATGATGGTGATGATATTGATGTGACAATGTCAAGACGAATATGAGCAAACGACAATGCAAGACATTGAAGAATGGAAGAAAGCGTCGATCGTGTCTGAGATTCGGCACACTATTCAAGACTTTTGCTTTTCATTCGATGTACTTGCGCTTCACTTGGCTTCCTATGCTCTCCTTCCTTCGATTGTCAGATACGATGTCGTCCAAGTTTCCGCCCGTTGGATGGCATTCATGTGACAATGCCGGCATATTTGTACAAACAAACATACACACACATTACTGTTTTTTTTTCTTGGTAGGACACTAATTTGTCAAGACAAACATATATATATGAAAGGCCCTCTCTCGTTGGCAAGATCGTTTTGGTAGTAAATGGCTACTTTGAGATGAACGAACCACAATAATATGGATGCATTCGATACAATATGCAATGATGCTTGTCGAAATTTGATGGAACACAATCAATTTGGTTCAATGCTCGGTTTGCTAATGGTTTGTTGATTTTAGTCTTTTGTGTATTCGATCTATATGTGTGATGATGATGTGAATGATGATGACGATGATGATGGTGATGATGTGTGTGTGTGTCTATGTTCACTCTTGTTGCTTGTGTCGGTTGTTGTTTGTCGGTACACGTTTTGGACAAACGTGCCAATAGTTCTTTGTGTGAACCCGTCTAGTGTTTCTACTACTTCGAACGGATGAAACAAGGTGAGGATGTTGTTATCATTTGGGTGAAAGGAACATACACAATGTTGTTCGGATCTTAATGTAACCAAACACAAAAAAAAAAGATTATGGAAAGGATGGGGGTGGAGAGTAAAAGCTTGAACATAAACAACCAAAGTCGTACACTTTGAAAACGAAAACGAATCTGATCTTCATGAATCAATTGGTTTCAATGTTTTGGGTGATGAAGAACTTAATCATCAAATTGAACTAAAAATGGATGGACTGAGCCGATATCGTGTAATGAACCGAACGCATGCCTGGCTCATTCCGAAGAATCAGATCAATTTGACGAGTTTGCCGCACACGATGTTTAGTTCACATTGGCCTCTTGCTGCTATTAGCGCCAGTTTTTCGTTCATTCAGGCTGCCGCTCGATTCTGGTGGTGGTGAGCGAACGTGTGTATGTATGAATGCGTGTATGATGGTTCCCTTACGAACGTGTGGTGGTCGCTAACCGAACAGTATTCTCGATGCCGCCGCCGCCGATGTCGCCCGATCACTACTGCAACATAGTGGGTGAAACAGTAAATAGAAGTGTGAGCACAATATTAAAGGAGTGGGTGAGAGTAAGGGAAAGGGAGAGAGTGAGAAGATTGCTGCCGCCAATTCGTGTAAATATCCCATTCGACCATACTGCTACTTTACTGATGAGATGAGGAAACAAACGGCGAACCTCGAATGAATGCGAAAATAGACCAAGAGACTGAGACGAAAGCATACTATGGCCATATACACACTGACACACACTCACACTGGCTCACATATTGTATTCTCTCACCATTTTGCGAATACTTTGGCCTCGCCGACGTCCTAGCGTGAACCGCCATCAACAACATCACCAGAACCAGTATATCAGTACAGAGAGAACGGAGACAGAATACATTGAAATGGGCCAGAAACACGCACGCACACGCACACATTCTCCTTATTCTGTCATGTTCCGTACAAACTAGTGGCAAGTTTGTCCAAATGTAAAAAGTATAAAGGGGAAATAAAAAGAGTACGGCTCAAGAAGCGAATCGATTTTATTTCGGTTTTGAAAAGAACGCGTGCGCGCCGGCGCCCATTTTGCTTGATTGCGAGTGCGCCAATGTATTCACACACACACATACAAACGCTTACACACACACACACACACACACACACACACACACACACACACACGCAGACATCGAATGGAATAGAATGGACGTGGATACTCGCATTCGGACCAAATGTCAAATGAGGACAGTTTGAATTGTTTAGTATGAAATGAGACATACAAACCCATGACGTGGTTAGTAACACTCATAGTATGGAATAAAGCGAAACACTTTAAAACGTAATCGAGTGTTCCGTGTATACATTGTAATGCTACCTTACTGTATGTGTATTGGACAAATGTATGGACATGTATACACATTGCATTGATGGCTACAATGCGCCTGTGTGTGAAACAGCATCAACATCAGCACGTCGTCAGTACCATCAACCAATAATATGTTGGCCTGTATCATCGATCTGTCAGTGACGAACCGAATCGAGCGAGACACATGCACACAGAGTAGTGAGAGAGGCACATTGTCAAACCATTTGGTGACATAGACACTTGCTTGTATCAAGGTAGTATAACGTACAAAACATGCACAGAATGAACAAGCGAGAAGCGTCCAGGTTGTCAGAGGTCGTCCTGTTTGCTTTCGTTGGATTTTCTCGGATATACTCTCGGGTCCATCCAAATGTCGTATCGTCTTCAATGAAGGATATGGCACAATCGGACCGTGATAGTGGCACCGAATAGCGAGAGGACTCGCCTTGTTGCAGCACACACTAACATACACAGACACACATCGCACACACACATAAGCACTCACCGTTGTCAAATATACATTAGAGATGATGATGATGCTCGATGTCCTCGTGACGGAGCCGCGATCAGCATCGTCGTTATATAAACTAACGTGTGCAGGGAAAATGTGCATTGTGCTTTTGCACACAGATCTGGAATGGTCTTCTTCCAATCGATGCCCCAATAATTGGTAGAGGAACGTGTATCACCATTGGTTGTAGCCTCAAACATACTCTTACTATTACTACTACTTGTATCCATCTCTCTCTCTCTCTCTCTCTCTCTCCCTCTCATTGAAAGACACTCACATACAGTGTATACACATATCAACCATAGGTGATAGTGAAAGTGCTTTTTCGCGCGCCCATTCCACATGTCCATATTATAACCAAAGATCGTCAAATTTTCCCCCTATTTCCCCCTTCGCTCTCTTTCTTTTCCTTTCAATCCTATCGGATGCCTGTAGCAGACGATCGATTTTTTTGTTGAAATTTTGGACAACATAAATCTAAGGTCGACAAAACGAGTTCTTCAAGTTGAAAGTTCGTCCATCGTCATTCGAATATTGTTACCGTTTCGTTTCGGTGGGATGTGTCATATTTATTTTGTCGTAATGAGCAATGAAAGTGAATGAGTATTTAGACGGGGAAAACGAATGTCTTGCAGGCACATCATTCGTATTTGATGGAAATGTCCCAATCGGCGTAATGTAATGATGAGTGATGGGTAAGAACCCGATTCGTCCTCGATATATTGCGTGCGGGTGCACCCTGTACCTGGAATTGTAATGAACGAATCGATAAGGCAGAAGGAAAACAAGTGTCTGACTGGCTGGCTTCAGTTGCTTCAGTTGTCATGTTGGCCATCATTGCTTCATACACATTATGTTGTTTTATACAGTCCGTTGCGCGGCTATGTATGCATACATATATTGTGTCGTGTATGTATGTATGTGTGTATGTGTGTGTGTATAATGTCCTTCTACATGTGTGAGTTCTGCTTATAGCTAATATAGCAAGTATATAGCAGGTATACATGTATATGGTCATGGAACAGAACTGATAACGAACAAACGTGATGAGGTCTCATATACTGATGACGAGATGCGCACACATTGGAACAGCAACAAAAAAATGGGACAAATTGCCGTGTTGCGAGCCAATACCATTCAATTCCCCTTCCCCCCGGATGCTTCAAGTGTTCAAATATTCAAACCACAATGACATAACTATGGAACATTTTATGAAAGAAAATGGCAACACAACTGGGCCATTCAATTCAATGTAAGCAAGACCTCTCACATCTATACGATATATTGAATCTAACACAAAGTTACTAAATGGACTTGTCTCGTTTTTTTTTCATTCACACAACAAAAGTTGATAATGTCGACCAATTTTCTATTGGCTTCAATTTATGGAATTAATCTCAAGAGAATTGAAAGAGAAACGAAATCAATAGAATTCTGAATGTGACCAAATTTGCCAAGAAACGAAATCAATAGAATTCTGAATGTGACCAAATTTGCCAAATTTGCAATTGCAATTCAAAAATGATTGAGACATAGGACACAATTGAGGCGCGTTCCAATTAGGACTGAAATGGTGCCGATACTATGACTTGGACTAAGCTAATTAACATAGATTGAAACATTCCACCAACAAAACAAGGTGTCGCATATAGTCGGCATTGTGTGGAAATGTTTGGTGAATGGGCGTCAAAGCAAATGTGGCCCATTTTGGAAGTAAACACGTAACAACTAATCCAACTACTACTCAAACATATCTAGACATAGATGGCGTATAGGACGTTAATATGACTTATAACCTAAAGAGAGTAGAAGTGTGGTAACCTTTCGAATGCTGCTAACGTGATTGGTTTGATTTGCTTTCAACATGACCGAGTCCAGTTTGCCATCGCCTCCGCTCGACAGTATAACTCAGTAGCCATTGATGTTCCAGCAAATTGCTTCGAATGCGTTCATATAGTCGGCAAACAAAGATATTGGGACACGACTGTTCCAGATTAGATGAATGAAGACCTAATGAGTGAACGAACAAGCCTGGCAATATAGCGGAAATGAATGTATGCTTAGTTGCCATATAACATATATATATATAATATATATAGGTACCCACAATGGGTTAACTGTTCAATACTATACGAGAGTGTATTATGAACCATGGCGGAACATGTGTTTGTCAAGTGAAATGAAAATGATTAACAAAATGGATCTGTTCACTAATAACACAGCAATGGAAGTGAATTAATCAACGGCTACTTTTGCAAATGAAAATATGCCACTCGATCGACTTGCAAACACATTTTTAAAAAATATTATCGCGCCTCTATGTTAACTTTTAAATAACATTTATTCAATATAATTATTATCATATTTTAGCCATTATTCTTTTGGCGTAACTTTTGTTACAGTGCAAACGTGATGAACAAGTTTCTGTACGGGAAAATCAATTTAATGAGATTCTGAGGTGTACCAATATGAATGTATGAAAATTATCGATTGTAAAGTTCACAAAAAAAATATTTGGATCTCATCCTGATCGAGTTCGGATTTCGAGCAATATTAACATTTATGAGGTTATGACTTCTGCCAAAGGAACATTAAGGTTGGTTAATTCAATTGGTCGAACTTTGAAAATTTCAGGAAAACGTTTGTTTACTTCAGCTACATCATGCTTCATCATGAAACATAGAGGAAGCAACAGGCTATGACAATAATAACATTTGATTTAATTTTGATATATGATAACAAAAAAAATGAACATGTTAAAAGTATGTTGACTCATTAACGACTTCGCCGTTTTCTCCTTCTTCCTTTTCTTCTTTTTTCCATGGAAATTTTAATAAGATGAGAGTAAAAATGGAACAGTGACGATTAATCAAATTGATTGCTAAAATAATGATATGTATGGCTGATATGGCAAGCCAAACATGTGCATGTCCACCAATCATTCCCATTAGTTCTTCAAGTCTAGACTTATTCTTATAGGTTACGACACGAACTTGATTTCCACTCATCCATTGAAATCCGACCAATGTATAGTTCATGTTAGGCATCCTCGAGTTTTGTACCAAAATTTCTGGGAACTGTTCTTCAAAACACGACGGCGGACATATGGATAAGCACGCTTTCTTATATTCGATATATTCATTATATGTGGTTGCATTGTTTTGACCAAATTTGGTTAAAAATATAGTATCATCATTGTTCATTGTATATTCATCATTCTTTGTGATACGTTTGTTGAGAAGGTCCATCTCATGACGAAAATGTACTCGATTGATTAGGTCAAGAGTGAAATCGGCATAAAAATTGATTGTATTGTTGAAACAAAGATGACGCCACATGCAATAGATGTAACATTCAGCTTGGGAACGGTAAATGCTAATCCCGGAACTTGTCTTCAGATTATCATTTGTATTCAAGATTTGTTCATCCAATTCATCTGGTATAAGATTTTCTGTATCATTTATTCGATAATTAAAACAAACAATTTCGTTCGATTGGGTTACAAAATTCATTTCTTCTTTTCCAAAATTGATAAAATATATTTCATTTGGAACTATATGGTGGTACGGAATATCATACATTGATGGTAAACCATCAGGCGAATGAAGAGCCATTGTAACACTTGTATTTTTTCCATGCAATAATTGACCAATTATTTTTATTTCAATAGCTGGTAAATATTCTAATCTCATGTACAGGTTTTGTTTTTGTTCCCAAGGTGCCATACCATAGATTTGACTGAAATAAGTAAAACATTTCCGCCCTTCTTGCATGCTAACAACCGGTTGACCGTATTCTGAACATTCATAATAATATTTATAGTGTTCAACCTCAAATTTGGTACCAATGGAATCATTCAGAAATACGCATGTTATATCAATGTCCAAATAGGGAACATACGGATTGTCGGTAACGTTCTCTTGACCATCTTCGTTAATTAACGATAAAACTAGATCGTTATCTAATATATCTTTATCGTAAATTTCTTTTTTAGATTCATTTGTAAAATATCTGTAAATAATTCAAAAAAATCGTAAAACTTGCTAATAATAAAACTAAAAAATCGAGTATACATACGAACATAAAATACATTGAGTACAAATTGAGATGGCTGGTGGTCTCGTTTCTTTTGGAGAATAAAATTCAAGAAAAACAATTGTGTTATGGTTCAGATATTCATGCAATACGGAATAAATGTTAAAACTACACCATAACAAACATGCCAAAATAACCAAAAAATAAACAATATTTGAAAGATTAAAATAACGTTTTATTGAAAAATATTTTGCTTTTTTATTCAAATTTGCTGGAGATAATGTAATTATTTCAACAGTTTTAATGTGACGTTCTTCAGTTGATTCATCATTAGGCAAATCTTTTTCCATTATTTTTTAGTTTTTCAAGTAATAACTTTTATTTGATCATTTAATAAATTAAAGCCATATACATAAATGAATACTTGTGGCTTGATTCGCCACTGTTTTATGTAGACTTGTTTAAATAGGTTACAAAATTATTTAATGGAATATTCCATTGTTTTTTTTTATTTAGAGCAAATGTCAGCTAATAACATTTAGTTAAACACAATTTCAATTTATTAATGTTCAATACAATATTTTTAATGTATTTAGTTTACTATGTTTGTTTAACTAAGTAATACTCTTATAAATAATTAATAATCAAAATGAAAAAAAATCGACACAATAGAAACTAATGGCGTGCAAAGATGTACCGAAACCAATGGAAGGCTCCACCAAAACTGCTTTCAAAAATTAACTCGCTAGATCGGACAATTTTTATAGTAAACAAGATCAAATGAATGATAGATATTCCAAGCCAAATATGAACTTGTCCACCCAATGTTCCTAAAAGGTCCCATAAATCCCATTTTGGTTGATGTATAATGTTGGTGACCGGTTGAGCTGCCCATTCGATTATGACTCGACTTGATGTGTTATCCGAATGAGTATATTCATTTATGTTCATATCAAAAAATGTAGTTTCCGTACATTCAACCGGACAATGGTTAAAACACATCTCTTTCGTTTTAACGTAATGTCGATAATGAACTTGACCCTGTTGACACATTTTAAGAAATCGTTCAATTTTACCATCTACCGTTGCATTGATCATTGATTTATTTTGTAATAACATTTTCAAAAGTTCCTTGTTCGATTTATTTGCTTCTTCATTAAAGATCATCTCTTTATCAAATATTGAGTAGAAATGGATACAATGGTTCTTGTTAAGACTGTCCCACATACAGTGAAGTATACATTCACCACGTGTTCGAGATGATTTCCAATTGTTCATAATTTTGATCGTTTTGAATGGCAAAAGTTTTGAATTATAATTAAAACACTTAGTAATGTATGGAGATGGTAGAAGTTTTTGAACTCGTTTCAAAAATGGTAAAAAAGTTAATGTGCCGGGAATCAATTGATGAAAGTACATGTTGAACATATCCGGTAATGCACTTGGATCGTGTATTGTTAAAAATAAACCGGGTTCCATTTTAGATACTTTTGACATATCATTAAATGTTGAATGGGTTTTATGCCAATGAAGTTCGGGAAATGGATCAAACAAAAAGTTACCTGAAATGTCGAATATGATTTGTGGAAATTGGTCAAATCGCATGATCAAGTTGGAATTTTTCTGGATAGCTTTTGTCAATTCGCCATATATATCACTGAAGAATGTAAAACATTTGTGCCCTTCTTGTATAGTGACTTTCATCATATCTTGACAATCAAACTTGGTAACTTCAAACTCGATTGTACTTGAATAAAATGAACAATCAATAACCACATTTGGACCAAAAGTTAATTGATGACTAATGGCATCGTGTTCTAATATGTCGAGAGCACTTGTATTTTCAATTGTTTCATTGCTTAAACTGTAATTATCAAAATGAAAAATTTAATTAATAAGTAATGTCAATTTAAAGCAAAGTTTACATACGAACAAAGAAGACAATGGGTACAGATTGTAACAGCTGGAGGATGCGTCCGATCCGGATTTTGATATTCCACAAAAACGTCTGTATCAAATGCACTATAGTCCTTAAGTATTTTGGTAGAAGAAAATACAAACCAAACAAAACAAAAAACTACAAAAAACAATCGAACACAATTGATAATAGTAAAGTAATGAATGCGAGCTAGATGGATTCTTTCAAAAAAAGTTAATGGAAGTGTGTCAAGATTGGTGTGTTTCGTATAGATTTTCAATTGAACAGTTTCAATATCATCCTTAATATTTTTTTCATTATAAGAATTAGAGATAGTGTAAATTGATGTTTCGGAATCTAAAAACGTCCAATTTGATGATAATTGTTTAAAAAACCAAAAAAAAAAACTTACCACAATCAACCGGAATATCATTAGCCGACACCGAGGTCAATTCACATAATTTATTGGTGTTCATTTTGTAACTAAACTTTGATGTTTGAATGTCAAGTAATCTAATGATGGTTTATAATGCGTAAGTATAATGTATGCAGTTGTATATTATTAAATGTTAGGTCCTTGAAATATGTTTTATTTGAGTTGGTACATTGGTTTTGATACCGGTTAATGGAATTGGAATATCAAGTGGATAAGTGTAATTAATGTTTATTTATATAAAACTAATGCATCAAATCATCTGTATTACCGTAAATTTTAGTTTTTTTCCAATATGTACCGGTAACAATATTATTTTGCGGGTTTGAAATTTTTAGTAGAAAAAAATTAAAACTTATGGTAAAAAAGCATGGGTTGGAGCTCCTAATGGACCCCAATTCGTTATTCGAAGATTAATGCAAATTGCTGTAAGCCGATAATTTTGAATTTCAAAAAGACGAATAATAAACCAAATGATTTGAATTACGGAAACTCCCAACCAAATATGTACATGTCCACCCAATGTACCCAGAAGTTCTTCAAATTCCCATTTTGGTTGATGGTTAATATATTCGATTGCTTGAATAGACCATGGTATGGCAACGGTAGTTCCAAGATTTCCAAAAATACTCATTACGTCTTTCTCAGCCATTGTGTCTTGTGTAAAAAAAGTTTCTTGATGACAACCTTGTGGACATTGATTTAAGCAAAGATTCTTTGTTTTAATATATTTTTCATATGACTGATTTGAATCAGAACAGAATTTAATCGAATTATTTCTCAACAATGAATCTTTAATCATGATCTGTTCAGTATAGATCGAGTAAAAGTTAGCGCATCGATTATGATTTAAATCTCGCCACATGCAATAGATGAAACATTCACCTCGAGATTTATATTTATTCTGTTTGATATTTTTGATTACCGAAAGTTCATTATTACTTGTCGACCAATCTGCATATTGATAACATTTGGTCTTGTAAGGTGGTGGTTGTAATTGTTGAATCCGTTTAGCAAATGGAATCCACAAATATTCATTCAAATAGAGACGTCGAAAATTAATATCAATCATATCGGGAAGAATGGTAGCATCATGAACAGCAATATAAACTCCCACCTTTGGTTTCATTTTATTGGCTGGATTTTGGTCTAAACCAGAATTATAATGCGATTCATTCACATATTTGCCAACAATATTGATTTTTATCATAGGTTGTAAATCAAATTTTAGAAGATATTGAGGATTATTTTCAATTGCTTTGCTCATTTGTTTGTCAATATCACTGAAGAAAGTATAACATTTATGACCTTCTTGCATGCTCAACACCATTGGCACAATGTCGGTACAATTGATCCATTCTTTTTTGACTGATTGAACCGAATTTAATGATAAAATACAACTTATATCAATATCTTTATTATTATTGTTACCAACTTCTTTGTTTCTTTGTTTTGATGCATTTAGTTGTTGATTGAACAAATTTTCAATATAGTCGGTTTTGAACACTTTTTCAACTTCCATTTTTTGAATTGAATCATTTTTACTATCAATTTTCACACATTATTATAGACGACTTTATGAATTGGTTACGATCTACTTACCCACAAAGAATACAATGAGTACACAAAGTAACTGCTGGTGGACTACTGGTGTTTGGTGTTTCATAGTTCAAGTAGATGATCGTACTATAATCGAGATATTCGTTTAAAACAGTAAAAAAATTGAACATAAACCAAGTTAAACATAGGAAAACTATAACTGAGCGAATCACTTTTCCTAAAAAGAAACAAATTCCACGTTTATTTGAACGAATTGGTTCATTCGATGTTTTTGTTAAATTTGCTAATTGTAACTCATGGGACAACGTAAGCGAATATTTTCTTCTTGAATCCGATGGTTCAAAGATAATATATGGTCTTTCACATGTATCTTTAGATTCTTCATTTTCTAATGTAGTAATGTTTGAATTCTTTTCTTTTAATATCCAATTAGAATTTTCAAATGAATATGAACGAAAATGCATTTTAACAAGTATAATTTCAAATGTGATACCATATGTTTAACCGTATATTTCAATTCATAATTTCTAAATTAAAGCCAACATTAAATGTACATTATGTTTATTATAATGAATTATATATTTAACATTCTACATTTAATGTGTTTGCAATTGCTAGTACATGAAATCAGACAATAATGTATTTGCATGTCCATTTCCTTGGCTACGAATTAACATTGAATAGTAGATAATCTTTTGTTATAATAACATGTAGAATACAAGTGCTATATAAAAACGTTACTAAATAAAAGGGAAGGATGCAATTTATTATTGTTTCCTTTTGATCACAAGCAAAATGAAATTTGAAAATTGTCAAGTAATTGGTTCAAACCAGTTAATTGAAATTGTTTTATTTTTTTAAGATTAAATAAAAAGATTTTGTATTAGAATTTAATTAAAATCTTTCACGAGAACGAAAAGACAATTTACACCATTGAAATATGCAGCAAAAGTTTACATGGGGCATTATTTGTCCTGTCTTTATCATGTTTATCAGATAATAAATAATGTGAATGACAGATAGACCGAGCCAAATGTGTGCATGTCCACCTAGTGTACCTAAAAACTCATTTAGATCCAATTTTTCTCGATGTGAAATGTATGTATATGGTTTTGGTGCCCATTGAATATTAATGGTTGTAATGTTAGGATCCAGACCTTCATAATCGAGAATATTCGGATCCATGAAAAAGCTATTCACACGACATGCTCGATTACAATATATTAAACAGTATTCCTTGTTTCTCAAATAATCATTTATCGAATCGTTGTTATTTTTGCAATACCGAATCTTGCCCATATCATTAAGAAAGTTGGGATTTTGCGGCAATCTTCCATGTAGAATCATTTGGTCAACTTTAAATTCAGCTGCAAAGATTTGATCGGTAGTGAATATGGAATATATGTTGACACATCGATCAGTGTTAACTCTACGCCATATACAATAAAGGAAACATTCACCTTGTGAACGATATATCGCTTTTCCAAATGGTGTCCAACCCGATCGGCTAGTTAAAACTCTTTCATCGATTATTTCCGGGTTTAATATAAGTGAAGTTTCATAATTATAGCAATTTGTACTATATGGATACTCTTTGAGTATTTCAACTTTTTTCTGAAACCTTAAATCGATATCTTTACCAGGCTGAATTCGATATAATGGTATTCCTTGCATATACGACAATTGGGTCGGATCATGAACGGTGACGAACAAACCAGGACTAACTTTGTTGACATCATTCTTATTGGAATTATTTGAAAATTCACTTGTCCAATCATCATTCCAAAATGGATAGCTTAACAATTTACCCGAAATTCTTAGTTGAATAGTTGGAAATTTTTGAAATTCCATATTCCATGAATTATTTTTTTGTTCAAAGATTCGTGACATTTCACCATGTATGTTGCTAAAAAACGTAAAACATTTTTGACCTTCTTGCATACTTATAACAATTGGCACCGCGTCCGTACAATTGGCTAAAAATAATTCATTTCGAAGACCAAGTACAGAGGTTGAGTAAAATTGGCAACTAATGTCCACATCACCCAATTCTTCACTAATATTATTTCCAATATGATAAGTCGTTGGTGTGGTATTATCTCCAAATCTAAGTGTGTCAATTACAGCCAACTTTCTTAAAATCGTTTTGTTATACCTATATTTTAAATAAAATATTTAAATAATTCATGTAATAAAGAGATGAATACAAACCGTACCCACACAAGATGCAATGTGTACAAATCGATATCGCCGGTGGTCCCGTTTTACTTGGTGATCGATATTCCATTAATACAACCGTACTGTAGTCAATATATTCGTCGAATATGATGTAAGCATTGAACATAAACCAGCCAAAACAAATGATGATTAAAGCGAGTCGAATTCCATTTGAAATTGTCAAAAAACGTATTCGTTCCAAATTGAATAGTTGACATATGGATGGTGAATAAGCATCAAGATTGTTATGTTTGTTATAATTAAGCATTTCAGATGATGATAAATTGCAATACTTTAATTGTAAATAATTCAATTGGTTTTCATCAGTTGATTGTTGTTGTTGTTTTTTCTTTGAATCGCTCGATTCATTGGGATTAGATAGGTAAAATATGTCCGATACCGTTTGTGTCGATCCATTACTTGAAGAACTGTTGGAGGAAACACCAGACGAAGACACCTTGGACGTATTGCCGTCTTGACCATTTGTACGGTTCATTCTATCACAATAAAAACAATTTCCCGTTATATTTCGCATTCAATTTTATAATGATACTACCTTTTTATTTGAAATCACCTTTATACGACTCAATAACATACCATAAAATGGCACAATTTAGAATTATATCCATTAACACTTTCCATATGGCAAATAGTTTCATTTTACCACTTTTTGTTTGTTTGAACAAATAGTGTTCAAGTTCAATAATAATGGAATAAAGTGGCTCAAATTGAATGCAAACTCAAAGTGTTTGCCAAACTCCACCAACCAAATTAATAATAGTCGTCATCGTCGTTAACCAATATTCCAATTCTTTCCCCAATGATTCGGACCATTTCCAATACTTTTTCTTTAACAAGATTGAGCGACATGGCCAAAAGTGCCATTCCAAATAGAAGATATAAAGCACAAATAGCTAAAGTCATTTGTCCCTCTTCAGGTGTGGTAGCCAGAACAGTACGCCCCGGGACGAGATCTCCAAATCCGATGGTCGATAGTGTGACAAAACAAAAGTATGATGCATCCAAAAAGGACCATTCTTCTGAAGTGGAGAAAAACAATGCTCCACCACATATATAGCCGACAACCAATGTAAGACATACGGTTATTGGAATATTCTTTTCGGTAATGTCGTCATCAGACGAGTCTGAGTCAAGATCGGAATCAATGTCACTTTTATTCAAAGGACCATATTGATATGATGGGATATGCTTGCCAGAAAATCGGTTTTGCTCCAGTTCGTATATTGATGATAATACCTCTTCAGGTTCATGGTAATAGTTTGACTGAAATGGAGGTAAAGTTTGTGATGATGGTGGTGGTGGTGATGGTAGTGCTTCATCATTATCTAATTGGTTTGATTGTTCCGTACCAGATAGATAGGATGGAGGTGGAATTTGTTCATTGTCAGGACTTGGAGAGGAAACGGTCAAATTGGGCCGTTCTTGTTGCACAAATCGAACTTGACTTGGTGTTCGACGAGGTGGTAAACGTAATCTGATTGAATTCGAAAGTTGTTGTTGATTTTGTGCGTTAGCAATTTGATCAGCTGATAAAATGTAAATGATAAATTGTTTTTATAAAACATTTGAACATTAGATACTAACCAATGAATCGTGCTCGATATGCATCAATGTATTCGTCGCTGAGTGATGCATACTTGTTGCAAATGATTGCTGACATTGAAACTCGTTCTGTTTTGGTTGGTTCATGTGTGCTTCCTGTGGTTCCATTTGAACTAGTGTTGGTGATTGTTGTGGTGGTTGCATTTTCAACACCTGAATTTGATGTTTGAGTTCCAAAACTAACTATAGCACCCTCTTGATACGTACGAGCAGAGTGTGAACGAGAAAGATTAGACTTTTTTGGCCGTTTTTCATTGGTTGAAATGTTGGAATTGTTGCTATTAAAAAACACAGTTGAACTGTTCGCCACATCGCCGCTAGGAGTATTAGCTGGCGTTGTTTGTTGTGTAGAGGATGACGATGGAGATTCAACTATTTGGCCATTATTTTTAAATGAATCAAAAAGTGAAAAATGATTTGATCGATTCGAAAATGTTCGATGAAGTTGGTGGTTTTCCAACATCGATGTTGGTGTGATCAACGGTATTTCTCCATTGTTATTGAGTGGAGTCGATGATGGCTGCTGACTTAAAACCATCATTGCCCGTTGCCTCTGTTGTCGTATCATTCGACGTCGACGACGTTGTCGGCGTTGAATCTTCTTTGGTTTTACACATAGGAAACAACAACATTTCCAATAGATAAATTTGAATGAATGTGCCATTGCATGTCCAATTTTTGAGAGGCAGAACAGCATCAATGGAATGCCAATAATAGCATAAAGAATGGTCACAATCTTGCCTATGTCTACAAGTATAAAATTTGATTGAACCAATGATTAAATTATAACATTAATTTACCTGTTCTTGGTGCCACATTTCCGTATCCAATAGTGGTAATCACAATTATCGAATAAAGAAGAGCACCAGAAAATGACCATTGTGAAGTGGTTTTACTTAATTCATCACTTCCTAAAACGTTAACATTTTTGTCAAATAGAGAAATTACACATGTTATGATCATTTACCGTCATATCCTTTATATTTGACAGCATGAAGAAACTTTTTCTCAAATTTAGCTAATATTTCGGTTGCGTTTTGAATCCACGATTCACGATGCAATATTTGGGAATGGTTGGTCATGTTGGATAGTTCGAGTATCATACTATTACGAGCTTGAATCATGTCCATGCGTTGTTCCTGTTCATGACGAGATTCGATTGCTTGGAACGTAAATGCGCCCACTAATGCATATCCCAACAGTAGGGTGCACAAACCAATGTGAGAGAATAGAAAAGTAGCAACCTGACGACAATAATAGCAACATTTTCCACATCTAGTTATTGGCGAGTTTTGTCCTGACCGAGAATGATTGTGACTACTTCGACTTGAAGTCATTCTTTTATTTGGAATTTTCATTCAATTGATTATTGACCAATTGTAATGGAAGGTTTGTTCAAGTTGATGATGATGATGATGATAATTATGGAGAAAATAGAGATACAGTTGGTAGTGATGGTGATTTAATTATATGATTCAAAGGGTATGAAAGTAATGAACTAAATGAACCATTTATTGGACATGATCACATGAAAATTCTTCTATTAACATGTATTTTCTTACGCATATCACCTTAGTCGTACAACAATATTAGAACAAATCAGGTTAGAATGGATGCTCACATGAGCATCGATCGGTTTATGTATGTAGAACATGATTATTTTAAATTGACATCTTGACGTGACAACCGATTATAACTGCCAATTTATGTCAACTTGATCCGCGCTTACACCCAATCTTAACGGAGCAGTGGAGCATAACATAAGCTGAAGAATTGCAGTTAACATTGAATCAACAAATGTTGTCGGTACCGAATCGAGAGTTATTTGTTTCGAAGAAGTCGCCGCTTCAATTGTTCCCTAAAGTTGTCTCGTTTCTCCTATTCTCATCGGCAGTGTGATGAAATTAAAATTTTAAGAATAGCTTCAACGGCAGCAGACACATGCACACAGCAATGAATGGACGAATGAATGGTACGCCAGTGGCAATCGACCAAAACCTACAACAACCTAATTCGTGGGCGTCCCGGTGACTCTATCGACATTACAGACAGATTCGTTGGCAGACGTCGGTCGGAAGGATTGGTAGATTTAGAGGTTTAGACTTTAGAGACCAGTATTCTGTTTGCAATGGAAACATACCACCAAATCGCGAAAACGATTTACATGAAATTGCAATAGCATCTCTCAAAACTGCCGCACATTATACATGCAACCAAATGTATTCTGCTCATTTTCACATTCTATATCGATCAATATAATTTAGTTAAATAATATTATGCCGCTTAAAGCACAACATTTTTTTATTCTGTATAAGAATAGATAAAAAAACATTACAATAACGATGATTATTTATTATTAGTTTCAAGTTATTCTAAACTAGAATTTGATTTCATTGAATTGTCCTTGAAAATTAATGCGAGGGTCATTTTGTTTTTGTTCACAGTTCATAGATTGGAACCATATTCATGTGACGTGACAGATTGATATTAAATTATAATCGTTTGATATTAAAGTAATTTTTTTTGGCCTTTTCTCGTTATGGCACAGATGGCCGGATTCATCAATTTGAATGCAATTAACGGGCTAATTATTGTAAACCATAATTGCCATCGTCACTCACATACGATTTACAAGCATGAAATGGAAACAAATATTTCCAATGAGTTACCATCTGTTGCCATTTTTTTTCACATCGACATATGTCAATAATAGATTCCAATCCATCAGTGTCTAAATGAGATCATTTCAATGTTAATATATTTTTATATCAATCTACATTGACCAATTAAAGCATATACTGACTTTATGTATAAAGGAAATAGAAACCAATTTGGTTTCAAGGTTTAAAATCGTTTTTTATCTTCTTATTCATAATAATAATAAGTTCTTTCTCCTTGGGGCTGAGAACAAGTTGGCAATCTCTGAATTTTAAGCAAATGTATATACACGTTCAAGCTTCAACATTCTTTGAAATTGATCATATCAAACTTAATTTAAACATCAAATCAACTAAATAAGATAGAGAGAAAAAGAAAAACTTAATTTTCAACTTTCTATTTATAACTTTTAAATGAAAGCTTGTTCTTGAATTTGATTGTGATCATAGAAATGCAACAACTTTTTTTTTGTTAAAACTATTGTGTTTTTTAAGGGTTTGAATGTCCATCATACATAAACAATCGGTATTTTGCTTTTACGTTCAAAATGCAAATGAATAAGATGGTCGAAACGTGATAATATGATAATAATTTAAAACTGTACTGCCTTTAAACAGCTATTCAAGTTAACAATATTGGAAAACAAATCAACCGAAAATGGGATATGCTGTTTTGATCCATTTACCCCTTCGAAGTGATATACAATGTACAATATTGTATACAATATTGTTTACTTTAACTTAACGATCAACCATTCATACCACCACAAAAACTCTCTATCCAACTATGTTGTATAAAAAAACGTTTTGTAAAAAAAGAAGTTCAAATGAATGCAAATATAGAATGGAATTAGTAGAGAACAAGCAAGCAAGCACACAAAAAAAAGATCGAAACGATCATTTACAAAAGAGAACTGAGAGCTGTCATTGAAGTAATTAATTATCTCTTTTTAAACAAGTAGAATGGAACGAGAATCGTATTCCATTGTAAAATGTAATGTTTGATTTACCAAAATGTCATCTGATGTTTGCACGCGTTTGTGGAGTTCGCGCGTCGATTTGGCGTTGTAAAATGTTGGCCACCAAAACCATGTTACGGTGGCGTTTATATTCTGGCAAATCGTTGCCGTGTACATGTTTCGATAACATTGTTCACCACCGCACGACATGTACTAGATTCCACATTGTTGGATCATTGCACCATTCAAAGTGATCGTTGATTCACACACACACACACACACACACACACACTTACAGCCAATGGTGGAATACGCCAAATTGGTTTGCTGCCTTTTCAGTTTGAACAAAATTTATTCACAAAAGGGAGCAAACATTCACCCCTTTTACATATACCCCGAACGAAAATTTCTATTTCAGTTCGTTCATTCTATTCTTAGTGTATACTAATGTCGATTTTATTCAAGGAATCACAAAACGCTTTACCATATAGAACATTAAAACTGATCTAATAAACAGACCAATCAACTATACAATGGATCTAACAAATCTAACTAGAGGATTTGTCAATTGCATTGATTGCATTCATTGCCTCATTTTGAACGATTTGAACTAGATTTGCAAACACAAGTAACAAAACATTCAAGTACAAATGCTTGTTGCTCGTGTTACCATTTGTTAGAACATACATCCTATAGTTTAGGGCATTTTGAATTTAAATTTGATTGATATAGAAATAGATTGGTGCCAGCCTGTTTATTGACTGATATTCTCATCCATCCATGTGCACGCGCTTGTCCCATTAGTTCAAATGGTTTTCAACATGATTAATTGAAATATTTGTATGAGCTAAGAATAGTTTTACTTTGTTTGCCGATTGATTTAGTAGCTCGTTGATACAAACAATATACATATAAGCCTAAATGTCGCTTTCCATCAGTTTGTGTGTTTATTAAATTGTCGTACTGGTCGCATGGAAGTGAGACTACACATAGAATGTTACACTATTTAGATGATAATATAATTGATAACTATAGTTAAACAAATTGATAGGAAACAACATATTGATCTGACTGAAAAAAGCAAGTTAAGATTAGTTACAAACTGGAAATGATCGGTCACTATAGTTAATCAATATAGTCTACCCTCTATTCATAGTATTAATTTGATTTGCTTATTTGTTGAATCTTCAACTAATGTACTCAAATGTAATAAAATGAAGACCACAACTGGGACCACCAGGAAATCAAAAACAGTGACCTCAATTAGTACTTCTTGTAATAATAATAATAATAATAATAATACAACATGAGTATAGTTCGACACACATTTAAAATATGACAAATTGAGTGGAATTAATTTGAAAATGGTCAACAAAACTTGAAACACAATTGATGTTGTCTATTCAACCACTGCACTACGCACAAAAACGTTTGTTGCTGAAGATGTCCTTCTCATTCGACCATCAGACGGGTGGTAATGCAAATGCTTCAATTGTTGTTGCCTCTTCCATTAGATCATTAACTAGCTATAATATTATTATATTAGTAGGATTGAATAGCACACTTAACAATCGACAAAGAACCAATTTTACACAAAACCGATCAATGTTTCCTCTTCTTCTTCGCATCGTTTTAGAAGATAATTTGTTAAACAATTATAATCATCAATTGTAGTCACCATCGTTGGACTTGTTGGTTCGTTCAAACTTGTTCTCTGTTGATTATACATATATTCTTTTATTATAATATAATACAAAATTGTTAAATTGATATGCAATCAAATATCATGCAAAATTGAAAGTATTCCCCTTATTTCCCTCCTTCTTTCTCTCAATTTCAACACTCAAACGTAAATCTATCATGACGTATAGTTCAGAACTTACTTGGAAATTCCAATGTTCACATTTTTATTTCAAATCTTTATCTTCATGTTAGTATTACCCAACCAATTAGAAATTTTTTCAAAATTCAACAGTGGTTCCATTATTGGAGCAAACAATAACTATTCATTTTATATACGTTGACTAAATTATTATTATTATTACTAGAAATTGGAAATTTTATTTATTGTGCTTTTGTCAGGAAACCCAAAAACGTGAAAAAATTATCGTGTTTTAATGTGATTTGCCTTCAAATGAGTCCATAACAACCTAACAGAAAAACATTTTATTCTAACAGTTATAACTTGTATTTTTAAATAAAAATAAAAATAAAAATAAATTTCTTTAATTGACAATATAATTAAAGGATTATACAGCATATATTTGTTGACCTCGTTGTGTCATATTTGATAGTGACATTGCACCTCAGTTCATTTTGTACTAACACACAGTACTATGCATCTGTCATTTAGTTGTGACAAAGAACCATTTGCGTTTTTATTTTGTTTTTTATCTAAACACATTTTTCACATCTTTTGTAGATGACCTCACTATATAGTACATGGTGTATGCTTATTTCGTTGTACATTTCGACCCATTTACCAAACAAAACAAGATATGGATTACAATGACCGAATTTATTGCAATGTAGACCTACAAAATCAACAGGTGGTAAGTAAATCGAAGAAAATCATTTCTTAATTATTATTATTATTATTTTTTGTTATTAGTCAAATTTAAGCATAAGCAAATCTTCGATTGACATAACGTCAACAATTTTGAGCAGCTTCAATCAAATCTTTAATCTAAATGGTGAATTTTCTAATCTAACGATTGTTCGTTGGATATTATGCTTTCATACCGAAGTCATATCATCACTTTTTATTGGATTAATACTTGTCCATGCTTTATTTCGAGTGGGTAAATTATGTATCGTCAAAATATACGCAAACAATCATGGAACATTTTTTCACAAAAGAAAAGGTTCATATAAACTTGACCATTTCAGCATCAGTTCTCCTTCATTGGAAAGAATTGATTCTAATTACCATCAGCATCATCATAAAATATTTTGTTTGCAGCCAACTTGGTATTTGTTTTTAAAGAAATCATTTTCATTTTTGCTCATTTTAATCAATTTTTTGGAAATTTATTTCAATTGGAACACATGGAATTATGAAGACGACTCAGTAGATTCAATTGCCTCATTCAACAAATTAGCATTTAAACTAATACCGTATTTTACTCGAATTTGTGCCATTGGTATAATTCTTTATCATTTACATTGGCAAACACAACCAAAACAAACATTAATCTTCAACAATGAATCATTATCTCGTACAGGCGTTTCGCGCATAAACGAAGTATTCATAACATTTTATTGGATCAGTATTGTAATAAGCATGGCAACAAATCTAGCCATGTTTAACTCACATTTTACAATCAAAAATTTGCATATCAACTCAACTAAATCGATAATGAAAATTTCAATTTTTGATACTTGTTCGTTTTGTCGGTGGGAAACAATTTCTTTCAACCTAAATCAATCATTATCAACCAACTCAGTAATCCCATTGAAAATAATTGAAAATTTTATTCTATTAGATACAAATAACCAATTTTCCAGCCAAATTAGTTTGAAATTCATTTTTAGTTTAATTTATTTAGTCATATTCATCTTCCACATATTTTTAGCATTCTTTCCTGATTTTACTGCAAAATCTAGTTCTGATTCAAATGAAAAGTTTCATTTGAAACCAATCGCAAAAATAAGTCCTGAAGAACAATCAACTTTTTTGTCAAAATTAACATTCACATGGTTTAGTTCAACAATTTGGACTGGAAGTCGGCGAACATTGACACATTCAGATGTCTTCCTCACTTCATCACCTAATCGAGTTCAAGCAATAACAAACAACTTACAAATTTTATTTGAAAAAAAGCAAAATGAATTCAAATGTAAATTGAATCAATTTCGATTGATATTCATACTTCTACAACAATTTTGGACGGAATTTGTTTATGTTGCAATGATCAAATTAATTCCAAGTCTGCTCACCTTTATGAGTCCAATTCTTTTAGATCGATTGATTAAGTTCGTCAAGAATGATGAACCATCATGGCATGGTTATATTTACATTTCAGCAATGTTTGGCTTCCCATTAGTTGAGTCATTGTTGAACGCAAAAGCTGACTATTCCATAAACATGTTGGCTCTGAAGATTAGATCCTGCTTGACTGCATCAATCTACAAACATATGTTGTATTGTCGCTCGTGGTCAATGATGGCTTCACGTTATACATCAGGTCAACTTGTAAATTTGATGTCGATTGACACTCAACGTGTTCTTGAATATGTAAAAATGATCAATCTTTTTTGGATTTGTCCATTGCAAATTATTATCAGCACCGTCATGTTATGGTCTCATCTGGGCTACGGCTCTCTTGCCGGCTTGGTCGTGCTTCTTCTATTACTTCCATTCAATGGGTTCATCGGAGCACGTCTCAGAATGTTGCAAGGAAGATTGCTCGATTTTAAAGATCGAAGAATAAAACTTCTTAACGAAACAATAATGAGTATTCGTGCTATCAAGTTGTATGCATGGGAGGAGGTGTTTCAATATAGAATTCAAAAAATAAGAAAACAAGAAATGGCCAATTTACGGCAACAAGCATTTTATTCTACTGCAATTACATTTGCCTTCAATTCGGCTCCATTCTTAGTTGCATTTGCAAGTTTTGCTTTATATCTTGTGTTGGATGAAAACAATAGTCTTGATGCTTCCAAAATGTTTGTCTCGCTTGCAATATTTAACATTGTCCGCCGTCCATTAGCATTCTTTCCACAACTAATAACCAATTCATTAATGGTATGAAGATTTATTATATTCTATTTGAATTTTTGATAACATTGCTTTTTTTTATATTTATCTTTAGTTTATGGTCTCATTGAAACGAATTAGTGAATTTTTAAATTTTACCAGTAATGAAGATTTTATAGTTAAAGGTCAAAACCTTTCTAAAGATTTTAATAATTTAAAAAATTTTCAACAAAAAACGAAACCTTTAATACAAATCGACAAATGCACTTTTTCGTGGTCATCATGTGATAAAATGATCAATCGATTTTTATTAAAAAATATTTCCATTTCAATTACCGAACCTAAACTTTATGCAATAATTGGAGAAGTTGGAACCGGAAAGTCGTCGTTGTTGTCAGCCGTTTTGGGTCAAATGTCATGTGTCGATCATGAATCACACAAGTTTACTGTGAATGGGACAATTGCTTATGTACCACAAAATGCATGGATACAATATGGAACTATTCGAGAAAATATACTCTTTGGTCTTAATTATGATTATAAATGGTACAACAAAGTGATTGAAACTTGTGCACTTGAAAAAGATTTTTCACAATTTCAAGGTAAGCCAATTTCAATCTGCATCATTTAATGATATAATTATAAAAATTCAATTTGCATCTTTTGATTAGATGGCGACAATATGATTGTTGGACAAAAAGGATTTAGTTTGAGTGGGGGACAAAAGCAACGTATCTCAATTGCTCGAGCTTTGTATTCTAATGCCGATATTATCTTGTTGGATGATCCATTGTCGGCATTAGATAGTCATATAGCTAAGCATGTTTTCAATCGAGTCATTGGTCCCACTGGTTTGTTGTCAAACAAAATTCGACTTTTGGCTACCCATAATATGGCCATTCTACCTCAAGTTGATCATATCTTAGTAATGAAAAATGGTTCTATTGTAGCATCTGGTTGTTATCATGATCTCATGAATAAGAAGAACGCTTTCACTAATTTATTGACTAACTTTCTTATTGAGCCTATATCATATAATGGAAAGTGTTCGTCCAATAACAAGCTCATTAAATCCAAAGATCATAAAATTTTAGAAAAAATAGCATTACGTATGGAACGCAAATTTCATTTTTTTGAAAATATTCGACCACATTTTTTGTCTAAAAAGCAAAATGAACCAAAATTGATATCATTCAAACAATGCATTGAATCGCAAACAAAATTTTATTTAGATCAAAATTTATCAACTACGGGATGCAATAGAGATGATGGTTCAAATTTAAGAAGAGATTTAGAGACATTGAAAATTGGTTCAGTCCCATTTCATACATATTTCACATATATCCGTCGAATTGGTTTTGCATCGTCAATAATATTGGTGTTAAACTTTTTGATTGGGCACGTTTTTATTCTATTTGGTCAATTATGGTTAAGCACCTGGAGTGGCAATCGCAAGAGTTCAACTATATTTCTTATGCCAATATATGAAGCGATTAATTCAAAGGCATACAGCCTCACTAATCGAAGTATATTACTTTTGGCCGTATACGGATTGTTTGGTTTGGGACAAACCATCTTTATTCTTGTTGGCACATTGTTACTCAACATTGGCTGCCTGGCCGCATCACACCATCTGCACAACCAGATGCTGGCACGAATATTGACGGCACCGATCTGGTTCTATGACGCAACAAGCTCTTCTATCGGGCAAATTTTAAATCGTTTCTCGAAGGACATCGATGTTGCCGATTCGACACTTATTTCCAACTTTCTTAAGCTTATGATCGAACTATTTCGAACAATTATTTCATTCATTCCGATTGTTTTCGGTACCGATCTCTACATAATGCTCATCATCATTCCGCTTACATTACTCTACTTTGCCATCTACAAGTATTGCATATCAACATCGCGACAATTGATTCGAATAGAGTCATCATTGCGTACACCAATCTATTCATTCTTTACTGAAACATATTCTGGCGTGTCCGTCATACAAGCATTCGGAATTGAACGAAAGTTTCTTGAACGTTCCCACCGTAACATTGACATGAATGCAAGTGCATACCACATGAGTGTAACTGCGAGCCGTTGGTTAACAATTCGTCTTGATTTCTTAGGCAATCTGGTTGTTCTAAGTACGGCGCTGTTTTGCACGTTCAAACGAAATCAAATTGATCCTGGAATGGTGGGATTATGCCTTTCATGTGCTTACACTATCACTGGTACATTGAACATGTTAGTACGATCATTCACTGATCTAGAATCAAATATTGTTTCAGTGGAACGTTTGATTGAATACACCGAATTGCCTCAAGAAGCTGTTCGATATGTGAATTCTGGTAACTATTCAAATACATTATGTGAATTGAATTCAAGTAAAAAATGTTCTTTAATTGGAAAATTATTGGCAAATTATGTTTCAAACATGTTCCAAACTGAAAATGGCTTTGTTCAACAATCTTTCACTCAAGATTATCAAATTCGTAATCCAAACAGTTGGCTACGCAACGGATCTATCTCGATTTGTCAATTTTCCGCCCGCTATCGAACTAATCTTAAACTTTGTTTGCGACATTTAAACGTTTCAATTGAAAATGGGCAAAAAGTTGCTATTATTGGTCGTACTGGGGCCGGTAAATCGTCATTTGCACTTTCTCTGTTTCGGTATGTGAATATAAATTTTTTTTCAAAACAATTTCCTATTATTCACATACAAATAACTTTTCCTTATTAGTCTTATTGAAGCTGAAAACGGTTGTATCTATATTGGAGGTCAAAATATTAAAGATTTAGGACTTTACGAACTACGTTCTGCATTGACCATAATTCCACAAGATTCTCTTTTATTCAATGGAACACTTCGAGAAAATATGGATCCCCTGGGACAATATACTGACGATCAAATTTTTTCCGCATTAGAAAAAGTGAATCTTACTAAAATTTTAAAACGACTAACTCAAGAATCAAATTTCTCTAGTGTACTGGAACAGCCGTTGAATGATTCTTGTATGCAATCGATTTCAGCTGGACAGAAACAGTTATTTTGTTTAGCTAGAGTTTTACTACAAAATCCAAAGATAGTTATTTTGGACGAAGCGACTGCTTCGATTGATCCAGCTACAGATGAATTAGTTCAAGAAACAATCTATCGCGAATTTCATAATTGTACTGTGCTTAGCATTGTTCATAAATTAGAACTGATAGTTCGCTATCCAATCGACAAAGTACTGGTTTTTGATAACGGATCCATTGTTGAATATGATTCACCAAAAAAGTTAGCAAACGATTCAAAATCTTACTTTTTTCGCATGCTTAACAACCAAATATGAATAATATCAAACATATCATAAATTTCTTCGATCAATGATTATCAAATTTGGATTGCAGCATCGAGACATTGGGCTTAACAATTTTCTGATAAAAGAACATTCAAGCGATAAAAAGGTGGTTCTCATCTCCGATTATGGTCTTACACGAGTTGTACATTAAAAAGATTCAATTCTAGTTTTATATGCAACACAATGAGGTAACCAATACAACAACATTAGAATCCTATAATTCAGTCCTATAATAAAAAATTTTAAAATATATAATTGTGAAAAGGTTAATAATTTATTTTTGTGTACTTGATGAGATATTGAATTTAAAACGAAAAATGTACAATGCACTTATAGGTTAATCACAATTAAGTTGTGTATATAATCATTTAATTTTAACTTGGTACAATGCTTGAAAATCAATAAAAAAAAAATAAAAGAAACAGTGGACAATGAAAAAACATTTTAAAACATGTATGTATTGTATATTATTTATTAGGTATTTTATAAGTATATTATGTATTGTATATTAATATTTTTTTATGAACATATAGTAGAGGTATATATATAAATGATAATTAAGATTGTTGAAAATTATTTGAATGTGAATTACTAATTTTCAAAAAAGAAGAACTTGAATTAGAATTAAAAGAATGAGTTGGGACAGAATTTGACGAAGAAACTTGTGAAACTTGTATAGAATTAGGAAAAACAAATACCTCTTGGTTTTGAACGGTAATAAAGGATTCAGGTCCACCTGAAAGATTTTGAAGTTGAGCCAACAAAGATGCAGGCAAAGTAAAAACATTTTGAATAATTACAATAGTAGGTTGAAATGCAACAGGCGAATCAGATGAAGGAATAGTACCAACTGTTTTGGGAATAAATTCTGGCCTCGGTATAATGTTAGATGATGACTGTTTAGGTGCTTGAACATATGGTTTTTGTAAAGGTGTAAAAGAGGCAGAATGACCAATTTTATCTAGATCCATCGATACGACACTAGGTTGTAAAACTTTTGGAGAAAACTAAAACAATTAAACATTATCAAAAATAAAAATAAATTTTAAACAAACCTACACTTTTAACATCAGAAATGGGTCCGGAGGGTTCCCGTCCAGGAACTGATGGAAAAGGAGCAATTGCACTTGGTTCACGAGCACTAGGTTCTCGTCCAGGAACAGATGGTGATGGAGCCATCGCACTTGGTTCACGCATTGACAATTCTGATGGTTGTGCTTGATCTGGAGCTGCCATAGATGGTTCACGAGCACTAGGTTCACGTCCAGGTACAGATGGTGATGGAGCCATTGCACTGGGTTCTCTCATTGATAATTCTGATGGTTGTGCTTGATCTGGTGCTGCCATAGATGGTTCACGAGCACTAGGTTCTCGTCCAGGTACAGATGGTGATGGAGCCATTGCACTGGGTTCACGCATTGATAATTCTGACGGTTGTGCTTGATCTGGTGCAACCATAGATGGTTCTCTTGCACTAGGTTCACGTCCAGGAACAGATGGTGATGGAGCCATTGCACTGGGTTCTCTCATTGATAATTCTGATTGATAATTCTGACGGTTCTCGTCCAGGAACAGATGGTGATGGAGCTGGAGCAACCATTGTGCTTGATGGTTCCATAGATGGTTCGAGCACTAGGTTCTCGTCCAGGAACAGATGGTGATGGAGCCATTGCACTGGGTTCACGCATTGATAATTCTGACGGTTGTGCTTGATCTGGTGCAACCATAGATGGTTCTCTTGCACTAGGTTCACGTCCAGGAACAGATGGTGATGGAGCCATTGCACTGGGTTCTCTCATTGATAATTCTGACGGTTGTGCTTGATCTGGAGCAACCATTGATGGTTCCCGAGCACTAGGTTCTCGTCCAGGAACAGATGGTGATGGAGCCATCGCACTGGGTTCACGCATTGATAATTCTGACGGTTGTGCTTGATCTGGTGCAACCATGGATGGTTCACGAGCACTAGGTTCACGCCCAGGTACTGATGGTGATGGAGCCATTGCACTTGGTTCTCTCATTGATAATTCTGACGGTTGTGCTTGATCTGGAGCAACCATTGATGGTTCCTGAGCACTAGGTTCTCGTCCAGGAACAGATGGTGATGGAGCCATCGCACTGGGTTCTCTCATTGATAATTCTGACGGTTGTGCTTGATCTGGAGCAACCATTGATGGTTCTCTTGCACTAGGTTCTCGTCCAGGAACAGATGGTGATGGAGCCATTGCACTAGGTTCTCTCATTGATAATTCTGACGGTTGTGCTTGATCTGGAGCAACCATTGATGGTTCTCTTGCACTAGGTTCTCGTCCAGGAACAGATGGTGATGGAGCCATCGCACTGGGTTCTCTCATTGATAATTCTGACGGTTGTGCTTGATCTGGTGCAACCATGGATGGTTCACGAGCACTAGGTTCACGCCCAGGTACTGATGGTGATGGAGCCATCGCACTGGGTTCTCTCATTGATAATTCTGATGGTTGTGCTTGATCTGGTGCTGCCATAGATGGTTCACGAGCACTAGGTTCTCGTCCAGGAACAGATGGTGATGGAGCCATCGCACTGGGTTCTCTCATTGATAATTCTGATGGTTGTGCTTGATCTGGTGCTGCCATAGATGGTTCACGAGCACTAGGTTCTCGTCCAGGTACAGATGGTGATGGAGCCATTGCACTGGGTTCACGCATTGATAATTCTGACGGTTGTGCTTGATCTGGAGCAACCATTGATGGTTCTCTTGCACTAGGTTCTCGTCCAGGAACAGATGGTGATGGAGCCATTGCACTGGGTTCACGCATTGATAATTCTGACGGTTGTGCTTGATCTGGTGCAACCATAGATGGTTCTCTTGCACTAGGTTCTCGTCCAGGAACAGATGGTGATGGAGCCATCGCACTTGGTTCACGCATTGACAATTCTGATGGTTGTGCTTGATCTGGAGCTGCCATAGATGGTTCACGAGCACTAGGTTCTCGTCCAGGTACAGATGGTGATGGAGCCATTGCACTGGGTTCACGCATTGATAATTCTGACGGTTGTGCTTGATCTGGTGCAACCATAGATGGTTCTCTTGCACTAGGTTCACGTCCAGGAACAGATGGTGATGGAGCCATTGCACTGGGTTCTCTCATTGATAATTCTGACGGTTGTGCTTGATCTGGAGCAACCATTGATGGTTCCCGAGCACTAGGTTCTCGTCCAGGAACAGATGGTGATGGAGCCATCGCACTGGGTTCACGCATTGATAATTCTGACGGTTGTGCTTGATCTGGTGCAACCATGGATGGTTCACGAGCACTAGGTTCACGCCCAGGTACTGATGGTGATGGAGCCATTGCACTGGGTTCTCTCATTGATAATTCTGACGGTTGTGCTTGATCTGGAGCAACCATTGATGGTTCCCGAGCACTAGGTTCTCGTCCAGGAACAGATGGTGATGGAGCCATCGCACTGGGTTCACGCATTGATAATTCTGACGGTTGTGCTTGATCTGGTGCAACCATGGATGGTTCTCTTGCACTAGGTTCTCGTCCAGGAACAGATGGTGATGGAGCCATCGCACTGGGTTCTCTCATTGATAATTCTGACGGTTGTGCTTGATCTGGTGCTGCCATAGATGGTTCACGAGCACTAGGTTCACGCCCAGGTACTGATGGTGATGGAGCCATCGCACTGGGTTCTCTCATTGATAGTTCTGATGGTTGTGCTTGGTCTGGAGCAACCATTGATGGTTCTCTTGCACTAGGTTCTCGTCCAGGAACAGATGGTGATGGAGCCATCGCACTGGGTTCTCTCATTGATAGTTCTGATGGTTGTGCTTGGTCTGGAGCAACCATTGATGGTTCTCTTGCACTAGGTTCTCGTCCAGGAACAGATGGTGATGGAGCCATCGCACTGGGTTCTCTCATTGATAATTCTGATGGTTGTGCTTGATCTGGTGCAACCATAGATGGTTCTCTTGCACTAGGTTCTCGTCCAGGAACAGATGGTGATGGAGCCATTGCACTAGGTTCTCTCATTGATAATTCTGATGGTTGTGCTTGATCTGGTGCTGCCATAGATGGTTCACGAGCACTAGGTTCTCGTCCAGGAACAGATGGTGATGGAGCCATCGCACTGGGTTCTCTCATTGATAATTCTGATGGTTGTGCTTGATCTGGTGCTGCCATAGATGGTTCACGAGCACTAGGTTCACGTCCAGGAACAGATGGTGATTGAGCCATCGCACTGGGTTCTCTCATTGATAGTTCTGATGGTTGTGCTTGGTCTGGAGCAACCATTGATGGTTCTCTTGCACTTGGTTCACGTCCAGGAACTGATGGTGATGGAGCCATCGCACTTGGTTCTCTCATTGATAATTCTGATGGTTGTGCTTGATCTGGAGCTGCCATAGATGGTTCACGAACACTAGGTTCACGTCCAGGAACTGATGGTGATGGAGCCATCGCACTTGGTTCACGCATTGATAATTCTGATGGTTGTGCTTGATCTGGAGCAACCATTGATGGTTCCCGAGCACTAGGTTCTCGTCCAGGAACAGATGGTGATGGAGCCATCGCACTGGGTTCACGCATTGATAATTCTGACGGTTGTGCTTGATCTGGTGCAACCATTGATGGTTCTCTTGCACTAGGTTCTCGTCCAGGTACAGATGGTGATGGAGCCATTGCACTAGGTTCTCTCATTGATAATTCTGACGGTTGTGCTTGATCTGGAGCAACCATTGATGGTTCTCTTGCACTAGGTTCTCGTCCAGGAACAGATGGTGATGGAGCCATCGCACTTGGTTCACGCATTGACAATTCTGATGGTTGTGCTTGATCTGGAGCTGCCATAGATGGTTCTCTTGCACTTGGTTCACGTCCAGGAACTGATGGTGATGGAGCCATCGCACTGGGTTCTCTCATTGATAATTCTGATGGTTGTGCTTGATCTGGTGCTGCCATAGATGGTTCACGAGCACTAGGTTCTCGTCCAGGTACAGATGGTGATGGAGCCATTGCACTGGGTTCACGCATTGATAATTCTGACGGTTGTGCTTGATCTGGTGCAACCATAGATGGTTCTCTTGCACTAGGTTCTCGTCCAGGAACAGATGGTGATGGAGCCATCGCACTGGGTTCACGCATTGATAATTCTGATGGTTGTGCTTGATCTGGTGCAACCATTGATGGTTCCCGAGCACTAGGTTCTCGTCCAGGAACAGATGGTGATGGAGCCATCGCACTGGGTTCTCTCATTGATAATTCTGATGGTTGTGCTTGATCTGGTGCAACCATTGATGGTTCTCTTGCACTAGGTTCTCGTCCAGGAACAGATGGTGATGGAGCCATCGCACTGGTTCTCTCATTGATAATTCTGATGGTTGTGCTTGATCTGGTGCTGCCATAGATGGTTCACGAGCACTAGGTTCTCGTCCAGGAACAGATGGTGATGGAGCCATTGCACTGGGTTCTCTCATTGATAATTCTGATGGTTGTGCTTGATCTGGTGCTGCCATAGATGGTTCACGAGCACTAGGTTCTCGTCCAGGAACAGATGGTGATGGAGCCATCGCACTGGGTTCACGCATTGATAATTCTGACGGTTGTGCTTGATCTGGTGCAACCATAGATGGTTCTCTTGCACTAGGTTCTCGTCCAGGAACTGATGGTGATGGAGCCATTGCACTAGGTTCTCTCATTGATAATTCTGAAGGTTGTGCTTGATCTGGAGCAACCATTGATGGTTCTCTTGCACTAGGTTCACGTCCAGGAACAGATGGTGATGGAGCCATCGCACTAGGTTCTCTCATTGATAATTCTGAGGGTTGTGCTTGATCTGGTGCTGCCATAGATGGTTCACGAGCACTAGGTTCACGTCCAGGAACAGATGGTGATGGAGCCATCGCACTGGGTTCTCTCATTGATAGTTCTGATGGTTGTGCTTGGTCTGGAGCAACCATTGATGGTTCTCTTGCACTTGGTTCACGTCCAGGAACTGATGGTGATGGAGCCATCGCACTTGGTTCACGCATTGATAATTCTGACGGTTGTGCTTGATCTGGGGCAACCATAGATGGTTCTCTTGAACTAGGTTCACGTCCAGGAACAGATGGTGATGGAGCCATTGCACTGGGTTCTCTCATTGATAATTCTGACGGTTGTGCTTGATCTGGAGCAACCATTGATGGTTCACGAGCACTAGGTTCTCGTCCAGGAACAGATGGTGATGGAGCCATCGCACTGGGTTCTCTCATTGATAATTCTGACGGTTGTGCTTGATCTGGTGCAACCATTGATGGTTCTCTTGCACTAGGTTCTCGTCCAGGAACAGATGGTGATGGAGCCATCGCACTGGGTTCTCTCATTGATAATTCTGATGGTTGTGCTTGATCTGGAGCTGCAACCATTGATGGTTCTCTTGCACTAGGTTCTCGTCCAGGAACAGATGGTGATGGAGCCATCGCACTGGGTTCTCTCATTGATAATTCTGATGGTTGTGCTTGATCTGGTGCTGCCATAGATGGTTCACGAGCACTAGGTTCACGTCCAGGAACAGATGGTGATGGAGCCATCGCACTGGGTTCTCTCATTGATAATTCTGATGGTTGTGCTTGATCTGGTGCAACCATTGATGGTTCTCTTGCACTAGGTTCTCGTCCAGGTACAGATGGTGATGGAGCCATTGCACTGGGTTCTCGCATTGATAATTCTGACGGTTGTGCTTGATCTGGTGCAACCATAGATGGTTCACGAGCACTAGGTTCTCGTCCAGGAACTGATGGTGATGGAGCCATCGCACTTGGTTCACGCATTGATAATTCTGATGGTTGTGCTTGATCTGGAGCTGCCATAGATGGTTCACGAGCACTAGGTTCTCGTCCAGGAACAGATGGTGATGGAGCCATCGCACTGGGTTCACGCATTGATAATTCTGATGGTTGTGCTTGATCTGGTGCAACCATAGATGGTTCTCTTGAGCACTAGGTTCACGTCCAGGAACAGATGGTGATGGAGCCATTGCACTGGGTTCTCTCATTGATAATTCTGACGGTTGTGCTTGATCTGGAGCAACCATTGATGGTTCTCGAGCACTAGGTTCTCGTCCAGGAACAGATGGTGATGGAGCCATCGCACTGGGTTCACGCATTGATAATTCTGACGGTTGTGCTTGATCTGGTGCAACCATAGATGGTTCACGAGCACTAGGTTCACGTCCAGGAACAGATGGTGATGGAGCCATCGCACTGGGTTCTCTCATTGATAATTCTGATGGTTGTGCTTGATCTGGAGCAACCATTGATGGTTCACGAGCACTAGGTTCTCGTCCAGGAACAGATGGTGATGGAGCCATCGCACTGGTTCTCTCATTGATAATTCTGATGGTTGTGCTTGATCTGGAGCAACCATTGATGGTTCCCGAGCACTAGGTTCTCGTCCAGGAACAGATGGTGATGGAGCCATCGCACTGGGTTCTCTCATTGATAATTCTGATGGTTGTGCTTGGTCTGGAGCAACCATTGATGGTTCTCTTGCACTAGGTTCTCGTCCAGGAACAGATGGTGATGGAGCCATTGCACTAGGTTCTCTCATTGATAATTCTGACGGTTGTGCTTGATCTGGAGCAACCATTGATGGTTCTCTTGCACTAGGTTCTCGTCCAGGAACAGATGGTGATGGAGCCATCGCACTGGGTTCTCTCATTGATAATTCTGATGGTTGTGCTTGATCTGGAGCTGCCATAGATGGTTCACGAGCACTAGGTTCACGTCCAGGAACAGATGGTGATGGAGCCATCGCACTGGGTTCTCTCATTGATAATTCTGATGGTTGTGCTTGATCTGGTGCTGCCATAGATGGTTCACGAGCACTAGGTTCACGTCCAGGAACAGATGGTGATGGAGCCATTGCACTGGGTTCTCTCATTGATAATTCTGATGGTTGTGCTTGATCTGGAGCAACCATTGATGGTTCTCTTGCACTAGGTTCTCGTCCAGGAACAGATGGTGATGGAGCCATCGCACTGGGTTCTCTCATTGATAATTCTGATGGTTGTGCTTGATCTGGAGCAACCATAGATGGTTCTCGAGCACTAGGTTCACGTCCAGGAACAGATGGTGATGGAGCCATCGCACTGGGTTCTCTCATTGATAATTCTGATGGTTGTGCTTGATCTGGTGCTGCCATAGATGGTTCACGAGCACTAGGTTCACGTCCAGGAACAGATGGTGATGGAGCCATCGCACTGGGTTCTCTCATTGATAATTCTGATGGTTGTGCTTGATCTGGTGCTGCCATAGATGGTTCTCTTGCACTAGGTTCTCGTCCAGGAACAGATGGTGATGGAGCCATCGCACTGGGTTCACGCATTGATAATTCTGATGGTTGTGCTTGATCTGGAGCTGCCATAGATGGTTCACGAGCACTAGGTTCACGTCCAGGAACTGATGGTGATGGAGCCATCGCACTGGGTTCTCTCATTGATAATTCTGATGGTTGTGCTTGATCTGGTGCTGCCATAGATGGTTCACGAGCACTAGGTTCTCGTCCAGGAACAGATGGTGATGGAGCCATCGCACTGGGTTCTCTCATTGATAATTCTGATGGTTGTGCTTGATCTGGAGCTGCCATAGATGGTTCACGAGCACTAGGTTCACGTCCAGGAACAGATGGTGATGGAGCCATCGCACTGGGTTCTCTCATTGATAATTCTGATGGTTGTGCTTGATCTGGTGCTGCCATAGATGGTTCACGAGCACTAGGTTCTCGTCCAGGAACAGATGGTGATGGAGCCATCGCACTGGGTTCTCTCATTGATAATTCTGATGGTTGTGCTTGATCTGGAGCAACCATTGATGGTTCTCTTGCACTAGGTTCACGTCCAGGAACTGATGGTGATGGAGCCATCGCACTGGGTTCACGCATTGATAATTCTGATGGTTGTGCTTGATCTGGAGCAACCATAGATGGTTCTCTTGCACTTGGTTCACGTCCAGGAACAGATGGTGATGGAGCCATCGCACTGGGTTCTCTCATTGATAATTCTGATGGTTGTGCTTGATCTGGTGCTGCCATAGATGGTTCACGAGCACTAGGTTCTCGTCCAGGAACAGATGGTGATGGAGCCATCGCACTGGGTTCTCTCATTGATAATTCTGATGGTTGTGCTTGATCTGGTGCTGCCATAGATGGTTCACGAGCACTAGGTTCTCGTCCAGGAACAGATGGTGATGGAGCCATTGCACTGGGTTCTCTCATTGATAATTCTGATGGTTGTGCTTGATCTGGTGCTGCCATAGATGGTTCACGAGCACTAGGTTCTCGTCCAGGAACAGATGGTGATGGAGCCATCGCACTGGGTTCACGCATTGATAATTCTGATGGTTGTGCTTGATCTGGAGCAACCATTGATGGTTCTCTTGCACTAGGTTCTCGTCCAGGAACAGATGGTGATGGAGCCATCGCACTGGGTTCTCTCATTGATAATTCTGATGGTTGTGCTTGATCTGGTGCTGCCATAGATGGTTCACGAGCACTAGGTTCACGTCCAGGAACAGATGGTGATGGAGCCATCGCACTGGGTTCTCTCATTGATAATTCTGATGGTTGTGCTTGATCTGGTGCAACCATTGATGGTTCTCTTGCACTTGGTTCACGTCCAGGAACAGATGGTGATGGAGCCATCGCACTGGGTTCTCTCATTGATAATTCTGATGGTTGTGCTTGATCTGGAGCAACCATTGATGGTTCTCTTGCACTAGGTTCACGTCCAGGAACAGATGGTGATGGAGCCATCGCACTTGGTTCTCGCATTGATAATTCTGATGGTTGTGCTTGATCTGGAGCTGCCATAGATGGTTCACGAGCACTAGGTTCACGTCCAGGAACAGATGGTGATGGAGCCATCGCACTGGGTTCTCTCATTGATAATTCTGATGGTTGTGCTTGATCTGGTGCAACCATAGATGGTTCACGAGCACTAGGTTCTCGTCCAGGTACAGATGGTGATGGAGCCATTGCACTGGGTTCACGCATTGATAATTCTGACGGTTGTGCTTGATCTGGTGCAACCATAGATGGTTCTCTTGCACTAGGTTCTCGTCCAGGAACAGATGGTGATGGAGCCATCGCACTGGGTTCACGCATTGATAATTCTGACGGTTGTGCTTGATCTGGAGCTGCCATAGATGGTTCACGAGCACTAGGTTCACGTCCAGGAACTGATGGTGATGGAGCCATCGCACTGGGTTCACGCATTGATAATTCTGATGGTTGTGCTTGATCTGGAGCAACCATTGATGGTTCTCTTGCACTAGGTTCACGTCCAGGAACAGATGGTGATGGAGCCATTGCACTGGGTTCTCTCATTGATAATTCTGATGGTTGTGCTTGATCTGGTGCTGCCATAGATGGTTCACGAGCACTAGGTTCTCGTCCAGGAACAGATGGTGATGGAGCCATCGCACTGGGTTCTCATTGATAATTCTGATGGTTGTGCTTGATCTGGAGCAACCATTGATGGTTCTCTTGCACTAGGTTCACGTCCAGGAACAGATGGTGATGGAGCCATTGCACTGGGTTCTCTCATTGATAATTCTGATGGTTGTGCTTGATCTGGTGCTGCCATAGATGGTTCTCGAGCACTAGGTTCTCGTCCAGGAACAGATGGTGATGGAGCCATCGCACTAGGTTCTCTCATTGATAATTCTGATGGTTGTGCTTGATCTGGTGCTGCCATAGATGGTTCACGAGCACTAGGTTCTCGTCCAGGAACAGATGGTGATGGAGCCATCGCACTGGGTTCTCTCATTGATAGTTCTGATGGTTGTGCTTGGTCTGGAGCAACCATTGATGGTTCTCTTGCACTTGGTTCACGTCCAGGAACTGATGGTGATGGAGCCATCGCACTGGGTTCTCTCATTGATAATTCTGATGGTTGTGCTTGATCTGGAGCAACCATTGATGGTTCTCTTGCACTAGGTTCTCGTCCAGGAACAGATGGTGATGGAGCCATTGCACTAGGTTCTCTCATTGATAATTCTGATGGTTGTGCTTGATCTGGTGCTGCCATAGATGGTTCACGAGCACTAGGTTCTCGTCCAGGAACAGATGGTGATGGAGCCATCGCACTGGGTTCTCTCATTGATAATTCTGATGGTTGTGCTTGATCTGGAGCTGCCATAGATGGTTCTCGAGCACTAGGTTCTCGTCCAGGAACAGATGGTGATGGAGCCATCGCACTGGGTTCTCTCATTGATAATTCTGATGGTTGTGCTTGATCTGGAGCAACCATTGATGGTTCTCTTGCACTAGGTTCACGTCCAGGAACAGATGGTGATGGAGCCATCGCACTGGGTTCTCTCATTGATAATTCTGATGGTTGTGCTTGATCTGGTGCAACCATAGATGGTTCTCGAGCACTAGGTTCTCGTCCAGGAACAGATGGTGATGGAGCCATCGCACTGGGTTCTCTCATTGATAATTCTGATGGTTGTGCTTGATCTGGTGCAACCATTGATGGTTCTCTTGCACTTGGTTCACGTCCAGGAACTGATGGTGATGGAGCCATCGCACTGGGTTCTCTCATTGATAGTTCTGATGGTTGTGCTTGGTCTGGAGCAACCATTGATGGTTCTCTTGCACTTGGTTCACGTCCAGGAACTGATGGTGATGGAGCCATCGCACTGGGTTCTCTCATTGATAATTCTGATGGTTGTGCTTGATCTGGAGCAACCATAGATGGTTCTCTTGCACTAGGTTCACGTCCAGGAACAGATGGTGATGGAGCCATCGCACTGGGTTCTCTCATTGATAATTCTGATGGTTGTGCTTGGTCTGGAGCAACCATTGATGGTTCTCTTGCACTAGGTTCACGTCCAGGTACAGATGGTGATGGAGCCATTGCACTGGGTTCACGCATTGATAATTCTGACGGTTGTGCTTGATCTGGTGCAACCATAGATGGTTCTCTTGCACTAGGTTCTCGTCCAGGAACAGATGGTGATGGAGCCATCGCACTAGGTTCTCTCATTGATAATTCTGACGGTTGTGCTTGGTCTGGAGCTGCCATAGATGGTTCTCTTGCACTAGGTTCACGTCCAGGAACTGATGGTGATGGAGCCATCGCACTGGGTTCTCTCATTGATAATTCTGATGGTTGTGCTTGATCTGGAGCAACCATAGATGGTTCACGAGCACTAGGTTCTCGTCCAGGAACAGATGGTGATGGAGCCATTGCACTGGGTTCTCTCATTGATAATTCTGATGGTTGTGCTTGGTCTGGAGCAACCATTGATGGTTCTCTTGCACTAGGTTCTCGTCCAGGAACAGATGGTGATGGAGCCATCGCACTGGGTTCTCTCATTGATAATTCTGATGGTTGTGCTTGATCTGGTGCTGCCATAGATGGTTCACGAGCACTAGGTTCACGTCCAGGAACAGATGGTGATGGAGCCATCGCACTGGGTTCTCTCATTGATAGTTCTGATGGTTGTGCTTGATCTGGAGCAACCATTGATGGTTCTCTTGCACTAGGTTCACGTCCAGGAACAGATGGTGATGGAGCCATTGCACTAGGTTCTCTCATTGATAATTCTGATGGCTGTGCTTGGTCTGGAGCAACCATTGATGGTTCTCTTGCACTTGGTTCTCGTCCAGGAACAGATGGTGATGGAGCCATTGCACTAGGTTCTCTCATTGATAATTCTGATGGTTGTGCTTGATCTGGTGCTGCCATAGATGGTTCACGAGCACTAGGTTCTCGTCCAGGAACAGATGGTGATGGAGCCATCGCACTGGGTTCTCTCATTGATAATTCTGATGGTTGTGCTTGATCTGGAGCAACCATTGATGGTTCTCTTGCACTAGGTTCACGTCCAGGAACAGATGGTGATGGAGCCATTGCACTAGGTTCTCTCATTGATAATTCTGATGGCTGTGCTTGGTCTGGAGCAACCATTGATGGTTCTCTTGCACTAGGTTCTCGTCCAGGAACAGATGGTGATGGAGCCATCGCACTGGGTTCTCTCATTGATAATTCTGATGGTTGTGCTTGATCTGGTGCTGCCATAGATGGTTCACGAGCACTAGGTTCTCGTCCAGGAACAGATGGTGATGGAGCCATCGCACTGGGTTCTCTCATTGATAATTCTGATGGTTGTGCTTGATCTGGTGCAACCATTGATGGTTCTCTTGCACTAGGTTCTCGTCCAGGAACTGATGGTGATGGAGCCATCGCACTGGGTTCTCTCATTGATAATTCTGATGGTTGTGCTTGATCTGGAGCAACCATTGATGGTTCTCTTGCACTAGGTTCTCGTCCAGGAACAGATGGTGATGGAGCCATCGCACTGGGTTCTCTCATTGATAATTCTGATGGTTGTGCTTGATCTGGTGCTGCCATAGATGGTTCACGAGCACTAGGTTCACGTCCAGGAACTGATGGTGATGGAGCCATCGCACTGGGTTCTCTCATTGATAGTTCTGATGGTTGTGCTTGGTCTGGAGCAACCATTGATGGTTCTCTTGCACTTGGTTCACGTCCAGGAACAGATGGTGATGGAGCCATCGCACTTGGTTCACGCATTGACAATTCTGATGGTTGTGCTTGATCTGGAGCTGCCATAGATGGTTCTCTTGCACTAGGTTCACGTCCAGGAACAGATGGTGATGGAGCCATCGCACTGGGTTCTCTCATTGATAATTCTGATGGTTGTGCTTGATCTGGAGCAACCATTGATGGTTCTCTTGCACTAGGTTCTCGTCCAGGAACAGATGGTGATGGAGCCATTGCACTGGGTTCTCGCATTGATAATTCTGATGGTTGTGCTTGATCTGGAGCAACCATTGATGGTTCTCTTGCACTAGGTTCTCGTCCAGGAACAGATGGTGATGGAGCCATCGCACTGGGTTCTCTCATTGATAATTCTGATGGTTGTGCTTGATCTGGTGCTGCCATAGATGGTTCACGAGCACTAGGTTCTCGTCCAGGAACAGATGGTGATGGAGCCATCGCACTGGGTTCTCTCATTGATAATTCTGATGGTTGTGCTTGATCTGGAGCAACCATTGATGGTTCTCTTGCACTAGGTTCACGTCCAGGAACAGATGGTGATGGAGCCATCCACTGGTTCACGCATTGATAATTCTGATGGTTGTGCTTGGTCTGGAGCAACCATTGATGGTTCTCTTGCACTTGGTTCACGTCCAGGAACAGATGGTGATGGAGCCATCGCACTGGGTTCTCTCATTGATAATTCTGATGGTTGTGCTTGATCTGGAGCTGCCATAGATGGTTCACGAGCACTAGGTTCTCGTCCAGGTACTGATGGTGATGGAGCCATACCGCTTGGTTCACGCATTGATAATTCTGATGGTTGTGCTTGGTCTGGAGCAACCATAGATGGTTCTCGAGCACTAGGTTCACGTCCAGGAACTGATGGTGATGGAGCCATCGCACTTGGTTCACGCATTGATAATTCTGATGGTTGTGCTTGATCTGGAGCTGCCATAGATGGTTCACGAGCACTAGGTTCTCGTCCAGGAACAGATGGTGATGGAGCCATCGCACTTGGTTCTCTCATTGATAATTCTGATGGTTGTGCTTGATCTGGAGCAACCATTGATGGTTCTCTTGCACTAGGTTCACGTCCAGGTACTGATGGTGATGGAGCCATCGCACTGGTTCTCTCATTGATAGTTCTGATGGTTGTGCTTGGTCTGGAGCAACCATTGATGGTTCTCTTGCACTTGGTTCACGTCCAGGTACTGATGGTGATGGAGCCATCGCACTTGGTTCTCGCATTGATAATTCTGACGGTTGTGCTTGATCTGGAGCAACCATAGATGGTTCACGAGCACTAGGTTCACGTCCAGGAACAGATGGTGATGGAGCCATCGCACTGGTTCTCTCATTGATAATTCTGATGGTTGTGCTTGATCTGGAGCAACCATAGATGGTTCTCGAACACTAGGTTCTCGTCCAGGAACAGATGGTGATGGAGCCATTGCACTGGTTCTCTCATTGATAATTCTGATGGTTGTGCTTGATCTGGAGCTGCCATAGATGGTTCACGAGCACTAGGTTCTCGTCCAGGAACAGATGGTGATGGAGCCATCGCACTGGGTTCTCTCATTGATAATTCTGATGGTTGTGCTTGATCTGGTGCTGCCATAGATGGTTCACGAGCACTAGGTTCACGTCCAGGAACAGATGGTGATTGAGCTATCGCACTGGGTTCTCTCATTGATAGTTCTGATGGTTGTGCTTGATCTGGTGCAACCATTGATGGTTCTCTTGCACTAGGTTCACGTCCAGGAACAGATGGTGATGGAGCCATCGCACTAGGTTCTCTCATTGATAATTCTGAGGGTTGTGCTTGATCTGGTGCTGCCATGGATGGTTCACGAGCACTAGGTTCTCGTCCAGGGACTGATGGTGATGGAGCCATCGCACTGGGTTCTCTCATTGATAATTCTGATGGTTGTGCTTGATCTGGTGCTGCCATAGATGGTTCACGAGCACTAGGTTCTCGTCCAGGAACAGATGGTGATGGAGCCATCGCACTGGGTTCTCTCATTGATAATTCTGATGGTTGTGCTTGATCTGGAGCAGCCATAGATGGTTCACGAGCACTAGGTTCTCGTCCAGGGACTGATGCTGATGGAGCCATACCGCTAGGTTCTCTCATTGATAATTCTGATGGTTGTGCTTGATCTGGTGCTGCCATAGATGGTTCACGAGCACTAGGTTCTCGTCCAGGAACAGATGGTGATGGAGCCATCGCACTGGGTTCTCTCATTGATAATTCTGATGGTTGTGCTTGATCTGGTGCTGCCATTGATGGTTCACGAGCACTAGGTTCTCGTCCAGGAACAGATGGTGATGGAGCCATTGCACTAGGTTCTCTCATTGATAATTCTGATGGTTGTGCTTGATCTGGAGCTGCCATAGATGGTTCACGAGCACTAGGTTCTCGTCCAGGAACAGATGGTGATGGAGCCATCGCACTGGGTTCTCTCATTGATAGTTCTGATGGTTGTGCTTGGTCTGGAGCAACCATTGATGGTTCTCTTGCACTTGGTTCACGTCCAGGAACTGATGGTGATGGAGCCATCGCACTGGGTTCTCTCATTGATAGTTCTGATGGTTGTGCTTGGTCTGGAGCAACCATTGATGGTTCTCTTGCACTTGGTTCACGTCCAGGGACTGATGCTGATGGAGCCATACCGCTTGGTTCACGCATTGATAATTCTGATGGTTGTGCTTGGTCTGGAGCTGCCATAGATGGTTCACGAGCACTAGGTTCTCGTCCAGGGACTGATGCTGATGGAGCCATACCGCTTGGTTCACGCATTGATAGTTCTGATGGTTGTGCTTGGTCTGGAGCAACCATTGATGGTTCTCTTGCACTAGGTTCACGTCCAGGTACTGATGGTGATGGAGCCATACCGCTTGGTTCTCTCATTGATAGTTCTGATGGTTGTGCTTGGTCTGGAGCAACCATTGATGGTTCTCTTGCACTTGGTTCACGTCCAGGTACTGATGGTGATGGAGCCATACCGCTTGGTTCACGCATTGACAATTCTGACGGTTGTGTTTGGTCTGGAGCAGCCATAGATGGTTCACGAGCACTAGGTTCACGTCCAGGAACTGATGCTGATGGAGCCATACCGCTTGGTTCACGCATTGACAATTCTGACGGTTGTGCTTGGTCTGGAGCAGCCATAGATGGTTCACGAGCACTAGGTTCTCGTCCAGGGACTGATGCTGATGGAGCCATACCGCTTGGTTCACGCATTGATAGTTCTGATGGTTGTGCTTGGTCTGGAGCAACCATTGATGGTTCTCTTGCACTAGGTTCACGTCCAGGTACAGATGGTGATGGAGCCATTGCACTGGGTTCACGCATTGATAATTCTGACGGTTGTGCTTGATCTGGAGCAACCATTGATGGTTCTCTTGCACTAGGTTCACGTCCAGGAACAGATGGTGATTGAGCCATCGCACTGGGTTCTCTCATTGATAGTTCTGATGGTTGTGCTTGATCTGGTGCAACCATTGATGGTTCTCTTGCACTAGGTTCACGTCCAGGAACAGATGGTGATGGAGCCATCGCACTAGGTTCTCTCATTGATAATTCTGATGGTTGTGCTTGATCTGGTGCTGCCATAGATGGTTCACGAGCACTAGGTTCTCGTCCAGGAACTGATGGTGATGGAGCCATCGCACTGGGTTCTCTCATTGATAATTCTGATGGTTGTGCTTGATCTGGTGCTGCCATAGATGGTTCACGAGCACTAGGTTCACGTCCAGGAACAGATGGTGATGGAGCCATTGCACTA
Organism: Blomia tropicalis; assembly: GCA_029204025.1. Taxonomy (NCBI): domain Eukaryota; kingdom Metazoa; phylum Arthropoda; class Arachnida; order Sarcoptiformes; family Echimyopodidae; genus Blomia; species Blomia tropicalis. The sequence continues at coordinate 8,592,566 of CM055090.1, forward strand.
GGTTCTCTCATTGATAATTCTGATGGTTGTGCTTGATCTGGAGCAACCATAGATGGTTCTCTTGCACTAGGTTCTCGTCCAGGAACTGATGGTGATGGAGCCATCCGCACTGGTTCTCTCATTGATAATTCTGATGGTTGTGCTTGATCTGGTGCTGCCATAGATGGTTCACGAGCACTAGGTTCACGTCCAGGAACAGATGGTGATGGAGCCATCGCACTGGGTTCTCTCATTGATAATTCTGATGGTTGTGCTTGATCTGGTGCTGCCATAGATGGTTCACGAGCACTAGGTTCTCGTCCAGGAACAGATGGTGATGGAGCCATTGCACTAGGTTCTCTCATTGATAATTCTGATGGTTGTGCTTGATCTGGAGCAACCATAGATGGTTCACGAGCACTAGGTTCTCGTCCAGGAACAGATGGTGATGGAGCCATCGCACTGGGTTCTCTCATTGATAATTCTGATGGTTGTGCTTGATCTGGTGCAACCATTGATGGTTCTCTTGCACTTGGTTCACGTCCAGGAACTGATGGTGATGGAGCCATCGCACTGGGTTCTCTCATTGATAGTTCTGATGGTTGTGCTTGGTCTGGAGCAACCATTGATGGTTCTCTTGCACTAGGTTCACGTCCAGGAACTGATGGTGATGGAGCCATCGCACTTGGTTCTCTCATTGATAATTCTGATGGTTGTGCTTGATCTGGAGCTGCCATAGATGGTTCACGAGCACTAGGTTCTCGTCCAGGAACTGATGGTGATGGAGCCATCGCACTGGGTTCTCTCATTGATAATTCTGATGGTTGTGCTTGATCTGGTGCTGCCATAGATGGTTCACGAGCACTAGGTTCACGTCCAGGAACAGATGGTGATGGAGCCATCGCACTGGGTTCTCTCATTGATAATTCTGATGGTTGTGCTTGATCTGGAGCAGCCATAGATGGTTCACGAGCACTAGGTTCTCGTCCAGGGACTGATGCTGATGGAGCCATACCGCTAGGTTCTCTCATTGATAATTCTGATGGTTGTGCTTGATCTGGTGCTGCCATAGATGGTTCACGAGCACTAGGTTCTCGTCCAGGAACAGATGGTGATGGAGCCATCGCACTGGTTCTCTCATTGATAATTCTGATGGTTGTGCTTGATCTGGAGCTGCCATAGATGGTTCACGAGCACTAGGTTCTCGTCCAGGAACAGATGGTGATGGAGCCATCGCACTGGGTTCTCTCATTGATAATTCTGATGGTTGTGCTTGATCTGGAGCAACCATTGATGGTTCTCTTGCACTAGGTTCACGTCCAGGAACAGATGGTGATGGAGCCATCGCACTGGGTTCTCTCATTGATAGTTCTGATGGTTGTGCTTGGTCTGGAGCAACCATTGATGGTTCTCTTGCACTTGGTTCACGTCCAGGAACTGATGGTGATGGAGCCATCGCACTTGGTTCTCTCATTGATAATTCTGATGGTTGTGCTTGGTCTGGAGCAACCATTGATGGTTCTCTTGCACTAGGTTCACGTCCAGGAACTGATGGTGATGGAGCCATCGCACTGGGTTCTCTCATTGATAGTTCTGATGGTTGTGCTTGGTCTGGAGCAACCATTGATGGTTCTCTTGCACTTGGTTCACGCCAGGGAACTGATGGTGATGGAGCCATCGCACTTGGTTCACGCATTGATAATTCTGATGGTTGTGCTTGATCTGGAGCTGCCATAGATGGTTCACGAGCACTAGGTTCACGTCCAGGAACTGATGGTGATGGAGCCATACCACTTGGTTCTCGCATTGATAATTCTGATGGTTGTGCTTGGTCTGGAGCAGCCATTGATGGTTCTCTTGCACTAGGTTCACGTCCAGGAACTGATGGTGATGGAGCCATACCACTTGGTTCACGCATTGATAATTCTGATGGTTGTGCTTGGTCTGGAGCAACCATAGATGGTTCACGAGCACTAGGTTCACGTCCAGGAACTGATGGTGATGGAGCCATACCGCACTTGGTTCTCGCATTGATAATTCTGATGGTTGTGCTTGGTCTGGTGCTGCCATAGATGGTTCACGAGCACTAGGTTCTCGTCCAGGAACTGATGGTGATGGAGCCATACCGCTTGGTTCACGCATTGATAATTCTGATGGTTGTGCTTGGTCTGGAGCAACCATTGATGGTTCTCTTGCACTTGGTTCACGTCCAGGAACTGATGGTGATGGAGCCATACCGCTTGGTTCTCGCATTGATAATTCTGATGGTTGTGCTTGGTCTGGAGCAACCATAGATGGTTCACGAGCACTAGGTTCACGTCCAGGAACTGATGGTGATGGAGCCATACCGCTTGGTTCACGCATTGATAATTCTGATGGTTGTGCTTGGTCTGGAGCAGCCATAGATGGTTCACGAGCACTAGGTTCTCGTCCAGGACTGATGGTGATGGAGCCATACCGCTTGGTTCACGCATTGATAGTTCTGATGGTTGTGCTTGGTCTGGAGCAACCATTGATGGTTCTCTTGCACTAGGTTCACGTCCAGGTACTGATGGTGATGGAGCCATACCACTTGGTTCACGCATTGATAATTCTGACGGTTGTGCTTGGTCTGGAGCAACCATAGATGGTTCACGAGCACTAGGTTCTCGTCCAGGAACTGATGGTGATGGAGCCATACCACTTGGTTCTCGCATTGATAATTCTGATGGTTGTGCTTGGTCTGGAGCAACCATTGATGGTTCTCTTGCACTAGGTTCACGTCCAGGAACTGATGGTGATGGAGCCATCGCACTTGGTTCACGCATTGACAATTCTGATGGTTGTGCTTGATCTGGAGCTGCCATAGATGGTTCACGAGCACTAGGTTCTCGTCCAGGAACAGATGGTGATGGAGCCATTGCACTGGTTCTCTCATTGATAATTCTGATGGTTGTGCTTGATCTGGAGCAACCATTGATGGTTCTCTTGCACTAGGTTCTCGTCCAGGAACAGATGGTGATGGAGCCATCGCACTGGGTTCTCTCATTGATAATTCTGATGGTTGTGCTTGATCTGGTGCTGCCATAGATGGTTCACGAGCACTAGGTTCTCGTCCAGGAACTGATGGTGATGGAGCCATCGCACTGGGTTCTCTCATTGATAATTCTGATGGTTGTGCTTGATCTGGAGCAACCATAGATGGTTCTCTTGCACTAGGTTCACGTCCAGGAACTGATGGTGATGGAGCCATCGCACTTGGTTCTCGCATTGATAATTCTGATGGTTGTGCTTGATCTGGAGCAACCATAGATGGTTCACGAGCACTAGGTTCACGTCCAGGAACTGATGGTGATGGAGCCATCGCACTGGGTTCTCTCATTGATAATTCTGATGGTTGTGCTTGATCTGGTGCAACCATAGATGGTTCTCTTGAGCACTAGGTTCTCGTCCAGGAACAGATGGTGATGGAGCCATTGCACTGGTTCTCTCATTGATAATTCTGATGGTTGTGCTTGATCTGGTGCTGCCATAGATGGTTCACGAGCACTAGGTTCTCGTCCAGGACTGATGGTGATGGAGCCATACCGCACTGGTTCTCTCATTGATAATTCTGATGGTTGTGCTTGGTCTGGAGCAGCCATAGATGGTTCACGAGCACTAGGTTCACGTCCAGGAACTGATGGTGATGGAGCCATCGCACTTGGTTCACGCATTGATAATTCTGATGGTTGTGCTTGGTCTGGAGCAACCATAGATGGTTCACGAGCACTAGGTTCTCGTCCAGGAACTGATGGTGATGGAGCCATCGCACTGGGTTCTCTCATTGATAGTTCTGATGGTTGTGCTTGGTCTGGAGCAACCATTGATGGTTCTCTTGCACTTGGTTCACGTCCAGGAACTGATGGTGATGGAGCCATTGCACTGGGTTCTCTCATTGATAATTCTGATGGTTGTGCTTGATCTGGAGCAACCATAGATGGTTCTCTTGCACTAGGTTCTCGTCCAGGAACAGATGGTGATGGAGCCATCGCACTAGGTTCTCTCATTGATAATTCTGATGGTTGTGCTTGATCTGGTGCTGCCATAGATGGTTCACGAGCACTAGGTTCACGTCCAGGAACAGATGGTGATGGAGCCATCGCACTGGGTTCTCTCATTGATAGTTCTGATGGTTGTGCTTGGTCTGGAGCAACCATTGATGGTTCTCTTGCACTAGGTTCACGTCCAGGAACTGATGGTGATGGAGCCATACCGCTTGGTTCACGCATTGACAATTCTGACGGTTGTGCTTGGTCTGGAGCAGCCATTGATGGTTCTCTTGCACTTGGTTCACGTCCAGGTACTGATGGTGATGGAGCCATACCGCTTGGTTCACGCATTGACAATTCTGACGGTTGTGCTTGGTCTGGAGCTGCCATAGATGGTTCACGAGCACTAGGTTCTCGTCCAGGACTGATGGTGATGGAGCCATACCACTTGGTTCACGCATTGATAATTCTGATGGTTGTGCTTGGTCTGGAGCAACCATTGATGGTTCTCTTGCACTAGGTTCACGTCCAGGTACTGATGGTGATGGAGCCATACCGCTTGGTTCACGCATTGATAATTCTGATGGTTGTGCTTGGTCTGGAGCAGCCATAGATGGTTCTCGAGCACTAGGTTCACGTCCAGGAACTGATGCTGATGGAGCCATACCGCTTGGTTCACGCATTGACAATTCTGACGGTTGTGCTTGGTCTGGAGCAGCCATAGATGGTTCACGAGCACTAGGTTCTCGTCCAGGAACTGATGGTGATGGAGCCATACCGCTTGGTTCTCTCATTGATAGTTCTGATGGTTGTGCTTGGTCTGGAGCAACCATTGATGGTTCTCTTGCACTTGGTTCACGTCCAGGAACTGATGGTGATGGAGCCATCGCACTGGGTTCTCTCATTGATAATTCTGATGGTTGTGCTTGATCTGGAGCAACCATTGATGGTTCTCTTGCACTTGGTTCACGTCCAGGAACTGATGGTGATGGAGCCATACCGCTTGGTTCACGCATTGATAATTCTGATGGTTGTGCTTGGTCTGGAGCAGCCATAGATGGTTCACGAGCACTAGGTTCACGTCCAGGAACTGATGGTGATGGAGCCATCCACTTGGTTCACGCATTGATAATTCTGATGGTTGTGCTTGGTCTGGAGCAACCATAGATGGTTCTCTTGCACTAGGTTCACGTCCAGGAACTGATGGTGATGGAGCCATCCACTGGGTTCTCTCATTGATAGTTCTGATGGTTGTGCTTGGTCTGGAGCAACCATTGATGGTTCTCTTGCACTAGGTTCACGTCCAGGAACTGATGGTGATGGAGCCATACCGCTTGGTTCACGCATTGATAATTCTGATGGTTGTGCTTGGTCTGGAGCAACCATTGATGGTTCTCTTGCACTAGGTTCTCGTCCAGGAACTGATGGTGATGGAGCCATCCACTTGGTTCTCGCATTGATAATTCTGATGGTTGTGCTTGATCTGGAGCAACCATAGATGGTTCTCTTGCACTAGGTTCACGTCCAGGAACTGATGGTGATGGAGCCATACCGCTTGGTTCTCTCATTGATAATTCTGAAGGTTGTGCTTGATCTGGAGCAGCCATAGATGGTTCACGAGCACTAGGTTCTCGTCCAGGGACTGATGCTGATGGAGCCATACCGCTTGGTTCACGCATTGATAATTCTGATGGTTGTGCTTGGTCTGGAGCAACCATTGATGGTTCTCTTGCACTAGGTTCACGTCCAGGAACTGATGGTGATGGAGCCATACGCACTGGTTCTCTCATTGATAATTCTGATGGTTGTGCTTGATCTGGAGCAACCATTGATGGTTCTCTTGCACTAGGTTCACGTCCAGGAACTGATGGTGATGGAGCCATCGCACTTGGTTCTCTCATTGATAATTCTGATGGTTGTGCTTGGTCTGGAGCAACCATAGATGGTTCTCTTGCACTAGGTTCACGTCCAGGAACTGATGGTGATGGAGCCATACCGCACTGGTTCACGCATTGATAATTCTGATGGTTGTGCTTGGTCTGGAGCAACCATTGATGGTTCTCTTGCACTAGGTTCACGTCCAGGAACTGATGGTGATGGAGCCATACCGCACTGGTTCTCTCATTGATAGTTCTGATGGTTGTGCTTGGTCTGGAGCAACCATTGATGGTTCTCTTGCACTAGGTTCACGTCCAGGAACTGATGGTGATGGAGCCATACCACTTGGTTCTCTCATTGATAATTCTGATGGTTGTGCTTGGTCTGGAGCAACCATAGATGGTTCTCGAGCACTAGGTTCACGTCCAGGAACTGATGGTGATGGAGCCATAGCACTTGGTTCACGCATTGATAATTCTGATGGTTGTGCTTGGTCTGGAGCAGCCATAGATGGTTCACGAGCACTAGGTTCACGTCCAGGAACTGATGCTGATGGAGCCATACCGCTTGGTTCACGCATTGATAATTCTGATGGTTGTGCTTGGTCTGGAGCAACCATAGATGGTTCTCTTGCACTAGGTTCACGTCCAGGTACTGATGGTGATGGAGCCATACCGCTTGGTTCTCTCATTGATAGTTCTGATGGTTGTGCTTGGTCTGGAGCAACCATTGATGGTTCTCTTGCACTTGGTTCACGTCCAGGTACTGATGGTGATGGAGCCATACCGCTTGGTTCACGCATTGACAATTCTGACGGTTGTGCTTGGTCTGGAGCAGCCATAGATGGTTCACGAGCACTAGGTTCACGTCCAGGAACTGATGCTGATGGAGCCATACCGCTTGGTTCTCTCATTGATAGTTCTGATGGTTGTGCTTGGTCTGGAGCAACCATTGATGGTTCTCTTGCACTTGGTTCACGTCCAGGTACTGATGGTGATGGAGCCATACCGCTTGGTTCACGCATTGATAATTCTGACGGTTGTGCTTGGTCTGGAGCAGCCATAGATGGTTCACGAGCACTAGGTTCTCGTCCAGGGACTGATGCTGATGGAGCCATACCGCTTGGTTCACGCATTGATAGTTCTGATGGTTGTGCTTGGTCTGGAGCAACCATTGATGGTTCTCTTGCACTAGGTTCACGTCCAGGTACTGATGGTGATGGAGCCATACCGCTTGGTTCTCTCATTGATAGTTCTGATGGTTGTGTTGGTCTGGAGCAACCATTGATGGTTCTCTTGCACTAGGTTCACGTCCAGGAACTGATGGTGATGGAGCCATACCGCTTGGTTCTCGCATTGATAATTCTGATGGTTGTGCTTGGTCTGGAGCAACCATTGATGGTTCTCTTGCACTAGGTTCACGTCCAGGAACTGATGCTGATGGAGCCATACCGCTTGGTTCACGCATTGACAATTCTGACGGTTGTGCTTGGTCTGGAGCAGCCATAGATGGTTCACGAGCACTAGGTTCACGTCCAGGAACTGATGCTGATGGAGCCATACCGCTTGGTTCACGCATTGACAATTCTGACGGTTGTGCTTGGTCTGGAGCAGCCATAGATGGTTCACGAGCACTAGGTTCTCGTCCAGGGACTGATGCTGATGGAGCCATACCGCTTGGTTCACGCATTGATAGTTCTGATGGTTGTGCTTGGTCTGGAGCAACCATTGATGGTTCTCTTGCACTAGGTTCACGTCCAGGTACTGATGCTGATGGAGCCATACCGCTTGGTTCACGCATTGACAATTCTGACGGTTGTGCTTGGTCTGGAGCAGCCATAGATGGTTCTCTTGCACTAGGTTCACGTCCAGGTACTGATGGTGATGGAGCCATACCGCTTGGTTCTCTCATTGATAGTTCTGATGGTTGTGCTTGGTCTGGAGCAACCATTGATGGTTCTCTTGCACTTGGTTCACGTCCAGGTACTGATGGTGATGGAGCCATACCGCTTGGTTCACGCATTGACAATTCTGACGGTTGTGCTTGGTCTGGAGCAGCCATAGATGGTTCACGAGCACTAGGTTCACGTCCAGGAACTGATGCTGATGGAGCCATACCGCTTGGTTCACGCATTGACAATTCTGACGGTTGTGCTTGGTCTGGAGCAGCCATAGATGGTTCACGAGCACTAGGTTCTCGTCCAGGGACTGATGCTGATGGAGCCATACCGCTTGGTTCACGCATTGATAGTTCTGATGGTTGTGCTTGGTCTGGAGCAACCATTGATGGTTCTCTTGCACTAGGTTCACGTCCAGGTACTGATGGTGATGGAGCCATACCGCTTGGTTCACGCATTGATAATTCTGATGGTTGTGCTTGGTCTGGAGCAACCATTGATGGTTCTCTTGCACTAGGTTCACGTCCAGGAACTGATGCTGATGGAGCCATACCGCTTGGTTCACGCATTGATAATTCTGATGGTTGTGCTTGGTCTGGAGCAGCCATAGATGGTTCACGAGCACTAGGTTCACGTCCAGGAACTGATGCTGATGGAGCCATACCGCTTGGTTCACGCATTGATAATTCTGATGGTTGTGCTTGGTCTGGAGCAGCCATAGATGGTTCTCTTGCACTAGGTTCACGTCCAGGTACTGATGGTGATGGAGCCATACCGCTTGGTTCACGCATTGATAGTTCTGATGGTTGTGCTTGGTCTGGAGCAACCATTGATGGTTCTCTTGCACTAGGTTCACGTCCAGGTACTGATGGTGATGGAGCCATACCGCTTGGTTCACGCATTGACAATTCTGACGGTTGTGCTTGGTCTGGAGCAGCCATAGATGGTTCACGAGCACTAGGTTCTCGTCCAGGGACTGATGCTGATGGAGCCATACCGCTTGGTTCACGCATTGATAATTCTGATGGTTGTGCTTGGTCTGGAGCAGCCATAGATGGTTCACGAGCACTAGGTTCTCGTCCAGGGACTGATGCTGATGGAGCCATACCGCTTGGTTCACGCATTGATAGTTCTGATGGTTGTGCTTGGTCTGGAGCAACCATTGATGGTTCTCGAGCACTAGGTTCTCGTCCAGGGACTGATGCTGATGGAGCCATACCGCTTGGTTCACGCATTGATAATTCTGATGGTTGTGCTTGGTCTGGAGCAGCCATAGATGGTTCACGAGCACTAGGTTCACGTCCAGGAACTGATGCTGATGGAGCCATACCGCTTGGTTCACGCATTGATAATTCTGATGGTTGTGCTTGGTCTGGAGCAACCATTGATGGTTCTCTTGCACTAGGTTCACGTCCAGGTACTGATGGTGATGGAGCCATACCGCTTGGTTCTCTCATTGATAGTTCTGATGGTTGTGCTTGGTCTGGAGCAACCATTGATGGTTCTCTTGCACTAGGTTCACGTCCAGGTACTGATGGTGATGGAGCCATCGCACTAGGTTCTCTCATTGATAATTCTGAGGGTTGTGCTTGATCTGGTGCTGCCATAGATGGTTCACGAGCACTAGGTTCTCGTCCAGGAACAGATGGTGATGGAGCCATTGCACTAGGTTCTCTCATTGATAATTCTGATGGTTGTGCTTGATCTGGTGCTGCCATAGATGGTTCACGAGCACTAGGTTCTCGTCCAGGGACTGATGCTGATGGAGCCATCATACTTGGTTCCCGAGCACTAGGTTCACGTCCAGGGACTGATGCTGATGGAGCCATTGCACTTGGTTCTCTCATAGATAATTCTGACGGTTGTGCTTGGTCTGGTGCTGCCATAGATGGTTCACGAGCACTAGGTTCACGTCCAGGCACTGATGCTGAAGGAGCCATTCCGCTTGGTTCACGCATTGATAATTCTGACGGTTGTGCTTGGTCTGGAGCAGCCATAGATGGTTCACGAGCACTAGGTTCACGTCCAGGAACTGATGGTGATGGAGCCATCGCACTTGGTTCACGCATTGACAATTCTGATGGTTGTGCTTGGTCTGGAGCAGCCATAGATGGTTCCCGAGCACTAGGTTCTCGTCCTGGAACAGATGGAGATGGAGCCATCATACTTGGTTCTCTTGCACTTGGTTCTCGTCCAGGTACAGATGGTGATGGAGCCATTGCACTTGGTTCACGCATTGATAATTCTGATGGTTGTGCTTGGTCTGGTGCTGCCATAGATGGTTCACGAGCACTAGGTTCACGTCCAGTCACTGATGCTGATGGAGCCATTGCACTTGGTTCACGCATTGATAATTCTGACGGTTGTGCTTGGTCTGGAGCAGCCATAGATGGTTCACGAGCACTAGGTTCACGTCCAGGAACTGATGGTGATGGAGCCATCGCACTTGGTTCACGCATTGACAATTCTGATGGTTGTGCTTGGTCTGGAGCAGCCATAGATGGTTCCCGAGCACTAGGTTCTCGTCCTGGAACAGATGGAGATGGAGCCATCATACTTGGTTCTCTTGCACTTGGTTCTCGTCCAGGGACTGATGCTGATGGAGCCATTGCACTTGGTTCACGCATTGATAATTCTGATGGTTGTGCTTGGTCTGGTGCTGTCATAGATGGTTCACGAGCACTAGGTTCACGTCCAGGCACTGATGCTGATGGAGCCATTGCACTTGGTTCACGCATTGATAATTCTGATGGTTGTGCTTGGTCTGGTGCTGCCATAGATGGTTCACGAGCACTTGGTTCACGTCCAGGCACTGATGCTGAAGGAACCATACCGCTTGGTTCACGCATTGATAATTCTGACGGTTGTGCTTGGTCTGGAGCAGCCATAGATGGTTCACGAGCACTAGGTTCACGTCCAGGAACTGATGGTGATGGAGCCATCGCACTTGGTTCACGCATTGACAATTCTGATGGTTGTGCTTGGTCTGGAGCAACCATTGATGGTTCTCTTGCACTTGGTTCTCGTCCAGGTACAGATGGTGATGGAGCCATCGCACTAGGTTCTCTCATTGATAATTCTGACGGTTGTGCTTGGTCTGGAGCAACCATTGATGGTTCTCTTGCACTTGGTTCACGTCCAGGAACTGATGCTGATGGAGCCATACCGCTTGGTTCACGCATTGACAATTCTGACGGTTGTGCTTGATCTGGAGCAACCATTGATGGTTCTCTTGCACTAGGTTCTCGTCCTGGAACAGATGGAGATGGAGCCATCATACTTGGTTCTCTTGCACTTGGTTCTCGTCCAGGGACTGATGCTGATGGAGCCATTGCACTTGGTTCACGCATTGATAATTCTGATGGTTGTGCTTGGTCTGGTGCTGTCATAGATGGTTCACGAGCACTAGGTTCACGTCCAGGCACTGATGCTGATGGAGCCATTGCACTTGGTTCACGCATTGATAATTCTGATGGTTGTGCTTGGTCTGGTGCTGCCATAGATGGTTCACGAGCACTAGGTTCACGTCCAGGCACTGATGCTGAAGGAGCCATTCCGCTTGGTTCACGCATTGATAATTCTGACGGTTGTGCTTGGTCTGGAGCAACCATTGATGGTTCTCTTGCACTTGGTTCTCGTCCAGGTTCAGATGGTGATGGAGCCATCGCACTAGGTTCTCTCATTGATAATTCTGACGGTTGTGCTTGGTCTGGGGCAACCATTGATGGTTCTCTTGCACTTGGTTCACGTCCAGGAACTGATGCTGATGGAGCCATACCGCTTGGTTCACGCATTGACAATTCTGACGGTTGTGCTTGATCTGGAGCAACCATTGATGGTTCTCTTGCACTAGGTTCACGTCCAGGGACTGATGCTGATGGAGCCATTGCACTTGGTTCTCTCATAGATAATTCTGACGGTTGTGCTTGATCTGGAGCAACCATTGATGGTTCTCTTGCACTAGGTTCACGTCCAGGCACTGATGCTGATGGAGCCATTGCACTTGGTTCTCTCATAGATAATTCTGATGGTTGTGCTTGATCTGGAGCAACCATAGATGGTTCACGAGCACTTGGTTCACGTCCAGGGACTGATGCTGATGGAGCCATCATACTTGGTTCCCGAGCACTAGGTTCACGTCCAGGGACTGATGCTGATGGAGCCATACCGCTTGGTTCACGCATTGACAATTCGGACGGTTGTGCTTGATCTGGAGCAACCATAGATGGTTCACGAGCACTAGGTTCACGTCCAGGGACTGATGCTGATGGAGCCATCATACTTGGTTCCCGAGCACTAGGTTCACGTCCAGGAACTGATGCTGATGGAGCCATTGCACTGGGTTCTCTCATAAAAAATTTTGAAGTTTGATCATCTGGTTCTGTCCCTATAGGTTGACTTGGTTCACGTGCCGCAACCGGAATCATTGGTATTAGTGTATCTGGTTCTCTCATTGCTATATCTTTTAGGTTTAGAAATAAATTGTTAGTTAGATTGTTTCATTTTAATTAACATAATACACTCACCTTGTTCATTATCTAATTTATCTTTAATTGGTTCTCTTGCCATCATTTTTTGAGATGGTAAATTCGGATTTTCACTTCTTAGTGCCGCTATTGTATCCGAATCTTTCAATTGGTCTCGTTCGTCTTTGTCTCCATATTCATTAGGTCTAGTAATTAAAGTACGTTGTGGTCCATTCGTTTCATCGTCTCTTATTGATGGCATAATAATCTTGTTCTTTTCAATTGGATTTATGATAATAGCTCCACTTCCAATTAGAGGTTTTTTACCAAGTGCTTCAACTTTTACTAATTTAGTTGGTATTGCAATTGATTTTATGGTAACCGTCGATGCCGGATGAGGAACTAAACTTGGTTGTCTTTGGGAACCATCTGAAATTTTGCTTTCATCTAGCAAATCATTTATAAGAGGAGTTTCATGTTTTATAGAAATAAGTGATTTTTCTTGTGGCCCTTTAACCATATATTTGAATACATCTCGTGTCACAGCCGTTTTGGTAGTCATAACCGTTTCATGAATGTGTTCAACAATTAATCCATTGTTTGTACGGCCACGTTTTATCCATTGATGTTTTTCTTCTTTCGCATAAGTTTCATTCATCGAACGATCAGAACCGGATTTAATATTTATACTTAATGATGATTGCAAATTTTGATTTGTATTGTGATCGTACCCACCACTACCACCCATGTGACCACTTTCATGAAATATTTCCGGAACGTTTGAAGTTTTTAAATTTTTTGGTAAACCTTCAAGCATTTCAAGTTTAAATTTGCCACCATATAATAATGATTGGTTATGATGAGGAATGTATTCTACTTCAATTGTTTTCACTGTTTTGTATCCTTGATCATTATATGGTTTCATATTATTATTTGTTGTTGTCCGTACTTCCATATTCAAATGTTCCATTTCATCATTCGATATTTCCGAACCGGTTGAAATTGATCTTATTTGACAAATTGCTTTCTTCATTTCCCGTTCCATTTGGCGACGATTATAACCGCTCCAATTTTTTAAATTTGGTTGAAATTTTCCATTTCGTTTTGTACTATTTTTGACATTCCAATTGAACTTGTTACTATTTTGTTCGCTTAAATGTTTGAATGATCTTTCCTTATTGTACATATCTCTTGATATGAATTTATATCCTTGAACTTGTGGCATATTTTGCAAAATACTTTTTCCTCGATTCTTTCCACGATAATTTGTACTCACACTACCACTTCCATTGTTTTTCCGTTTCGGTTCCATTCTAAAACGATAATCAAACAACAAAATCAATGAATGGTTATTAATGGTTATCGATGAATGAAACAAATGCTTACCATAAAATATTTCAAGTAAATATATATGAATTTCACTTATTTAGGATAATTTTGGAAAATGCTCAAAAGTTTTTAGAATGATGACTTGGCTTTTGCTGTAGACCAAGTTCACATCCAACATAACTTTTGATTGGTATGAATTGTAGTACGAATCTTTGTCCAACTTTCACGGTCTTTTTATATGCTTTGGCAATTGCAGCAACAAATCAGAGTATAGAATATGCAATTGAGAACATTTTTCCGCAATTTTGAAGGACACGTCATTTTAGAATCTATTTTTAGATTTCATAGTAATGATTGATAATGATTTTTAGTTTTTGAAAATCAATGAATACCCAATTTCCGGTTTTAGTAATAATCAATTAAACAATCCGTGAATCGATTAACTGAATGGTGATCTTCTTTTGTTTAGATTTTTTCTGAAAAAACAATATTTAAATTAGTTTTAAGAATTCAGTCATCAATAAACAACTTATCTTTAAATCACATAAAAAGAAATGAATTTAATTCAGTTCATTATTTATTGATGACGATTCACTGCATTTAGTCGGAGCCAACATATCAGGATTTTTATATGTGGATTACAATGTAATAAGGTCCAACGAAAATTATGAAATTTTTGATAATTTTGTATAAAATGTAGTTTTCACGATTGAGAAAATGGATTGGGTTAAAAAATCAGATCAAGGACAATTTGCATAAAACATGTTTTGATTCTGGACACTCCATTGGAATCGCTAAAATCGAAACAGTCATTAATGATTCATTGATGATAGCGATCAAATCACATCATTCAAGTGCTTTTCATAAAAGTCGTTCTTTGTAACTGGAACTGGATTCCTGGGAACATATATATTGAAAACCAAATCATTTTAAATTGCAAAGTCATTTTAAAAATTGATAAAAACTTGTTCTATAATAAGATCAAATTTAGCAGATCATTTGATTAAAGTTTCATTAAATTTGTTTTTTGTTTTGGTTGTTCCAACTTTGCTCCAGGTTACTTTTCTCAGATTTTATTCTGAACTCGCTCTTTCCAATGTTATTGCTTGTGATTGAAGTATTATGTATTTGTTCTTCAACTATCATCAAAAATTGGTTTACGTATATAATGTTACAATCGTTTTCAAAGAACCAACACTTTATCTTAAAATACATTATTCGCCAACAAAGCCATCGTTCTAATGTTGATTCTATTCACCAAAGAATCATTGAAAAGTTGAACCAAAAATTACAAGTCAGTTATAGAGACTATTCATGAATACTTATTAGTAGACTTAAACCTTAATTTAAAATAATGATTTTTGATTGCTTTTATTTTTAATTGAACAGATTAGCCATTTATCGGTCATAAATGAAAGTTTCATGCACAATGTGCCAAAAGGGGCAGAAACCCATTTTCGTTTGGTGGTCGTTTCGCAACAATTTGATAGACTTGACACGTTAAAAGTAGTTATTGTCATTTTTTACTCTGACATTTAATATAATTGTTTTACATTATTTACAGAGGCATCGATTAATTAACAATATTCTTAAAGATTATTTTACTGAATTGCATGCTTTAGCTATCGAAACCTATACACCATCACAATGGTCTCAAATGGACTTCTGCAGTACACTAAAATCGCCCAATTGTCGTGGTGGGTCTAAATTTTAATTATTTATTAGATTTAATGCTAAATTAAAGATAATTTCATTTGTGATCATATCATAAAAATAAATAAGTTTTTAAGAATCATTATTTATTGAATTGTATTGATACAAGAATCCTTATTGTATCGCAAGTAAACAACTCAATTGACGTATTCAGAAAAATGTAAACCACATTGCTCACATTGATCGTCACTGTATTGTATTGCGTAAACAGCATTTTGGTTCAGCCAATCACTACTGTTGGTTGAGTGGTTCGATTTCTATTCTTGTATTATTTATTGTGATTTAGGAGTACCAGAAATTATAACTAAGTAATTAAAAGTAAGTGTTAGTTTTTTATGACAATTAATTTTTCTTAAGGTTTTAATTTTGGCTATTTTTTTGCTCAGAATTTAGGCAAGCAAAGAAAAATTCGATTTAATTCGAACATTAAACTTTGATCAAATTAATTGTTTACCAAGGCAAATAAAAAGTTCGTTCAATTTTTCCGTGTTTAGTTCGAATGAACCGTGTATCATGTTGCGACTCTACTGTGTATTGAAGCGAGTTGCAAGTTTACCGATGAGAAAATCATTGCTATAGCGAATGACACGTCATTCCTACAATGGTGTTCGATTCATTTCAATCGGTTTGAGCATGATTCTAGCATTTCTATCATTTGTAACCGTAACAGAACAAAACGAGGCAAAACTTTCGAATGGATTCGATTGCTCGTTCAAGAGGTAAATTATCTTGGCAAAGTGGCTGGAATGAAATCATCATTAGGTGAAATGTTATTATTGATTCAAACCCATTTTAATAAGTATCCAACGTCAGCAATTGAGGAACTAATTTCCACTACAATTTGTATTAAGTTTCCAATTTGTATAAATGATTTAAATCGAATTAAAAGTATATTCACTCAAGAAATATTTACTGAACAAACAGTTACAGATAAATTAAATAACTTCAATATAAAAATACAAAATTGACTATATGAACATAAATTTGTCACACTAAAACATGACATTTTATTGTTTAAAGTGACAAATTTATGTTCATCAAGTGGGTATACACGATTATTGTCAAACATACTAAAAATGAGTCAAGTGACAATGGCTTGTACATGTACTTTTGCTAGCGGCCAAAACTACTTTCCCTCATTTTGCCCGTACTAACTTTTGAGCTTGACACCCATAGTGTACAATAAGAATATGCACTTTTTGTTGGACAAATAGATGTGATTCGAATCACTTAGGATCCACGTTGAACGATCAATAATGGGATTAAAATCTATTATAGCTACGCTACATTATTGAAAAATTCTTACCAATGCTTGTTTATGGTAGAGAGAGTGGAAAATCTGGATTTTTTGCTGATATCATATAAGTATGAGCCTAGCTGATAATTTTCATAAACCATAAATTCAACAGATTGTTTATATAAATCAAAATAAAATGTATGATAAAATATATGGGTATACACCCTTCAATGCAAGTTGTAATAAATTTTTGGTTGGACGCTTTATTTAATTTAAATTGTTTGTTTCAATTCATAATCAATAGTTATTGGAATCAAACATAATTATCAAAAAAATTATTTAACGTGTAATAACTAATAATAATAATAATAATCCGATTTAGTTGTTTTGGGTTTTTTTGTTGTGTGCTTCAAAGTAGTTCGGCGACGACGACTAGTATTAATAACCCGAGGACTGGTTCTAGGTCTGCGACTACTATTGTGTTTCAAAGTAGTTCGACGCCGACGAGTAGTGCTCAATCGCGGACTAGTTCTAGGTCGATGACTACTCTTGTGCTTTAAAGTAGTTCGACGTCGTCGACGAGTTGTCTTTGGTGGATTGCTTGGTTTAGGTAAACGGGTTGTGGACCGAATTTTGTGTTTAGTAGTTCCTTTATGGGTAAGAACATAATTTGAATCAAGTTTGCACTGTTTATATTTTTTATCAAAGTTCAATGTTTCTGGACACTGTTGCCGGAATGGGACGAAGTTGACGCACATATAGTAGTGCGATGGCGAATTTTGATCAGCAAAAATGCCCAAATTTTGTGGACATTCAAACGCCAATGTTACTTGAACAAGAATAACGAGAACCAAAGTTGCAAATATATGTCGCGCCATGTTTGCAGAAATGGTCGATTGGTTGAATGCAATTCTATTTCTAATAAAACAATGTTGCGCTTTTTATACTTTTTCTCTCAACTCTATAGTTTATTAAAATATTTATTCTTTACATAACTAAACGTTGTAAATAAGTCAAACAAAATAACCGTCAAGAAATAATTTCAATATCAATATCAATTTCAATAAGAATGTATATGAGCAATGTTAATAAAAATAGATGATTTATTGCAAACACTTAATGTAGTTGAAAAACTATAAATTATAAGCATATCAATCCTTACCCCACTAAAGATGAAATATATGTGTTAAAAAGCAAACAAGTTAGTTTGTAATCAATTTATTTTTTTAAGAATTAGATGTTTCAATTTAAAAATTTATTTTTAAATCATTGAATTTGTTTTGTTGATAAATAAAATGCAATAAGCAAATAAATAGCTTGCATAATATGCTAAAACACATTATATTAAAGAATATGTTGAAGAATACTTTGAACTGGTTTATGGTCAATATGGCCATGATAGTTGTGGTCGATTGCAATCAGTTAAATGTCTGCAAGATGTAATACGTTGATCCCATTGAGTGAATGGGGGACAAGATGTCTCTATTGCCTTAAAGTTATCACATCGCCAGAATTTCCAACAATCTTGGTGTTCGAATACGCCATATCGATAAGGACATTCAAAGTTGGATTCAGATGGTGATGTTGGCCGTCTTGTAGTCGTAGTTGGTCGTTTTGTAGTTGTAGTTGGTCGTTTCGTTGTTGTAGTTGGTTGTTTCGTTGGTATACTTGGTCGTCTACAATCAGTCAAATGTCTGCAAGCTGTAATACGTTGATCCCATTGGGTAAATGGAGGACAAGATGTCTCTATTGCCTTAAAGTTATCACATCGCCAGAATTTCCAACAATCTTGGTGTTCGAATACACCATATTGATGAGGACATTCAAAATTAGATTCAGATGGTGATGTTGGCCGTCTTGTAGTTGTAGTTGGCCGTTTTGTTGGTAAACTTGGTCGTCTACAATCAGTCAAATGTCTGCAATTTCGTATACGTTGATCCCATTGAGTAAATGGGGGACAAGTTGTCTCTTTTGCTACAAAATTAATGCATCGCCAGAATTTCCAACAATCTTCATGTTCGAATACGCCATATCGATAAGGACATTCAAAATTAGATTCAGATGGTGTTGTTGGTCTACTTGTAGTCGAATTTGATCGTTTCGTGGTTGAAGTTGGTTGTTTTGTTGGCATATTTGGTCGTCTACAATCAGTCAAACGTCTGCAATTTCGTATACGTTGATCCCATTGAGTAAATGGAGGACAAGTTGTCTCTTTTGCTACAAAATTAATGCATCGCCAGAATTTCCAACAATCTTCATGTTCGAATACGCCATATCGATAAGGGCATTCAAAATTGGATTCAGATGGTAATGTTGGCCTACTTGTAGTCGAATTTGATCGTTTCGTGGTTGAAGTTGGTTGTTTCGTTGGCATATTTGGTCGTGTACAATCAGTCAAACGTCTGCAAGCTCGAATACGTGTATCCCATTGAGTAAATGGAGGACAATGTGTCTCTCTAGCTTCATAATCATCGCATCGCCAGAACTTCCAACAATCTTGATGATCGAATACGCCATATCGATAAGGACATTCAAAATCTGATTTAGATGGCAATAATGATGGTAGTTTTGATGATAAAAGTGGTCGTTTGCAGTCGGTTAAATGATTACAAGTTTTAATACGTTGATCCCATTGAGTGAATGGTGCACATGGCATTTCGTATGCAATGTAATTACTGCATTGCCAAAACTTCCAACAATCTTCATGTTCGAAGTAACCAAATCGAGAAGGACACTTAAATTTGGATCCAGATGGTGTTGTTGGTCGTTTGGTGGTTGTAGTTGGTTTTTTTGTGGTTGTAGTCGGGCGTTTCGTGGTTGTAGTTGGTTTTTTCGTGGTTGTAGTCGGACGTTTCGTGGTTGTAGTTGGTTTTTTCGTAGTTGTAGTCGGACGTTTCGTGGTTGTAGTTGGTTTTTTCGTGGTTGTAGTCGGGCGTTTCGTGGTTGTAGTTGGTTTTTTCGTGGTTGTTGTCGGACGTTTTGTGGTTGTAGTTGTAGAAGTGCTCGGTTTTTCCGTTGTAGTAGATGAGGTTACAGGACGTTTACAAGTTGTAATATGAACACATACTGGAATTGATTGGTCCCATTGGGTTCCATCAGCACAAGTCATTTCAACTGGTACGCCATTGCTACATTGATAAAATTGCCAACAATTTTTGTGTGGAAGATAATCAGAATTCGAACAGTTCAATTCTTCTTCTGGTTTAGAAGTTGTTGATTCCTTTGAGGCTTCAGTTGTTGTCGTCTCTGGTTTAGAAGTTGTTGATTCTTCTGAAACTTCAGTTGTTGTCGTTTCGGGTTGTGAGGTAGTGGTTTCTTCCGGGGTTTCCGTTGTTGTGGTTTCTTCCGGAATTTCTGTTGTTGTTGCTTCTGATTCCGAGGTAGTGGTTTCTTCCGGAGTTTCAATTGTTGTCGTTTCGGGTTGTGTGGTTGTTGTGTTTTCTTCTGGAGTTTCTGTTGTTGATACCTCTGGTTCTGTTGTTGTTGTATCTTCCGAAGTTTCCGTTGTTGTCGTTTCGGGTTGTGAGGTTGTTGTGTTCTCTTCGGGAGTTTCTGTTGTTGATGCCTCTGGTTCTGTTGTTGTAGGTTCTTCACTAGGGCGATCACAAGTTGTAATATGAACGCATACTGGAATTGATTGGTTCCATTGGGTTCCATCAGGACAAGTCATTTCAACTGGTTTGCCATTGGCACACTGATAAAATTGCCAACAATTTTCGTGTGGAAGATAATCAGAATTTGAACAGTTTAATTCTTCTTCTGGTTTAGAAGTTGTTGATTCTTCTGAAACTTCAGTTGTTGTCGTTTCGGGTTGTGAGGTAGTGGTTTCTTCCGGGGTTTCCGTTGTTGTTGATTCTTCTGGAGTCTCCGTTGTTGTTGCCTCTGGTTCCGAGGTAGTGGTTTCTTCCGGAGTTTCAATTGTTGTCGTTTCGGGTTGTGTGGTTGTTGTGTTTTCTTCTGGAGTTTCTGTTGTTGATACCTCTGGTTCTGTTGTTGTTGTATCTTCCGAAGTTTCCGTTGTTGTCGTTTCGGGTTGTGAGGTTGTTGTGTTCTCTTCGGGAGTTTCTGTTGTTGATGCCTCTGGTTCTGTTGTTGTAGGTTCTTCACTAGGGCGATCACAAGTTGTAATATGAACGCATACTGGAATTGATTGGTTCCATTGGGTTCCATCAGGACAAGTCATTTCAACTGGTTCGCCATTGGCACATTGATAAAATTGCCAACAATTTTCGTGTGGAAGATAATCAGAATTTGAACAGTTTAATTCTTCTTCTGGTTTAGAAGTTGTTGATTCTTCTGAAACTTCAGTTGTTGTCGTTTCGGGTTGTGAGGTAGTGGTTTCTTCCGGGGTTTCCGTTGTTGTGGTTTCTTCCGGAATTTCTGTTGTTGTTGCTTCTGATTCGGTAGTTGTAGGTTCTTTACTAGGGCGATCACAAGTTGTAATATGAACGCATACTGGAATTGTTTGATTCCATTGGGTTCCATCAGGACAAGTCATTTCAACTGGTTCGCCATGGGCACACTGATAAAATTGCCAACAATTTTCGTGTGGAAGATAATCAGAGTTCGAACAGTTTAATTCTTCTTCTGGTTTAGAAGTTGTTGATTCTGGTTCGGTAGAAGTTGGCTCTACTTCTGATATGGTTGTGCTTTCAGAAGTTTCCGTTGTTGTAACCTCGAGTTCAGGAGTAGTTGGTTCTTCCGTAGATTCCGTTGTCGTTTCTTCACTGGGGCGATCACAAGTTGTAATATGAACACATACTGGAATTGATTGGTTCCATTGGGTTCCATCAGGACAAGTCATTTCAACTGGTTCGCCATGGGCACACTGATAAAATTGCCAACAATTTTCGTGTGGAAGATAATCAGAATTCGAACAATTTAATTCTTCATCCGATTTTGTAGTTGTTGATTCTTCTGAGACTTCAGTTGTAGTCTCTGCTACTGAGGTAGTTGGTTCATCCGGAGCGTCCGTTGTCGTCTCTATTCCAGTGGTTGTTGTTTCTTCACTGGGGCGATCACAAGTTGTAATATGCACACATACTGGAATTGATTGGTTCCATTGGGTTCCATCGGGACAAGTATGTACATAGGGTTTACCATGGCTACACTGATAAAATTGCCAACAATTTTCATGTGGATAGTAACCAAATGGATCTTCGCAAATGTTTGCATCATCGTTTACTGCCAACTTTAAATCGGTCTCTTCTGAGACTGCAAGTAAAGCCAACAGAATGGCAATGAAACCATAATAAAATTTCATCTCAGCAAAAGTTTTATCGACAATTGTTGATCATCAATTATTGTTATAGTATATTTTCAAATCTTTGTATTGAATCAATATTAGAAATTTTTAAAGTTGCTTTGAATTTGGTTTCAAGGAGCGTTGTACTTATATACTAAATTTATGTATTATTGATAAATGATGCAAACTTATATCATCTAATCAGCTAATAAAGCTTTACATCAGGCATAAGACATGAAATGTGTGATCATTTTTACAACCAATATTACATGAAAGTTGCAATTTTGTTATCATTTTATGATCCATCTTAATCAGACATCTATATGTTATGCAAGCCCTTCTATTGCACAGGATGTTCAGTGCGCATTAGTTTAGAGAATTATTGTTGTTGTCAGTATTAATCTCATTTTGCACTTAACCACCAGAACAAACGAGCATTGCACCTTTATAACGTTCACCTTTATTACATCATTGTAAAGATTATATTGTCCTTAACATTGAAATTAATTTCAAATTATTATCTATAAAAATAGTTGAATTGAAGCCAAAAATTACAATAATGTTTAACGCAATATATACAAAGGTCGACTTGACTGTCATCTTAGGCCTCTATTTACTACTTTTTAGTTTTTCATTTTGATAGAATTAGTACCTTGTGCAGAGTTTGGTTGACTATTTACCCGTACAAGCATATAGAGATTATAATTTATTGTAAAAATTTGAGTTTTAACATTTTTTTCATTTATTAAACTATTAATTTATTAATTGTTCAAAATAACAGGTTGAATAAGCAATAAATTTGGTTGTTTAAAGCCTCATAGTGTTAATGGTTGGAAATGTACAACCAGACATTTGAATCACTTCGGTAGCGGCATAGATGCCTGCTTCAATACAAGAACTTAATGGTTGACCCATTGCATAATAAGCTAAGAATCCGCCAACAAAAGAATCACCAGCACCATTTGTGTCTATAATACACTTTTCAGCAAGATTTGTTACTGGATAACGACAAAACTTTTCTGGCTTCTCTGTAAATGCAACTAAAATATCATTATCACCTTGTGTGATAATTACAATTCTTGAACGAATAAAAGTAATATCAGCTAATCTTTGTACAATTTTCTCAATATCATTAATCTATATTTTAAAATAAACATTTTAAGTTGTGAAATTTAACATATCAGTTTCTTACCATCCATTTGTTGGCTTCCGCAAAAGCTAAAGCCTCCTCCTTGTTTCCAAACAAAATATCGACATAAGGCATAATTTTGTTCAAATCATTAGAAAATTTTTGTGAAATAAAATTAGCTGAAAGGTTAAATGTAAATAGTTTATCCACAGAATCGTGAACATGTTTTGCGAGTAACATTTGAGCGTCGAAGCAAACCGTAATAAAGAATCCTGATGTATAGATGATCTTGGATCGTTGAATCAGGTCCATATTATCATGTAGATTTTTTATAGAAAAAATTTGTGACGAATCCAAAAAAGCGCATAAAGATCGATTTTTTCCTTGATCGGTTATTAAACAAGCACATGTTCCAGTTGGTTGATCATCGTGTACCACATACTTTACAATAATTTGATCTTGTTCAGCTTTAGATCGCATTGTAACTCCATACTCATCAATTCCGATTGCTCCTAAAAAAGCCATACGTTTAGGTTGCTTGCAAAACCATTGAGCTACACGAATTGTGTTTTGAACCGCTCCACCGGCAATATATTCAACTTGAAATCGATTGCACATCTCTGCCCGTAAAGAATGGTGACGCTCATCCGGACGAATAACATTATTTGGCAACAACTCATATCGATGAAGAAAGTCAACTGGAACATTGGCTATCATATCAAGAAGCGGACTTCCAAGACCAAGGATAACGCCCTCTCTTTAAAGAATAAAGAAAAACAATCAAAATATAGAAAATCTTATTTTATATACTTAAAATACTTACGTAAGATGAAAGGACATGTTGTTACAGCTGTAATGCGTTTCATGCAATTACTTACACTAAAAAACGATGATTGGTTGCTTGATTAACAAAAGTTACATTTGAAATTTATTTTTGAAACTCATTTTGAGGGTGTTAGACAAATTAATTAAAAATATAAATCTAATTTTATGGTTAAAGGCAATATGACTTTAATTGGCGTTCATCAACCATACAAAAGTACAATGAGGATTAATATTTTTGAAACTGGAACACGTTAATGATAGCACTATTATAAACTAATAAACAAGGAATGCCAAGCCATAATTATATCAATGTTATCACAGGAGATAAAATGCATTTGTTGTTAGAATTTTAATGATAAACAAAGTTATAATGCCGTCACGAGGTTTCATCTGTTCATATTCAAACTTTATTGATTCAATGTTTGATTAAATGGTCCAAATAAGTGGAAAAGCTCAACCAATATAAAAATCTATTAATTCAAATATTGATAAAATGTCTCCTAATGTGTAGACAAAATGCTATATGTACAAAGTACAATCATTAGCCTACAAACGTTTCGAATTTTCTGGTGGGAAGGCACATCCAGACATTCGGATAATCTGATGTGCAGCATAGATGCCTGCATCGATGCATTCATCCAAAGATTTTCCGAGTGCTTTATATGCAAGAAAGCCTCCAACAAAAGAGTCACCGGCTCCATTAGTGTCAACGATTTCTTCTGCTTTCAAAGCACGAACCTTGAAACGCCGAAAATCGGATGGTCGATTTGTAAAAGCAACCAAAATATCTTCACTTCCTTGTGTTATAACAACCGTTCGTGGTCGTTTATGTTCAAGATCGGCAAGACGTTGAGCAATGGAAGCAACATTACAATTCTTGAATAGGGTAAACTATAGTTATAATTATCTATGTTTGAAGCAATATTTGAACATACCTTCCAGCCCTTGACATCGGCAAAAGCTTGTGCTTCTGTTTCGTTACCGAACAAAAGATCCACATAAGGTAAAAGACGGTTAAATTCATTGACACATGCTCCTGGAATATATGGAGCAGACAAATTCATAGTAAAGATTTTCCCCTTTGATGAATGTGCATGCTCAGCCAATAAAATCTGAGCTTCGACGCATACCATCGAGTGAAATCCAGTGGTATAAAAAATAGAAGCTTGATTAACTAAATGAATATTGTCCTTCAAGTGCTGCAGATTGAACTTTTGCGATGCACCAAGGTAAGCACACAATGACCGATTCTTGCCGGTGATCAAACAGGCACAAGTTCCGGTCGGCACTTTAGCATCTATATAATAAGATACATTGACATGATCCTCCTTTGCCTTCTTTTGCATCTGATCTCCGAATTGATCTTTTCCAATGCCTCCAAAAAAGGTCGTACGTTGCGGTTGAACAAAGAACCATTGTGCAACTCTAATGGCGTTCTGTGCAGCTCCTCCAGCAAAATAATCAACCTTGAAATGGTCAGCCATATCTTTACACAGATTGTGGTGTTTCTCTTCAGCAAGAATTGCATTATTTGGTTTAAGATCGTACTTTTTCAAAAAATCTTCAGTGACGTTTGCACTGACGTCCAATAACGGATTACCCAATCCAAGAATATAACCATTGCTTCAACATGAAAGAAATATTAGAATTAACATATGTTCACACAAAAATAATAATACCTTAAATTTTTCGACATTGTTTCTTTAAATTTTTTCTAATAAATCGATTTGAAGATAAATTTTTAGACTGGATTAATACTCTGAATTTACAAAACAAATGGTATTATGCTAAAAAAGAAAGAAAATATTCGAATTAGGAATAAAGCCAAATATTATAATTATAATAAATATATTGATATTGTTCAAATACAAATGAAATAACGGCTATAAATAGCAACGAAATGGCAAAAAAGTTATGCCCGATACATATAAGTGGGTACATATTATCAATGTGGTTGAACATCTTGTTAGCGACATTGAATATGAATATCTAATGCGAAATATGGGTAACACATACAAACTGCAAAAGTCCGTTTTAAGTTCTGAAAATTTGAGTGACAAGATAAGATAAGATGAAAAAAAATATAAAGGTTAGTTAATTAAAAAAATTAATATCAATCACATCATTACTTACAATTGTCACTAAAAGATAATTTAATTGAATATTTCTGCTAATTGATATAATAATTAACTAATTATAATAATTTTAAGTTGGAATGATTCCTATAACATAAACTAAATTGTAAAAAAACAATGTTTATAAAATGAGTATTGCCATGTGCTGAAAATAATTCCCAAAACATTTCCAACTCGTTACTTTTTTCTTTCTTTGAAAATTTGCAACAAAATGAAAATGTTAAAATTTTATTAAATAAAATATAAAAACAGATATCCAGATTTTTGAATTTATATTTGATTATTTAAAGCGATTTAGCAATACACAAGAAATTGTTTAGCAAAGTGGAAATTTGCCATGAAATTTTGCTAATGGCGTCTGTTCAGACTGCTTTAATTGACGTTCCCAAGCATTCTGTAAAGTATAAAAATTAATTCAATTTAAACGATTATCCTTAGTGGAGTAGCTTACAATTTTAACCGTTTCCAACGAAGAAAACTTGACTAATTTGCGTTTTTTGAAGATGAAATTGGAATTTCCTTGAATTTTATCTATCAATTGTTTCATCATGGTTCGCTGTTTTGGAGACCTAATTGATTGAACAAACTTTCGGCTCTGTACAAAATTAAAATTAAATATGATGCAATCAGGTGTTGAATAGAATATTACCTGATGTAAAAATATGGTCACCATTTCAGGAAAAGCAATTGAAGCTGATTGACTTGATACATAGTATAAACAAAGTGTGTAGAACTTATCGAAAATTTTCTCAATAAAATCATCTTGCAACGTTTGTTCTTTGCTAACTTTAAGCATGACATCAAGGTTAATTTCTTTTGCTTTGAACTTAAGACTTTTTTTATCGGATTGTAATTCCTTATTGTTGCATTTCTTTTTGCCCTTATTTGAGCTTTTCTTTGATTGAATCTTATTTGCGTCAAATAAAGAATAAATATCAAGAAAATATCGTAAAACAGGAATATAATGTCCCGTTTCAGAACTAAGTTTAATCAGAGCGTTGATGAGATGAAAACGTAATGGAATAAATTTCAGTGTGGGCAATAATCTATAAATTAAATTTTAAAATTAAAATTTTCATAAACTTAAATAAAACATACTTAATTGTTCCTGTAACGACCATAACTAATGGTGAAATAAGTGCATCAAGAACGTCAGTTTGTTTGTGTGATGTATTTATCAACTGCGACCACAGTAAGACCGAATGAACAAATTGCCAATTGTAAACAGTTTTAATTGAGTTCTATATAATTAAAAACAAATTTGTTAAAATTCAATAAATAAAAATTAAATAATATACCTTTTCTTTAAGAATGAGTGAACTTCGAACGTTAATTGCAAGCTGACGAATAAAAATAAAAGCATGTTGATATGCCAACTTATCATCAAGTCGATATAATTCAACTAAAGAATTTTTCATAAAACTAATTTGGGCAATTGTGCTTTCATTTGTATTTCGAGCAACTCCTACATATGATAAATAAAGTTTTCGAAGTATTTGATTAATCATGGTTTGTTGTTCGTTTGTCTTAAGATGATCGTTAGACTGTATAACTTGAATTGTTCGATGTAAAATTAGATAAGCAAGAACGCGATTTCGTTCTTCTATTCCTCCAAGTCCACTCCACTCATCAATCGATTTTCTAATAAGACGTTTGATAAGATGTGGAAATACATTATAAAATGGTGTGAGTTCAAGAATATGTCGCTCAAAAGAAGTTTTCGCATCTGCACTAAGAGAATCAAGCATCTTCAGAACGTCTGTAAGATACATCTTTAATGATGATTGTATTCGTTTCCAATTTCTTGAACGACGAGGATCAAAAAAGTTTGCTCGTTTTAGACGATGATTTTCAGTCAATATATTAACTTTATTGTCGTCCTTATCTAGTATTTCAACGGATTCATTATTGTTCTGAACATTTTGCAATCGTAAAAAACGCATTAATGCTGGTATAAGATCCACAAGAACTATATTAATAATTGCATTGAAAACTGATGGAGTCAACATTGACATCATATCGGGAGAAACGTTGTCAGAAGTGTCCAATGATTGATTGACAGTTTTACGAAATGCTCGAATAACTCCTTTGATAGCACCCAAATCTTCAGATTTTGTGCTTTGAGATTGAAGAATTTTACTCCAATTCTTAACTGTTTTAATTGTTATTTTTTCCTCTTCTTTTACCTTTTCAATAGTATCTTTATCGTCTTCGACATCAAAACCTTCTTCATCTAAAATGTCATCCTCGTCATCATCGTTAAAATTCAACAACTCTTGATCGTTTTGCTGCAAAAAATTATAAAAATCTGGATCTTTTTCTTTGAGGCGTTCCATTGTATCTTTATTAGGGCCTGTCATAATTTCGCTATCTTCCATTTCTTCATCATCATCATCATCATAGTCAATAGTATCATTTATAAATATTTCTTCTTTTATTTGACCATTTTCAGGCAGCTTCCGACGTCGCTTCAAAGTTTTCTTGCCAGAACCAGCTTCAGCACCACGTTTTTTAATGGTCTTCATTGTAACAGATTTAAAAGATTCAAAATTTGAATTAAAAATTTCAAATATAAATATAAAATAAAATGAACTTAAACATAAACTACAAAAACTAAGGTAATGTGGCAAGCACGTGTTTACATGTGTCTATTGTAACCTTAAATGGTCGTAACGACTATTGCGATCCGCTGACTGATGACAAATACAAAAAGAATGCGCCAACCAGGGTTCGAACCTGGGACCCTCTGCGTGTAAAGCAGATGCGATAACCACTACGCCATTGGCGCCCGTATTTGTATCAGCAATATGTGCAATAAGCATCTTCTTCGTGAGTATAGTTTAATTGATGCCTTCCATTAGTTGATGTTCCCGCTGTTAATATTTTATAGAAACTGAAAATTCAAAGAGGATTATAGTCCATATCAACCTGACCGCCCAATAAGCAAGACACCATCAAATGAATTGTTCTTTAATTTTATAAAATTTTTTAAAAATAATTTTAATAAATTAACAATTTTACATCACAAAATTTTTGAAGGATTTTAAATTTTTAGCCGTTATTGCTAAAGTGTCAAAAATTTTAATGAAAAGTACTTGAACATGATTTAGGTTGAGGTTCATCCGTTTTTAAAATTATACAAATTTTTTTTTGAAAATGTACAAATTACAACTACATTCTATATAAAATAGATCAATAAAAGGCCGTTTATTAGTCAATATCAATCAAAGCGTTATATATTCGAACATTTTATTACAATTTCATATTTTGATACAACTAAAACACCATGGCTTACAAAATTGCTATAATTGTGTTCATAATACATAAAATAGTTCAAATAATGGGAACCAATCATTTGGAAGAAGGTCAATTTTTCCATCTTATACCATTAACAAAAGACGATTCCGATTTTGAATGTCCCAAACCATCAGGACGATTTGGGCGCGAATCTGATTGTCGTACATTTTACAGTTGTGTCAGTAACCAAGCGCGTGTTGCTCTATGTCCTCCGATGACACAATATGATGATCGATTGAAAACTTGTTACATCACAAACTATGTCGAATGCTATCAAAAAGAACAATTCGTATGTCCTGAGAAAAATGGAAACTTTCGTAATAATAAATGTGATCGATACTTTATTTGCAAGAATGGCAAATCCTATATGCGAAAATGTCCGGTCACCACTTTATATGACATTAAATTAAAACGGTGCGCCAACTATTTTTGGGCCAATTGTAATGAAATAGACAACCAAAATATTCCAGATAATCAAGACAATCAAGTTGTTAAAAAGAATCCTAAAAATGAAACCATTTTTCAAAATGAAAAATAATATATCGATTATAATGGCAACGATGTTAACAATTATTAAGGTTAAGAAGTTTGATTGATGTATGTTTATAATAAAAATGATTTTATACTGAAATAATACATGATTCATTAAATAAACTGGTATTTATAAACCAACAAAACAGAATTACAAATAGAGTGAAGTACATTGAGGAGACAATTCTTTTGACGAAATTGAATTTATGATTTTTGAATCAATATTATCACTTTTCTGAACTAACAATGCAGAAAGTCCATTTTCCCATTTCTCCATATTAGTCATCATTATTGAAGTTGAAATTGTTGTTGGTGAACGAGTTAATGGAATTTGTTGAGGCGTCATTATCGATTTACCATTCCATTTATTCTCAGTATCAAGTAGTGTCCATTCAGAATTTGTATTCGACTCAAATAATGCTTGCTCCTTTGATTGAACATAGTTTGGTTTGATCATACTTGTTGAACAATTTATGTTACCATATAAGTTGTTCACTGAAACGATGGAAATTTCTTGTGATTGGTTCGGAGTTGTTTTTGATTGAGAATTTTTAATTCTAAAACAGTCAATGTTAGTTTTGAGTTGTATTAATGTTGAATTAAATTGTATGACAATACCTGATTGTTTTTTTAATTTTCGGAACTTTCATGATTAAACTAGCCAAAAATATAGATAGTAGAATAATTAGAAAGATGATAACAATTAAACTGATCATTGAAATTATGATCAAAAACGTTCGATTCTTATGAAACCATTTCTCAAAAGAATTTAATTGATTTGTATTCAAAATTAATGTTTCAGAAGATGTTTGGTTATATTTGTTAACGCGATAAAAAAATTTTGACCCAAAAAATAAAATAAATTTAAAAATTGACGTAAATTGATTGTCTCTTGGTTTAAATGTTGTCGGATTTTTCTTTTCTGTAAAGTTGTAACAATAAACCATTAAATTTCTTATAAAACAAATAATTTTATTACCAGAAATATCCGAGATTGTTGACACTTGAACTTGGATCGTAATTTCAGTCGAATTTTGAACAATTATAGAATTAGATGTTGTTTCTTCAATTCGACTCCAGATATCTTCAGAAATGAAATGCTCTTTGTTGCGTTGTTCATCTTTCATTGAAGTAACCGTAGCTAAAATAGAATTTGACTGAACATCTTTAAGAGTATTCTGACCTGATGAGATTATCAATGTTTGATTACTTTCCGTTTGTTCATTATCGAAACTATGATGACCATGTTCGTCGCATAGATTATCATTATAACAATAGCATGTGAACTGGGCAACATATCCATTTGGTAAACATATGTCAGTGCAGATTTTGCTTTTCTCTGGAGTGCACACCAAATGGGACGCAGGTTGTGAATAAGCATGTATCAATCGGAATTCATTTTGAATTAAGTTGGTCAACGAAAGTTTAGAACTAGGTGCAACTACTTGATTTGAATTTTGTAAATTTTGAAAGCCAAGATTACCATATTGTAACATAAGAATGTATGTACCAAGTATAGAGAAATGTGAAAAATCGGTGAATAATGGAAATTTTTGAACATGCCGTGAACCATTAGGTAAACTTTCTGTTTGATGATAATCTTTTAAAGAAATCATCCCCAAAAAATTATTTGTTACAAAATATACCAACAAATTTGATTGATCAAGAACTATATCCTGTATAAATGTTTGAGAATGAAAGATTTGCCGAATTTCCGTTCCGTCTTGTTGAGCAATTTGAATCGAATTATAATTCATACCATTCCATTCAACTTCTTGCCATACTAACATTGATAACTTTGGGCAAACAAAAAGTTTTAAAATTGTTACTTGATCGCGATTTATCAAATGTACTGATTGGTTCAGTTGAAACATGTTTGAAACACGAATGTCAGAATGATCATCAATAAAGTATAAAAGATTATGAATCCAATCCAATGCTAAATGTTTGGGTTTCCAATCGGAATAGGAAGATAGTAAAATTGGTTGATTCAGTGAAGTGTTATTTACAATCTTAACCATTTTCTCAATAGATTTATTGAATATATTTTCATTATTAAAGTCAATTGAAGCAATATAAAGTTGATGAAAATTTGGTTGAATTTCAGTCAAATACAGAAGATATCGGTCAGTGATGTGATAGTCATATGCCACGATAGGTGATGGTGAATTGATATAATGAACATTTTTGGCTACATTACAAATTTGATTCAAAACAATGTTGTTAAACTGGCTGATCTGTAATATCTGAAGACTGATTACAGTATAGAAAAGAAAAATGATATATCAACAATTTGTACAGTTCTGGTAAATTTATACAACATTAATTTTTACCTGTTCTTATAAAGTCGGCAAAGTGAACCAAGTTCATCTCCAAAAACTGATGATAAAACTATGATTCCGAAACAAATCAATATTTTGAAATTATTCATATTTTAAACATAAACGAGCTTAGCCAAACAAACGATGAACACAAACTGAATTGAACTTAAGGAATTTGTTAAAGTTTAAATCGATTGGAGATTCATATCAATGATTTTAGGAAAGGAAGTCTAAATTGGTTCTAAGAGGAACTAAAACAGGAAACATTAATTTTAAAATATCCTAATTATTTTTATAAAGAATTTTTTGTTCCTTTCAAATTCCAGATTCAATTTTAAATAGGATATGAAAACCATTTCGAGTTATCAACTTCCTTCAATCTGCAAAGTAAGGGTGTATTCTAAAATGATCAATTTGTAATCGATGCCAATCTTTTCAATTAAAACAAGGGGTAAACAAACGTGTAGATTTTGCAAAGACCAAAAAAACAAATAAAGAACAAACAAACTTAAACAAAGACGTTTGGGGAAACCAAAAACGGCGATCACATCTGCAATAAGATTGATCCCACATGGATAACGCTCATGATTTGATCCGCCATCTTGTGCCGAGCACAGAAAGTAGCATAAAAAAACAATGTGAAATTTGTTTTGATATGAATCACTAAATTACGTTTCCGACGCATCATTGTTATGACTACATTAACTGAGGCGTATTTATCTTTATCCACCATTTGGATGTTATCATTTCATTTGTTTAATTCTTTTTCTTGAATTATATTAGTTTTTTATGGTTATATATTTTTTTTAGTTTCTCATTTATCGATCAAGTCATTGTTTTTTTTGTAAATCATTCAGAATAAATGGGTTGTGAATAATAACGTTGAAATAAACCTGCGAAATATTATTGATAACAATGGGTAATCAATTAGTTAGCTCAGTAAAGACATCGTCTGTTATTCGTTCAATTGAATATTATTTGTCTGAAGTACCCGACATCAAGCTTAAATCGTCTTTGGGTCAAACACAATTCTTAAAAGTAGCGTTATGTTTTCGCGAAAACGAAGGTGAAGTTGTGGTAAAAGTTCTTTCACATGAAGATCCATCATTGTTATTGGATTCACATAGAAAAGAGCTAATAGAATTTGCAAATATTACTCGAAGCAATTCTTCCATTGCATCATTTCGTATTGTGGAAATTCGTCCAAACTTTGCCTACATCGTTCGACAATATGTTCGATTTTCATTGTATGACCGTTTGTCAACAAGACCTTTTATGACCGACATTGAAAAATGTTGGATTGTTTATCAAATTCTGCGATGCTTGGCTTGGTGCCACGAACGAAAACTTTATCATGGTGATATTAAATTGGAAAATATATTAGTTACTTCTAATATGTGGGTTATAATGACTGATTTTGCTACATATAAACCCGTCAACCTTCCAGAGGTATGATTTTAAAGTTGAAATTTGATTTAAAAGTTTAATTTTTAGTAATTTCATAATATTCATAACAGGATAATCCTTCTTTTTTTAATTACTTCTTTGATACATCTCGTCGAAGATGTTGCAATATTGCACCTGAACGCTTTGTATCAACTGCATCTTTAGCCCAAATGGACAATCAACCATCAACCATTCATGGGAATAATTCTTCTGCTTCACTTCCATCATTAGGACAGGAAAGCAATTTTAATGAAGCTATGGATATGTTTAGCATTGGTTGTGTACTCGTTGAAATATTTTCCGATAATTTTATGTTTGATTATTCAAGTCTTTTACTGTACAAAGAGAATCGATTGGATCAAACTCAATTGGAGAATAAATTAAGTAAAATCGATTCACCAATCATTCGTGATTTGGCACAAAACCTCATATCCTTAGAACCAGGCAATCGAACAACGTGTTCACAAGCTTTGAATAATTTAAAAGGCATTATATTTCCTACATATTTTGGGAAATTGTACAATATTATGCGAACATTGATTCG
The DNA here is from genome assembly GCA_029204025.1 of Blomia tropicalis. Classification (NCBI taxonomy): domain Eukaryota; kingdom Metazoa; phylum Arthropoda; class Arachnida; order Sarcoptiformes; family Echimyopodidae; genus Blomia; species Blomia tropicalis. Next base: position 8,626,548 of record CM055090.1, read on the forward strand.
ACTGTCTCCGGACTCAAAAATACTTTACCTAATTCAAGAGTTGCCTAATTATCTGCCAGCCATCTTATCCGAAAATCCGAATGGAGTTTTGATCATACTCCTAACCATCACATCATCTCTTAGATCGTTGACTCATGTTCATTGTAAAATACAGGCACAACGATTAATTGTAGAGCTAGTTCGATCTTCCACTCAAACATTATCACCATATATAATTGATCGTCTTATTCCTTATCTTGCACATTCATTAACAAATGACTCCGATCATCGCGTTCGTGCCGAAGCTATTTGCTCATTGACCGATTTACTTGAACAAGTTGCCTTTATTCAAGCATCGGATTCTAATATTTTTACGGATTTTTTGATGGAAATTTTGATTAAAAGTCTTGAATCAGAAAAATCAGTTTTCGTTAGACTTCGGATGGCTCAAAATATTGGCCGACTTTCAGCAGTTGCTTTCAATTTTCTTAATCAATCTTGTGATCAAAATTATGATGAAGAATTGGCACTTTTGCATCAAGATTTTGCCCAACTTGTCGTTCAACTATTGACCGATGTAAATAATTGTGTAAGACGAACTCTTTTATTAACTCCACGGAATTGTTCTCATTTATGCACATTTTTTGGTCGACAAAAAACAACCGATGTAATCCTTCCACATATATTTACATTTTTGAACCATAAAAATTTTCAATTACGACTTTCATTCTTTGACAACATCATCGTTATTGCATCATATCTAGGAGTCCAATGTTCCACAATTCTACAGCCATTGTTGCAGATAGGCCTTCAAGATGCTGAAGAAGTAATTATCGGGAAAACAATAAATTCGATCGCATCTTTGGCCGAACAAGGTATAAATATAATATTATTTCAAATTTGCATTTTCATTATTTTATTTATTAAAAATTAGGTTTACTTCAAAAGAATATTATATATGAACTACTGCAAGAAATTTTACCATTATTTTACCATCCCAATCTCTGGATTGTTCATTCGATTGTTCATCTTTTCACTGTTCTTGCTGAACATTTATCAATAATTGACCTTCATTGCAAGATTATCCCAATGCTCACGCCATATCTTAGTCGTCATATACATTCACTTTCAAGCAAACATTTGTTGCTTGAGTCATTGAAACCTCGATTACCTCGAGAAGTATTGGACATTGTATTCAGTGCAAAAGATGATCATGTTTTGCAAGTTTTATTTGAAATTTTGCGTAACAAAAGTTCCGGTTTAAACAATGCCCCATACAAACGATTGTGTGCCGAGAACATTGATTCATATATGGAAGATCAATTGCTTAAATTGTCAGATTTATTTACAAAAATTTATCGCAATAGAAAGAATCGCAATCAAAACCGAGATGAATGTGGATCCGAAATCGAATATCATAATTATGACCGCCTTATTCGTTCAATTCATCTGGTAGACCCATTGAAGGACATTGGTACAATGGGAGGTTCAGGTACCACCAATCAAGAATGGCAACACATGTTTGGTCCAAGATCTCCTAATGAAGAATCAAACGATTTGCCGATGATTTCTGATGCAGTCGAAGCGAAAGAGATTGAAGTTGCATGTTTCGATTGTCCACCAAGTCGTTCTCATGTTCGTGCACTGATGGTACATAAAAAGACGGGATATACTCCATCCGCGTCTCTTCCTCAAATTGGAACATTCACAATGGAAGATTTCCGACCGCGTGGACTTTTGGTGTCTCATCTAAACGAACATAAAGCCTCGGTAAATGCTATAGCAAGATATGGGACAACTTCTTGCTTTTTCACATGTTCTGATGATGGAACGATTCGAATATGGGATTTGGCAAACTTTGAAAACCGTCATGTGATCAATCGTTCTAAATATCTATTCAAAATGGAGTTCTCGAATGGTTCACCTATCAATTTCAAAGGTGTTGTCTGTTGCGGACCATATGTAATTACCTACACCAATGATGGAATTATTTACATTTTCGAGAGTCAAGAAAGTTGTTTACGATTAGTGTGCAACTTTAAAGTTGGTTCTTCAAAGTCGTCCATTCCATTACTGATTTCTTCAATATGCACTTTATCCTCCAACATATTTGCGGTTTCATTAACAAATTCAATTGTATATGGTTATGATGTTCGCAATATACACACCAGACAATTCTTTGTTCCCATCTTTAAAGTTGCACTCTCCCCACATCATCGTACAATTACCTCAATTGATGGAAATGAAGTTATCCTTTTTTTGGCGACTGCAACCGGAAAAATAGCAGGATTTGATCTTCGTTTCAAGTTAAATGTTATTGAATTTGATCAAACATCTTCTTCCAATCAACAAACTGTCCGAATAACTAAAATTAAATATTCTCCCGAAGGCCTGTACACATCGACCCATGGCTCATCCGATATTACTTTGTGGGATTATAAATTAGGTCATCGAATCACAGTGTTACGCGCCTCTGGTCGGCAACAGGATAAATCATCAACTTTTGTGAATGCAATTTTACCCATCTCTAACAAAGATTGTACCGTCATAACAGGTGGAAGTGATATGAGAATTCGTCTTTGGGATATCAATTCACCCGAAAAAAGTTACGTTATCAGTGATCCAACATTCAAAGCATGTTGTTATCTGGGATCACAATTGATTGGAAATAATTCGCCTTCCATGAAGAGTTTATCTTCAATTCCTCCCTCAGCTTACAGTTTGCATCATGATCATATAAGTGGTGCGCCACCAATTTCTACTTATATATCGAAACGTGTAGGCGATCATCAAGTTATCGAAGAGTTTGACTCTTCTCCACAATACGCGCAATATAATTCCAAACATCACTGTTCAATGGATCAACAATCAATTGAAAGTGGACATCAAGATGCTATAACCGATCTATTGAGGGTAAACCATTTTTTGATCTCATCAGGAAGAAATGGAACAATTAAGGTTTGGAGATAATTGAGCAAAATAACAAGTTGAATTAAATTGTATGTTAACCTATATATGTATAGTGTGCCATATTAAATCTTAAATAATATATATTGATAATAATGATAATTTTGTTTCATAAGCGACTAGTTTCGCTCCATTTTGAATTTGGGTTCTTGGGCGAATGAACAGTAGTGTCGGTTAATGGTATGGCCGGTGGTGGATTTGTTGGTCGTACTCGATCGCGAGCCAATTGATTTATGGAACCTTGCATTGGTAGATTCGATGTATTGGCATCGAAAACGTTCGATACGGGACGACTGCCTCCATAGGTATTGTTGGCTGCCAATGGACGATTGGTATGTCCTAAGCTGATTCCACTAGTTAGACTAATTTGCGTGTCCGAATCGGCCGAATTGAATGATGCTTGCCGTCTTCGATGACCGCGTCGACTCATTGCATGTACCGTGTTCTTGCGCATCAATGACGACATCTTCTTCAATTGAGAATCATCTAAACATTTACAGTTATTATCAATTGCAAAGAAAGAAAACTTGATTTCCAAACTAACCTTTCTCAAAGTTTTCAAACTGTTTATTAACAACATCTTCAAGTCTAATTTGAGAACGTTGTTGATTTCGTACTGAACCCATATCTGGTGGCGTCTCTTCTCCCGCATTGGTTGACTTACCTCGTCCATTGGCGGCACTTAAATGAATCAACTTCTTAACCCATTCGGAACCGGCAAGATTCTCTTGCTTTCGTGTGAATATTTCGATTTTGGTGTATGCAAGCAAATGTGCCAATGTTCCAAAACGATGAATAAACATACCTTCAATATGTCATTTAAAGTTATCATATTAGTTGTGTTGTGTGGATTGTGAATTATACAAACCAATAAGTTGAGTAACCAATATAGAACCAAAGAATAAGACTAAACATAATCCAATTGGATCCATTTTTGTTGTGGCGAGTATAGGTTCAATGTTCCACTTTCCTTCTTCTTCGTCGTATGTACGATTATACCCTGAAATACCAACCGGTATGTTGATACCAAAAATATCTTTGTGCATTTGAAACATATACACAAACAAGATGAAGATTATGTTGATAAAGCCGAATGCAAAAACCATTCTATTACGCAATTCTTCAAGTTCAGTTTGAATTCGTTTCTTTTCGTTAAGATCTTCATCTAATGGATATAGATATTTTTCGATCATCTTTCGCCAAAACACCAATTCACGTTCATGAACTTTTTTCACATTAAAAGTGTTTAATCGTTTATTGCTTAATACCCAACGTGGTTTATTTGAATCAGCCGTAACCTTTGAATCATTGTTGTTTGAATCTTTTGTCGAATTATCATTGTCACTTTCATTGTCAGCTTCTTTCACCGTTTTCAGTGTATTCGAACTATTATCCAATGAAGTTATAGAATCGGTTTCTTGTGGTTGATCGACAACTGATGCAATTTGTCCATTAGCTAATTGAATGAAACTTTGTCTTCTAATAATGATTGATTTAAAAAGGAAATTATTATTAAAAATTTAATAATTGCATAACAAATCAAATGATTACCTCATTCCGGGAAGAAGTGCTTGACTTTGTATTTGGTTGACAACCGTTTTCACATCGTTAATACTCGAATTGATTTCATTGATGGTGGCTGAGCTGTCATGTTGAGAACCTGAACAGCACATGCAAGTGAAAAGACCATTCTTTCCACTACCATATTTGCTAATGTCCACATATTGACTGAACAATGACTTTTTTGCTGCCGATGCTGCCGCTTCAGCAGCTCGAGCTTCTTCTTCCTCTTTTTGAGCAGCCAATTCTTTTGCACTCAATTTAGATTTCACTTCTCGCGTACCCCATGAAACAACGTGCATGTTGGTTACTGAATAGATGGTCAACAACATATACATGCTTGGAATGAGTAACATATAGATTGGTAATGGAATTAGACAGGAAAATTCTTGTGGATGAATGATTGCCGCGACAACAAAGCTGCCCATCATCATTGAGAAAAAGAGTGCATTGGGAGACAATGGACCTTGTTGATACATATCGATTCCTGTTCATAATATGTAAAGTTATTAAATTGACAACATTAAATGAATATTTCACTTACCGGTTCCAACAAGTACGGCCAACATAAGCAGTGCATAAATCAATGAAAGTATCATAGCTAAATTGATCTTGATATCATTGTCCTTAAAATAGAGACATACAAACGTAAATAATAACACCGGAACAATGTTACACAGTAACGAAGTTTGTGAATCAAAATTCATTGCCGTATTCATGGCAGAGATGACCATCAAGAAGATGTTACCGGGTGAGAGGACCGTTCCCACCATTAGGAATGCTTGATAGAAGATATACAACAACGATATGTTAGGATTGCATGCTACCGTTTGTTTATAATCGCCAAGTAAATCCATAATATTAGCCATTGTAGATGGAGCCCAACGACGTCGTTGAGTGTAAAATTCACCAAATCCTTCCGGAGCATGAGTGTACGAATCGGATGCGGCACAATATTCGATACGCCAGCCTCGTTGTAACATAAGTGTACACAACCACCGATCTTCACCTTGATCATATTGTACAAAATGTAACGCTTCAGTCGGCTTAGTCGTATACTTGTTCATAACCGATTTGTCCATTACGGCACGAGCACGAAACAGTGAAAAACATCCAGGAGAGCAAAGAACGCAACCAAACACGTGTTCAGTAGCTTTTTGAAGCCAATGACCAACGGCATATTCAAACTTTTGGTACCATACAACCGGTCCGCCTCCGATTGGATGGATTCGACCACAAGCGGCACCCAATTTTGAGTTTTTCTTCATCAAATCAACAACCATGTGAACGGCATCTGGTTGAAAATTGATATCACCATCAAGAGCGAGCACAAATGTATTGTTAGCAATTTTGCGTTTTCGTTGTTCGGAAAGATCTTGCCGAGCAGCCAACCGATAGCCCAATAGGTAATACATGTACATACACTATAATATTTGAAGACAAGAAAAGAAAAAAGAAGAAAATCCATCAATAAAACCAACATATAATAATCAATAGACGAACGCCAACCTGACTCCATCGTTTACGGTGACGAATCAAATTTTTATCCTTAATATGTGCGATCAACCGATTCTCTCCGGGTAGTTTCCAAATCAATTTTCCACCATATGGAGTTGGCACAATAGTGGGAAATTCGATAAAGACATTCATTTCTAGTACATGATTGGCAGCTTCATTCATGACATCGATCAATTGTTCAACGAATCGATTGATGACACGATCATCTTCATCCGCCGACTTTCCTTGCTCGTATGCATCATCAAAGAAGATGTTCACTTCCATCTCATAATATTGTGAGTCTTCATCTGGAAACTCTTCTCTCGCCTTTCTTCTAGCCCATTGGTCTTTGTCCAATCGCATAACTGCTTTTAACATTTGTAACATTTCATTCTTATCCTCATGCCACATGGTAGCACATACATAGATTCGAATCGTTTCATCTTCCTTCGGATTTGGTTTTGCATCGATACTGTCCTCTTCAAAACCTTGTTGCGCACATATTTTTGCCCATTCCTCTTCCCAATATCCCATTCCCTCTTCGGTATCATCAAATTTTGTATCTCCAAATTCGGAATCGGTGACCGATTTTTTTCGTGAATCAAATGATCTATATAATGGATTGTGATGAGTGATGTTATTATGGTTTAATTTATGATCCATATTGGACAATTCATGTGCTTCAGCTTTATACATTTCGATATCAATTTTCGATGTCTTTCTCTCTTTGTCATTTTCATCATGTTCACCACTGTAAACCACTTTGATCGAACGCCGATTCAAGGCTAATGATTGATCGATCATTGTTGAATTGTACATTGGATTGACAAACAGTAGTTCGGTTGATGCCAATCGTTCACTGGTTTCCTTCCAAATATGAAGCGTACATGTTATTTGACTTATTAAACATAGGAACCAAGTTACGGAGACAAGTATATTTAGCCAACTATAGGAATCTTCAAATGATGTATTATATTGAAACGAACCCAATGAGTTTAATGTTCCCAAATTCCAAAAAATGTATTGAAATGGTGCAAATGATTGTGTAAGTTGACACTTATCTTGAATGGATAAATTTTTCAATGCCCATAACAATGAAACAGTAACGGGAACAGTTATGCAAACTGGAATTGCAAAACTTATCTCTTGTATACAAACTTTACATGTAAACTTTGCAAATGCATAACCCAAATAGGTGACAATGATGTGAATGATCAATGTTATCAATGGCCACCAAGTATTCTCAACGTATAGAACATGTTTGTCATTATCCAATAGTTGACCATCATTCTTTACTCTCAACACTGGAACCGTTTCCGAATGGAATCCGTCCGTAAAATTGGTGAACATCATTTTAGCCGTTTCTCCTTCATTGATGGTCAATTCGTTGATCATCATCAAACCAAATATGAGTATCACTTTCCATAACATTGTAAAACATGAAACAAAGTAACGAGATTTGTTCTCTTCTAAATCCTTTCGAACATCTTCCAAAAATGCTAACCATCGATGCATCCGTTTTGGAGCAATATAATTTTCCCACCATTCAATTGATACTATATGTATGCAACAACAAAAAAAAAAATTGTTTATATCAATTATTATTACATGAATATAACTTACCAAGTATTAAACTGATTGGTATAAGATAATATCGTGGAAATTCGTCACGTTCTTGATACCCGATAATAGTCCACACAATAAGTGATATTATTTGTATCAAAAATGAAAGCCAAGCAATAATTTGATTAGTTGCAAGTGCAAATGTAATTCCAGATTCGGTTTTGTTTGATGGTCGTTTAACAATCAATAATCGTAAGAAAGATGGAATAGTGCAAGCTGAATTCATCATCATCGTTCCTTTGGTTGTATCCATTCCTGGTAAAATGATGAACAACATCAACGATAGACCAACACAATGTAAACTTTCAATTATAAAAACCTAAATACACGAAAAAATTATAATTATTATTGAAAATATAGAAAGTTAATCACTTACGACTAGCATTGTTCTCCACGAGCATAATGTTGCCGTTTTAAAGTAACAAATACGAATACTTCGAAGCCATGCAAAGACATAGGGTGCCACAATGGAAAAGTATAGACACCAAAGCCATGCAACCCTTTCGACACTGTTTCCAGAGTATTGTACCTTATAGATCTTATCATGTTCTAATGGTTTATGAAAGATGTAGGTTTTATCATTACATATTGAAATGGAATGATTCACTTTGGTCATCGATGTCATGAGTAATGTAATCGATTTCGACAAGACCGATGCTAACAATAATCCCGTAAATGTGACAATATATGCTGAAATCTTGAGCCATTGTATCGATATTTTGACCCATTTTGAATCTACTGTTTCGTCTTCATCCGGCGGTGGAAGTGTTTCGAAACGATCCCAACTTTTATTCGTATCCTCTTCGCCGACACTTTCAATTTTTTTATCAGGTGGTTCACTAGTGGTTGGCCACGCTTGATCAATGTCGGAGACTGGTTGATAAGTGGACGATGTCTTATTTGTATAAAATGAGTCTGTATGTGAAGAATCGATATTTGTTTCCCTTTCTTCATTGTTATTTTCCATCTCTTCTTCGTCATCGTCGGCTTGATAGGCAAGATTACGATATCCTTCACTTTTCGGTACGGCAATTTGAGGCTTTTTAAAACTTACCGATCGAAGTCTGTGATATCCCGGTTTTGAAGCAAATGGTTGTTGATTGAGTAATTCACACTCTTTCCCGTTGAGAATAGGCGCAGAACTAGGTGATTCATGTTGTTTGTAGTCAATATTCGTATTTAAATTAAGTGAATTAGTTGATTGAAATGGGTCAATTTGGTCATTTTGATCATTTGATGATATCATGATCGTATCCAAAATGTATAACAACTATTTTTCAATGTTAAAAAGTTAAAACGTTTTACATTGAATAACGATCAAATTTGAATTCTAAGTTGTAGTGAATGTATCGAACGGACTATATTGAAATCAAGTCTCAATGTAAAAACTAATATTGATAGATGATGTCCGCAGTGCATGGTTGTGAACAGTAGCCGATTATCTACATTGATTGGAAAATTGTGCGTCGTCTATTATTAATTTTGGACGTCATCTAAAAGGATATGTACACTAATGTGTCAGGTATGAAATGAAATAAAGTGTGTATTATTGTAAGCATAATAATTATTACAAATAGATCAAATGGATTTAATTCCAATGTCGATCTCATACCAAAGCATGTATTCACCATTCATTACAACTATATTTAAGATGGGTCTACCAATTGTCGATTAGTATTAAATGTCGAACCATGTCACATATCAACATTTACCTAATTCCATAGTTGTATCGTATCCTGTCAACCACATAATCGTTTGGAAGCAAGTTGCCTTATAAACAATATTGCAACAAATTCTTAGGTTGCAATGCTTATATAAAGGCTTATTGAACTTCACAAATGATAAGCAATTGATTGGTGACGATTGATTTTTTTTCGTCAATATACCAGTTGCTCCTCCTTCTTACCCACATTTTCCACACATACAAACTCGATTTATGACAACTCGATCGATTCAAACCACATTACTCTTCAATTGTTACTGTTTCATGTTTTAAATTCCATTTAGATAAATGTAATTGTGTATGTGTATTCCATAAAAAATTCCGTTAGGTCAGCGCTATAGTTCAAATCAATTGTTAATATCATTCAAACATTTTTTTCCATTGACGCGCATTCGAAACACTCAAATATTTCAACGAGCGGAAGTTTTTTTTTGTGTTTTATAAAGATCTAACTTGACACATCACATTTTATTCTATTTTGTAAATATTCTATGCAGAAAAACGTATAACAAGAGTTTTTTGTTTCAAAAAACAATTCTAAAAAGGGAACGATTTGAGTGGCGAGTCCAATAAGGTGGAATGAAGCGACCATTCGAATAATCAATCTTATAATGACAGAAATTTTTGTCTCTTTCCTTTTATTTTTTTTTTATTTTTTGGTTGTTTTCCAGTATAATATATATACAATATTATAATATACCAATATGATATGAGTTTGGCCAATGGGTTAATCGGTTCAGTTCTTTGGGACCACTGTTTTTAATCGAAAACGGAGACCCACCCATGTCATCTATTGGGTTTGAGAAATGGGGTCGCCGTTGAATGTGGTATAGTGAATTAATGTAGACAGGCTCAATTCGATTGTCTCATCAGTCGACGAATGGTTTCGTTCAATCTTCTTCTCACCGATGGTTGTCTCAACCAGACAGACACAAACACTATGAAGGGAGTGTAAAATAAAAGTAGAGAGAAAATGAGAGGCAGCACCAAAACATGATGGTCGCGGCACCGATGAAGTCCACCGATACAATGCCAGACCATAAATATAATGTATAATTCGGATTTTTTTTTCGGGCAAAAGGTTTGGAGTAAAATGTCAAGGTTGAGATGAAACAAATTGATTGCACATATCATAGATATATAAGCAATAATAATAGTAACCGTACCAGACACACACACGCACATACACATACAAGAGTTTATCCGAAATAAATAGTTGGCGATTATTAATTTTATAAGCTAATTATTGTTAACGAGCATTGATGTACTTATTAAAAGGGTAGCATTCGTTATGATATGAATGAACCGAGACAATGACGGAAACTGATAACGGAATACTCCATTGAAGAACGCAATAAACACACAGGATACCAATTGGATCGTTTACATCATCATATCAGTAATTAAATTGAATCGGTAACAACATTAACTATGTTGGCCGACAATCTTGAACCATTCATTTAATGTTTCTTATTCTTACCAATAATATTGTCTAATATCCTGTTCTATACATACATTTATTAATGTTCTACACACAAAGTAGTAAAATAAATTGTTTATTGATAAATAAAATTACCGTTTTTTTCTGTATCTCATATTCGATGAGATACAAAAAAAATTATGTTGGTATAATGTTTGACATTATACAAATCAAGTTCAAGTTCTTGGTTCGAGGCCATTCCGTTTTATATGTAGTTTATTATGGTGTCGACATTTGCAATACCAAACTGTACAACTAAAACACTTTTTAGATCTAACAATAAAAAATAATGTTGTATAGAAGATCAAGGGTTCCATATAAACGAGTGAATGTGATGGAAACGGCCTTTGCGGTCTATAATGGGAAAACGCATGCCCACATTTAACGTGTGTCCACATATTCAACGCAAATTTGCGATCACGTCCGTTTAAGTGTCACACACATGTCCGTGTTTGTGTGTGTGTGTGTGTGTGTGTCCATGTACGATAACCACACAAATTTTGAATGAAGAACACTTGAATCATACACGATGAGATCGATCTCATTTAATATATGGCTTGAATTAGCTACATGTTTGAAGCAAACGTTCAATTATTTCTACAAAAGCCGTTCACATATGAAATGTTTTAATGAATTTCAATTTTAACATGGATTCACCAATACATAAAGTTACCTTCGTACCCAAAACCTATCGTCATAGTTTAATTGATTCAATTAAACAATTTTGTACAAATTGTTGTACAATTGAAACGATTTAATACACAGTGAAAAGATTCCGTCATCTCAATCATTATCATCTACGGTACGATCGTTCTATCATCTTCGTTACGATCAAAATGATTCAACCGTATCGATCAACAAAAATCGGTTAACATTGTACAATTCAGATGGTTTGAAGGTTCCACTTGAATATCTACAAAACATTGACAATCGAATCGAAATGTATGTAATCTGTAACGAATGTAAACGAACCAAAAGTACGTCAATTGGCAGCCAGTCGGAAAATGGCAAATCACAATCGTATGCACTTACATTTACAATTGATTCACCATTATGTACGACACATTCAATGGAACAATTGGAAAATGTTCATAAACATAAAAGTGGTTCCAAATTAGAGATTTCCGGCTCAATGAACCAATATCGACCACGGTCACGATTGAGCAAACTATTTGGCATAAAACGACGTTTTACAAATACGTTCGGTAGTTTGAACAGTATCGCTCACACCCAATTCTATCGGTCACCGTCGCCGGCCAACTATTGTCGTGTGGCATCGTGTCAACGATTGCACATTCATGACATTACGCCCAAATGTGAGGAAACCTACGCTCCATCGTCCACATGTTCCTCATGTCAACATTGTGATGAAACTCATATTGGACCAAATCATGATCAAGTTTTGATCATGGAACAATTGGTTCGAGATTTAAATCACAACTTATCATCATATCGTAAATCAACTGAACCACATTTGAGCAAATCATTGATCGAATCTGATCTAATTGAGGAAAAGAAGATATCACCATCGAATGAGCTACTAAACCACACACGTTCGAACGTTATAACACAATCGGCACTCATAAAGGCTCGATTAGCTCATTCAAAACCAATATATCGGCCACAACATTCGCCGACCCATCTTTATCGAAATGTGAATGTAACATTACGAGCCTGTTAAAATGTTATTGGATAGTAAACAATTCAATTGAGTTTAATGATATTTCTGATTGTGATTGTGATGATGTAAATTGTACACAATTGCCTGCCACATTTTATTCACATTATGCATTGTTATTGTTTGATGATGATATTGTGTGACCAAAATATTTACGGTTTATTCTCCTCAAACGAGCTTGTACAATTTATTCATTGATTTACAATATTCTACAATTCATTTGCTTTCCATTGTTTTTGGACGATATCTTTTATTGGAAGTGCGACTCGTGCAAAGCTATAGCTGATTGGCGATGACCATACCTTACGGTATCATCGTTAACACGACCATGCGTCCAACCCATTGTTACATTTTTCATAAGGACACGTTATCATTTGCCAATAGTTCGAGAACTATGTCTATTTTACAAATTCATTCATTCACTTATTTCTATTCTTATTATTTTTCTTAATCTTATTTTATTCACTTTCTGTATTTCACTCACACTCTTAAAACACGTCACACCATCTTTGGCTCTGCAAGCTGAGATCAGAGGCCAGATAAAGTCTCTGGCATCGACGTTGCAGGATGGTTCAAGCCGAATTATTCAAGACGTGCTTTTACAGCAAGTAGATACTGCAGTGTTTGCTGGCAGTCGAGAAGAGCTCCGAATACTATATTCGTCTCTTCGAAGAAGTTTCCGACTTTGTGGCATCTGAGGAGTGCAAACTCGCACCTCAGTTCATTATCGCCAATTTCAAAATTTTAATGACTGAAGTTAGATTGCCCGATCGTGATGATGTTTCTCAAGCACCTAACCATACAAACCAACCTCAAGAGCCACCAAACCTATATACAGTGTAATATAGTTCGATAACAAGTTCGATTCAAATCGAACTTATTATGATATTTATAGTCAGTGTTGTTTAATATCTGATTTACTTATTTTATCTTTATTACTATTATTAAAATCTTTTCAACAATGATAAATAAAAGAAAGAAAAGAAAGAAATGCATGGTTTCGGTATGGAGACAAGGCGGCGATTCCGGGCCCATTAACTTCCGCTAGTTTAGTTTAATTCTCGCTCCCAGCTGGTGAGTCTGGCATGGACGCCCTCGTCGTCACCGAGCGCAGATGCGATATCCTCGGCGGATACGCCCCGATCAAAACAGGCGCGGATGTAATCGATCGTGACATCCAGCATTAAATTGCATTTTAGTACGTGGTCTGATGTTTGGATCGAATTACAACGGCAGTGGAGGTCTCTTACCACCCCGAACCGGTGAAGATAATTCCCGAACTTTCCATGACCGGTGAGAAATTGGGTGAGGACAAAATTGAATGTAATTTGTTCTATCTTTCTCCTTGCTTCGATGTTAGGGAAGATTGCTTTTGTTGTACCAGCTTTGGATGTTAGTCTCCATACATTTTCCCATCTCGAGATTTCTTCTCGCTTGATCAATTTCTTAACCAAGGAAAATGGAGGATTAATATTGAGCTGGGTAGGTGAACCCAATGCTGCTTCCTTAGCAAACTCATCAGCGCGCTCGTTTTCATTTATACCCACATGAGTCGTAACCCACATGATGGAAACCGATACGCCTTGAGCTTTTAGGTCAAGTAAAAGTTGTTGAACTTCCAAAACTAGTGCGTTCCTTGAACCCCGGTCATGGATCGCACATATTGATGAGTACGAGTCGCTTAAATTTTCAATTAAATTAAGTCTTGCCATCTAGTGATTGATTTGTTCGTTCATACAATGGATATAAATGAATATAACTAACGTACTGAACCAATCGGTCTTGACCGTTCATGACTATTTCATTTTATTTGTTCTGTTAGTTTCTGTTATGGTTCAAACGAAAACACAAAACTATTTTCATGCATTTTCCATGAAATTGGTTTTAAATGAGAAAAAAAGATCATTAGTTTAAAAGACCAAAATCCCCAATCTTATTGTGTGTTGTGTTTTTAGCCATCGTCAATGACACGAAACTAATGTCTTGATTGTGACAAAGCATGAAAATGTCTTAATTAAACAGAGGTTATCGATCAACTATTCTCCCTCTTTTTTTAACACTTTCATGTAGTTTCGGGTCAAGATTATGATCAGTTATGACCAGTTTTACGTATTGGCCCATGGTATCGAACAAAAAAAATCAAAGTTTTTCTAATGTTTTTGATCGATTTTATTATCATTTATTCTACATAACATTACAAACCTATTTTTATTACAAAGCTATATTTGGATCTAACAAATGATTAATTAAAATTCAATTTACATTTCCTCAGTTTCTTGTAATTACTTTCACTGCAAAAATGGTTAAAAGATTCAAAAAGAAATGTATGTTATTGAACTTTGGTTGCCGGGTTTGTTTGCTTGAATTCTATTTTTATTTGTGGTTCCTGTTTTCTTGTTGGGTTAGTAACAATTCTTTTCGACGTTCTCTTCAACGTTTTGATCGTTTAAAGTTTTGACCATACTATATAAATACAAATTCAACATTTTAAAAATCAATTCCATTTCATTCCATTTTCAAAACATTTAGTTGAAAAAGTACTTTACCACACCAAAAAAAAGTTTGCTATGAAATGAACAAAATAAACTGAAATGTATTCGATTCGATTGTATGAAACACAACCAATCTTATTGAACGAACCAAAAACCAAACGTTTCCGTTTTCGAAATGTACTCTATACCGATTACATGAGTCGTCACATGATTGTTATTTTATCGGTTTTATTGATCATCATTCTAATCACTTTCATTACCAGTGTCAACTGTAAATGTTATAAGAAGAAGATTCTTTATAAAAAGTTCAAAATTAAGTTACCATTCATTGCAACAAAAAAAGTGAAAGTGGTTGAGAAAATAAAGTTACCATTTCAAGTGTTGGTTGCTGCACCATTTTACTTTAAATTTCCCATCAAAGTTCGTTGTGGACGAAAGAAGAAAAAGTTGTACATAAAATTGGATTACAAATCGAAAAAACATCATTATCATCACTATGACAATTATGGAGGTCACAAGGATTATCATCAACATGATCATGGATACGACCATGGACATGATCATGGCCATGACCACGAACATGAACATGGCCACATACATGAATATGATCATGGCGACAGTCATGGTGATTACGGTGACGATTATGAAAAGATGACTTACGATGGATATCACCAAAAGAATGATGAACACGATGATGAACATTCATATTCGTCCGATGATAAAGCTCATGTGATCGATCCAGATAATGAATCTGTTGAAACCGATGAGAATGATGGAATCGATGATAAAGCAATAGGCGAAGAGGAAAAGTCAGATATGGATCAGATTGATGTTGGATCGGATCCTAATGAAACTGTTGTCAGTAAAGACTCCTTTAGTAATACAGAGGAAGTAAAGGAAAAGGGCTATGCCGAAGACGGTGAACAGGATGAAGCGGTCATTCGAACCAAAAGATCGTATAATATTCGAACAAATCATTATCTACCATTAGTACAAGTAACCATTCGACTTGCACTTAGACGAATACCAAATCTTTTATTGCAAAGCAAAAATTTTGGTTGGTTCAATATTGAGAAACTATTTCAATCATTAATTAAATGAAAACTTTTATAATTTTACTTTCAATGTCATTGGATGGCGCTGCTGTTTATATTTAAGTTCAATAATAATTTTTTTTGCGTTGTAAATGATTCCAAATTTTCAAAAATTAAATAAATGTTTCATGTTTCAGTTACCATATTGAATCACGTTTATGTCAACATAACCATACAATGAACAATGAAGAATGGAAAACAAGAATGTAGATATAAATGTATAAAGGATATGATGCACTGTTTTTTCGGGGGAGAGAAAGTGTCGTAACCGAGAACAAACCACCAACTACAATGACACATAGAATACGTCAGTCAGTCAGTCAATCACAAGAGAGAAAGAAATGACATTATTTAATGGCCGGATACGCACACGTGCGTTACAAACAATTGAGCCATACTTCCTTGGTTGTTGCTCGATGCTTAATTACAATTGGTTCTGTAGACTGTGGTACCAAATGTACACACAAAATGGGTACCAAACATATGTCGACCATAATTAGTTGAGAATAAATTGGTCTCCAAATTCAATGGAATCGGCTTCAAATTGTGATGGTAACGAATAATAAATGGAACAATCAATAGGGCTCGCCCACTATCTTGCTCGACATTTTCATTCATTTGGTGAATTGGAACTTTAACCCTCAAAAATCAGTGGAAATTGGTTAAAATATATTCATGCACTTGATAAATGTAATCCTCTCATTTCGAATGAATCTCATTAAAATTCTTATTTCAGTAATAAACATGATTGGAAAATTTTACTAATGAATTTATTCAATCGAAACTATAGTAAACATTAAGCGAATTGAATTTGCTTCAAAATCAATTACAATTACTTAATGATTTGTTTAGTTAGAATCACCTAAACCAAATTCTTTTTTTTTATTATTATGAATGTAATTTCATCAACTTAAGAGTTAAATCGAGAATAAAAAGGCAAACCAAATTTTGACTCAATTGACGAATAGAGTAAACTGACTCGTAAATTGGTTGATTGCAGAATATTGTATATTTATATTTTTGTCCGCAAAATGAAGATTCATCTTTGCATATAATCAGCTCATTGATTGATTGAATAAAACCATTTAGATTTGAAACTGTCTAATTTCATTATTTAAAGTAACAATTATTTAATGACAATGTTATATTTTCAAATAGAAAAAGTTAATAATGGTGCACATACACTTATGGAAATGAATTTATCATTATAATTCAATGAAAAAAAAAACATAAACGAAATAACATTTAAATGAATGTTTGCGTGCTGAAAACGAGTTTTAGGCAATGCAAGTATAATGGTGGTCGATTAATCAACACTAATTGTTTCCAATGGATGTCGTCGCATACTAAATGGAAACGAAAGGTGCCAATAGCTTGGTTATTCTTAACGGCCAAGATCAGTGTTGCCAATTTGTAGATCAAATATAATATGGCAGAATATAGGCACATTGGCAACTCAAATTCAGAAATGATTGATATCGCGTGAAACAATGGGCGACAAATTAAGCAAAGTACACCATTCCAATTTGGTCCGAGATTTAGTTTGTGTTATCTATATATCTATACACACACACCGTTTGCCTTTTATCTATCTATATTATATAAATATTCTAGAGTTTTATTCCATAGGAAGTAAGCAGGCAATTTGTTACCATTTATTAACATTTTTATTACTTTTTATGTCCCACTTTGTCTCGCTTTTTCTTTTCTATCTTTTTTTTCAATGTTTGTTTGTTTGTTCATTTTGGTTTCAGTTCTAGTTTCAGTTTTCATTTGATCATATACTGTTTAATACAGTCTTTGAGTTTTTTGGGTGCGTGCCTAAGTCTATCGTTTACATCGATATTAATTCTAGTGAGTTGTTTTGCTTTCTCAGTAATTTTTTTATTATAATATTATATTCGGAAGTATTATTCACGATATTATATCCGTATTTTGTGTGTGTGTGTGTGTATTTATGGAAAATTTGTGTTTCAAATAATAAAGATCGTTAATGTCTTGGTATCAAATTTAATTTAAAAATATAAGCATAGCACAATAATATACATAAACAAACACTCCTGAAATAATACAACATTATTCTTATTCATATTCATCTTTTATTTTATTTGTGTAGTTGAAATTTTGGAATCGAATTTGACCTAGGCCATTTATGATAAGAATATATGGTTATTCCTATTTCTGTTTCGTTTTCCAATCCATTCTCGATTATATCGACTATTATCATTATAGTCATGGCAATCCCATGACCGTTGCTTTTCCATTGAACCCCTCCCATAATCATCTATGATTAAATTTGTATATGAATTTGGTATATATAAATAAACGATACAGCACCCAAAATGCTTGAAAATGTTCGCCCAAAAAAATTTAGGTTCGTGTGAATGTATGGCTCTACAAGAAGTTTCCATTCAGTCACTTAACGATTGAAACAATATTGTCAGCAAATAGTTTTTGTCTCTCTTTTTTTTCAACCTAAAAAATATATTTAAAAATTTTCCCACGAGAATGGTCGAATGTGAATTATGGAAACTTGATGGCGGCTGTTTAGTTATCTGTGTTTGTGTCTGGTTATAAACGAAGTAAAGTAAAACAATCAAAGTGGCATGGAATAATCGAGAACTTAGTTCACAAATAATCGGAATAGTAAAATAAAGTCGGTAATCAATGGTTTTCGACTCGACAATGAAACAGCGGTCATATTGTTACAATATAAAGTATTTATTTAACGTATATCGGAGAATTCGAATATAAAATAGGAATAAATGAACACATTTGGATCATTTGTTGACATATTGAAATGTTGGCCAAACAAAAGATAAATACCATCATACAATCAATGTCAGCTATTTTTCTTTTGTATAATCGAAGAAACAACACAGAATGTTGATCGCATTATATATGTTTGAACGAGAAATAAAGGAAAAAATGATTACGCATGATAATGACAAATGGACAAGTTTGAATTCAGAATATTGATGATGACATGTATTATATAGATAGATAAAGAGACTTATACGTAAAGATTTATAAGAAATTTTTTCTTTTCAATTCATAAACTTTTTTGGTATTAAATGTATTATTTATCGAAACGTTAATATAATGAGCAAGAATATCACATTTAATTGTCAAAACAAGAACAACAATTATAATCAAAAAAAAAAAAAAAAAAAATTGTTGCAAATATTCTGAAATGTATACTATCGAAATATATAAAAAAATCAACTAAAATTCCAGTCCGTTTCATCATCTTACTCATCTTCGTTTTTGATGATAACGAAAAAAAAATTCCGTTTTTTTTTGTTATTGTTGTATTGAATCTGATATCGGAATATAACATAATTACTGAAAAATTTTTTATCAACAAACACAGAATTCAAAATTAATTAGGAAAAATAGTTTCGTTTAGTATACGATGAGATGTTTGCCAAGTGATTCCGTTTTTTTTTGATATTGCATTCCGAAAAAAAAGTTTTCAAATGACAGTTTGACTTACATTTTGAATATACATTTAATACATGTTTTATCATTGGGAGACAAAATAGAAAAAAAAAGAAATTATTGAAAACTTAATTATGTCAAAATGAGTGTTGCATCATCATCATCATCACCGTTATGGATGATGATGGCACATATCACATATCATCTTTTCGATTGATTGTTGAATTCCCGATTTGGTGCTAGTTTCAGCCGATGATGAGCCCAGATATTTGGTCACACTGATTATGGTGATCAGTGTCGATAGTAATATTACGAGATGTGTGGTTGCCAAAAGTGAATGATGAAGTAAGGCCTTCAAATGCTCTTTCGGATAGGAGAACATTTTCCACTATTTCGTTGATCTATTTCGTTCGATGTAGGTGAAAATCAATTCTCACTTCTTTTTCGTTTCTCCGCTTCTATTGGTTCTGGATCCAAACAAATCTATATTGGTTATATTATTAACGTTCTAAAATGGAAAATTACAAAAATTTACAACTGAACAGCTTAGCCATCAACAACACCTGGAAAAGTTGTTCTGACATTCCGTAAACTTGAAAACTTTTTGTCCACTTTGGTTGCGTCCAACTAACGAATCCGCATGAATAGTCACGTTAAGTGTTGGATGTTTTCGTTCTCTTTATTTCATTCTTCCTTTCTCTTTCTCCCTTTATTTCTTTTCTTGTCTTCTCTTTTTTACGGTTCGGTTCTGGTCTGCTTGCAACTTTTCCTTTGCAACGGTTCAAGACACAATCGGAAACCTTGACTTTTTGCCGTACGAGATCCTTGTAAGCGATCAAAAATAAATCAAATGATTCAAATGAGCTAGACACACACACACTTACTCAACCCACACATACACACGTGATCTTACAAAATTCAATTCCTGTTTTCCCAATGAATAATGATCCATTTTTCTTCGTTTCCGTTTAAAAATAATTAAGGTGACGATATTTATTTTGTAAACTTTAAGAATATTTAAAACAAATTAACATTTTTAGGAAATAGAATTTTCTAGATGAAAACTAATGAAAACAATCGGAAGTTGTTAGCAATTTCCGTTAAAAATTGTATTGTTGGCTTTAAATCGTCACTAAAGGAGATGAAATATATATATATAAGTGTATTGTACAAAATGAAATAGATTGAATTTATTATGAATTTGAATGTTGCATCGTATATGTCAATAAGTAATGAGTCCGTCATGTATCTGCTTTGTTTTGAATGTTGTGTGGTTTTTTATTTGGTAATTGTAACCAAACATTTTTCAACACTACACCATTCGATTCATAACAATCATTGCAATTGGCTTGTATTAGAAATCAATTCAGATTCATTGAGAATTATGGGAAACCAACAATGTTTACACAATGATTGAATGGTGGGACGTTTAGATGGATCTGGTTCCAATTGAAGATCAATCAGATCCTTTACCTGTGCACTACTACGCGTTTCAACCGTCTCCTGTAACTTATAGTTACGAGTCATTTGATCGTTGTACATCTTTACCTTATCGTGCCGATCAAACGGATAGATTTGGTTCAACATGATGAACAACATTATGCCCAAACACCACACATCGCCAGGAAATGGATTATAGGGAGTCTCCTTCAATATTTCTGGTGGATTGTATGATGTCGTCCCACAATAGGTGTCCGATACGACTACCTGTTCGTCAGGGCCAAATTGTACGAATCGACTAAAACCAAAATCGGTTAATATTGGATTTAAATGTGCATCTAACAAAACGTTGTCCAATTTGAGGTCACGATGTGCAATCTTGTGCTCATGCAGGTACTTAATTGCTCGAGCAATTGGACAATACCACAATTTGGCGTTCCATTCGCATAGTGGCCCATTACGGCGAACGACGTTACCAATGTTGCCATTTGGCATAAAGTGCATCACAATATAGATCTTGTTACGGGTTCGAAACAACTCTTCCACATAGATACAATTTGGATGACGAAGATTTCGTACAATTTGCAATTCTCGTTTTAAGTCGTCATCCAATTTAGGGTTCTTCGGATCTTCCACGTGAACCACCTTAATCGCATAATCTTGTCCATTCTTGCTCGTCTTGTACACGTTAGCTTGACCACCAGCGTCTAATTTTTCAAAGCCAATATAGCCGCGACTCATGAAGATGTCCATCACGAATACAAAGAGTTGAAGTCTCAAGTTCTCCGCGATCTATGGATCTATGAATTCGAATCGTGCCGCCCCATTTCACTTTTATATTGCCCGATTGTTCCAAAATATCTAATTTAAATCAATTTAAAAATAATTTATATTGTTCAATGAAATGGAATTGATGATGTTGAAAAATAATAATGCTAGTCGCAAGCAAAAACGAACAAAAATTTTTGCGTTCACTTTTGCTTGTTTCCAAAATCAGATTTGTTTTTTGATTTTGGTAGTGATTTAATTGCAACATGTTTATATTTAAATTTAGGCATGCACTATTCGTCTTTGTCACTTAATTAATATTCAACAAATTATTTATTTAAAAGTAAGATAAAACTTTTAAGGGTTGAAATGTGAGTTTCAATTTTATATTTCACATACAATCTTTTTTGTTAATTATTTAATTGAAATAAATAATTGAACATTTAAAAATAGATAGGAAAGCGTACACAATTGTTGTGAATAATTAAAGTAATCTTAAGTTAAGAGTTTGAGTATTTGACATATAATTATTCTAGAATCTAGATATTTTATTTGCGTCTTTTATATTTGATGTCTTATTTTTGTTATAACAAAAGATGAAAGTTAATATCTTCTAAAAAATAAAAAAAAATGGTAAAATTCGGTCAAATAATGTCTCATGAGAGTTGGATTTAGTTGTCAACACAATTTTAGATCATCATATTTTTATTTATGTCTAAAATGATTTGTACAACAACAAAAGCAAACATGACTTTTGAATCATTGAATCCAGCTTGAATCTGTTTGTTTGAATTCTGCTGAATTTGTGATTGATTTTTTTTATTGTAAACTTGAAAACTTTGATAGCTTTAAAATTAGTTTAATGTCAAAATAGAAGTAAATATTGTTGAAAAGAAAGTTGTCAACTGATAAATCTCTTGATAAAAGAATATGTCAACAATTTACTCTATACATAGATTCTTCTTTTAAAAGGTCATCGATTTTTTTATATTGATGAATTGACAAATACGCACATAGGTAAATGACGTAAAGAAAAATCCATGTCATGTTTTTATCTGTAAAAAAAATTTATTAATAAGAAAACGGAAAATAAAAGATGTTTTTTATTGAAACATATTGACGTACATCAAAATAAGTCACTCAATCTTATATTTTGTTATTATGTAATAAATATATTATTAATAATGTTGACGCACATACATTAACAAATAGTACAATAATAATTTATAACAATCAAAGTTTTGTGTTACCTTTTTTCATCGAATACCCAAACAAATATTACATTAGGATGCATTACATTTGTAATGGAAGATCAGAGGACAACACACATACAATATTGTCTATAGAATACTTATTACAATAGATGGAAACATAGAACATAATAAATGTATGAAAAAAATTAATGGAACTTAATTGTTTTCAAAGAAATGATTATGTTCAATTAAGGTATTAGTCTCGCCAAAAAAAGATTAGCCTTGAGAATGTTCATACAAAAACTTTTAGTGCAAAACCATCATCATGGAAAATGATGGCAATAATAATTTTAAATTTTAGCTTGAACCTTTGTTTATTTGTCAATAAATAAACTGAATATATTTATGCATTAATATATCATACAATAAATTTAAATTAAATAAATATTTCAAAAATGCATTTTGTTAATAATTATTTATTTAAAAATGAGTTTGGAAATGATTGTGTGTTTCAATGGAGACAAACATGTTGCTAAGCAGTTTTTGTTTGCATGGTAAATTGTTTTATTTGAAATATAACATCATTCAAAAACATAATGAGGTTCGATTTAATTTATTCTGTTGTTTGGCATAACAAACGGAATAAAATATTGAGATTAAATTAATAATTATGCTGATTTTTGCTGTTTGAATAAATTAAAAATTTTATTTTTGGTAAATTTTATGTTTCATTTGTTAGTTTAAATTTTATTAAAAAAAGTAAATAGCAAAATAAAACATTTAAAATCTTATTACCAATTTCCTTATTAAATGAATTTAAGAATTAATCAATTGTATGCAAATTGATGTATTAATTGATGCATGACTTGAATTTTAGTAAATCAACAATAAAGTATTGATTTTAAATAAAAATATTCATTGTATAGTAGTAAAAATAAAAACAGAACAAAGAAAAGAAGAAATCGAACTCAAATCGATTCTTTGATCGATTGCACCATAGAACCAAAATGTGAGATCTTTTCTGTTTATGTAATAGGGGCCAATTGGATGTTTTCGATTGTTTGTAACACACTTCGTCAATAAGTGGTTTAATAAAAATAATAATATGGCTCAATACAATACGTGCTTTGTACAAAACAATGACGGTAATGTCGATTTGAAGAGCAAGAAAAGGGATGAACCCAAAGGAAAAAGGATTTAGTTCAAGAATCAATCTCATTTTGTTTTGTTCCATGTACCCCACACACACACACACACACAACATTGGTTGTGTCATGTACAACGTACAGGAAAAACGCTAAAATTGCCATTCTTTATTCTCAAATTTTCTTGTAAATGTTCAATGTACATTACAATCCGTTGTTGTTTTTTCGTAGTAGTTGTTTTTATTATTATTAGTGTAATATTCTTTTGCCTCACTTTTTTGTTTGTTTGAATCTTGAAATTGAGCTGTATATATAAAACAAAAAAGCAATTTAAAAGTCTTCTGGGATGCGTGTAGTCAAATCCACTTTATCAATTTGTCATTTGCTTTAGCCATACTATATTTGTTCAACTAACAAAAATATTTTCTGTTTCTCAGTATTCTTTTAACTAAAAAAAAACAACCTTAAATTGCATTATTATTGTAGCACTGTTTTATTATTAGTATACTTTAACAAACGTGAGGCGTGTTGTATCAACCGTTCAAAAGCTCTATGTGATTGCCATTACTAATCAAATTTCAATGTATGAAAAAATCATTTTATGAAAATATGTTATTCTATAGTTTGTATATGCTACAAAGTATTTCAACTTGATTAGATCAATTCATAATCTTGAAAAAGTGACAATATATCAAAACCAATAAAATCGATATTAATGGAACAATTTTTGGAACTTCGAATTTGTGTTCAAATAAAAAAATAATAAAGCAAGCAAGGTTATTGAATATGATGTTAAATAAATTTAGAATTTTTAATTTAAACACAAGTATTACCAATGCAATTGAGATTGATTTGAATAAATTAATGTTTCATATTTCACCATAATTAATTGAATGATCCTTAGTTTTGTTTCGAATGTTTATATAGCGTTATCTAAATTGTATGTGTTTTATATTTGCAATTATACAGAAAAAACTTTTGATTTCAACATTTTCAATCACATTGTAATCACCAAAACACTCTGTAATCGTCAATAAATGCTTTCCTATCTATGAAAGTTTGGTACACCAACAGCTGTTGCCATCGTTTTAAAATGGTTACCGACAATACAGTTGCACTTGCACACAAACACACACACACATATTGGCATTAGAAAGCATACAACTATTTTCCATTTATTTTAGTTTCATCTATAGAATTAAATTAAACTTTTTATTCCATTTAAATGGATGGACACAAAAATTGTACCAAACTTATCAATAGCAATGACATGCACATACAATTTAAAAGGAGACAATCATTCCATCAATTGTTTTTTAAACCTATTTTACAAAATTTTCTTATTCTTTTTTTTGTTTGTATTTTCACTTGTTTTTATTACTTTTGTCTTTTAGCGGCTAATATTATCGTATAAATAAAATTCCTTTGTTTTTGTTGCCATTTGTGTGTTCAACCATGTCATATATTGGCTAAACATGAAATAGTTACAAAAACAAACCTCATCTCGTGCTCTCACGCGTGTTAAAACAATCGTAATTTTCCATTGTATTTCATGAGTATTCTTCTTCTTTTCTCGATTCGGTTTCAATGCTAGTTTCATGTTCCCTTGACAATTGAAAACTCGTTTTCCAATCTTGTGTAAATAGATGTTCAACTTGACCATTTTAATGCAAAGGTTTCTAAAGTGCAACCTTAAGCTCACCTATAAACTCATAAGGGTTTAAGACTAAGTCATGACAATGAAAATTTATTGGCACAAATGACATCAGTATTGACTAAAAATATATTACAGTGAAACCAACATTTTTGTTTTAGTTATATAAGCCAATTTCGCACAATATATATGAATCCGTGCAAAAAAATAAAGTTTGGAAACCTCTGTTCACCGATCTTAGCTTTTAATTTTGTATTTTTACAATTTTAGGTTACTTTTGAGTAAAATTTTCCATCAATCGTTTGTTTGTCTTGTTAATTCGTATGTCAACTGTATAAATTATTCTTATTGTTTTTTATTTTAACTTTAAAAATATTTATATTGAATATTTGAAACATTTTAATAAAATAATAGAATCTCTATTAAATTATTTTTAAATCACGCACTGTAATCAATTTAGTTTGATAATTAAATGAAGGAAATGTTTCATTAGAAGAAAAATTAAAACAATTAATTATAACAAATTACTCGTATTTACGTATACAAACAAAAGCTCATCTCACTTTGCAAATAAAGCAATATTGTTTTGAAGCAGTTTTATTTGCCAATATCATTTTTTTGCAAAATGTATTCAATCGATTACAACACATTGAAAGCCATTAGCAAACAAATGGTGTAATAATTGTTTTGGTTGTAATAATGAATGTAGCATACATTCGATATTCATTATTGGTAAAATGATTATTTGTTTGGTTGCACTTATGTTTGAAATGAACATCTTTTTTTTTGTATATAAAAAATACATTATTTATTCAACACCATGAAATATAACAGAAACGTTGCTATGAACCAACAAGCAAATGTAGACATCTAAAAATTATTAGATGCATTCCATTTTGTTGTTCTTGTTGTTATAGGGCAAGTTGATGTTGACCATTCTATAGCCAATCTCCTTGTATTGAACAAAATAAGTTGTATATTACAAGCATATTAAGGTTATTAAAGCACTGCCGACCATGGTCCGTGGTTATATTCCATTATTACAAATATATGTATATTCTAATTGAAAAGAGGTTGTGGCCCCATGGCCATTGAACAATTCAATATTTGCCAAGCGTTGCAGTTCTAGTCTTATTCTATTTTAAGGTTGTAAGGCCATTTTGGTAAGCGCACTTGACAAATTACAAAAAGGACAATTCAAATCAGTGCCAAGTTATAACTTATAGTTTAACTTATACAACACTTTATCACGACGTACAACTTCAGAATATAAATTTTTATACTTTTCATTTATATTAATGAAAAATATGGTTCTATTGGACGTTTTCCACTTAAACCATTCAATTCATATTGAAAATAATAGTAATAATAATAATAATAATAATAATAATAATAATAATAATAGCAGCCACGTTAATATTCATGCAAAACTTATTGTCACTATTATTAACTTTCAAGTAGAATAGATTTAGGCCAAATGGTACTTCAATTCACCTTAATATTTTCACTTGGCAAATTTTACTCAATCCAAATCAAGCATACGTATAAAGTCAAATAAAACATACATAATTAGATTTTGTGTTCAGGGTAATTGACAATATCGGTTTGTTCAAAATGAGCAAAAAAAATTAATATTTTTTATTTGAATAAATGATGAAAAATATTTTGTTTTATTTAAACGGAATTTAATGCAGTTAATAAAAAAAATTGAATTAAAACAATTAGATTTATAACATATTCAATTCATTAATAACGATGATCATCTATTGTAACACATTGCATTCAAAAAACTTTGCATCAAACATGAAGATCGTTGGAAATAATTATGATATAAGCTAATGTTAACTTTGCTTTTCCGAACATGTGTGTGTGTGTTAGAGTGCGTTTTTGAATTATTGCATCGCATAAATGTGTATACGAATACAAATATTATTTATGTATGTATGGCATAAAATTAATTATTGATACAATTCAATGTGAAGAATTTATTCGACTAAAACGCTATCACCTCACATTATACTCCTTGCCATTCTCTCTATCAATATATTCAACCTGACATTTTAAATATTTCAATAGAATCCACTATAGTAAAGTTAATAAATATTTTATTATTAATCTTTTAACTAAAATTTAGATAGATAAGGTTTGTCATAATAAATCATATTTCAGTTTAATCAATGTTATATTTAAATAAACTTTGATTTATTCAAAAAATAAATATAAAGAATAATGGTTCGTATTTAGCATGTTTATTAATTGAATTTGATAAATGTCAATATTAAAGATATTGATAATATATATATTTAATATTCTACACATTAACTTTGTTTTTGCACTTATCGATACTGTTTTACACTAACCAACTTAGGTTTGGAAACGACCATAAGCATCAGCATTCAAAGAATAGCATTCGTTTTCAGTGTATATATCATACTAGGTTTTCAAGTCACACGGGATTCACTTAAAAGCACTCTGTTTTATTAACCTACATTCAGGACTGGTGAAAACCGTAACTCCTATTTGTTTTATACCTTTAGAAGCAAGTCAAGATTCTCATTATTCTTCTATCTTGTTATCTGCTTTTGTGTGTGTGATCATTTGTTTTCCATTTACACGTTATTTTCGTTAAATTTAAGCATAATTTGAAATCAATTTATTTCATTTGTATTGTTATTGGATTTGAATTCTTTTCCTTTACCTTATTTTCGCTTGATGGAAAATGTTTAATTCGTTTATTAATGTTTACAAAAGGGTTCTAATCTAATGAATGAATTGCTAATGAAATGGGTCTGTTGAAATAAACTTTTCAATTTAGATAACGTAAATTCAAATAAAATGGACCAATCATCAAATAAAGTGAGCAAATACTCAAAAAAAATGTAAGCAAACTATAGTTCAAAGTTTTTATTTTATTTTATTTTTTTTTTGTTATTGATCGAGTGAATAAAATAAATGGAGTTTATATATCATTTGACAGTGAAACGAAAATCAATATATGAGATATATCGACTTATTGTTGTTTCATGTTCACTTGATAATGGCAAAGGAGTGATGAACAGTTAAACATTGTCATATGTGATCAAAACTTTAGGTTAATTGTACTAATTCTAAATGTTTTAACAAAAAAAAACAATGAAAACGACAGTAATAGGATAATCACATTGATGGACACTTTTGAATGAACTATTCGTGTACATTGTGGTTTTCTTCACATTTGTGTGTGTTTGTGCACTTGTCGTTGACATGTTCAGGTGAATCTAGCCATGTGGACAAATGTTTAACATCAATTTAATTGAATTTTGGTGACGCGCATTGTGCATTATATTGTGTTTATATATATATCTATATAAACACGGGAGAATGAAAATGAATTATGTGATCATATGGCTGACCTCACTAATGTCAAACCATACCTTTGGAGTGGAATCACCATCAAGCGCCCACCTTCACTTCTCAATAGGAAACATATTCGCTTTCCTTTTTCTTCTGTTTCTTCATCTTCTTCCTCTCTCGCAATTTGCAAGCAACTCGAGGGTGAACCATTGTCAATGATTGACTGTTTCATTCTTCTTTTTTTAGCTGACGCCATAATAATAATGAATGAGTTGTTGTTGTATGGAACCGCACCGTCATAGAATTGAAGGTAACACACACATACATCGTCTAATGGGCGAATAAAAATTGAATTCTATCCATAGAATGAAGAACGGAATAATAGAGTCTGACGATTGAATGAGGAAATGTCGAGTTTGCTTTACGCCTTCAAGGCACTGGCATATATTCACACACTCACATCAACACACATACGAGTAATGATTTTAAATTGCACTCACTCGCTCTTTCATTCAATAACCCTTTTTTATTGTTTGTTCGTTCTAACTAAAATTCGTATTTTAAGGCAAACCCATGTTGCTTTAGGTTGAAACGACCAAATCATGCTAAACAATATGTTGTTTCAGTTAATCAATACATGTTAAATTCTTTTGTCACACCATGGTTCATTTTATAATATATTGCCTTATTGAAAGAATCTAAATGAGTCAACAACGGGTTACATTATTTTTGTTGATGTTCTATTGTTGCCTTGGAAAAGCTGATTCACGTTAAATTATTTGTAGAATTCTTGATTGAATACATGTATGTATCCATTATAGTGACCAATCAGCAACAACAACAACAATAATCAAAATACAAGCAAACTGTGTTTTGTTTCTGCTATTACAAATGGAGAAATTCCATATGCAATCAAAACTAAATTAATTTACGTGAACATGGGTATATGAAGCAAAGAATCATATTTGTTTGATGAAGACTAGTTCTATGCGCTTATGCTTGTGGATATACAAACTTTATATTTATTCATTTTTTTGCTCATCTTTGCTTCGGCTGAGAAGAATGTTCGTATTTAGCTTGATCAAATATTTATTCCGTGCACGCAAATGTTTTGCTTGGATGAACCACCAATATGAAAGAGGAAAAGCAGAATGAACCAAATTTTTCGTTGATTACCGAAATATTGATGTACCGGTGTTTGTATGGAGAGAAGCAAGTTGTCGCCGTTGTCATATTCTTTGCATTCTTGTGGAAAAACCCAAATCATCGTCATCTTTTCTTGTTGTTGACGTGATGAATGACCTTTTTCTTGTTCACTATCTCTCCCTTCCTCTTTTGGTTGTTTATTCTTATCAATTCAATTTGTATCATTCGATTTTACCTTATAAATCCATATTCTATAAGTTGAAGAAAATCTTTTTTTAGTGTAGATGTTTGTATATATCTTGTTCTAAATATCTATTTACATTGATGTTTTTCTCTCTCACATTCATACACACAGTTGACTTATGACGTTAATATAGGGTTAAGTGATTGTATCAATGTTCATGTCATCAAACTTGATCTTTACAAGATTAAATATGAGCTAGTATGAATAAATCGTGTATAATTTCATAAAACAAAATTACCAAGTAGTGAATATCACATAAAATTATTCCAAAACCAAAAAAGAACAAAAAATTTCCTAAAACTATTTGGATGAGAATCCGGATGTATAAAAATTTGATGAAATAATTCAAACAAGAATTTAGAATAAATATTATTAGAAACTTTCATTATTCGCATAAATACATTTTTTCGGAAAGTGTTATTTTCTTATTTTGTACAGGTATGAAAATAAACTCAATTTCGTACCGGTATGCAAAAAAACCATAGCCATTCATGTCGCTACGAATTAGCAGATTTTTTTGTGATATACACTGAATGAGACAAAAATAAAATAAATTGAACATTATTAGAAATAAAAATAAGAAAGAATTAGAAGAGAATGCGAACATGAAAGAATTGGCTTCTGTTACCGGGGGGACACAACAGGTTCGGATGTCATGTTTGTATATAATACATGCGTTTGACTTGCATTTCAACTGTATAGTACAATGTGCTTGAAGATAGACCAGACAGGCATCAGTTGAATGTAGACATGAACGCACACAAACACACACAAACATCAAATCAAACATGGTGACCCATATTATTGAACGTGAATAGAAGTGATGCGACCATCCGACCGAAAATGTAAACCAAGGTAAACTTGAAAATAAAAAAAATAAAAAAAAACAAAATGGAAGACTTCAGGGAGTCTGTGGCAAAGTCGATTACATTCTCCATTGTTGCACGATTCTTCTGTTTTTTTATACCAGGCCGGTACGGATACTTACCTGAAACCTAAGACATTTATATTCATTCATTCATTCCTTAAATTCATCATCCATTCATGCGATTTGTTATTCATCCTTCGTCATCAACATGTTTTTTGCCTATAACGGCCAGTTGACATGTTCCACATTGCATTGCATTCACACAATTGCCGCGTCTTCAATTGGTTAATATTTGACATTCACACTTATCGTTCACACTTTGGCCAATCATCGAATGAGAGAACGAAAATTTAATTTAGTTGTGCAAATATTGAATTTATTAAACATAATATAACAATTTGTTACCGCCATCAATGTCAACAACATCATCATCATCATCATAGTCGTAGTCTTCGTTTGTCACTTCAGCTTAAATTCTTTCCGAATAAAAAATTGGCAATGGTTGCCTAGGAAAAAAAGGAATAATAGTAACAAGTAGAAAAAATAAGGAAATGATGCAAAGAAGGAAAAGAAAAGGGGGACAAACAAAGGGTAACACATCGTAACACAAAAGTAACGAGAATGTTATAAAATTCAAACGGAGAATGACTTCTCGATTGATGTCAATATGTACAGTGGTGGTCGACCAATGGCCTAACAAAATAGAAAAAATAAATTACACAATAATAATATAAAATAAAAATCATTTTCCATGTTAATTTGGCATCGAGAATACTTTCTGAACACTTCACCACACACATTGGTGGTGGCGGAGATCTCATTGATGGCGATGTGTGAGTGGGTGTCATAATAATATGACTTTATTATTTTTTATCACATTTTTGTATAATTTCACATATCTTCCATTGTACTTGTACTCGTACTCGTTTCAATTGGAAGATTGTCACCATCGGTGGTCGACGAATGAGAAGGATTTTGGAATGCACGTAAACGATACCATTTTACATGTAATTTGTGCAATTCCAATTGATTTACGTTGATTTCGGTGGCACCGATTGCAATGTTCGGCTCAAACGTTTTATGTTGTTTCTCCCAAACGGAAACGAGCAAACTTCGACCATACACAATTGAGGCGTCATATTTGAGCACTTGTTTGTACACGGGATTATGGTTGGCGGCCACAACTCGTGTCTTACGTTTGTATAGTTGACGCCCACGATCGTACACATATGTTTTCACATATGTATCTATATATATATGTATGATTTTTATTAGATATTCCCAGAAAAAAACAGTGATAAGTAAACATTGTAAATCTACATATTCATATTAAGAAAAAAATTGCAATAAGAAAAAATTTACCTGGTGGATAGGGGCCAGTCACCGAGTCGGGAAGATTTCGAGCTGCCGTAACATCGATCTCAAGAAATCCTTTGGTCATAACGAAGCCAAGTTTAATTTCACCAACAATTACTGGTTTTGGCGTTGAATCGGACGTTCCAACATTTTGATCCGATTGTCGACCGGACAGTATCGATGAGGCCGATGTCACACCGGTTGGCATCAAACGTTGTAGAAAGCTTTTTCTTCTACCACCTGGTGTTGCCCAATTAGGAACCAACAGATTTGTTGATGAATTCGATCCTGTACATTCGTCGGGTTCTTCTTCGTTCATCGGCGTTGCTGGCGATGTCGTGCCCGAAAATCGACTTTGATCATCAATGGATGCAGTTGACAACTTATTCGAATCAACCACCGTCAATTGATTCAATTTATTATCGGATAATTTAAGATGAAGAGCCGAATCCAATTCTGGTTGTTCACTTCCATCGGGAACGCATATCGATGAATGTGGTCGTTCGGTTGAGAAAGTGGTCGATTGAGGACGAACAGGAGTGTTCTGATCTGATCCAAAATTTGATTCATCTAACAAAAGGTTATCAATATCATCATCCGATGAAAATGGAGACGTATCCTGATCACTAATTGGTTGTGAATAATTTCCCGTTAATTGTTGTTGTGAGAGAAGATGTTGATATGAGCCACCAACGCCGGTAAAACATGAATAACCGGCTGAATATGGTGACGGTCCGCAATGTTTAAATCCATCTCTTGTGTTTGAAATTTTTGTTTGATTTCCTATTGTAGATGATGATTTTCTTCGTTCATACAGTTCGTTTGACGGTGCTACTAAATGATCACCCCTGATTCGAGCTTGTTCCATCATCATTGAATTGGCATCATTCATCGGTTGATGATGATATAAGTTACCAACCGAATGACGATTTTGTATCATGCGAAGACTTGTGGTTCGTCCCAACGATAATGAACCGCCACCATCACCGGCCGATCTTGGTCCACCCATCGAATTTGAGTATGAACTATCGTCCAATGAATGACGTCCGGTTGACGAGGAAAGTGTCGCCGTTGAGCCGCGTGTCGGTGGACGATAGTTTCCCATTGAGGTTGACGGTCGTTTTGTAGTTAATGTATTAGTGTAGATACTAGGACCAAATACCGATTCATTAGCTCTAGGTTCCATTGGTGATGCTTCCGTAATGATTTCCATTTCGTTTACGCTTCGATCGGAATTACGCCGAGAGCCAGGTGTCGATCGAGACATCATGATTGAATCGCCCAAAAGTTTACTATTATTTATGTCTTATTGAGCATAAAAAATATATATTGAAGAAAATTAGATTATTACAAAATACGATTTTGGTTACAATGTTCCAGTTGATGGAACTAGCCTAACCCTCAAGCTATTTTTTTTTAAGTTTATTCTATGCAAAATTCTATGTAATTTGGTAATTGTACAATTAACCTTTGTGCAGCAAGTTTTATTAGTATTGGGACACATGGGAAAGTTAGTAAAAATGAAAAGATGACAAAATTTGAAAATTGTAAAACTTTATCGATAATCTTTGTTTGGGGACACCTGCTCCCCAAAGTGTATGGAACCAATTCTAAAGCTTAGCAATAGGCAAAATAAAGATTACCAATCATTCATTCAATGAACATTTTTTCAAACTAATTTCAGAAATATTAAAGTGAAGAGTCATTTTGATATAAATTAAGAAGATTGTACTGAATAAAGACAACATTCGACATAGCTTAGCATTGTGTCCCATGATTGTACCATATATTGTGGCCAAATAAAACTTTTGCTACTTTTAAACCACGTTTGCTGTTCTAGTTTCTAGTCTCGTTCTTTCAATAGTTACGGTATATAGTTTAACGACTTACCAATATATTCCATTGAGGGCGCCTTGTGGAAAAATACGGGCGGCACATTAGAAAGAATGTTTGGTGCAGGTGAAGGAATGGCCGTAAGTTCGGCCGATGGCTGTATTGTTGGAATGACGACAGACGGTCCCTGTACATAGTTCACTTCAGTTGGAATCAATGGCCACCATTCGGAGAGATGGAACAATGCTGATCGTAGCGGAATTCGTGTCGATGCAAGCTGGAATGTATTCGATACATCCGGCACAGCATCTGTGATCGCAATTTGTGGCGGCAATCCTACCATTGAGTGACGTGGACTTCGAATGCGAATTTGATTGCTCGGTACAGGAAGTTGATGAGAGTATGAATTGGTAGTAAAACTTTGATTGGTAACCCACACCGACACGTCTAACGTAATCTCATCCACCTTTACATACACGGAATACATTGGTGACAAATTGGAAAATCAATTAAATTATGTTAAATCAAATTCGTACCTTTTCAAGCGGAAATTGATGATAGATCAACGTTTCATTCCATTCAAATTTGTTGCTTAATTCAGTTTGACAAACCTTGAAACCCCTGAAAAAAAAATGAAAGATGATAAATGTGTTAGAAGTTTGCCTATATTTCAAAATCAATTAATCATTATTGATGAAAAGCATTACATTTCTGGAAGCAATCGAAGTTGAGCATACGCTTCGTTTGGTAGTGTGCTGCCATTAAGGTTTGATTGGTAGAGGGAATGTTTATCCAGTCCTTTCGCCGAAATGATCACCACCGATAGTTGATTAATGTTGGCATCTAACGTAACTTGAAGATAGATTTGGGCATCACATAAATAAGTTACGGGAGTGGTTGTCGTCGTTGTCGATTTGGCAGAAGTCGGAATTGCCGGAAGTCGTCGTCGAGGTGTGCTCGATGCCGATAATGTGGAACCATGATCCGATGATAATGATGATACTGATGGTGGTGGCGGCGGCGGTGGCGTCGGTGTCGATTGGGTTGGTATCGTGGTCAATAATGTTGCTGCTGCTGAACTGGGACGAAGGGGTTGTGTTACTGATGATTTGGACGTATGGGCCGGTTCAATCGATATTTTCGGTTGAGTTCGTTGGGCAGCCAAACTTTGGCGACGCTTCTTATCGTGTGTTGGATCACTGTATGAAAGCAATGTGATTTTTTTAGTAATATAGCATTTACAAATGACACAACAATCAAAGACATCTGTTTTTTTGATTTTATGGATGTAATGGCTTGTATGTGTATTGTGATGATTATATTATTATTATTGTTGTTGTTGTTATTGTACTTACCATTTAACCATTGATTCTACAATCAATTCGACCGTATCGCCGCCGGTGTCCATAATGTGGCAAACTTGTTCGTAACTACAATTGACCAACGATTTACCGCACCATTCTAGAATCTTGTCGCCAGTTTTAAGACCTTGTTGATCAGCCGAACCGCCTGGTTTCAGCCAACTAACATAAGCATAAAGCATTCCATCTTGTTCGTTGACACGACCGCCCACCACGGACAAGCCAAATCCTCTTGTTCTATTTGAATGATCATTCTCATCTTTGTGTAATATGATTCGTTCATAATGGGTTACGATAGAGGCGGCACGTGACAATTGATAACGCATTCGTTGTTGAAACGAAGTTTGACCTTGAGGAGCAACCTGAACTTGGGTAACCAGTGTTGGTTGTAATGGAACAATTGCACCAGTGGATGATCGAGTACCGGAGAGACCAGTTCGAGCATGTATACGTTCCGGTTCTGGTCCATTAGATGTCATTCCGGTATGAATATCCTGATGACTACCGGAAACATCCTGTACCTCGTCGATTACGATTCGAATGTTTTCGCCTTCTGGCGCAGAGGCACGTCTCGGTTGTTCCATAGGAATGTCTAACGAGTGTGCTGAACTTTTTCTCGAATGTGGTAAATCTAACATCGAACGAGACGGTTCCACCTGTGGCAGTGTACGTCCGGTTGAACCGCGTCGATTGTAACAATCTTTCAATGATAGATATGCACCAGTTTGAAGACCACAACCATTATCACCGCCAACATCAATCAATACCGATGGTATCGATCTTCGTTGCATGTTTAGACCAGAATATGGAAGACCCAACATTTCAGAGTCGGCTGATTCGCGTGGTGAACGAGAATAATCTGACGATGGCGTTAACGAATCTTGTGGCGGACTATATCGTACATCCGATAAATCTGAACTTTCCGAACTTTTTCGTGGTCGCATACCATTACCATAATCGAAGATTGCATTATCATACGGTCCCATCATCATTGTGCTTCCGCCACGTGATATCGTTCCAATCTTTTTGCTAAGTCGCCACCATTTAGATGCAATTAATGGCGATGGTTTGTGTCCGGTCATGGACATGGGAATAGGGGGAAATTTCGTTGTATTATAGAATGGTCCCATTCGTTGAATATGAGCATCGTTTGATGTGGTGGCCATACCAGAAAATGAGGCACGTTGAGTGAGTAGACCACGTGCCGCAACCGTGTTCACCACGTCAGCGAATGAGGTCATCTCACCGGTTTGAGTCATTGTTGGAATAATGTTTGGAATGTTTAATGTCGACTTGTCAGCCGATTCACGTCGAGACGTAATCGTATTCGATTGATTGGAATTTATCGATGAATTCGTTACATTCATATCATTCTCCTGTTTTGAGCACACGCCTGTGATCAACTCATCATCAGAATTGTATGTCGTTCCATGGTGTGTTGGCTTCTTTTTCTTTTTTTTCCGTTTCGATGATTTACGCCGTTTTAAGGTTTCAATTGGCGCCGATGATAGTGTACCATGTGACGTTCGGCCAATTATGTTTTCATCTTTCCGTTGGTACGACTTTCCGTTAAATGCCTTTCCACATGTTTCGAACGTCACTGATGGCTCATAGTCGATCTGTTCTCCACTAAATGATCTTTCGTCACGATCAGTTTCACTTCTTACCGCCCGATGTCCATCATTATTCTCAAGCTCATCATCGTCATCATCGTCCTCCTCTTCGTCTGTAAGGAGTTCTTCATCATCCGATAACGAATATATTCGTGTTCGAACATGTCCATTTTGTGGCGATATAGAGATTGCCGTACTAGGCGTTGCCGTACTTGTCGTCGGCAAACTTGGCGACGGTGCAAGACTACTTGAAGGTGTCGGTTGCATTAACATACTGGAATATGTTGATTGGCCAGCAATGACAATTCCATTAAGATCGGTAGGAACTGAAATTTGATTGTTCATTTGATCATTATGATCCAATGAACTCAATTCGACACATGGTATCGTGCTATGTTGTTTACTGTTTGTTGTTGACCATGGTGTTGAGGAAGATGCGGAGGAGGAGGAAGAAGAGGTGGAGAAGGGGACGGTGGCAAATTGGGCAGGGTTCGGTTGTTGGAGCAATGGCGATTGTGTAAATTGAGCTGATTTGCGTTGCTGTTGCAATTGTTGCATGATTGGCCTTGGTAAATCCAATGAACTTTGCCGTTGACTGCTTACTGCCTCGTGTTGGGCACGCATTTGGCACTCGGAGAATGATGCTTTACGTTTGGTGGTGGTTGTCACCGTCGTCGGTTGTAAAGTGCTGACGAACTGGCTGGTAGTTGACATGTTTCCACTTGACATTGGCGGCGCATTTGGACCATAGGACGACGATGTCGATGGACGACGATTGGATAAAATTGGTGATTTTGGCGCCATCATTGCGGTAGCTGATGCTGATTGAGCGGCCACCATGGACATTGAAGTCGAGGTGGCTGTGTTCAATGATGCCTCCGTCGTTGTTTGTGTACCAGTTCCCAAAAGTGATCCGGTTTGAGTCAATATAAGATGAGATCCTCGTCGTCGGCAAAAGCTACACATCCAATACTGTCACGCAATTGGACAAATTGATTATTATTTGTAAAATTGGTGTGTTGTGCAATTTGTTATGTCAACATTATTATTGTTGTTGGTGGACCAACATTTACTGTAATTAATTACGATTACAATTATTGATTGCAAACATACCTTAGACTCGTCTCGCGCCGAGTATGAGCTACAATCATCACAGACCAATTCGGCACAATTGGAACACCGATGGGCACTTTCGTCTTTCATAATCACTTTTCGGCAAATTCGACAAAAGCCGGTTGCATCGGCCGACATGATTGCCGATGAACGTCGCCTATGAACGGCAGCCGCTACCGGATCTAATAAATTGGCCGATAGATGTGACACTCCCGAAACAGGACTTCCGGTTAATAGTTGAGTCGCTATTGTTTGATTTGGTAACGAATTTACACCAGTACCACCACAACTGCCGACACCACCCGTTTCCGAATCGTTCATGGTTGTACTCTTTACAAAACTTCATATTTATATGGAACAAATGGTATAAGACACAATTATTATCAAGATAAAATAGAATCCCATATACTAGTGTGGTTAATTACTTTTTAAGGGCAATTTGTTGAAACTCTTCTTCCTTTTGGAACACTTTCTCCAATATCTTTTTCTCCTCTTCGGTTAGATGAGCGGTCAATTGTTCATTGGTTAGCGATGATGAATGTGATTGCGATAGCATCGACAACATTGGCGCTCGTTGAGGCGAATTGGCCGTTTCTTGTCCCGGACTGATCGTA
The DNA here is from genome assembly GCA_029204025.1 of Blomia tropicalis. Taxonomy (NCBI): domain Eukaryota; kingdom Metazoa; phylum Arthropoda; class Arachnida; order Sarcoptiformes; family Echimyopodidae; genus Blomia; species Blomia tropicalis. The sequence continues at coordinate 8,665,763 of CM055090.1, forward strand.
TTGCTACTGGTATACGTATTGATGGCAGAACTAGTGGTAGCGGTGTTGGTGACTGTAACAGTGCCGACCGGAATATGATTGGCACCATGTGACGTCGACGTTACCGATGAACTTCGTTGTTGACGTTGACAGGACAATGGATCACCCGATGTCAGATTGAATAACGAATCAGGCTTATTTACGTTGTTCAACGTTTGAGTCGGAGTCGTATATCCGGACGACTGTGTATTGCCGATCGAATCAACACCCTCACCGGTTGGTTGAAACGTGGATACCACTTTGGCACGAATACGCGACAAGAATGGGCCACGTTGAGTCGAGGTAGACGAAGCGGCCGACGATGGACGGCTAAGATCGCCAGCCGTGGCATAGCCCGTCGTAGATGAGCTAACCGATGTGGAACTGTATTGGGTCGATGGAATCGGCGATGCCGATATCGACGAAACCGTTGGCGTCGTTGCCGGTGAATTGGCATTGGATGAGTAGCCTGTATCATAGTGATGCACCTGACTTAACGCACTTGTTCCAGCTGCCGATGATGATGATGTACTCGATGATGCAAATGGTATCAATTTTGATTGATTACTACTCGATAAACTAGTGGTCGCCTTACTCGTCGATTGTGCTTGTAACTCTTTTTGATATTGCTTAAAACTGGAATCGATCGAATTTGTCGATGTCTTGGTAACAAGCTGTTTAGCAACAATAACACGAAAAAAAACATAAATATGTATCATGAAAAAAATAATAAAATAATAAATTTATTGATAAAATAATCAATAAATTTCGGTTAATGTATCAATAAATATTGTAAACGAAACTCGACACTATCTGACTGTAATGAAGCATTTATTTGAGCATTTAATTACCTTCCGAACCATAGAAACGAAGCTAGCACCCATTCCAGTTGCTGAATTGGCTGCAGCTGACGCTGCGGACGAAGCCGACGATCCATTGTTCTTGTTGGCCGAGGAAAGTGTATTAAGACCATAACGTGATGCCAATGCTCCACTGGTCTTTCCGCCTGGTCGTAGCGAATGTCGATGAGATGAATAGCTACCGGAGGTCCATTTTGAATCCATCGAGAATGGTACTGGGATATGCCGTTGCCGTCAATGCTCTATTAAATCAATGTTACTACCAACGATTTCCGGCTATTGGACGATTCCAATCATCATTTCTCCCATATCCGCAATATAACGTTTCCTAATAGAGTTTGAGGGCTGTGGGGGTTGTGAAGAAAGTAAAGAGACAGGAAAAATCAACAATAGGGTATTTGGAAATTTAGTTTTGAACGATGGCAACAGCAAACAACAAACAGATGTTTGTCTAACTTTGAAAAGTAAAAAGATGCCAAATTATAAGACACTTGAAACCTTTCCTGCAAAAATAAGCTTGCCAAATTTTGCTAAAAAGATATTTGAAGAAGAGGAAAAAGAAGGGTATTCTAATTTTCTTTTCTATCTATTGCTTTTTTTGTCGTTCCAAGATACGTTAATTGAATTGGCAAAAGATGGAAAGCCGATTTCTAATCAGATTTACAAGAAGAAAAAAACAATTTTGCTTTTCAATCCAAAAAATGCATTTCAATACAACTTGCTATTTTAATTAGCTTTCTCAAAGAAATTTAGTGCAATGTCAAGTCGAATTCTATAACTCAATTAAATCTAATGATTTTTGAAAATGTACTCAAACAAGTTTTATTAAACTTTAGTCGCAATTTATATCTCAAATCTTGGTCTACGGGATAAAGAGAGACTAAGATAAAATAAATACAATTTTTTTATATGAAAACAACAATAAAAAAAATGAAAAAACTTTTTACTTATTGTGAGTTAACTTTTATGTGATGATCAATTGTAATATGAATTAGTGCAATGCCGAATATTAGGAGAATTGTGCATTAACAAGGATCATCTATGGCATTACGATTTATACTGTTACGTTCCAAATTAGTTTAATAAATCAATACGGAAAGTTGGTGACAGGAAGCATGGAAGTTTGCATTAGTATGTACAACTAAATAAGCCGCCGCCACCGCCCCAACACCGAAGCTTTCACCGTCGTCTAACAAGTTTATACATTTTTGAATTATTTTCGTCATTCTTTTCACCTCGAAATAACTTTATGCTTAAAAATATAGTTTCATAAATAAAACTTATTGTTGATTCCATTGCAATAAATGTACATATGGTACGCTGATGAAACTCAACAAGAATACAATTTTATTTCTTATAAGATAAATGTTTTACATTTATAATTTAATCAATTAAAGTAGGAAGCGCAACTAATAAATGGTTTTGTGTGTGTGTGTGTGTGTGTGTTTGTGTGATATAATAAAATTAAAACCTAAAAAGCAAATTTATAAAAAGATTCACCAAGGCATACAACAAAAAAAATTAAATTCTTGGTTAGCAACTTGAATTTGTTTCCATTTTATAAGTTTATCGTTCAATTGTGTGTAAGCTTGAAAATAGTAGCAATTGTTTTCCATAACATACTAGGTTACAAAAGTAAAATAAGACAAAAATTTAATTTCAAATGGACTAAATAGTAAATTGTTTTCAATGTTTCCAAAAGTTAATGAATGCTCAAATAGATTGGCAATTTAAATGGATGAGCTAAAAAATTCTTTTTCATTTTCTCTCCATTCTTTTCTTCATTTATTCTCTTGAGAAATCGGATATATTGTTCAATTTTAAAAGTTACAACGTTATCATCATAGTAACAGTCAAAACCAAACCAATGGCTAATCATCATTTTATTCAAATTTTAAATAAAATGTTCATTCGATAAAATTTGTTTGTTACAATTCCAGCTAGATAATTTTGGTTCAATTGACAAATTTTTATTATTATTTACCAAATGTAAACCCGCATTGAAACAAAGGCACACAACAATTGGAAATGAGAAATTCTCGCCTGGATTCTCCGGAATGTTCAAATGCTACACACATTGCCGGAGTTTCATGTGTGCCCTAATTTAAGGTAATGTTCAATGAAAACTAAAACAAAGGTTGCCAAACTTTTAAAATCTAGTGCAATAAAGAAAATATTAGCTTCACTGCATTGCATTTTCGCCATTCAATCTATTTTCATTAAAGTCATTATTTATGCCAATCCATTTACCTTTGTCTGAACTTTTACTTAAACTGTTTTCAAACATATAGGTATGTCTTAAACTATACTTTTAAAACCTCTGAGCTATCAAATAGTTAATGGTTGGCTAAACACAATTATATTAATCGAGAGTGAAACAAAATAAGATTGAAATCGAAACTAAACCACTGAAATTGAAATAAATTAACATTTATATGCAAAAAAACTGTGGTTAAAAAAGTTCAATTGTACATTCGGGTTAAATATTAAAATTTAATTTTGATAAGTATTCACAATTCAACACGTTCACTTGTTTAACATTATTTTCATTTCTGAAACTATTTCCCGATGAAGCCGAAAAATTGGGTTTGCTATAAACCATTTAATATTATTGATTCTTGAGCCACCTCAAATTTATTGAACCAATTGTACTTTAATTGAATGAGGAAAGTTTTTTCTATTTTTCTTCATCTTATTATTAGTATGGTTTGAAATCGATTTAATATCGATTCGAAATTAAATTTACGAATGAAAGAATTTACACGCCTATTCTATAATTGAGGCAGGTATGAAATACACACACACAGCAAACATTTTTGTACACTCAACGTTTTGTACAATATTTGAAGATAAAACAAATATATTTGATTCTATATATAAAAAAAAAGATGTCAAATATTTCGTATAATAATATGTATATTATAATGGTGCGGTACGTGGTTAGAATTGACAACACGTTCGCAATTGTAACTCTATCATGGATACACAGTCCTTAATCGAAGAAATGATAAGAAAATGTTGTAGAAGTTTGAGTTTTTCGAGAGAAAATAATCTCATTTCGAAATGAAGATGAGTACCAAATGCGTTCGAGTAAGAAAATTTATGGAAGAGTTGCTAAGTTGTAAATTAGAGTTTAGCATCAAGTATAGTAGAATGGCAGAAGCAATCGAAAAACACCGAAACAAATGTGCCACGGCAGAAACATTTGAAACTATACGTGTGGCCAAACCAACCAATGAACGAACGGTCGGTTCGTTGGGTAAGTTTGCTCTAATATAAATTAGATTAATAATAACAGAGAATAAATAAAAGGATGATGAAAGGCAGACATGTATGAGATGGCAGAAATGAGATACAAGCAACACAAATTTGATATGTGAACATTTTCGTTTAAATGGATAAGGGTGCTTGAACGTAAAACCTTGGGTGTTATTTGAACGTTTCAGAATGGAAACTAACTGACACATTATTCCAATTGAAATTGATTGGAAATATCCATCAAATACACAAAATGGTTATTAAGATTGGCCTATTCCGGATGTGTCAATCAATGGAATGTGAATTGAACAATACAATCATAAATGTGTTAATTGTTCTCTTCTTTTACAAATTACTAATCGATTCTAATTCAAACAATATCATAATTGTGTATTTCAAACAAATTAAATCAAATATAAAGGTGAACAAATTTGACCTCCTACATAAGATTGTAAAAATAGTTCACTAATTCCGTTTACATCAAATAAATTAAAAATAATTGACTATTGGTTATTTTGGCGCCTAAATATAATTACAATTACTCTATTAAAAGTTGTGTTAGATGTCTATTTATCTTAGAGCCAAATCTGTTTCAATTTGGTGTACGACCAAAATGAAGCACACCCTTCGACCAATATCAATCGGTCACATCAATTGCAATTTTCATTGTAAACAAAGTATGTTCGTGCCAGTTGTGTGACAACAACCTGCAACTAGAAGATAACCAACATCGACAAACACCAACACAACAGAACACGAACGACAAATATAGAAAAGTTAGAATATTATATATTGGAACATGTTCGCCGCCAAGACGTATGTTTGTGTTTCGTGTATCCAGCTGAGTTACCGACATTTTCCAAAATTAAAGTGAATAGAGTGTTTTTTCATTTCTTTCCTTTTCATTCTATGTTTTTTTTATTTATTAATATTCTCTATAAACCAACTAGTTTGGTTTACTTTTGCATTTGTGTTAAACGAATGTATATTACGTTTGAAGTAGTATACAGGGGACAAACGATTGGAAATGGTGAATAACGTTTTTGAAACGTTAAAATGGTAGTGTTATATATATTGTATGGTTGTTGGTTTCGTCGCGGCGTCAATGGAAATGTACAACTCAACATTCACTCTTTGTCCCCCAGACCAGTGGCGCTATTCTCTTGTGTCGGTGTTCCACACATTCAGGTAATGAAGCTTCCAAATTGTACCAAATTGGTGGCGTCGTTTGTACACGACTCACACACTCACACACACACACACACAAATATACGATCACAGTATAGGCCAAACTAAACGAAACTAATCAAACTTCTATCACCATTTGCCCATTAACTCTGCCTCAGCTCGTTCGTTCAATTGGAACTAGAATTGCAACTGCAAATATAAACTGATGGTTGTGGCCAGTCAGCTTGTCCCCATGAGTAATGTGCTTACAAAATGGAAGGAAAATTGGCTCACAAAACGAGATCCAACACAATGAAAAGCAGAAGCTAGAGAGAATGACATCACCATAAAAAACGTTCCCATTGTTTTCATTTGATAATCGATACCAGAATGTCATTCCACTACAAGCAGAAAATAATAATAATAATAATAATAATAATGGTTGTAATAATTGTTGATCAACGGCACAAGTAATAATCCAACTATGCCAACTATTCATTTGGTTAGGCCAGAAAAAACAAACGGAACAAAAAAAAAGAGCTTTAGATATTTATTATCACATACTATACAGATAAAGGTGAATGAAAAGAATAAATTATTATTATTATTATTATTATTAAAATTCCAAATAGATCAAGCATTACTCTTTATTACCAATTTAACAAAAAAAAAAAACTCATTTGCTATAAATAGCATGAAATTGTATTGTAGTTACTAATAATAAAATGTGTCCCATGTTTTTTTCTCTCTCTTAATAAAAATATAATTATTTTGTTCAATTATTCATTATTTGTCAATGACTTACAAAATATTGATTTTTACTTACTTTTCCGTTATTCACATCTTATTTATATTGAAAATTTTCTTATAAGATTTCGAATGTATTTTGGAAAAAAGGGACGCTTACACCTACTGTTTTCAATCGATTCAAGATAATAAAACTTTAACCAGTTCAAACAAGCAACAACCATTATAAAAATTGTTTTATTTTATTTAAGTTCTGTTTGAATCCTTAAAAGTTTCCATTATTTGGGTAATAACTTTCTCATTATAAATATAGAAAATAATAATTTAATAGAATCTATCGTTCGTATGCTATGAATTTGAGCGGTTTTGTGTGTCTGCAAATGCAAAAAATAAGTAAATGCAAGTGTGGGAGTGTGAGTGTGTGTATGTGCAATAAAATAAGTCCAATTTAGTGAGGACATATTTTTTTATTCTTATTCTAACTTTTCTCAATTCTCCTTTTTTTGTCTAATATCGCACTCCAATAAGATGATGATATGTTGCTTTACATATAGTAACACAATAATATGTAAAAATGGAAAAAGATTCCTTATCCATTTTTGTATGCAATTTATCATTCTTATATTTGTTTTGCTTGATAGACAATCTCTTCTTTAGTTGCTAATTTAGTCCATAATATTTAAATCTAATACCATTAGGTTGCGTGTTGGCAAATGGACGACATTTCGTATACTCATTTTCTCAATCATAATTTCGTTATTCACGTTTGACTGTAATACCATTATGGCACCTTTGCTAATGAATTATTAATAAATTTACTATTATTCACATTTGTCCTATATACAAGTGTGTGCAGAACCATGAAACAAATGTATTCTTCACGTCCACCAAACGAAATAGTGAACGAAAGAATAGACAACCAACATATATTGTGTGACAATGATTGAAAAGGTTGAAAATGGTTCAATACGTGAACCGAACTCAATTGCAATTAGTGATTATGAATAAACTTTACAGTAGTAAAGAATACAAACCACACAGATTCAAACACACATAGTGTGAATGTGCAAAGTAATTTATCACTAGCTGCTCAAATGATATGGTTGTCACCATCCATGAAAGATAATTAACTTATCAATCACTCATTTGTTTGGGATTTGTTTGTCGTATCATGGTTTTATAATAAAACGTTTAAAAAAGAGAGAAGAGAGAAGTATCAATGAACGAGATTATAACGGGTAAACGAAGCGCAACAAAAAATAAGGATGGCTATATTCGTTTGAAACGATTTTGCACGTCAACCCAAAGTTGACTATAGAATGTTGCCATCAGCATCTGCAGCAGCAGCAGCAGCTGCTGCACATCTAATCACAGGTATGGGTCTCGTTCAAAGAAATGTTTAGTGCATGTGCGTCAACATAGTTTTGTATGGTGGCATCAATAGAATATTGCATCGGGATTAGTAGTGTGCAAGGTTCGGTTGCTTAATTGATGCGGTTCGCTTAGTTTGTACGCGCGTCGATTATTGTCATTCCAATAATGGTATGTAGTGGTGGCTGTGTGCGTATGTATGTGTGTTTGAGTATGTGTGTCTCCATACCTAGACGTTTTTGGACCATTCCATCCATGGTTGCATTGAGGACACACACCGGAATCTATCACCGAATTGGCTGCCTGTTATTATTGCAATAAATGCTTTCCTTGCTCCAATGAATGGCTTGCAGCGGCGATCCAAAATAGTGGAGCAACTTATACAAGCAGCTCGTTCATTAATTATTCACTTGTTCGAATGAAATATAGCAAACTCGAGTGGCACACCATTAGAGTGGAAAGAGTGAGTGGAATGAGACAGATTCTAGGGTTGCGTGTGAGATAGCGATAGAGTAGTATATGAAGCAACATTGGATCGAAAAACGGTAAGCATATCATCCCATCATTGCATCGTTCACTATTGAATGCACTATTGTGGCCATGTGCTCGTCACAGTTATCTCACTGCTCTTCCGTTCAATGTTCATAAATGGAACCAATAAAAAATGTGGAACCAAAAAAAAAAACGATATTGAAGACTAGACAAACGTTGAATAAAGGTTGTTATAAAAGATTTGGAAATGTAAATGAATGAATGATGAATAGTGTTCCATCGGTGAAAAGGGTTTACACGATCACAACACGATTTACAGGTGAACATTTACACATGATGATATTACACTAGGTGACGGATAACAATTTCACTTTTTATAATATATGTAGATAAACTATATTTTAATTACAATTACAAACACATCACACACAGCACACACACATACACAAACATAAACAAAATAATAAAATCAAATAAATCTATATTATTTTAAGCCCCAATTGTTATGATGGTGGCATAGGGGACAAGGCAGCATAGACAATTATAATCGTTGTGTAATAGTCCAAATAAATAATAAGAATAACGAAATCGAAGAATGTTGAATGCGATTAAAGAATGGTAGCACCAAAAAGAAAACAAGTGAACAATGAAATGGAATGAGACGCTTGGTTAGACACAAAATCATTGAAAGTGAAACCAAATAATACCGGTACTCCTACATTTATTGTCTTCCACCAACATCATCTAAATGTTGTTGCTTCAATAACATAGAATGGATGCAAATAAAACGATTCACTGAATAATAAGATTTGATTGCATTTAATGCTGATGCTGATGATGCTACTATTTGGTCGTAAACTATATATTGATTTGAAAATGGTTGAATTTGATTGAACATATATATATAACATAAATATGATATATCACAGATTTTAACAAATGGTCAATAAAGGTATGGTGGGCGATTTTGAGGGTAATGTTGAACGTGTGAATATTGATTGTTGACCTGACTTGTGTACCTTGTTCAATTGTCGTCAGGCGTACATTCACATTGTCGAATAATGTCGAAACCGTCTGACTGACATGATGCCAACAACACTAATGCTCTACCTCAACTGAATTGAACGTTCGAGTCGGTGGCACAATTGGGCTCAAACCTAGTGCAATGTTCCAACATGAACGACTCTTTTGCCGCCAATGGCATCCATTCGGAAGCAAGGGACATAGAGAGTGAATGGAGTAATGAAAGAGAGAGAACTCCTCCAGGTTGTTGGTGAAGCCGGTTCAGTTTGTTTTGGCGCGTTCTTTCCCTTCAATTCAAACGTAGAACGTCCATACCCACAGCCACACACACACACACACATTCATCAAGGCAATGTAGCCATTTTGAAACCGAATCATTCAGTCTGCCGACCAACCGTACATACGGTACCACTACTACTACTACTACTACTACTACTAAACTGGACTGAGCGTATAACATTTCCTTTCAATTGATGATGATGAACCTGTTGTCTTGGGTTTCTCTCATTCCCATTCTGCTTCTTATTTTCAATTCAAGCCAATTGGTTCAATTCGCCATATGGCATGGAATAGCTCATTGGAATAAATGCAAGGCAGGCAAGTTGCCTGGTTGCAAGTTGTCTCTTGCAATACATTCGAACATTGATATATGAAATAATCAATTGACCAATATCAATTATGTCACACACACATGCACAATGTCATCGACTATTACTGATGGCATATGATGGGACAGTGTTGAAGATACACGAAATGATGACATCGAAAATGAACTGGCGACACAATCACTCACACATGCCTGCACACATTCCATTTCTTGTCTTGTTATATCACATTCAACCCATTCCATTCAATGGTTCTCAATGCTTGTCATCCTCAATGCACACAGTACATAAATCTCAAACCCTCAACCCTCATTCTCTCATGGGAAATGAGACCATTTTTATTAACAATTTACTAAAACAAATGACTTCCATCCACACCCATTCATTTGTTTATTATTTTTCCCATAATCTCATTAGCTCACCCAAAAGTAAATTGTTTTTGGGCAATAGCCAAATGGCAATATAGTATACCATTTTGGTGAACAACACCATTTTGAACATAAACCAAAATGACCCAATTGAGGTTGTATCGTTCTTCAATTGGATTTATTAGTTTATGGCGTTAAAGCAAAATAGACGATGAAAGGCATACAACAAAAGAATGGAATCAGTCTTGTCACATCGAATAATTGGGTGCAGCTTTTATTCTGATCGAAAGTGGCATGAAAACCTTTACAGAGATTGTGGTAAAAATGGAAGAAAGGTACTAAGAATGGAACTAAAGAAAATAGCTTGAAGTAACGGTAAAAAAGAATACATTTGAGAGAAAAGAAAAACATAGAGGGGGGAGAGAGAGCAAATATATCTCATTAGTTGTAATTGAATTCATTTCCAAGTGTGGCCAACAATAGCTAACCACTACTCGCCACACACACAAATTGATAGAGAATATAGTTTGTTCAATATTTTTTTTCGTATCGAATAAACCTTTATGTCATGTTATCTTGGTATCAATGTCTATTTGAGAGTACGGTTTGTGTTTCTAGGTAACCGCACAATTGTTCTTTTATCTCATTCATATAACCATTACACACATAAATAGTACACTGTAAAATCTATAATAAAAAAAAAGAATATAATATATCAGATAATGGGATGAGGAAACAAAATTTTGAGGTAAAGACAAACAGTAACAAAAGAACGAAACATGAAATAAAAGAATGTAGAAAATGATTTCTCAATAATTGCAGCAAAGTGTTTTCTCTTGTTCTCGTTTCTTGAATCGTATAACTAGAACTCTCGCTTTCGTTCTCTCTCTCTCTCTCTCTCTCTCCCTTTATTTTTCTCTCTCACTTGACTCAATAGAGCAAATCATTTGCTAATGAGTGAATGAACGAGAAGATCGTTAGCAAGTTTAGAACTCTTGAATACAAGTTGAGTGAACTTGTATTGGGAAGTAAATCGTGCAAGTACGCTTCACTTGCGTGTCCCCCTTTTATCACTTTTATTGTTCATCGTTTATATGCCACCTTAATTGGGTTAAAATATTCAACTATTCACATTTATGGTTCATTCGTTATTATTCTTCATCTTACTCCCCTTTACTCACTAACTTACTCATCCATTATTTGCATTATTGCCATTCCACTGGATGCAACAACAAATGAATCGAGTTATTTACGTTTTTTTGTTGCTTTCGTTTGCCCAAACGTTTAGATTGAGAGAGGAACATTTTATGAACAGAAAATTCACTTTCAATGTTGTCACCTTTTACTTTTAGGCAAATAAGCATTTTGCCATTTTCTCGCTAATCAACTAAATTAAAATAGTCTTTCCCTGGCGAGTCATCCATTTGCAAACTTAATTCATGAAACAGTTGAAAACAATCCATTTATATATGAACGTTAAATGATGTTGAAAGGATGAAGCAACCATGTTGATGACGATGATGTTGATTAGTATATGAAAGGAACCAATTTGTCTTGCCTCTTATAGGGTTAATTTCTTTCGTGCATTAAAAATAACATAACTAAACATTAAAAACATGGGCATTTTGCATTAAAATACTTGAATTAAAACACATTATATTTTGTATTAGTGATTTGGACTTTGCATTAATTAACTTAGAACTTTGCATTAATTAACTTAGAGCTATTATAAGTGCTTTTGTTACTTTTTTTTGTCTATCTTTCTTTAATTTAATTGGTAAATCATTGTCAATTGATTTGACTGATTTTGATTGATAATAATAAAACCATATATTACAACAATTATATTTGTATTCATCATAGATCAATGATAATCGAATCTGGTTGAACATCATTTATTCATTTACATCATTATATGATCATATTCACTATTTCAAAGCTCTAAGTTAATTAATGCAAAGTCCAAATCACTAATACAAAAAAATATGTGTTTTAATACAAGTATTTTAATGCGAAATGCCCATGTTTTTAATATTTAGTTATGTTATTTTTAATGCATGAAAAATTGCATGCCCCTCTTATAAAGATGGAACATGGTCTCTTCAAGCGTTCGTGTAAATTCCTTACGGGAATTGAATGTTGTTTCATTATAAAAGAGAAGAAATTTAATTAAAAAACTTTTAAAACATAATCCTTTCAGATAATAAAAGAAAACTTAAGGAAAAATTACATTATTTTTTTGCATACGAAAGAAAAACGGTGTCGAATAATACATTGAATTCTAACCTTTGTTAAATAAACCCTTTTTTTATTAATCGTTTGCAATTATGGGCAAATATATTTAATTCATACATCAAGGTTCACCATAATTGGCTAATGTTCTTTAACATTTGGCACTTCAAATCATGGCAACGATTTCAACTAATGTTTGGTTGATTTGATTCAAAATTCGTCTACTTTCCAAATGGAATAGCTAAATGTACTATTACTTAATAATATGAAAATCCCGAATGCTATTATACTGTTGGCAAGACTTAAACGGATTTTCAATGTTGAATCAAAGAAAACGAACCCAACAAGGTGGATGAACACGCACACTCACTTTGGTGTCTGTGTGCCTGTTATGACCTAGCTCCGTTTGAGACTATAGTCCTTTTGTCAATCTATCAAACTTTTTCGGCATATATACTATTCTAACCGTTTATTGAAAGCTATCCAATCCAATATAATAATAATAGAATATTATTGATCAGGGATTTTCAATATGACTGAAGAAGTACAAAGAGAAGATTCAATTTGCATATTAGAGAGAGGCAAAATAGCTTGCATTATGGAAACAAGATGGTGAACAATCCAAAGAGCTGAAGAGAGAAAGAGAGAGAGAGAGAGAGAGAGAGAGAGAGAGAGAGAGAAGAATCAATCACCTTATATAACATATAAATAAGAAGTATAAATAAAGCATAAAACTTGAAAAAGAGAGAAAATGGTAAAAATGCATTAAAAGTATAATAACATTGGAACTTGAGGATGTCGATATTTTTGATCGATTGAAATTATCAATAAATGGCAAAAATGGAATTTAACCTCAAAGATAAATTATCACAATTTCAATTTAATTGACAAAAAAATTTGTTTCAATGTAATGTACAAAAAGTTTTGTTTAAAAAAACATACTTAACTCAAATGATAAAAGAAAAATTTCAAATTCGTTCCAAACATATTGGAAATTTTAAATTTACAAAAACATCAATTAAAAATGTCAACAACATTAGCCATTGGTAGTTTATCATCTCATAACATAAGCAGACACAAAGTTATTAAAATGGAAAAAGGATACAAAAGATTATTCAATAACGTAAACAATAAAGCGTTTTTGTGGGTGTTGAACGTAAATTTATACTAAATATTTTCTATTTTTCTTTTCTTTTTTCTTTTATGAAAGCTCACAAAGCACACTCATATAATTTAAAACTCAATTGAATTGTTGTAGAATTGTATTGAATAATGTAGAAAAAAATTCCATCCAACTTTATCTCAAACTGAATTTTATCTCATTCTGGCACAATCGCGATATCCGTTATAGTAGATTTGATTTAATGTATGATTCCATGCAATGTGACAACATCAAATAGATCGTATTAAACGAAAAGTTTGAAGTTTACAAACGCATAAACACGCGTACACACAAACAAATTGACAAATGCAAAGGCACACCGGACTGTATCAAACATTAACAAGTCAATACTTTCAAAATGAACTAAAAGAATAATAAAATAAAAAAGTTTGTGCCTGAAGTAAAACTGCTCATCGACGATGATGATGATGTTGGTGATGTTGGTGGTGGTGGTGGTGATGCAGTAATGATACAAACGGTAACTAGTTTGCCAATGTGTGTGTGTGTGTGTGTTTACCAAACAAATAAATAAATGTAAATAATACATTAAACGTAGTGAAAAAGTATAAAGTGCAAACTTTATTTTAATGGTTCTAGTAATCAATCGACTAAATTTATCCAAATTCACTTTTTATATCATTTTCTTTCAAACGGTATTAATAACTTTGCAAAACGTCATACAATTTACTTGGAAAAGAAACTTTTCTTTATTTTCATTCATTTCAACTTTTTTTGATAAATTAATGAACTAAGTAAATAAAAAATGATTCAATTTCATTGGAATAAACAATTATCTATATCAAAGATTTTCAAACTTTTTGGTCACAGGTTCGTTGTGAAAATATTATTTATAATACTAAAATAGTGGTTTCATTGAAATGTATTTTTACATTCAATACATCTTTGAATGTATGACATTTTTCCATTTATTAATGATTGCCATAATATTGAAAAAGAAATTATAAATGAATATAAATGAATAAATGCCAAAACCAAAAATGTTTAAAATTGAGTTTTCAAAAAAAAAATTATATATTTTTAACATTTATGCCAATAAAGTTTGTCCTATTGTCCGGTGATATGAAAACTAATATAGCGAATGCATATAAATATTCTATTTATTAAAACAATTTTATATAAACTCCGAGATAAAGTGGGAACGCGGCTCAAGCCAACTTAACTCGATTGAATTCATGTGTTTGGTGGCACATCTTCTATCAATGAAAATAACGATGACGGTATTGTTCATCTCATTGATTAAAGAAGAGCAATATGAAAAAGGCCAAATGGTATGAAAGGGACATGGAATCCGGTAGAAAAGTAAGCCTTTTGTGACAAGCGAAGGCAAAGCAAACTTAATGAATGCCTATTTATGAAAATGGCTGCATATAAATAAGGATTGAATGGACGAAAGGTTGGCCATGGCCTATGGGATCTTAGTGTTTGCCTGAATAGACATTCTATATTCCAGAATAATGGATCATTTTAATAATATGAAAAAAATGTTATCTAATCAAAAGGTAAAAAGCATTTATTTTACTAAAAGATGAATTTACGCTTGCAAAAATTTGGCGTTAAAATTAATCAATTTATCAATAAATCTAACTTATACAAATTAAATTATTAAACTTTTTTTGAGAATGTCATTTGAAATTCATATTAAATCAAACAGACTCAATTATTAAACGATATTGATTTTAAATACAAATCTAATAAAAAAAAACTTATCCTTAATACTATAAAGAGAGAAAGAGAGAGAGAGAGAGAGAGAGAGAGAGAGAGAGAGAGAGAGAGAGAGAGAGAGAGAGAGAGAGAGAGAGAGGCAAACCGAATTGAGTAGATTCTAGTACCTGCCTATTGCTCTATTTTTGTGGTACGTTTCCAATGATTCTAGATTTAATTAAATTCGATAGAATGAAGAAGAGAAAAAGAGAGTATAGGAAAGATTGAATAGGATTCGCTCAACTTGGTTTATTTCATTTATTTTGAGCTTTGTCACGGATAATGTTTGCCCGATTGGACTCACTGAGTTGACTGTAATTCTGACACAAGCGGACAACAAATTGGCACAAAAGTAAATAAAAACTTAACAAGACAAATCGATGCCCAACTTTTGAGTATATATCTAGTCTAAGCCAGCTATTCAGCTAGCTTTCACAATTGTGCCTTTCAACTATCTATGTCGAACCGATTGTGCACAAATAAAGAAACAAATTTAATTTAACATAATTGTAACAACCTTCATTTTGATGCCCATCAACAGTCAACCATACATAAACGTAGCCAGGTTTCATTTTAAGATTCCACCATTGGTTGGTTTCTTTGGAAATCACACAAAATAAAAAAAAGAATGTTGGAATTTCTCGTTTCTTTCAATTCATCAATTTATGTTTCCAATAGAAAATATATAATAAAGATTAAATAATGAATGAACGCAAATAAGAATAGGAAATAAATATGTTTCCATCTTGATTCATTTTCAATGATAATCGTCATCAAAATTTAAACTTATTACAAAATAACATTTCCTAATGGCAAAATTGATGAGATTTGTTGCTATTGTTATTAGATCATTGATATTATTGTTATTCTATGTGTGTGTGTGTGTATGTCTTCCAATACCACTATTTTCTGCCATAATATAATCATTATGTTTTGGAATAAGAATCTATTCACGCCCACATTGTTTCATATTATAATTGAAGTAATGGCCAATTTTCGAAATAATAACATCATCAAATTTAGATGAGAATACAAATATTTAACCAATAATTCATACAGATAATATAAGAAATTCGAGACAACAAATTTTGAAATATTTGTATTCTTAAGACCATATAAAATGTCACTTTTTATAAAAAAAAAGTTTTGTTAGATATTAGCTAGTTCATTAATTTGCTTTGAATCCACACAATATATATATATTGCATGGATCAAATATTTCATTGAGCAAATAATAAAAGTTTTATCTCTTAACTTTTAGCTTGAATGGGTTTTGTTTTCAATTTGCCTTGTTTTAGTTCAAGTGGCAAATTGCTAATTGAATAATATACGGCAAAATAACTGTGTTAGACCTGTAATCAATGAGTTCTCGCTCTCTCAACTCGTTTATCCATTCATTTCATCTAATATATAAAATAGTAACAATAATTATGATAGAAACACTTGCAGACATTTTATCAATTAACGTCAAATGTTAATTAGAGTCAAGAAATGTACAACATTGGTTGTATTGTGTGTACAAATAATAAAAAATCGAGTATGTGTTAATTGAAGTACTCAACAACAATGGTAAATGTACATTTTGAGAATTCAATTTCATATATAGTTAGTCAACTAACTATTGAGAATGGTTGCACATGTTTTAATGTAGTGAGATGAAGGCGTATAAAGTGTTTCAATTAATCGTACGCCAGTGAATTGAAAGTAACTATTGAGTGAAGTATATGAAAATCGGACAACTCATGTGTTATAAGATGCAGTTTTGCTATCGTTTGGTACGAATACGAGGATTCTACAAACACACTTACAATTAGTACGATTTGCAATGATGATGATTAAGTTTAGATGACATCAACAATGACGACAATGATGAAATAAATGACTCCAAAAGAAAGAATCTCATATGGTATTGTGGTCAGGGTATCATCATATATATAATGTAATAATATATAGTGATGATCATCATGATCATAAATAATTTGTCCCAGAAACAGTAACAGTCGAATATAAAGCTTGATTCTCATCAAATCGAATGGTTAAGACACACATATAAATCCATGTTTATATTGCAGTGGCAATGTTTTTATACCGAAATAAATTGTGCTAAATCCTATTGCGAATTTGTAATGGAATGAATGTCCCTTTTGAGACGTCCACTCTATCTTTCCTTCTTTCTTGAGGCCTCTAACATTCTAGTATAGTCATTTGGTGATAATGATTATGTTTGTAATCATGATCAAAACGAGACGGAACACATCTTCTTCGTCCTTTCTCCCCCACACCCATCCAAGAGTCCTTATTCAAGCATGATTGTGTCAACAATCCAATGCACTATATCAAGTGTAAATCTTAAATTTGATTAATACACCATAGTTAGATTAAATTAGATACGGTTTCCGAATCACACTTTCATCGACTTTGAATATATCCAATCTCGAGCATCTAATTATTAGAGCGAATAATATTAATCGTGCCACGTTTTCTGCACATATTTATATTCTAAAAACATATTTCTCCAATGTTTATTAGTCAATATTGTTGATAATGATGATGAAGAAAAGTAAACAACCATTAATTTTAGATCATCAAATATAATATTTGTTCAATACAAACACAAATCTTAAAACAATTTATTATTCTAGTTTTGTGAATTGTTTAAATGTTTTATTTCTATTTATATTTTTTGAAAAGAATTGAAATTCATCGTATATACACCAAACTGATT
Source organism: Blomia tropicalis (assembly GCA_029204025.1). Lineage (NCBI taxonomy): Eukaryota > Metazoa > Arthropoda > Arachnida > Sarcoptiformes > Echimyopodidae > Blomia > Blomia tropicalis. Next base: position 8,683,513 of record CM055090.1, read on the forward strand.
CTGGTATTGGAAATGTCCACAAATCCGATTATTCCTCTTTTTTTTGGTTCAGCTCAATACTCGATCGATCCGATCGATAAACTAATAAATAACAAACAGAAAATTTCTTTGCTTATTGGCTTATAATACAACGAAAGTATTCTTGCCAACGCATGGTGAACATCATGTGGAAGTACATCATCCACAATAACATTAACTATGAAGTAGTAGGAAAGATTACCTCCAACACAGCATGATGATGGTGTGATGCAACGAACATTGGATACTTGTATTTAGAATGTTAGGGTATATACTTTACAATTGAAAAACTGTCCATAAGCGGTCTAAGAAAAAAAAACGAATTGAGCTGAAATGCGATTGTGTGGATGATGGCAAAGTTGTGCCAAGCAAGGATCACTGGTGTGTCTGTGCACTTCCAAACGTATTGTGACACATTCTCCATCCTAGCGGGAGTCAGAATACTTCTTGCTGTTCATCGTTCTACAAATGGACCACTTCTTTCATTCCAAAACGAAATGGAAACCAACTCTGCCGTGGGCTGCTAAAACGTGAATCAGGCATTAAGTTTCAATCAATATTCTATATGAACAGAGGTCTTCAAACTTTATGCGCGTGGGCCCATTATTTTTGCCAATTAATTTTAACATGGTGAACCTTTATCAACAATTGTGTTTGTCACAATAAAATACACACGAGATTCTCAAAGTGTTACTAATCTGCAAGAGTTTAAATACGTGTGCTGACACTAAAAAATGGATTGACACAAATGATGATTTTAATGCAACGCAATACTAAATGTTTTGAATTGAATCGCATTTAGAAGTCAACATTTGGAACAATGTAATCTTACTTTTAAGACTAATTCTCAAACTCTACCGGACCAATAAGTGGGTCTAAAGCCACTAAAACTTTGGAAATCTCTGCTATAATGCAATAAATACATTTACCATCTATATAAATAACAAACAAACGAATAATGATCATATATAATCTATCGTTTACCAATGGAACTCATCCATGACACAAGCAGACTATAGCAAAAAGAAATAAGACTAAGCAATGGTTAGGTTGGCCAATTATATCAATATATCATGGTCGGAGATTTTGCATCGACAACGACACCGCAAGATTCACAAATGAACCAAATCGGCCCATTTCTATCTCCCTTTTTTTTTCTTTCGGAACCGAATCAAAGTAATTTTAATTCGAATTTATTGAGAAAAATCGAATTGTGCTGACCTGCCTTGATTTGAATTTAACCGTACAAAAGGATGGCATCAATAATGATTTTGTGTACTATCCCTATATTCTTCATCATCATTTTCTTCTATAATTAAATATCGAACATTTCATTAATTTTTTTGGAAAGATTGATTGCAATTACGGGAGTTCCCTGCAGTCCGATGGCATTTCCAAATGCTATTAAGTACAAAACAAATAAAGAATATGCTTGATTAGAATGGAAATCAACTATGATAATCTAGATCGATGGCAGAATATGGCAGTGATTCATCATTAGTTGCAATGAAAAAAAAATAATCAACAAATAGCAAAAAGAGAAAACCATTTAAATAAGTTGAATAGGAAAATAAGCACGTGTAAAGGTTTGTCTTTTAATTCAAATAAATTAAGGCAACAACGATCATGATAAATTATTTTTTGCTAAACTAGATCTGATATTTGCGGTAGATTTAAATGAAAAATTTGTTTTCCTATGTATTCGAATTTGTTTTGCGAGCTCCATTTCTAGTGAAAAAGAAGATCATGCCAAATATGAATTAAATTAACGTAAATATTCTGTCTGCTATATAAACATCCTGGTTATTTGGTCAATGTGGACTAACTAATCTGGGTCAGTTTGGTCGACACACGCTCGTATACAAAGAATGAATGTTTGAAAACTGCTTAAAGGTGAATGAAACAGTTAACTTGTGTACAAGTTGTGGACATTTGATCCCCCACAACGACAATGGTAAGAGTATATATGTACTGTAAATATAAATAAATAAAATCCCAGATACATACCAAGTTACGGCAGTCCGGACATGTAGTCTTCTTTTCATTCCATTCTCTACGTGTAAGACAATGGTGATGTATTTGAGAATTGTACAAATTGAGACAGTGGTACCGAACCATTACATTGAATCATTAATGAAGTTGATGGTCGGTCGGTGATCGACCTTCGTTTCGTTGCTATTCCAGTGAAAAAAATAATACGAATACAATTCTGACATTTACCAATTGGGACACATATTATTTGAATTCATTGAATTCGGCTAAGACACGCCTCAAATAAAATTAATGTTATTCAATGGTAAAATTGATCATTTCAACTTCATCAATATAGATTCCTTTTCTTGAGATAATAAAAAGAATGCACAATGAGTGGGCACATTAGCAAGTTGTGAATTTGTATACAATGCATCTAACGCTAATTGAGCGACATCTTGGGGTTAATAGTATAGACAAAGAGGCTAATAGCAGTTACCAAAATATCAGTATGCTTTTAGCATTCGAAACGAATTATACTTTTAGCATGAATTAATCAGTTGTTTCTTACATAAAATTAGTAAATTTTTAGCAACGTTTAAGTTTTAACTTGTATTCATTAAATCAGTCACATTGACGCTACTTTAAGCAGCGTCAATGTAAATTTACAAGCGGATTTCAAGAGAATCAGTAAAGGCTGCAACATATGCCTAGCTCGAGGAAAACACGATAATTCAAAAGAAGGACCATTTTTGGAATTAAAGGTTATTCAAAACCATCTTTGTATATATTGTTTATAATTTTTTATAATTAATAGGAGAAAAACCATTAATGGAAACTCCTTATATCGATATTCCCAATTTCTGTCCTCAGAGATTATGCATTCTCAACTTCTGAGGACTACACTGAGAAAAATAAGTTTAAAATATATTTTGAAAAAATTTGCAAATCAAAATATATTTTAAAATCATCAGTTTTTTTAAAATATATTTTGAAAAAGTAAAAATTTTTTAAAATATATTTTAAAATGCAAATTATTTTTCTCAGTGTACCTATGTACTACCTGCTGTATCAATTTTGCTACACATTTTTACGTTTTCTACATAATTCACTAAAATACATTTAATTTTGAATAAGATCATATCAATTAAAACAAAAAAAAAAAAACAAAACACAAATCTATTGTATTTTGTTCATAAATGAATATTCATCCAAGATTATAGGAAACCATTCATGTTTGCAAACCTCTTGTATGGTGGGCCGTTTCGTTGCTTCCGGTTCAAGTAGTATCGTGATAAGTGATTTTCCTTCAGAACTGGTCTTTGCTTCAACCGAATCTTGTAGTTTATAATTTCGATGCATCTGATCGTTGTACATCTTTACCTTGTCATGACGATCAAATGGATAGATTTGGTTAAGCATGATGAACAACATGATTCCTAAACACCAAACATCACCGGGAAAGGGATCGTAAGCAATCTCTTTCAAAATTTCCGGTGGATTGTACGATGTCGTCCCACAATAGGTGTCCGAAAGGACAACATTACCACTGGGATCGAATTGAACAAATCGGCTAAAACCAAAATCGGTTAAAATAGGATTCATATTCTTGTCCAATAGTACGTTATCTAATTTAAGATCACGATGCGCAATTTTGTGTTCATGTAAATATTTCATGGCTCGCCCGATAGGACAGAACCACAACTTGACGTTCCATTCACATAATGGCCCTTTCTTACGAACAACATTGCCAATATTACCATTTGGCATGAAATGCATCACAATGTAAATCTTGTTTCGTGTTCGGAATAGTTCTTCAACATGAATACAATTCGGATGACGAAGATTGCGTACAATTTGTAGTTCACGTTTTAAATCGTCATCCAATTTGGGATTTTTCGGATCCTCAACATGTACCACCTTAATTGCATAGTCTTGTCCATCTTTTGTCGTATGATAAACATTCGCTTGACCACCAGCATCAAGCTTGTGAAAGCTTGTATAACCTCGTTTCAGGAATACGTCCATTTGGTTCCTAGATACAAAGTGAACGCATTTGATTGAAAATTCAAATATTTATAGCACAATAATTTTTGTGATTACATTATGTTTGATTAGAATTTGTAAATAAATCCAATTACAAACAATATTTTTTTAGTCGAAAAAGTAAATGATCTTATTTGTCATTCTTAATTTGATGGCGAGCAAACATAATAAAAATTTGTTCTAATGTTGTGTCGCTTATATAATAATCTTCAAAATCAAATTTTTCATTTATAATCAACATTTCATTGAATATATGAGACCATTTCTCTGTTTGATCGGTAATATGATAAAGTAACAATGATTGATGATAATCTTTCAATATGGCTGATGGAAATTGATGTTCTATTGAGGATTTTACACGTTCCACATAATCTAAACTTGATTCATTCTCTTTTCGCAACGATATTGTCAATGAATAACCTTGACCATATATCGAGCGAAGGTGTTGCGGCGAACCGAGACAACAAAATCTTCCATTCACCATAATACTGATTCGTGAACATAGTGCTTCACACTCTTCCATCGAATGTGACGAGATGACAATCGATGATAAAAGGTTACGTTTCAAATAGCCCAATGTTTGCCATATCATTCGACGAGCAACGGGATCAACGCCAGTGGTCGGCTCATCCATCAACAACAATGGCGGCGAACCAATCAGAGCAAGTGCAATTGATAGTTTCCGTTTTGTTCCACCTGAGTATGAATCGATTTGTTTGTTAGCATACTCTTTCAATCCAGTCATTTTAATCAAGTTTTGTACATCGCGTTGTTGAACGTGTTCCGGTATTCCACGTAAACGAGCTAAAAGAAACAACATTTCTTCGCCGGTTAGTTTGGTGAGTAGTGCATCGAATTGAGGACAATAGCCAATTGCTTGTTGAAATGGACGCATCTGTTCAATCAATGAATAACGTCCACTCTGAATGTATGCATTACCAGAAGATGGTATAAGGTCTCCAGTCAACATTGAAAATGTGGTCGTCTTTCCGGCGCCATTTACGCCCAATAATCCAAAACATTCTTTATGGTGTACGCCAAAACTAAGTTGATCCACAGCAACCAATTCATCAAATTTTTTCGACATCTTTCTAACCGTAAGTAAATCGATATTTTCACATTGATGATCGATTCGAGCCTTCTCTCTCACCACATCTGCATCTTCACTCATTTTCTTTGGTTCTATTTCCTTCTTATTCTCCTTTTTCTTCTTTTTTAATTTTAAAAGTTTCCAAATGTTAATTTGAGCAAAAAATCGAGAAAATTGTTGTTTATACACTAAAACCAAAGAAATATGATTATAATTAAATAAATATAATATAAATAACTTACATTCATATGCAGATATAATAGAAAAACAAATTATGCCAATAAAAACCATGTAAATGATTTCCGGTAAAACGCTAAACTTTGAAAATCCCCAAGGATTGACTTCTCTATAACAAGAGTCGCCACAAATTCCAGGACAGCATGATTTGAAAATACTGGTTTCGTTAGAAAGAATTGTAGAGCAAATTATGTTCAATTGTTTAGCTTCATCCAACTGTTGACAATAATTGGCAAATTCTACAAGTTTGTACAATTTTTGATAACCAAATATGATAGAGAAAGCCGGCATTACTCGAATTATGTAAAGCAATATGTAGTACGCTGTTTCTAATCCCGCATTATGTTGACCAAAATTGTTTATCATAAGATCACCAACACCGAGAATGCAACCAATAATTGTACCCAAATAGCTTGATATTTGTATCATTACTGTCATGCCTCGAGAAGTTTTCTCAAAGAAATATGATAAACAATATGCGAACGGTATGATGGCAAATCCGTAGGTTGTAAATAAAGCAAATAAGGCAGTTGCTGATGAAATAGATTTGAAGAATAATCGATCAGAATCAAACACGTATTGTATGCATAGCATCACAATGATTATCGTTAAATGTGTCAACATGTCGAACAGGAAATTGGAAAACCAAAATGTGATTGGAGATAAGCCAGTCATTAATTGTATCAGTTTCGTTTTTGACGCATTCTCTCTGATTGGCTGTAAAATGTATGAAGCGCCAAGATATAAGAATGCACTTGGAATTAATGAAAAACATGAAACAGCCCATGAGGAAATAAGACTAGCAATTTTAGTCGATTGAGTTGAAGTTGGTAAAATGATTGGTTTTGAAACAACATTGATATTATGTTGACTTGAAGGAAATGCTGTCTTCAATATTGATTCATAGAAAACATTCACCGATAATGGAAGTGAATGATATTGTTCATAGTTGACCCAAATATTAAAATGTTCATCAACATCGCCAATTCCGTACAAATACTTGGAAATATATGTTGGAATATTGTCGCCAATTTCGCCCAAAATCCATTCGTTAACATCATAGTTGGCAATGGTTTTATTTGGCAACGAAAGAACCATTGCGTCATAATCTTTTGAATTGACATAATTAAAACCTTCGGCTAAGTTTTTGATTCCATAATACCAAGTTATTGTTTTGTCACCGTATATTTCCTTAACATTCATATCGAGTTGAATTAATTTTTGACCAACACTGCCTCCAGTTTTTCGAAGCGAAGACTGAAGAATAATGGCTACCAACACGAACATAATTGAAACAAAAAATTGATAAAATAATGACTTTATATATCGTCGAGCATAGTTGAAACGTTTGGTTAACAATGCCATAACTTGAATCGACCAAAGCCCTGGCCCAGTTATTAGATCCGTTTGCTTTGAAAGTAATAGTTCTTCATCTGAAATGTGATCAACCTCTATGTTACTGTTACCATTTTCATTGTTCAATTGGGCAACTTTAATGTCCAAATTTGAACCAACAGCAATAAAAACATCTTCTAAAGTTGAATACGATAATCCAAACGAATCGATGCCATATTGATCCTTATTAATTTCAATGTTTTCAAATAATTTTGTTAACATTGTCATTAAATCTTTTTTATTTGTTTTATTTTCCGATGTCTGTAATGAATAGATTACTTCAGTTTCAATTTCAGTAGACAAAACAGCTGATGGAATGAACTTTTGGAGAATTTTGACAAATGATTCCGATAAAAATGAATCTTTTTTTGCAATTCGAAGCCTATAACCGGTGCCAAATGTTCTTTTCAAAAATAGTGGTGAACCAATACAAGACAATTTTCCATCATTCATTATAACAATTCGATCACCCAAAACCTAAGAAGATAAATGTTTTCATTAACTAAAATTTTGATAAAATCATATACTAACATCAGCTTCCTCCATGTAATGAGTAGTTAACAAGATTGTTCGTTCCCTTCGTATGGTCAATAATAGATCCCAAATAACTCGACGCGTGTCCGGATCCATGCCACTTGTTGGTTCATCAAGAATCAATATTTGAGTACCGCCGATCATTGCAATTCCTAATGATAGTTTTCGTAACATTCCACCGGACAATTTAGTGCAAAGAATATCTTTTTTTTCAGTTAATTTCAATAAATCTAACGTTTTAGAAATTTCATCATCAACCAATTCGGTGGGATAATCTTTCAATAGTGCAAACAATCTTAGATGTTGTCTGGCTGTCAGTTCTTTAAAATAAACGTTGTCTTGTGAACAAAGGCCAATATTAGACCTGGCTTGTCGAGTTTCATTGAAAACATTAAATCCATTAACATGAATTGATCCAGTGTTTGATGAGAACATTCCTGTAAATGATAGTTCAATTAATAAATGTTTGAAAAAAATCAAATGTAAAGAATTCAAAATTACCAGTAATCATGTTCATTGTAGTTGTCTTGCCAGCACCATTATGACCTAAAAGAACTGTAATTTGTTTTTCATAAATATTCAGCCATAAATCATCAACAGCTGGTTTTTTCTTATTCTTCTTAAATATCTTGGTCAAATTTTTTATTCTTATTGTAGGTTTCAAGTTAATCGGATCTTGTTCGTATATTAAACGATTTTTATTCGGATTTTCAAAATTATCCGATTCATTAAAATCGTTTGAAGTCGTTGAAGACCAATAAGATGATTTACAGAAAAAATTTGGTGGTTTTGGAACTCCATGTTGAAATGGCAAAACATTATCAAAATAAAATGTTAAAAAGGCAAAAATAAAACATGATATTGTGGCTCCTAACAATACTTCAAAAGCGGTAAAATTATCATAAATTTTAGAATGGTAAAACAAAGTTTTGAAACCAAGTCCAGTACCCTCAGACTCTATTGCACCCATTATGGAAAGGTACCAAATAATGGAAGATGGAGGAAAGAATGAAAGTAAAATTCGAAGACCATTAGTATTGGCCACATTAATGTTTGGTTGGTTACTCGGTATCAATACAACAGTTGCGGCAAAGAGTAATGAGAGTATGAGATAAGCGATATTGACAGCCAATGCTGGCTTGTTGAAGAGTGTGGTCAATAAGAAGATGAATAAAGTCAGTTGTGCTGAAAAGATGATATACATCAAAATGAACAATATGGGCGATGATAAGATGAATACGTTGAAGATTGATGTAAACAATAAGATGGCAAAGATAAATGAATGAACGACATAAATGGTGAAATGATCCAAAAAGTGAGAAAGCCAAAACACTATATCAGAAAGTCCCATCATTCGAAGCAATTCTTTTGCTTTACCACTTTTTTCTTCTGTTATACGTTGAACAACTAATGGTGAGGTGATGATGCATCCGAGTGGTAAAATATAGAGGAGGAGAGTGACTATCGTATTTACCAAATTCCAATATTTAGGATATGGCATTCGGTTGAAGTTGATTGGCTTATTCAGTTCAATTTTATCACAATGATTAATTTCGATAGTTTCCCTGCACTTCCACTTTATAAATTCTTGATTGAGATAAGCTTGTATCCTTGAAAATGGTATATATGCTTGAATATAATCAACGTACAAATCGTTGGCAGGAATTTGAGAATTTGGTTTGTCCGGAAATTTTCCATTTGTAATAGTAATAAGATTATCATCGCCAGGTAATTTTAATATATACGAAAAATTCCTTTCAATTGAAGGTATTTGTGGGAAGAAAACACCAATTGCATTTTCAATTAATAAAGATTTTTGTTGGAAAAGTTCCATTAGTTCATCATCTAGTTGGGTTTCGTTTTTACAACCAATCAATTTAATATTCTCTTGATCAATAAAATTAAATAATCGAGTTGTGTTCGAGTCAATTGGTGCATAAAAAATTTTGAAATTTTTCAAATTCAAAAAATCATAATTTGAATTAAAAGTAATGGTCGGAATATATGAATTATTATAGATAATAGGACCTTGAGTTGAGTTATGGTTCGAATTGGAGCCCAATGATAAAACATTCGCTATGATCAAGAAAATGGTTGTGATGAATAATGGTCCCAAACATTCGAAAACGGTCATAATGTAGTAGAAACGACGAACAAGTAAACATTTCCATAGTAAAGTTTTCAACTGTTTACCAAACAATCGAACAGAAGAAGAAGATTTAGACTCGACATGATGCTCCATTATTCATTTAATTTATTTTGCTTAATTTAACTATAAAAAAATAAATTTCCGTATAAAACACCTTTCATTGTTGATACATTGATACAAAATTTACTTTTGCATTATGATATATATGATATAATTATATATTATATTATATATACTTATGATATATCCCAATGATTACTAGTCGCCATGATACAAATGATTAGGTGGCAGGTGACATAATTGCAACAAGATTTGAAATTTTAACACGCAATATACGCAATGGTATTGCAATATGATTATTGTTTAATTATAACTCGAAAAATGGATTAACTTTGGTCACATAAACAAACCGTGTTGGATTTCTCTGGTAAAACAAAACAAAAATTTGAAGATTACATTAAACATTAATGAGTCACTAATTTTGATCAATATTTCCATAGAAACATTTACATTTACGTTATCGTCGATGAAATATATCGATAAAAAAAGAACACAGTTGATCTACTAATGGTTTGAGAACGCTACATATATACACAAAAACAAAGCATGACTGAGCATGTGTGTATGTGGAGTACATGAATCATTACGACTCAGAGTTTAAGATCTCCTTTGATTCATGTATTCCAACTAATTGATAGATGTCGTAGATACAGGTTTGTTTTTTGGTGAATGAATCTGTTAGTTGTTTTTTAATTTCAATGTAAACAATTTTTATTCTATTTTTAACAACCATATCCTCGAGATGTTGGTACTTGATCGATACATGTTTGGTCATATTAGTGTAAGCTTTAGATGTATAAGCTGCAATTGTGGGGTGATTATCCTCATAGATGGGAGTTGGTAAATTAAATAGTATTTGTATTTGTATTAGTATTTGTAAATTCTTGAACCCATAACACCTCATTGCACATTGATGATAATGCTGTTTACTCCTGTGCCTCTGTGGTCGATTGACTTACAGTGTTCTGCTTTTTTGCATACATTGAACTCAGCGATAAATGTTTTTTTTTTAGAATTTTGAACTCACCAATCACGATCTCGTAGATAGACGACAAATGGAAACAATATCATGTCCATTGGCAATATTCCATGATAATAGATCAACAACAATGGACCGTTTGGTGGAATATGTTCAAATCCTTTAATTTCATAATCATAGAAGATTTTCCCATATAATACCATAAAGGCGGCCGATATAAATGCTATTATACGCAAAATAGCAAATAATTGTCGCATTAAAAATGTTTTAATTCGGTTTTGGCATTGTTCAATCTTTGGTACTTGCAACGGATACATATGTAGATCAGGAGATCATGCTGCGTGCAGTTCTTCCTCTGTTTGTTTCGAGTGCTGACAGTTGAGTCTTCGATGTCAGCGATGGGTGTGTAGTGTCCCCACAAATACTGCAGGTTGGGGTTCGGCGGCAGTGTCGAATGTGATGAAATGACACATGGCACAATCGACACATATTGTAATTCGAAAATGCCCAAGTCTTTAATTGCCACGGACTGAAGCGAAAGTGCTAGCCCCAGTCTGGAGCTAGTCTCAGAACAACGTATTTGAATGTATGTGATCGAAGGAATTGCGTCCAAGCTTTTTAACATTGAACGGATTGTTATTAATGTTAAACAAATATTGCCGTAATTTTGCTTTAATCAGCGATTCTAATGTTATTTCATAAGAACTTGAATTTGAAAACGATTCAAGTTTTCTTATTTTCTTCAATGGCTAATTAGAATTAAAAGCAAATATTTCTTAGTTAGTCGGAGTTAAAAAACTTGATTTCTATGTTGTCATCATTTCGAACAAGATCATAGTCCATTCTCCATATCTCTCCACCGGTTTTCTTTGATTTCCTTCTGCACTAACGTCATCTATTGATGGTGAAAGAAAACCAGACATTTAAGTTAAAAATTTATCCTTATCTCCCTACTAACATTACATCATTATGTTTTTTCGTCCATTTCACAGCACTGGTGATGTTATGTCATAACACAAGACAAATAGAAATTATAATATTATTAGAATTAATGATAAAAGATTCAGTTGAACAATCAATCTTCTACACTAACATCGGTAAATAAGTAAGATAGTGATTCCTGATTATGCAATCGTCGGATAGCTTCGGTTAGTAAGATCGAAATATCAATTGTTCTAATCTTATCATAATGTTCAGACAATGCATCATGTGGAATAGTGTTGGTAACAACAATAAGGTCAATAATTGAATTTTGCAATTTATCAGCTTGTTCGGTGGAGAATAGGGCATGGGTAGCCACAATGTACACATGGGTGGCGCCAAGATCCTTCAAGAATTGTGCCGCCGTTATGAAATGTTCCACTTCATCGATGATGTCGTCGACCATGATTGCCACCTTATTAGTGACATTGCCCACCAAATTGAGCGGCGTATGGAAAGCTTTATGGGCGGTGAACATGGGAAACGAGTCACCACCGGCCACCATGTCGAATGCACGAATCGGCGGCGGCGATGACCTTCCATCTACCACATCGGTTTCTGCCTCCGGTGACCCATGTAGAACGGCAATATCAACCCGAAAACGTTCAGCATAAGCGGTTGCACGGCGCATCGATGATGTATGATGGGCGACTACCACCAAATTTGATCGGTCAATCTGTTTTTCAAAGATCATCTCCTGTACGAAATTAATCAAAAACGGTGATGCACGCAAGTTTTCCACCGGTATATCGAAAAATCCTTGTATCTATTAAGTGATAAATTTCAATTAATAATACATTATGGAAAAATAAAAAAATACTGAACCTCTTTGTGATGAAGGTCAACGGTGACGATATGGGTAAATCCAGATCGAACAATCAATTTGGCTAACAATTTCGATGCAATGGCACCACGTTTTCGTTGTTTGGTTTGCTTTCCATATGGCATGTACGGCAAGATGCCGACAATATTCTTTGCTGCCGACGTCTTGCACGTGTATCCCATTAACATTAATTCCATGAGAGCATCGTTAACGTTGGTGTTGGTTGCCGTTTGTACGATATACACATCTCGAGATCGAACTGATTCCGGAAGTGTGATCAAGGTTTCACGATTTGCCGCATGAAATAGGGTTATGCTAGCCAACTTAAGACCAAGTCGAGAGCAGATTGTGTTCGCTAAATGTGGATGGGTATTACCGGAAAGGATTACCACTTCATTCGATGCGGGAGCCATCATTCGCCGTACACCAAACACTTGGCTACTGGTGAACTATTTGGTTTTGCCAATGATTCAAATTGAAATCATGTACGATGGTCTCAATGTATGGGACCGCCTTTCCCATATTATATATTGAACATATGATGATAAGGATACCATCATTCAATCAGGCAATGATCAACGTGATCAATTTGCGTTCGTTTACATTCGAGACAAGATCATCATATCAAATTGAAAGGAAAACATGGTCAGATTTTGTAGTTATATGTAAGTGTGTTTGCAAGTCAAATTGTAAATGTACCTTTATAGATTACTTTTATGTACCTTTCTCTTTCGTTTCCGTATCACATCTATAATTTGCTTGAAGTAAATTCTTTTTCCAATATTCTGATTCATATTGTATATTGATTATTTTTGCTATATGATGATCAAATTTGCATAGTATTTGGTATAGAGGCGGACATATTGTGGTGGCGTAACATGGATACTAATGCAATGTCTATCAATGAGTAGTGATGCCATTGCTAGCTTCTCAAATCTTATCTAATCAGTTCAATGATGATGATATATTCGATTACCATGGTGTGTGTCCACAAAGGTTTCTTATGTAGAAAATAATTATGAGCCGATATTATACCAAAATGTCTATCAATTTGTTGTGTGTGTTTGTGAGCTATCAAATCAAACAATCAAGGATAGAGAAATGAGAAGGCAAAGGTCTAACACGACAACCATTGAATGTGAATGAGTGAGGGGGTATATTTTGGTCGATATATGGTTGAAAAACATTGCCGATGAAAGATAAACAACGATTGTATACCCGCAATGAGGCAATGGGCAATTGTTGTAGAAGATGATTGTGTACCAAATCGGAAAAAACAGGACGCGAATACTAAGATGTTCTCGCCAAAGCGTGTTAATACAATTTCCCGCATTTCAATTGGTCTTTAGTCATACAACGTAGAATAGAGGAAGAAGATTAAAAGCATTTATGTGCTAGTATATATCATATACCATATATATATATATAACATTAGAACGACGACTAGCAATTTCACACAATTGTCTGTATTGTATGATCAATGAGGGAAAATGGGAATTATACGAATTAGGTTTTGCCATTGTCGCCGCCATCGTTATTGTAATGTGTGTTTGTATGTGTCGCGCAATGGGCTTCTAGGCTAGACTGTTAACTAACGACTTATTAGACGATCAATGATGATCAATGCGCTTTGGCGCCCAAATGTCGAGCTCGATCCGTTGGACTTGAAGTCCACATTAGTGTATATCGTTGGAAACGTTATCAACTTTATTTGGAAAAGTGTGTGTGTGTGTGTGTATTTGTGTGTGTGTGTATTTTTGGTTGTATGTAACTATTTTGTAGAAATAAATGGCAATCAAGCTGGATGCCGGCCGACATGTGTCGTCTCTCCACTCCCATACGGAGTGTTCATCGTGATTGTTGACTTGATCGTTTCACTTGTAATTGACTTGTCATTTTACTGTACACTGGCATATTGAATTGTGGCTGACTCCACTGGAAATTGATTTTCTTGACAACTAAATGGACAACTCAACTGATGACGGGTCGTCGCTTGAGCCGAAATTGATCACCGCATTAGTATCATCATCATCGATCGTCAATCAAACAATCAATGATATTGTAACATCCACAATAACGACATTGGACAATGTTGTTAGCATTGTTCCATTGACATCTAACATTGATTCCACGTATCGATTGAATCATACGGAAATCAATGGAACATTGTTACGTTCCGGTGTTGAAGAGATTGGATTGGATGATAGTACACAACCATCGGGCACTGTTATGACGGCATGGATTGGTCTTGGTATACTTCTTGTCGGTATTGCCTTCATTCTTGGATTCGTATTTGTCTATGATCGCATTATCAAGAGAAAATATTTTAACAAAAACGGAGAAACTGATCAAGAGGATGATGAAATTTCCAAGAGTAAAAAGAATGTAACTGTCAATGATGCAGAAAATGGTCCGATAGAACCAAAAATCGATAACGAAGTTAAATTAGATTTAGATGATTCAGACAAGAGTTTAAATGAAAAACGAAGGCGTCAAGAGAAGGAGGATGAAAATAAAGCGGTTGAACTGAAACCATTAGACGATTAAATGTCTGTTTGTCAATATGGCAGAGATCTACTATAGAATGAGTTTTTCACATTCCAAACATTGCTTCATTTTGCCGAACCTTTTTTTTCCCATCAACCAAAGAATGTTTACTGATAAATAAATCTTATTTAATTGACAAGTTTTGTATGCAAATTTATAGTTTATATATAAAATGTTGATAAAAGCATGAAAACACAACTTTGAGGTGATAACACAACATTTTGAATTTTTTTTTATTTTGAAACTTGTTCATTAACAATTTTTGCAATCTTTCCTTTCGGTTATTTTTTTTAAGTGGGAAAAAATGCTAAAAACTCAACCATTATTATTATTATTATTAATGTGCGTATGTTTATGTATATATGTGTGGGTGTGTATCATTTAATCACAGCAAATTTAGAATACAATCGGTAAGAGGTGATGAATTATGGTGAACGCACAAAAGATGATCATATGAATTGTGGTGGACAAGAACATTGACGAACTTTGCTGTACACGATTTATTGCGGAAACCGATGACGATGCAGAAAGTCGACCTTTTATTATTGGAAATCGAAATGAAACATATAGAAAGATATCAATAATAATTAAACATTGTATCTAACGTTTACGTACGCATGGCACAATAAGGATTTGGCAGTCGAAGTGATTGTAGATCGGTAACGGGCTGAGTCATCAAGTGAACCGTATCGGGAATCCAATTGCCATTTCGGCACACTAACACGCTAGGACCTAATAGTTGGAATGGCTCGTCGCACGAATAGATTGCCCGGCTACTTTCTCGTGGCGTGTTCCAGCACGTTCGTTCACCACTCACCACACGAGATCCATTGGCAATTTCCGGTGGCACATTAACGCACCCGGCATCGCCGAACAATTTGTATCGAATTCCGAGACGCCACGACGTCATCAATACTAACAGATCGCAATGGAACGACAATTGGCCAGCAAATTCGGTAAAGTTCTCTGCCGAATAGCGTCGTTGCATTGCAATCTCATATGTTCCATTGGGTAAACGTTCGATAAGGTCAAATGTTTCGCCAGCAAAATACTGATCGGTTGCACTATTGAAATATGATTAAAATTAATTACAATACACTGTAATAATTAATTGTCTTGAGAAAAAAAAAATGATTATTTGAGCAAATGGGCGAAAACTTACTCGTTATGAATGCTACATGCCGGCGATGGTTTGGGAAACATTCCCACACAATGGAAGCTTATCTCCTCTACACAATTGACCATGTCAGTTTTGGTTCGCCAATTCGCATCTTTGCACGCATCTAGCAATGTATTCGAAATTTGTACCATTATGATAAAAAAAAGAAACAAAAAAGAAAGATGAGAAAAGAAGAAAAAAAAGGCCAAAATCGATTAGTATTAATTTTCTAATCAGAAAAAATGACTTTTACGTAAATTACGTCATTTGTAATAGAAAGTAACAATGGAAGAGCATCAACGAATGGGAATTTGGGACAAATTTACAATCAATCGAACTAATGGTTCATCGATCAATTGATTCATGTTTTTATACTGAATATATTTTATGAATAAACAACAACATCAAAGAAAAAACTAAGACTGAATGAAAATGGGAACCCTTCTGTGGTGAATCCAAATTGAGGCCAAATGATCGAATCAGATCATTATATCGTATCGTATAATGGCAGATATGAATCACAATGAAAGAATAAAAGAATCGAATTGAATCGAACTAAATAATAATAATAATAAAAGTTATCTATTATAATAATCGAAAAATGGTGGCAGCACAATGGGTAGCCCGAAAGTGCCATTTTCAAACCGATTCGACTTGATATGTTTATGTTGTGCATAAAAGAAGTAAATAAATATATGACTACCATACTTTTCACTTTCAGGAAATTTCAACTTGAACGGTGTCAATGACAAACTTTGTCCGCTACATATTCTGCACTTTATTCACCATTCACGGCCGGTGGTAACAATGAAACAATGAAGAGTGCTGAGTATGCATTGGGTTGCAATCGACAATATATACTGTATATTCTATTGAATGCCATAGAAGTGGAAGAAGAAGTGCTATTGAACCAGAATGCCCTTCCGGTGACCATCATAGAACACCATAATGGTTACATTCGATCGTACATTCTCTCATGTGAAACTTAAAATGGAATAAACACAAAAACTAAGCAAATAAACATTCTTGTACAAGAACATAGTGAACGGACAATGAACCAGCAGTAGGGGAATGAACACCTTCAAGAACGAAAAAAAAATAATGGAGAATCATTTCTTATTGAGCAACCATTGATCGTCAGTCGAACAAACCGACATTGATAGTATCTATGGTGTACAAAAGTCGGCCATTAATCAAAAGTGTCTATACGATTGTTAACTTTCTTTTCTCAATTTCTTCTTCTTCTTCTTCTTATTTTTTGAATCGTTCGTTATTTTTTATTCTTTTTTGGTTTGTCTCGCACTTGGCTATTATCTATATTTTGGGCATGTACGTGTGTCAGCTTGGCACAGATCTGCCGAACACATGGTGTCCATAAAAAAAACGAGTACAAACATCTCCAACAAAGGAAATGTGCCAAATATTCAATCACCCTATAATAATTCAATCAATGCCAATCTATAAATCTATCTTGATTGTACCATTTTAGCCCGTTCATCGATTCTTTATATATAAATAATAATATCTAATTTAGAACGGGAGAGAAACATAAAGTTTGTGTGCTTGTATTCTACACGATTAATAGGTTTCTCTCCTAGATTGATTATAGGATTCAATCTTACTTCTTTTTGTTTCAATATTATTCTTGTTTCTTTTTTGTTTGCCTTTTTGTCGTTTGGTTTATTCGGTTAAACCAAAATATATATATAATAAATAGAGAAAACAAATAAACAAGTAAAGGCGGAATAAGTAAGAAAGAACGATTCATGACAAGCGGAAAGATGCACATAAACAAAAGAAGGGTTCGTATGTAAATCGATGGATGAGTTAACATACCGACAACGACGGTCATGTGAGCCGTATTCTCTGATTCCGATTTTTCCGTTATCACTCGACAAGCATATTGTCCGGCAAATGACATCGTAATACCAAATAATGTAACCGTGTTGAGCAGATCGGCAGAATTGTAATCAACATGACCACGAAACAGGGACAATGCAATTGGACGACGATTCGGTGTCGAAAAATATACCTGAAATGAAATAATGGAAAATTGTTGCAAATGAAAGTGATAATAATAAAGTGATATATCGTCTTACTTCGCTTCCGTCCTTGGCCCAGTTAACTGCTATAACACGTTCATCTGGTCGAAGAATGTAATGACATGACAGTTGGACACTTTCGCCGGCCACCACATAATCGGTTCGACCAGATGGAATCGAAACGACATGAACCTCCGTAACCGTTACCGCTTCAATTGGTTCCAATGTGCACCCATACATTAGGAACAATGTGCCTATTTAATACAATATTAAATGAATAAGATTAAAATTGTTCGAATTCATTCAAACAGACTCATTTGCTCCTTATGCTATAGAATGGGACAATATTCTAATTTCAAATATTAAGCCTACATCTCATTGGAAATTCCGATTAACTTGTAATTGTGATTCATCGACTTTGAAGTTGAATGTAAAGGATGAAATGACTCAAATTGAGAGACGCAGACGAATGTAAGCAAATAATAAAAAAAAATGGGAATAAAGACAAGCAAATTATTTACTTTGGAATTAGTCGCCAATTCGTTTGCCTTCTAACATCTTCTTACTCTTTTGTGGGAGACTACATTTGTTTGAGTTTTGTGTTCGGTGCTTTTCATCCAATATACAACATTGAACCAAGTACACGTCAAAGAAAAGGCATTGGAACAAATCTAATAACAGAATAGTTTGCCATTTCCATTGTATTGAAGCAATTCTATAATTCATTGGAAATAATTTCGTAATTGGCCATCTTTTTCGTTCTCGTTCGTTTCCCTTATTTTTTTTATTAGCCCAATTTGCAACCTTTTTCGTCTTATCATCCCAAAATATATAACAATTATTGCGTTATAACAAAATTGGCAAATTAAACTCTAGATTTAGGTCAAAATTCGAGGTGTCGTTTGTATCGTCCAGATAGGACAAGACGTACCAATACCATTGGAATCAAGTTTAATAAGAAAAAAAGTTTCATCCTTACCCATTTGAGAGTAGAAATGGGAGATCATTCCCAGTTTGATTTGACACCAAACACAAACACGAATACATTCAATACAATATATCGAATATAAGTTCTAGCACTTTTCATTCACATTCACTCATTCACTTCCTCACTCATTCAGTCGATGATGAGTTTGAATGAATCATTCATTCATTCATTCATTCATTGGAATAGGTTACATGTTCTTCAAAGTGACAACGTACACACAATTTGGTTTCTTGTTTGACAACTTCAGCTGCACAATTCGAAAAAAAAGGCAATTCATTTTCACTGTTTTTTTTTCATTTTAAACTTTTCTACTCATTCCCATTTGAATTCGTTCAAGTTCTATTGTACTGTTTAATCTCAATTCACCAGCTATCAATTTCATTGACGTTAGTAGTGAAATTGTGTGCATCAATGACTTTAGATAGATACAAGTTAGAATGAATAAATACAATTACAAAATTTAAAAATAAATTCTTGATTCATCCTTTAAAGAAATGAAATCTTTTGTATTTTAACTCTAAATTCTCTAATACGTAAATTTTTCTTTTTGATTGAAACTTGAAATTATTTCAATTTTAAAAATTATTATATTTTGTTTAATGAACCATATACTCAATCAAATAGGTAGAATAGAACCTAAATATATTCATGATTGAAAATTCTTGCTTGATGAACCAATCATAGCAAAATAGCATATAACATAAAATATGAAATGAATCTATCATTTTGTATACTTTATATATTTGAAATAATTTAAATTGAAACATTTCTAAAATGGAAAACTTGTTAAACATTCATCGAAAATAGATCATATTCTTATTTGACACTGTCACATTTTTTTTCCTGAAGAAAAAAGTAATTGAATTTAGAAACGACAAGTTATTTATGTATATTTAGGAAAAATAAATTTGTCAATTCATTTTTTGGTCAATTGTGGTGGAAAATTTGTGACAACTTTTAGTTTGCAGACGGTTTCAAATGGTGGAACATTTGGTATTTGGTATTGAACCTCGGCCAAATCTAAAGTGTTCCCGAAGACGTTGGTCGATTTAATACATTCGTAAACACATGGAACACTTTCACTTTCACTTCCGCCCATTGCTAAAGATCATTGATCATCATATATATGAGCACGCACGCACACTGTCGGGAACATATGAAAAACATTGCAGCACACCCTCAACCAGAATACACACACACACACACACGCATCAAGATCATTAGCATACAATTTATATCCCACAAAAATGGCTAATCGTTCTCGTGTACAACACGGCCATTCAATACAGATCAAGTATTAAACAATTCAATTTTACTATAGCAATGGCTACTGTCCACTATCGGCACTATACTCACAATAAATCTCAAAAGAATTTATCAATAGACAACGTCATTATAATGTGAAGAGTGGAAATTGTTAAAAATTAATTAACTAAAAACTATACTTGACTTGTGAAAAAACGGAATCTATTTTTACCGAAACAAAGACAGAAAAAATTCTGGTCACATTCAAGGCACCTTTCTTGACTAATTGATCTTCACTTTGGTGCCGGTTTCGACTTTTCATACCCTATGCATAAAACATGAAACAGATTGCCTTATTAATAATAGATCGAGAAAAAAATATATAATTTCTTAATCTAATTTATACCGGCGCATTGAAGTGAACTGAAAGTGTGCATGAACAAGAACCAAAATTTTTTATGATATAAAAGACCATAGATCGATTTAACTTGTTCAATTGCGCCACTTTCTAAAATGGAAACTTTGTTTTTTTAAAGAAAAATGGGAAAATTAATACTTTGAGAATTGGTTTAGCAGCATACTCGTTTCGATTACAAATATGTTCGTTAAGTGAATTCAAGTGGAAGGCAAATTCGAGCAAAATTCGAAGAAAAAGAAGAAAAAGAAGAAGGCCAATGAAAGAATCAGCAACAATAATAACAAATGAGAGACTGAGTTCGTGATGGGAGGGGAAAGTGAAGAAATTTGTTCACAAGATATGTAGGTAAGAAAAATATTTTTTCCCCCTTATTTAATAATGGACGATAGTCCTCCGGTACTGACACGGAACTGAAACTAAAATTTGGTGATATTATGGTGCTACGAACGAGGACAGAGGCAACAAAATAGTATAAATTCAAGCTTGATTGATGATCGACAATATAACAACATTATAAGAAGAACATAAACGAATCAAGAGGAGGTCATCTTATAAAACATTCTAGTTATTTATATAGTAAGGTAAAAGATGATAAATGAATAAAGAATGAGAGTCATATAAAAGAAAGTGAAAATTGATAAATTAACTTACCAAAAATGAATCGAATCGAGTTATAGGACAAAATTGAATTCAATTTGGATGATATGATTCTATTGTTACTTCTATTTCTAATTTTCCAATCATGATTTTCAACAATTAGATCATTAACATTACTTCTTTGATGTAGGCCAACATATGAAACGAATGTAAATTCATTGGAAACAATATAATTCATTTCATTAAAGCTCGTTCTTCTTGTTTTCAACTGGAACAATGTACATTGAATTATCTTTTTTACGATTATTGTCGAAAACAATAAGATATATTCAATCTTCAATCGATACAAATAATATAAATAACAATTCATACGAAACATTGATTGTATTAATTTGAATTTTGATTCAAATCTTCGAACAAAGTAGACCATAAATTGAGAATCTTTTCTCTTTGATTTACGATAATTTCGATAATAATCTAGATTGCAAATCTCCATTGTCATCATTATGCAATGACAATGATGAATGATACAATATGATTGATTAAGATGGTTCAATTTGTTGTTGTTGTTGTTGTAACAGCCGTTTCTAATAGCAATGAGGTTATTTGGTTGATTTTACTAATTTGGTGATTGACAATCTTTGTTTTGCGTTTGTTACATTGGGGTTGATTGGCACACAATTTCGATCTGACGGAATGAACTTTGATGGCATTCACATTGTACTATAGAACCACATTTTCGCATGGACACACACACAGATTGATCGACACCAAGCACGTAAAACTATGGAACCAACAAAGAAGCACAAACAACAACAATAGAGAATTAGAAGGAAATCAATTACGAATGGGACGAGGACAAAAAGTTTGTTGTCATGTTGGCCAATCTATGATCGAACTATTCTTCTAATGTTATTTGATAAATTCGCGTTTACTTTTCTTATTATTTCTTCTTTGCTTCATTATATTAAAACCAAAAGTTGTTGCGATTCGAATCGAAGTTTGGTCCAGGTTTTTTCTTATTACAAGCCAACATGTATGTGACTGGGTGTAGACTTGAACTCAAGCTTAAATAACCAGAATGCTCTTTTCTCACTAGTCGAAACGGTAGTATAGTAATAATATAAAAGTGGATAGATTAATGAATGAATGAATGAATGGATGAATAAATAAATAATAGAGTGGACTTACATCAAATGTATGAATTCACGATGGAAGTTTTTTAACGTTAGATATGTGTGTTTGTGTGTGTGTGTGTGGAGATGATGATTATACACTCGGCGAAATGGTGTCACAATTAGGTTGTTCTGCACTTTATTTATTAATTTTGCTGTTGAAACAAATTTCTTTTCTCATTTGGTATGAACAAGTTGTTAAGGTCGAAGGAGGCTGAATAATACGTGACCGAGTTGTCATGAAAGATACGGAATTTTTTGTTGAAATTTACTCTAGTTACATTACAGTCGGTTTTTATTTTGATATTTATTTATTTGCTTGTCTGTTTGCCATTTAGTTTGATAGCTTCGTTACACATTTTAACATTGTCAATGGTCACACACACACAAACACACGACGACGACGACGACGATGATGATGTCGACGGACGCTTGATGACGATATATGCCTGACCAAAATATGAATGACGAATTAAATTCAATGAACGTCTCTCATTAAAGATATGGACCGAGAGTATAATTTCGAATGCAAAGTAGACAATTGCCACTATGGTGGATGAGCCAATGTTCCATCTGTAATGAGCAAAATGTAAACAGATGAATAACATGCAATGGAACACGAACAAAATGTAAATGGAACGATCCAATAAGTAGATCGAGTGGCAATGACGGTGTTGTTCATGGCATGCTTGTGTTATTGGGCAATGGATTGGAAGTGAATTTAATGTTTACTCGAAACCACGTGTGACAGCGATTACTGGCGCAAACTTTACCTCCCATTCACTCAATCGTTCGTCGTTTTGCTTCATTGAATGGGCGTCCCCTCAAATAAAGCGAACGGTCGCGACATGCATGCATGCATGTATGTATATATTGGCAGATGGACTAGCCCGAAGAATGGCCATCGACTCAATTGACCGAACAGATGAACCAGTGAGAAATGGATGGATAATCAGTTCTGCGAATAGCGGTGGTGCCAACAATGGGGTTCGTCATCATAAATTATCTTGGTCGGTCAAATGGTGGAAACTGCAATATGTACTGTGGGAACGTAATAAGAAAAACTATATGTAAAATAGCCTACTATTCCATTGAAAACGGGGCTAACAGATTGACAATATGGCGATTGGATATGTAGAATGTTTCGTGTTTCCGTTCATCGGTTTGATGCGTGATCTCAGTGTGCCATCGATCCACTCGGTTTGCAACCGAAATAACAGTATTTACATTTGTTTCGGGTTTCAATGTAGTCAAATGCATACATCAAACGTTGGTGAACATACAATCTGTCCATTTGTCGATCACGGGTTGGACATAAACGAACAAACATTATAAATGGTACAAGTCTTAATTTGATTACAACCAGCTACGAATTTGTAGCCACATTATTTCCTATATAAACGGAATTGAACATAAAGATCCATTATCGTTTGTCAGGCAGTGTCTTGGATTGGTTATAACAATCTAATTTGTGTTCAACTACCTTTCACGGTGTACATGTAAATTTGCTATTGATTAATTAATAATATTACTGTTTTTGGAATAAATGATTCGATCATTAAATAAATGTGTCGCCTTTAAGCGACTTTTCCTTTTTTTTTTTCTAATTTAAATCTGCAATTAATTTGTTACAGACCTATTTGGGTTGAATTGAATGAATCAAAATTAAAATGAGGATTTCTAGATAAGCTAAAAATAATAAAACGGTTTTGTGTGTTTACTCGTTTTCCATTCAATAAAATGGCCAATTTGACGACTTGACACAAACATCATATAATGAAATGCAACAAAGTATAACGCAATCGTATGTCGTTCCGTCGACAAATCAATTTTTGTTCACAAACTCACTTATAATGGCGGTAGTTTGCATTGCTTTCCGACACCAAAATGATGGTTCAAGTCGACCACGACGACGACGACGACGACTTGCAATGCAATCGAATCGCATCGAAGTGTTCCCGGCAAATAATAGCGAAACAATGTAACGGCAATGTAGTGCACAGTAGAAAATTGTGTATAAAAGTATGGTGTGATGACGATGTGTGTATATGAGAGAAATTGCGATGCAACTTGAGGGCAAATTTGTGGCAAACAAATGGAGGCGACCAATTCGGTTCCGTGTTCAACACCAAACTGAAGGCGCCGACAAATGGCACTTTGTCCAATTCGATTGCATTGCACCACTATCCTCCATCGGTACAGACGGCAACGGCATTAGAATGAATTCCATCATCAGTGTGAGAGAGTGTGCATTTAAGTGCAGTTGCTGATAGTTGCAATGGTTGCTTTCCCTATTCTGGCTTACAACCGAACTAGAACCGTCACCCGGACCAGTACCTCTCGCTCTCTCTCTCTCGCTCACTCTCCATGAGTGCAACCAGCACTATTCTATGGATCGATTATGTGGGCGATAGACACATCATTTGGCTCACTGATAGTAAAAGTAAACATCGACGCATGCGTTACGATCATAATTCATTCTCATTTCTATTCAAATAAAATTCTTTTCTTTTCCATTCTTAGAATACGAATATTCAACAGAAGAAATGAAAAGGAAGCATGATGATGAAAATGATGAAGAAAACGACAAAGAAAGAGGTTTTCTTAAAAATAAAGTCGGATGCTTTGATCATTCCGAATCGTATCAAATTATATAATATACTAGCAACGTCAAACAATTGCACCTATTGTTATATCACATCGAATGCTAAATATTCTCAAAGTTTAATACACATTTATGGACTCAGAATAGTTTGAGAATGGTTTGAATTGGCAATGAAAATATATTGATACAAACGATGGCTTCAATGCAATTTCATTGTTGCACAGTTTACCCAATACATTACAGCAAAGTCGAAATTTTAATTTCAACATCATTCATGAATTTTGTAAAAAGTGTGGACCATGCACAAAAAGTTTGATAATCATTGTGGTACACAATAATATTATACTGTTGCAAATGAATATAATCCAAGAATATAATCTCATTTAAATATATTAATAATGTGAAAGCAATCCACCTTTAATCATACATATATCATCATGACTTATACATGTTAGTTAGTATTATGATAAAAAAGTAATAATAATAACAAAATTAATGAATAAGTGTACATTTGTCGTTGAACAGAGATAAAAAGAACTAAGACATGACTTTTAGGATAATATATATCGAATTAAATATTTCAATTCAAATTTAATCTGATTTATTGGAATATAAAGTAGATATTGCATTTGGTAATCTTTCATCATTTAGTTTGTGCCACTTTATTACCAACTTTTCTTCAATGATTTTTATATCCTTACTTTCTATTTTCTTATTTTTTTATTATTATGAGAATTTTATTTTAGGTTATAACACAGAATGATGGAGAGAAGGGGAATTGTGCATGCAAATTACAAAACTGAATTCAGTTCACTGCAATTTAAAAATGTTATTGCAATATATTTCAATGTTACTGAAATTGAATTTTGAACAAAATATACGCTTTTATACGTTCACGATTCACTAAATCCAATTGAACATTAGCCGAATGTACAGGCCGTGTACGGTCATGTACGATCGAATATGGCAATTCACTCATTCGTATGGTTGACATTAAGGACTTTAACCTTTCTTAAAGCAAATTTTTCAAATATCCCACAAATATGAGCAAATCTTAGCCGGAGCAAATGAATGAATGGCGATCAAACCAAACAAACTTTATACTGAATGAATGAATTTATACACCATTGCATCCATTGGACTCAATTGGGCGTCAACCATTAAATATTAGTTCATATAGGAAATAGTTTAGTTTGGTTGCGGTTTGTTCGTGATACAATTTTGCCCTTTAGTAATGGACATTGTAAATTGATCCTTATATGATATATGTGAACGATGAATTTGCGTGACGATGTGATGAACCTATCAGAGGGGGAGGGGGTGTCACATATGAATGAACACAATCGGATTGATTGCATTTAATGTTGTTTTTTTGTTGTTGTTGTTGCTGTGTATATTGATGGTCAAAGTTTAATCAAGTTACATTCAAGTTGGAATGTGGTTCAAATTTTATTATACTTTTGTTATCTTCTTTATGACAATGTGATATTGTGACTTGGTTGTGGCACGCTATGGCAACAAAGTATTAAAGCGAGTTAAAACCATCAAACGTTTGACCATTCTTCTGTTTCCAATTTGCAATCTAGTTAATCGACTTGTCAATACATTTTTCTTCATAATACACACATCAATTATTTGACATGGAGAGTACAAGCCGTTCAAAGTCAACAACGAAACGAACCAAAAAGTCAACCAATATAATTCCGGTAACCAATATCATTCCAAAGCGAGTCGTTCCTCCTGGCCACCCAAAGTTTGATGAATGGCAAAACCAATTGAAAGCAAGTAAATCAAACGACGATTTAAATCAAACTGTTCGTGAATCAAGTAATAAGCTTTCAGCTTCATCACTCAATTCCAATCCCGATGATTCTTCTGAAGTAACAACGACCACAATAGAAAAAACAGCTAATCTCAATCATAATATAATTTTTGAAGATTCTAACGATTTTATAAATTCAACAAATTTTGGTTCTGGTTTTTCACAAAAACGTAGAACAACAAATGTCGTTAACAAAAGTCAAGCTAAATCTTCAAGTAAGCAAGATAGGAGAAAAACAATGTTGTTTCAACCAATGGATTCGATCATTCCTAATCGAACGTTTCCACCTGGACACCCAAAATTTGATGAATGGCGAAATGGATTAAATTCAACTAGAAGTTCAAGTCAAGATTCAAGTCAAACCAATCGTATGGCAAATACAACGCGGCTTAATCTTTCATCATCATCGATTGATAGTGAAGTAACGTCAACCTCAATCAACCCTAATGATGATGATGATGATGATCATGTTGAATATGAAAATATAAACAATATTTTGAATGCAAGCAATAGCTCATTGAATGACAGATCTCAGCATAATGAAACAATGACATTAAATCGTATGAAAGAGTTGCAAGAACTGATAAGCACTCCAGAAATGGTACGATCAATGCAACGAATTCGAGCTAGACTAAATAAAATGGATAACGATCAAAGTGAAAATACAAATCTTAAAGTATTGGAATCATCTAATTTGAATGGTGATAAACAATCAGAAATTGAATATTTGAAAAAGTTTATTATGGATCGTACCATTCCTTTGATTGAAGCATTTGAAGTTGTCGATCTCTATGAACGTATGGAAACATTGCTGAATATTAAGCGAACATTTTCTCGTGATGTTTAAATCTTGTTAACAGATTCAGTTTTAATCATTGGTTTTTAACTATAGAACTTTTTATATTTTTTATATGCATACAATTTTTATCAACAAATTCAATTACCAAAGTGTTAAATAGATTAATTTGTTTTACATAAAAAAGATTGATTAAAGTATATACAAAACTTTTTATAAAAGTTTTTCGTTGAACTTCCATTATGTAGTTCCGACTCTATTGTTCATTTTATCGTTTATATCCGCACGCACTGAAGATTGGCCTGTTATAATTCTTTTATTATGATTATTCTGGTTTGGCGTCAGCCTTTTATGTTCGAAAAGAAAGAAAAGATTTATAATTGGATTTTTTGTCAATTAGTACACCATCGGATCCTCTTACACCGAAAAAAATATTTTTAGATTCCATCCTATTAGACAAGACGAGACTGTAGCCATTTGATACAGAAACAACCACATTGGTGGTTCACTGGTTTCATTGAGTTTGTTTGTCTTGCAATTTTAGCTTCAGACATCATGCAATAGTAATTCTCTTTCTCTCATATTACTAACAATCGACTATTAATTGTGGTTTAGTTTCAATATACAATAGTCCAGCATCTCTACACACACAGGCACACAAACAACTTTTGATATACGATTCTTTGTTGCTCATTTGGCCATGTATCCTTTGTACCATCACCGTTGTTGACGCCGGCGCCATCATCATCAATATGTTTCCTACATTGTCGGCTTTAATTAAACTCTAATTATTATTCTATGAAAACGAAATGATACGCACAAGAACCAAACTGACAAGAGGATAACGTTGTGAGCTTGAATAATCTTTATTTTATTACAACTTTTCTATTCTCATGAAATTTCTTATCTCAAGAAATCTCGTCTCGCGTCCTTTCACGACACAATAAATGTTTGTGCAAACTAAATAAATTTCTTTCTTTCTTTCTTTTTTTTTGTTTCAAGGATTTTCTACTTTAATGTTTTTATTTTGAACAATAGTCTTCAACGGGTACACTAATGTTTGGTAAGTGACACAAATCTTGTCATTTATACTCATTAGTGTAAGTAAAAATAATATATTTAATTGCAAATAAATATTGATTGATTTATCTAAAATGATGCCAACAAATTTACATATTAACATGTATACAAACTATTTTGATTTTTAGGTTTATTGTTTAATGATGAAAATATAAAAAACTTTTCATTTGTTATCAATTTTCTTAATATATTAGGCATACCATTATAGAATGCAATTTCAATTCAGCTTTGTATTTCCAAGTTATTTCGTCTATTTCAAAGATGCTATCAAAGTAAACTAGAATAATAATGGAACCATGAAAGTAATGAGAAAATATTTCTAACGAAGTGGTTGATAAGTGGTCTCAATCTATAGTTGTGTCCATGCATGGTCAATCAATCGGATTGATCCTTCACCAATCAGTAATTTGCTTATAACTCCACACATCTACACTATACTTGTATAAAACAAATTGTACAAATTAATGAAGCGACCACGACTGATTGACTTGTTCCAATTGATTGGCGTCACTGATAATTGAGAGCCACCCTTCCCTGTGTAAACCCAATTCACTTCTCAATGCAATCGATTGCACATTTCCGTTCAATACATGAAATAGATGGAGTCATGATTGAAGATCATCAAATCAAACTATCCCACGATTGCGAATGAAATGTTAACTAAATAATGAGAGTGAATTTCAAATCGATTTCCCACCCAAATGTTGTCACAATTTTTCTAATGATAAAACCATTTCAATCATTTCTAATTTTCGATTTACCTCAGTTCAATTTACTCGTTTGATCTAGATTTTATTGACCTGTAATTGTCTTTCAATGTCAACCAAAAAAAAAGTTTAAGTTTAAAATTTATATCACTTTTTAATTAAAACTTTTAATAACCAATATCGATCAAATGTGTGCTTTAATCATTATTGTCTTTATTGCAGAGATTTTTAAAATGTGATTCAACTTTAAAAAAAGCTCTGACAATAGAAATTTATTGTTGTAAAAGTACGTGATAAACAAAAAACTAAAAATTTTTGTTGTAGAATTATTTATCTAAATGTTTGAAAATCTCTTCTTTATAAAAATGGTGTTGATTAGTTTTCGATTGTATCAAATTCCAAAAATAGATATTTTGATGATCTAAGCAATCGTGAGCAAAATAAAATGAAATTGAAAATAAATAGTAGCCAATCACAAAATTTTGCTAAATCAAATTTGATTTATTACGTCAAAGCATTAAAAAACACTTTCAATAAAATAACTCAGAAACAAATCATTAGAATATAGACATAAATTTTGGAGAATAGGTAGAAATATTAAATTGATAACGGACATTGGAAGTACAACTGTCATCTGCTCATATATATTAGGATTAATTAAAGGTTGGTAATAAAAATAATTTTTCTTGATTATGTTGGTGGTTGGCGGGTGGCTACTAATTGAAATCCTATAAATTTGTGATAATGGGAAATATCGGCCCAATGGCATTCGTTTCTCCTTCATGTAATAGTCATTGAACATGGTAAACTTGAATATGGTAGAACGGCTTTCAATTGAAGCCATATGCCATGCAATAGTAGCATTACACCTCATCAACCACATTGTCGTTGCCCGTCGACTGCAAGAATGACAAATTGATTTATACATTTCATCGTTCCATGATACAACATTAGAAAATGGTCTACTCTTTCGTTTTTTTTTTCATTCTATGATATGGTTGTTGACCAAGTTTCACATTTGGTCGCTGCAAATTATAACATTATCATACATTCTATATATCAGAGGTTCTCAAACCTTGTGTGACATATAATAATAAGCAAAATTAAATGTTGGCTTCAGTGTAATGTATTTTTGCAATTTTATTCCATGCATGAATACATTTACAATGGCGTCTCCGGTCTTCTGTCCAACAATGTGTTGCAGTAAGTTTGTGTCAATACATTTACATTGTCCCGGGACCATTCTAAAAACTTTGTAAGTTGACCTAATGCTGCACATTGAGAACCGTTGCAACATATGAGATGAAGTAATATTTTACACAATTTTCCGGTTTTGTCCTATGCGGTTGTTGTTCATCATCATTATGGGTGAAAGATGGTGTGATGACTTCCCCTTTTTATGGACATCATTTTGTGAGTATGTGGGCAATGTATACCTCTATAAAGAAGAAAAATAAGAAGAATAAGAAAAAGAATTCATGGTTTATGTTCACTCACAGACATAATGGACCCTTGTGTGTCTTTGAGCCAAATGTTATAAATTATTTAAACTGAATAGCTAATGTAGTCGAGTGTGAACCAACTATACGAAGATAATCGATTTGATGTGTTAAACTCAAAATTCAATTATCTTTTTATTCTTTTTTTTCTTGGGTTAGAAATGTTATTTGTAACATTGCTCAACTCATCTGATAATAATAAGGTTGGTAACATCAATCTTTTCAAGAACGATTGAAAACGATTCAATTTTTCAATACTAAAATAGCAATTCCTCAATTTACCAATTATGTGAATCATTTTTTTTTATTTTACATTGAATTAAATTTTAATGTTTTTAGTTGTTTTAAATATATTGTTGATTATCTTAATTTGTTTAGTCCACTTTCAAATTTAATTTTTATTCAATTCAAACACTAGAAGACCACCAGAATTGGCGTTCCTCTCAAGTTGACATTAATCAAATTAGGTTACAGGCAAACTATAAAATTGAAAAAGCTTGTCAATGTGTGTTTGTGTTGTGCTTTCATTTCCTAGCATTTACATAATCAAATTACCAATTCTACAATTTATGTACGGAAAAAAAGGAATTTTGCAAAAGATGGGAATTTACAAATGAAATAAACCAGGCGAATCTTGACATATATTTGACATAACCGATGTATTCAAACGTATTGAGACCAAGGCGGAGACGATTTTATCCTTGAAAAAAAAACTTATTGTATTCATAGTTTAATTAATTCAAAAACGCATAGTGTCAAACAATTGAATTAATTCTAGTTTGATTAATTTAAATTGTATTCTGGTTAAAAATTTATTTTCTTTGTTATTGTTGATCATGCTGTTATTGGTTGATTCTATTCAAACAATTTTAAAATCAACACTATTAAAGCAATTAGATCTAGGTTTAGGAATGACTTATGAGTGATTGACTGTTGCGGAACATAATCTCTGTTCTATGTAAAAGTCTGATAATTGTACATCCGATTGTCAAGCAGATAAAAAAATGTTGAAATAGATAATTTAAGTTTTCACATTTTTCAAACATCTCGTTAGTGAAGTTGAATGGTGGTCATATTTGTATCTCTAATGAGTATTCACACATACACACACCATTGTTATTAGTATCATAGTACAAGCAAGTAAGTACAGTTATGAAACCAAGTAGAGATCATTAATGCCGATCGCCGATCATACTCTCAATTTGGCCATTAATTTTAATTTTAACTAGATCTAACAAACTTACTTTATTATTCTGTGTGTGAGTTTGAGTGAGTGAGTAAAAGTGTGATCCTTTTAAATTAGTTTACTTTACACAAAGTATCGAAATTGGCTAAAATGCAACAACTAATAAGTTCAAACCAGAAAACTGAAACCACAATTTCTTAAAAATAAAGTTTGGAAATATTATACAAGCTAAAACTATGTTCAAAGTGTAAAAAGTTTTATTACAAGCTTTTCAGATGTTGATAGAAATAGTAATTTGATAGTTGAACAAGTTAAATAATAAGACAAGTTAGCATCATTAGTAGTGTTAACATCATTTGGCGACAAATTATAAGACCGGTTTTCCATCACTGTATTAACCTTATAATTTTCGTTTTCCATTACGAACCTAGGTATATGGTCAAAACGGTAATGGAAAAAGCTCTAGCATTTTAGTATTCAAATTAAATATATTTGAGCATTTTCCAGTTTTTTGTTAATATGGTGACCAGAATTATTAAGTGACAAATTATATTAGACAAATGAGTATTGATTTGTGTTACAAGAGAATCAATTTTTTCTTTATTCAATTATTTATTAAATCATTTAAGGTTTATTGGTAAAAGGCAGGTGTTGCATTTTCATAAGAACACGTTATCATTTGTCAATAGTTCTCGAGCTATTGGCAAATAAAACCTCTGTCTATTTTACAATAACAATTTAACAGTAAGGTTAAAAATAAATAAAACTATTTCTTATTTTATAAACCGTTTTAAGTAAAAAATTCTACTAAATTTTTACTTGGTAGCTTTTTCTACTTACAATTTTTCTCTGTGTAATATAATATTTGTTAAGTAGAATTCTTATTCAACCATTTTAAGCATTGTTTCAAATCGAATATATTGTCATAAAATCATTCTGGTCTTCAATGGAGAAAGCGCAATCACACAGACATAGTTGAGTTGTCCCATTTTGGCCTAACGAGAGACACGCACACATTTGTGCCAAAATGTACGGGCGAACTATCACATTGTAGCCAGACATCGACATCACAATGTATATGGTCGTAGGTTAAATTTAAATTATTTCGTTTCGCTTATTTTTGTCAAACAATAGGAAGACATTTATCTTCCATTCTGTTCGTCTTTCATTTCGATCGTGATACCCTCAACTATAAAACTTCTAGTGTCCATTATTCGTTTTTCTAGTCTCTATCTCACATTTGTTCCCTCATTCTTTACACATTGTCAAAAGGTCATGTCTAGAGTCACATATATACATTCCTTTAATAAGTCAACAAAATAATAATAAAAATAATATAATAAAAATAAATAAAATAAGATGATTCTTATCGATTCTGTAATATAGTATTGTAACATTTGCGAATAAAATTAATAAACAGGATACATAAATGAATGAAGGAGTTAAGCACAGCTGAGACACAAGTTTTTGTCCTAACTATGATTGTATTCAACTGTGGGCCTACATTGGATGTCTTTAATCATAATAAAAAAAATAACAGCAACCACAATCACATTTTACACGTCAGTTATTGTCAATGGAATCTAACAGAACCTATCGATCCGATGGTTGAGCTATTATTGAAAGCGAGAACAATAGAAACCAAATTTTTTTGGTTTACCTCTACGCGTATTGGACTTTATTGGCTAATGTGTCTAATGGAAGGCGGCACGAGTAGATAGAGGAAATGATTTGGTCTAATGAAAGTTTCGGTTTGCTTATTCTCTTCCTCTTTCCCTCTCATTCTATCAATATATTCACCCTATAGATAAAACAATTTCAATTTGATTGCATTTGGTGAACATTGGTTGATTTGAGTTGTTGTCGTCGACAGGACAAAAGAAAATAATAATAAACATAATCATAATGGCAATAATAAATAAAGAATGATGATCACACCAGACGAATTGTAGGGTTCACGCGATGGTAATACTATTTATATAAAATGATTGCATTATGATGATGATGAGAACAATCATTATTTGATTGGTTGGTAAAAACAACAAAAACAACAACAATATTGAAGAATCAATTTTTACATTGGTTAACGTTGTAATCATAATTTCATATATTTTCTTCAATATTGTAGTAAATAGTTGATCCATCGGCGACCGTCAAGCAAATTATATGTTTCACATTACCGGAAATGCTGTAATTCATATTTCTTTTGCTTCTGTTGTCGATATTGTCGCTTAAGTTACTAAGGTCAATCATAATGCGCTTCAATCGTGACAATATAAGAACACATATCCAAAATCAATGTGGTTCATGTTTGTGTGCAACCCTTGCAAAGCAATCTATCATTGACTTGATCGATCGAAGTCATACAACAAAAAAAATCACATCTTGAAAACATTTGATTATTACTGAACCGTTTGTTTTTTTTTTTTTTTTTTTTTTTTTTTTTGATAATCGATCATTTGATACGGGTCAATTGAGTCGTCCTCTTTTTATACATTTCACATCAATTTAACATAAGAATTGTACAATCATTCCCTATTATAGAAAAAATTTACAAATACCAATTGAACGAAACATGCTACTCGTGCATACAAAACATTCTTATCAATCATGATTGAATGGGTATGATAGCTAAATGTATATTTGTCGCACCAAATTATGTTTTAAATTTATATTGGTATCACGAAAAACGATGTACTGTTGATGTTCGACATTGAGTTTCGAAAACATTTCAAAATAAAACGAGACATATTTAATTACTTAATTGACACTTTTTAGCATAGAAAATGCAACATATACAAGAATTCTTTTATTTTTAATTGAAACTAGATTTGAATTATTTGAAGAAAGCGTGTCCGGTGTAGGGTCGTTGTAATGAGGTGCGCGCGGTGTTGTTTCGAAGAAAGATGTAATCAGCTTCGAACAACGTCGGTGGGATGTAGACCCGACGTGTTGTAGCTTGTCGTGATTGGATGGATCGAAGTTGTTTGTACAGTCTTTTTACAAAAGATTCCGGTTGTAGTTTGTCCATTTTTGTGTCGGTGATGATATCCGTTGGTAATGTTAATGGAGTGCCGTATAGCATCTCCGCAACTGAGCATTTGAGGTCCTGCTTGTATGTGGTCCTGAACGATAGTAATACCATTTGGAGTACTTTGGTCCAATTGTTCCAGGGAATCCTTAAGTTGTCTGTGGAATCGTTCCACCATGCCATTGGCTTGTGGATTGTATGCGGTAGTTCTGATTCGGGTTGACCCCAGCATAGTGCATAGCTAGGTGAAAAACCTCGATTCGAACTGGGCTCCTCGGTCGGTTGTTTTCGTTTTAGGAGTACCAAAACGACTAACCCAGAGTTCCACGATTGTTGAGGCAATGGTCTGAGCTTCGATGTTCGGGATTGGTACCGCTTCGGGCTAACGAGAAAATCGGTCTATCATGGTGAGTACCGAAGCATTTTCCGTACCAGGGGTTGGTTTACTAGTTGACGGCTGGTTGTCTATGCGTGGTATAACGATAGGAGAATCAGTTGGTAATTCACTTTCAAG
Source organism: Blomia tropicalis (assembly GCA_029204025.1). Lineage (NCBI taxonomy): Eukaryota > Metazoa > Arthropoda > Arachnida > Sarcoptiformes > Echimyopodidae > Blomia > Blomia tropicalis. The sequence goes on from CM055090.1 coordinate 8,719,207, forward strand.
ATCAAGTGTGCATGGCCGTTTCGGGGGCTTATGTAAAAATAAAAATAAAAATTAATAATAATATTATACACAAAATCAAGATACTTACCGGCGTATGTGGGTTAGACCTACGAGGCATGGTACTTATCGAATATGTGTGTGTACAGAGGTACTACTAGCACCGTCTAGTATGCAACACCATCAATAATGTTAGGTTGAAACGCTACTTCCTTCCTCAAGCCTGAGAAAACCTGTCGAAATTGTTTTAGTTTAGCTGACATCTAGTGTTACGATTTCATACTTATTTATATTTTAAAATCCATTAAAAAATCTAAAACAGTTGTGTGATAAAATTTTATCAAAATCAATCAATCAAATGTTTATCATTAAAGATGTTTTAATAAAGTTGTTGGCATTGGCATGTAAGAAAACAAATTACTAATAAACATTAATGTATCACGTCAATTAATTATAATTAAAAATCGAGATACACAAAATGTTAACAAAAAATTAACAAACTTATTCATTATTCTTGTAGGAACAATGATAATATCAACTAAACAGAAAACATTACCAAAAGGTTTTGTTTATGTTAATCAATACTATAATGATGTAATCAAGCCAACTAAACCAAATTTGAAGCCGATTCGTGAAAATTTACGTTATGCAACTGATGAAAATTTTACTGGAAAAATTGTTCGAGGCTACCAACCAGGAATATCACGTGCTGTGTTAACCGTTCAAGCGGCGGCGGCATTGTTCAATGCACAAGAAACGGTATCATCCAAAGGCTATTCATTACTAATCTATGATTCATATCGGCCCCAAAAGGCAGTCGATTGGTTTGTAGAATGGGCCAATTTACCGGATACATGTGCCAAGTGTCGACGAAATTATTTTCCCTATTTGGTAAACAAGACGGATGCATTCAAATTGCCCGACCGATATGTGGCACCAAAGTCCCGTCATTCTGGTGGTAGTACTGTTGATTTGACCATCATAAAAATGGAGAACAATGTAACAAATATTAAAATGAAACACAATAATTGAAAATGTGATTAAACTTTTTTGTATTTTTGTTTTGTTTTCATATAGGTTCATAATCCTCCGAATGCGATTGCTAGAAAGCTTACAAACAATGAAACCGTCCAATATATGGAAGATGGAACAGTTGACATGTACACTTCGTTTGATCTATTTCATCATGCTTCATGGCCGAATGGTGATGGACTAATTCCACAAACGCCATTCATTGATAATCGATATATTCTACGTAACGCAATGGTTGAGGCTGGTTTCGTACCATTGGAACGAGAATGGTGGCATTTTACATTGAAAAATGAACCATTCGCTAATGATTGTTTTGATTTTGATTTTTAACCATTAATTCTAATATAAATTAAATTGGAATACAAAATAAATCGAATAATATAAATCAATCAGATATTTAAGTTCAGAATAGCTAAAATAAAATAGCCTATTTTAGAAGTTTTAATAAACTAGATGAATAATGAACTTCTTTTTCGTTGTAGGTTTCCTATTGTCTACTTCACTAACTATTATTGGACACAACTTAATATGGAATGATGATGCTTCACCTAAAAACATCTTAGGCAAAAATAATGACAATGAAAAATTAAATAATAGTAAATGGCCATTTATTGTTGGGTTAATGATGAAGCAATCTGGTCAAGTGTTCTGTAGTGGAACCATTTTGTCTTCTTTGTCAGTACTCACCGCAGCACACTGTTTGGCCGGCGGAGAAATGGACGCTCCCACTCCCGATCAAGTACAAGTGAAGATTGTACAGGCAAATCAAAAGGACAAGACAACTTTCGATGTACTCAATTGGCATTTTCCGAAACAATTCGAACAGAATAAGGATAAAATTGAATGGGACATTGTAGTAATCATATTGAAACAGCCAATTGTTAATCAAAAAGTAAAAGAATCAAAGGTATGCTTAGCAGACAAAGTCATTGAGCCAGATCCGAAAGGTTGCCTCGTAATGGGTTGGGGAAGGCAAAGTCCAGATGGACCTCAATTGGGAGCACCATTGTTTGAAGAAAGGAATGTTCATTTAACAAGTGAAGGTGATTGTCTTAAATTTTATCCAACTCGTAACAAAAAACAATTGATATGCGTTCAAAAGGTGAAGGATAAAGGTACCAGTGATAAAACTCCTTGTATGGGTGATTCTGGTGGACCCTTAATATGCCCAATCAAAGGTGATAAAAAAACATATCTACAGTTTGGTATTGTTGGATTTGGTTTTATTTGTGGACATGAACCCACTTTCTTTGCAAGTGTTTCACAATTCACCGATTGGATATCTGAAACAGTAAAAAATGGTGTCAAGTAATCTTAACAAAAGACCATTATAGTCAATTGAATACAATAAAAAATATTAAACTTGTAGCGATACATTCAAGTAGATGGCGCTATAAAGTTAACTAATAATTTTCGAGTTTCATATTTTTTTCCTTTTCACGATTTGATCTCATTGGTCAGATTGAACGTATTTATCCTAATTGTTCGGTTGAAATGCATTGACTACTGAGTAATCATTTGGCGCTACTGAGTGGCACTAGCTAAAACCTGTTTCATGTTGGACTGTGGATATAAGATGGAATCCTTTATTTCACTTACTATCAAATTGTTCTATAACAAAAAAAAAGAAGAATCATATAAAGACATTTTGTGTGCTCATATAAAAATTAGTTTCACTATCAACTATTTGTTTAAACAACTGGTACCATGAAAAACGTTTGCGTTCAATGTCGATAAGTTTTCCTATCAACAGTTTTCGGTGTTTGTGTCCGATTCGGTACTCAAATATTTACATTCTTTAATCATTGGTCGACCACTAAATCCCACGACCAAAGTTATCAACTAATTTTTATATCAAGCATTGAATAATGGTAAAGGTTGACCGGCTGTGAACACCATCAATGGCGCAATTTTACTCGATCAATTGTGGTCTTTGGTCGATTTGCTTTCATTTTTAGTTGAATAAAATCTATTAGTGCCCGTACGCCATCGATCGGCGTACCCATAATGCGTATGTTTGCCTCAGGTGCGACTCTCTTACCGTTTCAGGATCATTGGAAATGAATTTCTATGAACCATTAATGTGGCTGAGCCAACCAACCAACCAACCAACCAACGAACCAGCCAAACAGTTCTGCAATGTGTGGTAATCGTTTGGCTCGTTTTCATTCCATTCAAAATCCATTGTATCTGTGTAACGATCAATTGGTTCGGAGCTCATGTTTCGACCCATTAAGACGAATGTTTCATTGGAAACAATATTTGCTGGAATGATTTGCCCATTCTTGCCCTTAATATGACGGCGGTGGCAACCGTACGGCCGTAATGTGTGTGTGTGTGTGTGTGTCGACCCTTGTGTTGGGCGCTTGGCGCAGTTAGCCATTCAATTGTCTTTCGTCGACTTGTTCGTTGTTTTATTTAATTTCACTTTGTATCACATTACGCGCGCGTTTCCATCTGATCATTATCATGTGCAAATATTTGCCCACTGAACTACTCAATGGTTGATGGTGTGGTTGTGGTGGTGGGCAATCTAAATTGGAAGCCATAATGTCTGCCATCTCTTTCGCTCTTTAGTCTCTCTCTCTCTCTCTCTCTCTCTTAGTCTCACTCAAATAGTGTCTTACCGTCTTAATCTAATAGTGCACGCACTCATTAATAGATTAAATAGCTTGCCGGCCTGATTATGGAAAAAGTGGTGTGCGACCCTCACTTTATATATGTCTGCCAATCATTTATTTGCCAATGTTGGTCATCATTGTCGCATTGTGATCGAATCAACTACAACACACACACACACACCATTGAAACCTTACCTCAACATTTGAAATGATCTACACCACATTTCAATGCTTTTCAACATGACCAAATCTTATCTCTTGAGAGTGCATTGGACGAAATAATGAAATGTCCATTGTTTGAGTAAACGAATATAGAGCGGTTAATTAGTTAATGAATTTGCTTTATTTGTTCAACACACTACAAAGTACATAGAGGATATTTGAAAATAGAGGGAAAAGAAGTAAAAGAGCGGAAAAAACAAGCCAACGAACAAGTGACCTTACACACACACACACACAAAAACAGAATCAACTTTTAATTGGTTTTAATGCATTGTCAGTTCAAACCATTTGGTATTTTAGGTGACATTGCTAGCTACCCATATTCAACTGACATTAAGAGTACTAAGACATCTTGTTTGCTTTAGTGAGCAATTTCTTGTTCCAATGAGTTTCCTTAATGTGTTCTGATAATTCACTCTCCGAATTAAGAACTAATTCGCAAGCAGGACAAACCAAGGTAGAATCATGTTGCAATTCGCCACTCGAAATCGAATTAGGTGACGTATTGGCAACGCGTGAAATCCATGCCTGTTCGAACTTGTTATCATTGGATAATGCTTTGTCAGCACTGCGAGGCGAGTTTTGTTGATCGTTGTTCTCATCACACGAGTTGATCGCAAACGTATTGACAAATTTGGGTTTCACTACACAATTTGGATCATTGGATGTGCAATGACTCGTTGTTTTATGTTTTTTAAGATAGGCATTTTTTCGGAAAGTCTTGGAACATTGATCACATTCGAACATCATTTCATTTTCATCATCGTTGGCATGATCGGATAGGTCGACACTACTTCCCGGTTCAATAAATGCTGTTCCCTTGACGGTCACCTTTGTTCGACGTTCCGATTCAGTACGATTTTTATTACGTTCTGGTGTTGATTGATTTTGTTTAGTTTTAGTTTCCTTCAATGAACTGTTTGACTTGTTGTTGTTGTTTCCGCGACTCGACAAATTCTTCGATTGAATAGATGGTGACATTTGATTATTCTTTTCATTTGTATCCTTGCCCGAAATTGATTTCGGCTTATGCCACCGTCGATGAGAGGCTAGATTAGCGGGACAGTTGAATACTTTGTCACACTCCGGACATCTGTATTCGATATGAACGATTCGAGAACACCTGTGCTGTGCCAATGCAAATGCATCGTCATAGAACTCTTTGCATAGAGCACAAATGTAATCGCCAATTTTGTTTTCAATTTTAGCAATTTCCGCTCTTGCTTCTGGCGTAATCACCACTATGTTTAAACTAGGATCGATATCACCGGAACGTTTCACGGCGCAACCTTGACTCATTAAGGTGGCAAACTCTTCCTCATTATCAGAATCCAATATGACCGTACCAGAAACTGGTGAAGATTTGTGTTCATCAAATTTAAACTTACGCATACATTTGATTCTCTTGGATGCAACCTGTAGCTTTGTTTCATCGGTACTTGAAACACGTTTCCTTTCATGCATTAGTTTGTTGGATGATGAAGATTTACGATTTTCGTAATTGTTGGACGCCGATTTGTCCAAATCAGGAGTGACCGGAGAATGTATGGCCAATGGAGAACATATAACACTTCTGGCACGAACATTACTCAAGTTGTATGATGATTTGTCTACCCCTTTGATGCCATCGATTGGCCACTTCTTCTTCTTATGACACCGAAGGTCGAGTGCTTCCGATTCTGGTGTACAACCACTGAGAAGACCATCAAATAATCCGCCGCCATCATTCGGTTTGATCAACGAAATTGGTCCTATCTATAAAAAATTAAACAAAAATAAAATAAAAAATATGCACAAATACAATTAATGTGAAAATAGACACAATGATCATTAATGGTGTCCTTCACTTAGATGAATGATTTATTGATTTATGTTCTATCATTTGTCAAAAGAGACAGAGACTACTAAATCAATGATCACAACTGAAAGATGATTATCAATAATTATCTTTAGGTAAGAACATTTGAAACAATCAAAAATTTGCTTCGGTCAATAGTTGGAATTGTTTGCCAAAAACTAATCTGCATTCATTGTCTTACTCCCACAGTCAGTCGTCGATATTTTTCTGGTTGGTCGTCTAATCGATATTTGTGGGAACATTGGTTTAATGTGTAATAATACCATTTGAGAATTGTGTGTGTGTTAGTGAGTGTGTGAGTGTTCGTGTGTTTATTGAATTAAATTAAATTTTAATGCACACTGAACCATATTTGCTACTTCCATAGCTGAATCTACCTATTATAGTTGCAAACATTAAAACATTCAGTGAGACAATCTATAACAAAAATAATGACTGACGTGGTTCACTTTTTATTATACCTATTAATATAATGTTAATATTTTATTTTAATTATATCATAATTATATTATTCTGACTAAAAAATTATTTATTTTTTTCGAACAAATAATATTGACCGTTTGAAATCTATATAAGAATGTACTCACATTGTTTTGATGATAATTAAAATCTTGTTGTTGTGGTTCTCGTGATTTAAACATAAATTGATTCACATCTTTGTTTTCTAACAATGAAGAATTCATGTGAACACCTTTTTGTTTGAGCAGTGCTTCAAGGTATAGGTTGTATAGATTGGGATCAGCCAACAACAACGGAGATGGATAAGAACAATTTTCGAGTATATCTATTTTGTGAACCAATATAATGGAATTGTTTATTATGGATAAATAAAATAGAAAAACTTACTTTTGGCTTGCTTCAACGGTGACACAATCACGGAAGTGTTACGTGAATTTGTATAATGTTCGTTGAAGACATCATCACTTGATTCACTGCCGGATGTCTTGCACGGAATAATGGGACTTTGAGCCTCTGGTGGCGAACTTGAATCTGATCGGTCGGAATCGTCCGAGTATCGTGTCCCATACCTAAGATTAGATGATGTTGACGTTCCATTGCCATTGGTGGTTCCATTGAATAGTCTTGAATTGAGTGAAGACATACGAGCAGCAGAATTACGCTCATACAATGATGAAATGGTTGACATTATGTTACGACTAGTAGATTATTACTTTGACTTTGATGATGACAATGATGTACTAGATAGATAGACTAGATTGATAACGATACAATCTTTCAATAATAATTATAATAATGTGAATAAAATATGTGTAGAATATAATAATTATAAATGTGACGGGTGTGGGGTGATTTAGTGGTGAATTAGTGCAATTTGATCGGACTATATGATTGTCCAATTCTTTGATTTGACTAGACTTGATTTACACTCATCCAACAAGTTGTGTATATAAATTAATAATATATGTGGTTATATATATAACAGTGGTTACATCAGCAACGGGTGTAATAATAAAAACTTTATCGAATAAACTATTGTTTCAGATTGTCAATGATTCAAATAATTGTGATAACAATTGGTGGCCAGAATTGATTGTTACAATACTTTTTGTTTCGAGGCAGCATTGGTGCTTGGAAGGACGGGATCAGTTGTAGACAAGCCTGTAAATGAAATGACGTTTCGTAGAATGAGTATAACGGATTCAAAACAACTTTGGTCGACCAATTAGATTCATTAGAAGGAGGGAATGATATCGATTGAGGTCGAGTGAGTTTTGATTTATCGTCATCGCTTAAATCTAATAATGAATATTATGATTGTCACACACACACACACACAAACACAAACACACAATATGGAAAAAGTAGAAGAATTTAACAAACGTACTGCACTACTGAAATATGGATAATTATTCATTGTTCACTGACACCGTTCTTTCATGGAATCAGTAATTTATGATTATCGCCTGTCACCGTTAACTTGTGGGAAGCGAAATTCCAAACTAAAGCTGAACGTAAGAATCGATTGGAACCATATTCGTCGACCAGATTAGCGTATGATTGGAGTGTAGACTCGCACAAGACAACATTGATTGATCCATTCTCATATATCGACTGATTCGTACTTTTAGTTTTTTTATTGGTGACTATGTCTAATTGTGCATATTCATTCACTCGATGCAGTCAGTCGATCGTTAAGTGGAGGTAAGTGCATGCACAATCCTCGAGACGACTCCTCGACCTGATGTTTGTCTCTCGATTAAAGTGTTTGTCCCACTAATGGCATGTTTGGGTTATGTTGTAACACAATTGTCATTTACCATTCACGAACTTAACCATGTCGGTGTTGGATACACTCTTCTCTCGATTCTATTGGTGCGTGTTGTGTGTGTGTGTTGTTACACTCCGACACAGGTGTCACCAAATGAGGGAAACGATTTTCGATCGGCATGTTACCACCAAATGGAACGGGAACAAATAACAAATAGGAAAGCTAATAATTTATTAATCAACACAAGATGTACAATTAACTAGTGAATGTAACTTTCAATTATGCTTGCCACCACTTTACTACTATCAAATTGTTGTATTCATATTAACATTTTCATGTTTCATTCAATAATATTCACATCACAATTGATTGAATGAATTGATCAACAACAACAACAACATTTTCTAACATACAAATTCAACATTAACGATCTTAACAGTCAATATAAGAGGAAATATCTACTTTACATTAAGCTTAACGAAAGATTAAGAATTGTGAATTAAATACTTACAATAAATGAAGCCGAAGTGTTGTTACACAAAAACGATGTTGATGACAATTTAAATTGAATGGTTAAATGTTTTTCTAATGGAGTCATTCGACTAGATGTTACTTCAAGATGTTTCGTGTTTTATGTAGAATGATGATGATGACTAGAATCGATCTCATCGCACATCAGTTTTGGCTTTAAACCAGGTAGATCGTGTGTATCAATGTGTGGACGACACGAGGCCACTGGGGCCACATTGAAGACGCGTCTATTGACGAGGACAGCAAATGATCGAATGGGTGTTTGTTGGTTACCAAATTATCCGTGTACCAAACCACCGCATGGATAAAACTATTGCACGCGCGCGCGCATATATCGTCAACGCGGACAACTGTTCCCTCTCGATTATTAATATCATCAATGATCACACTTGGTGTCAGCCCACCGAATGGACCAACAATGGGAATATGAACGCCGTAAAGGAGGAGACATAACTTGTACTCTCTACTAAACCAATCGAAAGTAGATCCAACTGGTACCTTTTGGTGCAAAATCTAACGGATCTTTACCGGGACACACGTCGTGTGGTTCGCGTGAATGTGTCGTTCTCGTATTGCGCCAGATTGTCACTCACTCACTCATTCTCTCTCTCTCTCTCTCTCTCTCTCTCTCTCTCTCTCTCTCTCTCTCTCGCTTGGTCCCTTATGTCATTGCGAGTGGCACGAGAAACAATCGTACACTGAAAGAAATTTGTTAGTACACCAAACTGCTAACTGAGCTGCTGCGAAGCAGAAATAGCTACTACATTTAGTAGTAGTTCTAAGAACTATACTTTTTTGACCAATGACCAGTACATAAAACTACTACCATATTTAGTACTTAATATTACTTCTTTTGTTAGTACTTATAAGAACTTGGTATTTTTGACCAAAAACCTAGTACATGAAACTACTACCATATTTAGTACTTAATATTACTTCTTTTGTTAGTACTTATAAGAACTTGGTATTTTTGACCAAAAACCTAGTACATGAAACTACTACCATATTTAGTACCTAAGATTACTACATTTTATAGTAGTTATGAGACCAATTAAATTAGTATATCAAAGTACTATTATATTTAGTATTTTTATTTAGATATATTTAGTATCACGTGAATTAATATGAATTAGTAAATATAACTTAAAGAGTGGTAATCAGTTCAATACATTGTAAATACATTAAAAACTTTGAAGTAGCTAAATGGTTGCAACTTTAGTTTATCCAACTCCTCTTCCCAGAGGAAGATTTTATACTTCAGCAATAAATATTTCTGGTGCCATGTTCACGAAATTTTGAAATAAATGTTTCGAAATAACCAAGTGAACCATTTTGATAAATCGTCAAAGTTAAAAATTGTGTTATTTAGCATAAACATAATCTCCATTCAAATTACCACGAAAAACATATAAGTGAAAAGCCAATAATAATAGAGCCGGGAAAAGATTAAAAACTTCTATAAAAAATAAAACAATAAAGCATAACAATAAGTTATAAGGATAATTGTGAATTCAAAAAAACTTACAAAAAACGGTGAAAACATAAGTCATAGTGCACCTCAAATTAACATCAATTCAACGAGTGTGACACAACAGAAAATAAACAATGTCACTAATGTCTATTAAGTCTATACATTTCAGTGTCACCCAATACAGGATCGTATTCATAAGATTTTCTGTCATCATCAAACTAGTATCCCAAACTACTAAAACATGGTAGTACCCACAAATGCTATGAAATTTAGTACTCTGAACAGCTAGGTTTTGGCGGTAGTACTTGAAAGTACTAATTGAAATTTTTCATTTATAAAGTAGTAGTACAAACTACTAAAATATGGTAGTAGATACAAATACTATGAAATTTAGTACTCTGAACAGCTTACATTTGATGGTAGTACTTGAAAGTACTAATTGAAATTTTTCATTTATAAAGTAGTAGTACAAACTACTAAAACATGGTAGTAGATACAAATACTATGAAATTTAGTACTCTGAACAGCTTACATTTGATGGTAGTACTTGAAAGTACTAGTTGAAAATTTTTACTTTTAAACTAGTATCCCAAACTACTAAAACATGGTAGTACCTACAAATGCTAAAAAATCTAGTACTTTTAAGTGACCATCGCAAAAAGTAGTAGTTGAGACTACTAAATTTGGCCTTTATTTCTTTCAGTGTAGGAAACGATAACGACAATCAAGTCATTTGAACACACACACAAAAAAGGGGGAAATCACTGTGTGGCCTTGTCTCGAGGCCGACTATACTCTCATTCTCTTCCATGTTATACGAATGCCCTCAGTACTTACCGAGTGTCGTTAGTTGTGTCGCCTTTTGTTCTTTGGCCAGATGCTTGCCTTTTGTGGACCGAGTACGATCAAGTTCAAACCGCCTCCCACTCAGACAGGCTCGGTAAGTCACACGAACGCGACTGGTTTGATCCGCGTGCGCGATCTCGATTCGCATGTGAACCGAACCATTTGGAACGATTAATGGAACGTCGTCCGTGGTTGCCAATGCAGCCTCGAGCTGGATAGACTAGAACGAGACCACTCATTTTGACCCTTGACAAACAGAAGCACCAACAGCAGTAGCAGCAGCAGTTGGTCGTGTGCTCCCAATGCCGTCAAATATATGACAATATTGCTCGATCCATTATTGCAATGTGCGATAGCAAATGACTCTAGAACGTTTCCCGTGATTGCACCCCTCTCCAATCAACGTAACGAATCGTGTTGGTTCTTCAACATTCCGACAAGTTAACATAATAAAAAGTTCATTCATTCATTCATTTTTTTTGGTTTCGATTTATACATAAATTAATGAAGCTAATTAATTTAAACGATGGAATGAGTACAATAAAATCAAATAGTAAAAACACAACCACTTGTATCACGCGATAAATAAATGAATCAATTAATCAAGATGAATGATATTAAATTACCTGTTATATAGAATAGATGTTGATCAAATGTGTTTGGAATAGTTGAATAACCTTATCATACAAAAATGGGAGAATATGATTTATCAGAAAAACATTTTGTGCGTTCCATTTTTGTGCTTTATTTTTTCTAGCTGATCTCAATCTTTTTATAGAAGTAAATATTGACGTGATAATAAAACCGTTGAGATGTTGGTCAAACAAAAAACCGGTACCGTTCGGTCTCAATAAGTTGGCGGGTGGTAAGGAACGCGACCGTTGAGAAGTGGAGATCCATTTACGCCGACCCGAATACAGTAACAAGCTTATGTGAAAGCATTAGTATCGGCGTGAAAACACGTTACGCGTGCCATGAGAAGGTCGGTCATGTTCCGTTATGAAGTGCCGTGCACTATGGGTCGCCGTCGTTGTGTGTGTGTGTGTTTGTGATCGTGTCAAAAGGCAAATGGCAACGACATTCGATTTGGATCGCGTTCCGTTAACGACCTTTACCGCTCTTGTTCTCAAAACTCACACACGAGTTAAGATTGAGAGGGAAAGTGTGCGACACTTCCACCGATTCGTTGAAGAAATATGTGAACACAAACGTTGGCACGTGCCGACGCACGATCCAAACCGAACCGATCCGAAAAGACCGGTATTGTTAAACGGACGAGAAACGGTGACAACGGTCAATTTGAAACGGTAACGTTCTAGATCAATTGTCTTCCATATCGATTATGATCATTTCAGTTGTTCCGTTTAAAATTGCTTTACATCATATGCCGTTGGATTGAGACGTACCAAATAAAATACCAAAGTTTAAAGAGTTAATCTACATTTTCAATATATTTATGCAATATCATTAGTAAATAAATAATTTTATTAAAATAAAATTTAAGTTTTTTGTCTTTTTCCTATTGAGATTATTAAATGCCATCTATTGTCACAGTTCAATACAACAAAGTGTAAAATTCAATGTTAACATTGTTTATAGTTTGGATATGATCTAACATTTCCATAAAGTATAAGTTCGTAACCAAATCAAAATCATGTTTATACAAGCAACTTTAAGTCACAGTGAAGTCCAAATTATACCTTACTCATGACGAATGTACCCACACAAACATATTTTCATCAATGTTTATTATTGTCAACAATAAACATTGAAAGAGTTATTTGTATTTCAAGTCAGAAAATCAGTTGAAGATATTGTAAAATGACTTGATAGTGAACAATGTAGTGTATTATAGTGGAAGGAGCCACTTGATATAACAAGATATATGATTTGTCCATTATAAACAATGATACCAAGAACGGCGTCTATGTGGTAGGGAGCGGCACCAATCGTACGAGCGAACCATTAAACCATCGCCACATCAACGCTCTTATCAACCAATTTTTGGCCACTCTTTCCAATGAGCGACGTAACCAAGTATCAAAGATCGACGAATTTGTGGCAACATCCATAACAGTAACTCCGTAAGTCTACGACGATCAAAATCTCTTTAGTTACAGTAAAACTTCTTTAAATTATTTATGATAGTTTATGTTTGGTAATACAAAGAAAACCCCATTCAAACCAAAACAAGTAATACTAATTTGATGCAGACATTTGTGTTTGATTGGCAATATTTTGACGATCATGTTAATAAGTGACGTAATTGAACATGTTATATATGTTTACAATAGATAATTTTTTACTTATTGATTTATGTTGTGAGGGAATCAATTTCAGAAGATATAGGAAGAATTATACAAGTTTTACTGTAGCAACGCGCGAAAACCTCCACATCTGATATAAATTTCGCTATTTCTACTGCATCATATCATTCCTTTTCCCCATTTCTTGGTTTCCTTATCATTTACGATATTTTCATTTTTTGGTTTTTTTCATTGTGGATCCTTTTTACCACTAGCCATTAGTCAAAGACAAACTATACAAATTATTGAATGCAATGTACGTTTATTAACTTGCTGCTTTCATAATTTATAGACACAACTTGATACTCTTTTAATTAATAATATCCTCAACAATTTAGTTTACTTAATTTATCCACACTCTGTTCATTTGCAAACGTCTACTTACAACATCAAACAGGTGAGTGCCATATTGTATAGTTGGATCTAAAATGTTGGCTATTTACAATTAGTAATTTATGTTTACCAAAAAAAAATTGTTTTGTTTTTGTTTAAATAATTGTTGATTTCCAAATTTCAGAAATTACTTAAAAAAAGAAAACTTAAATTTATTTTTTGGTCTTATTGAAGACCAACATTCTCAACTCTAATGGCATCTAAAAGTTATTTGGGACGAAAGTTGAAAGATCTAAATTGTATGAAAGGTCAACAAATGTATGGATCGGTGGATAGCATACACGTACCGGAAGAGCATAAGCATAATAAACATTTCAAATTGTTCAGTGGATTTAGCAAAAAATCGAAAAAGTCAGACCAATTTTCAGTCTCATATGAACATGTTCCCGAATATGAGCTTGCTGATGAGAAGACTAGACTGTTAGACGGAAGTGGACCTAGTAGTCGAAAGAAACGATACTCGAATATTAGTAATGACACTGAAATCGTATTAGCTGATAAATCGAAGAAGGCAAAAAAGAATGTTAAATTTAACGTTTACGAGAAAAAGGAAAATGACGGCGAAATTCGAGATTGGACCGGAACATACATACTTAAACGAAAGAAAAAGAAGAAATCGGGATTGTTGAAACGAACTGGAAAGTTGATTGTACGTACGTGCCGATACATGACCTATGGATCGCCATACATGCCGAATCTTGCCAACGATTTTCCTTATGATTCTCGCTACCCGCCAGATTATCGATTCTATGATTTTGAGAAAAGAGAATGGGATTATAGTGGCATGTCGACTAATAATTATATGGCATGCGGATATAGTCCATCCGCATTTTTTTAGTATCTTCACTTATTATTAAAAAAAGTTAATGAAAATCAATGTAAGTTACGAATATTTCCCGACACAAACAAGATTGTAGATTACTTATATTATATTAAAGAATTTTTAGTTGTTTTATATATTAAATTTTATTCAAAATTAATTAATTTTGATTTGTATATAAACTATATTTCATAATAGGCAAAGCTACCATCAAAACAACTTGTAGAATCAAATCAAAGTCATATTCCTCAAATATAGATGGCATTACTATCATCCATAATTTAAAATTATATTACCGAATGTTAGAACAAACAAATACAAAAGGAATTGTTTTTGTTATTCAGTTGAAACATTCAATTGAAACAAAAATAACATAAATCATTTATGATTGCTCCAAGCAACCTAACAGCCGGTATGTTTTCTTTCGAGACTCAATTTCATGAACCTTCATTGTAATAATCTAATCCACTTTATCTTCCAAAATAGACATTGTCATTGGAGTAATCGTCTGTTTCACCATTGTAATGTTTATCCTATGTTTGCTCACCGTATTCCTTAAGCATCGTTTATCGTCATCGAATGTCAATAGTATGGTGATGTCGAAGCTCCCATCGAGTAGTTATGCTAAAAAAAGTTACTTTTCAAATAACAAATAACAATATGAAACGATTCATATCAACCAAATTGTGAATGGAATTCATTTTTTTACTAAAGTTTTAAATTGATGATGCGACCACCTGAGCGATCTGCCAGTCTCTGACTATTTACATTGACGCCCACATCGATCATCCGATCAGTGTGTTCAAATCTTTATGAGTAGAAAGCAACCACGTTGCAGTCAATTGCATTTTTTTCGGTTGAATATTCTTTTCTAAATATGGTCAATAGCAAACATCAATCTATCTTAAAATCAAGTTAGCATTTTAATAAATTTACCTGCTTCTCAGTGAATGCGTTTACTGTTTACTGATCCAGTTTGAATGCAGTTTCATTCAAGCTTTCATACCATATTTGGTCATTTCAATCGTTTGAATTACCATTCTCGGCATGACCCTATTTGATTGAATATTTATGCACAAACCAATGAAAGACTGTTCTAAATGCATGGTAAAATAGTTCATTCTGAAATTGTGTTCCAATTCTTGCCATTATTCTTGTCGACATCATTGCGTGCACGCAAGAAAAGTTGATCATGTTGTACATTGCGTGTACATTATGAATAAGAAAGTGACGACAAAATATGGTGGCCAACAATTGTATACAATTGATTATGAAATTGGCATGTGAAGGTTTTACGAATTGAACCGAATTTATGCCAATTGATCACTCCTTTCCAATGGAACCAATGGGTTGGTTATAAATAATTGAGGACAATGATTACCGTGAAGCGCTCATGCCGTCTATTTCACTATTGGATGAATTGGAGAACATTCGCCTGAATGAATGCATTCAGCCAGTGGTTGAACTCAACTATCATTCGGCGTATATACGCCAAATAAGGCAACCAGACAAAAAAGAGTGTTTGTTGCCTGGACGCATCGTTACCATCGTAAAAGCGTGTAATAGCACAATTGGTCGACCGTCTGCGTTTAACCAACATTAATTGCTCTCGTTCATTCGTTTATTTTATTCACTTCAATGTTGTGTATCCTTTCATTACAACATTGAAGTGATGATTCACCATCTGGTTGAATCAAGATACACATACACTTAATCAAAACGATAATCGTTAGGAGATGTCCAAAATTTTCATGTATGTCTACTTTTGCCTCACCCATTGTTCAAACGATTAGTGTACCATTCGATCAATGCTACCGGAAGTCTGAAGCTTTGTTATATAAAGGTTCTAATTGAAAGGGAGTACGCCAACACGATATCAGTATTTCATTAAGATATTTGGTCACTTTCAATTGGATGTTCATACAAGGTTATTGTACATTAGCATCATTATCTGAATGAGATGCTTCTACTTTCAATGGAAAAAACTAAAAGGATTGTGGTTTGCCCATTATATGTATACAACATATACCAGTGGCAAATGAATCATCGACATACTAGTCCAATATATCGTGTAGGCAAAGGCTATGTGTGTGTGTGTGTGTGTGTGTGTGTGTGTGTCTGTGTGTGTGCATGCATTTATGTCCGAAAAGACAAGTTGGCTTCGTTCGTTCATTCTTTTATCCATTCATTCATTTATTCGTTAGTGGTTGTAGTCCAGTATGACAACAACACCAACAGCAGCAGCAGCAGAGAGGATAGTTGATCAGAAGGAAGGCGTCATCGTGGCAGGAGCACATGCATCGATGGGAGCATAACCATTTCAGTTGCGTAGACACACAAACATACACATGCACAAGCACAAGGATACAAGCTCACGTTGCCGTTGACACACAAAAACATTGGAGCATTCCACATCCAAACCACCAAACGATCCGATCCGACTCGACTCCCCATAATATACGGCAAACTCTCGACGCCGCTTCCATATATAAAATAATATAAATTGTATGCGTAGATGTAGGTTGATCGTCACTTTTGCCAACATACATACATACTCTCATCGTCGCCGTCGTCTTCGTCGTTTTTGTCCTATACTCGAACAAATTTCATTCATCACCATTCACCGGTAACGATCAAAAGAAGCAAAGATGGCACCTGAACGAAAAGTTCCCGTACAACAATCGGAGAATAACTTGATTGATCAAGAATTTAGTTCCATTCGTGCGCGGTATGTTGCCGATTCTAACATTCTTAAACAGTTGTGTCAAACCATATAGAAATTGAAATATATTCTATATTTGGAAAATTATTGAACATTTTTAATCATTTCAATTACCACATTTGTGTAGGTTCGACGATGAGATGCGCAAGATGGAGGATGAGATGAACAAATTTCGTTCTCAATTGGTTGATCGTGAACGAAGTTTTTTTGGACCAAGTTTGACCAGTTCCAGCCATACGACATCGAACACAGAGAAACGTTCGTTTGGTCGTGAAAGTCCTAACGGAGGAGGACAATTGTCCCAATGGTTGGATAATATCAATTCACCATTGGTTCAAGATGGTGACGATGGAAAGGTTCTCAAGTTACGTTTCGATGTTACCCAATATGCACCAGAGGAGATTGTGGTTAAGACCATCGACAACCGACTTCAGGTATGTGTGTTGATTTACATTGAACCGATGATTGCATGTGAATGTGTAAACGACGCCAATGTCACACAATCTTAATGTTTGCCCAATGACCACATATCAACTTGTTTGCATTGATCACATTTCCTTGACAAACAATCGAACATTATTTGAACACATTACAAATGCGACCTTTCAATAATGTCGGCAAATGCACGTGACAGTTAAGTTAAGTTTGGATCATCTGTGTCAACATCATTTCTATTGAACGTTTACAATGTGTGTATACAATACATATCGAATATTCATTTATGCTGATCCAACAATAATTTGATGAAATGAATGAGGGCGAGTCAACTTTAGTACTTGTGTAATTATGTGTGTGTGTTTTTGTGTTTGTGTTTGCCATTATTCATTCTGCATGTCATTCTTCCTGATTTTTGTTTTGTTTAATCTTATCTTACAAAGCCGACATGTTCGATTCTAATGCATGCTGTCTAACCAAAGTGACTTCAGCCTCAATGTCAATCGTCATATGCGTCAAGCAATACAGTTGTATACAAAAGATACAGGTGCGCCATGTCAACATCACCGATTCAATATATTGTCTACACATTATCTAGATTCTATTTTTGGTTGAAATACGATCAAAATCTTGATATTGTAAATGTTGTGCAATGCATACCAACATTGCCTCCATTCTACATGACTACATTTGCATGTCCTTGATATTCAAATGGAGGTAACGCCATTTTATGATGACACTAATCGTAATCGCAAGAAATCCATTAATTTAAATGAGTGTTATATAAACTCTATAATAATAATAATAACAATAATAAATGGTCAATGCATTTCACTGTGATCAAATTAACCTTTTGAACTTTGAAATTGAGGTGTTTATGTGCCCTTTAATCAATGTATACCTAATCATTACCAATTTGATTATATTAAACATATAATGCTATCATTAGAATACAAATGTCTAATCTATTTTCCATTTATATGGAAACACTTCCAAAGTACAATAGTGCACAATTTTTAATGGACATTTTTTATGGCATTACAATCATTTTCCAAATTATTCGGCGGCGATTCTGAGTCAATGCAGATGATTCGATCAAACATTGAATTTGACAGGTTACAGTTTGTGTGTGTGTGTGTGTCCGGTCGAGTTTACCAATTGTTTACACTAAGTTCTATTCCAATAAGTACACGGAATGGAAAGATATGGAAGTCTTATTATAATGGCATCGGCACCAGCAACCAGCTCGAGTATACTTGTCATTAATATTCTATAAATAGTAATTTGTTTATAACAAGCAACACATGTTCATGTGGAGTTAGCGATGACAGCGAACACAACTTCATTGGGAAACATTTGAGCACATGAGAGAGAAAAAGAGACTATTCCGATTCTTTTGCTCTTGTTTTGGTACTCTTGCGCACCCCGGCATCACCAATGTCACTGACTTATTTATTTGAACGCATCTCATCAGTTGAATGATGTCACATTGCCAGTGAACTGCAACTAATATGTTGGACACCTTTTTATATTACGCATATTTTCCAGGTCCATGCCAAACATGAGGAGAAGAGTGATAATCGCAGCGTATACCGCGAATATAACCGAGAATTCCTGTTACCGAAAGGCACCAATCCGGAACATATCCGATCTAGCTTGTCAAAGGATGGCGTCCTTACCGTTGAAGCACCATTGCCAGCATTAGAGAATCGTGAGGCAGACCGAAGAATTCCGATTCAACACAAATAAAAACACAAATCATCGATTGTATATCAACATATGAAGAATGGACGATACGATGGTGAAAACAAGTTGACAGATCTGACCCATTAGTGTATGAATAGTCGATTCGCCGATCAAATGATCTTCTATGCTTCTAACCAAAAACTTAACCTGTCAGTGTTTTTTTTATCGAGTGAGTCGACAATGTTCCCTTATTCTGATGCCACAACACCAACAACCAAATTATATTGCATCATCACATTGCATGACTAATGAGAATCGAGTCCTTATACTTTATTCTTTTGGCATTCATTACTTATTAGCTGCTCTCATGTTTAACAATCAATTATCGACGTAGTCGACAAGTGTTGTTCCTAGCACCCCTTTCTCTTCCTCACTCTCTCTCCCTCTCTTTCTCATACACTTTATCTTTCTTTCTTTCTACCATTGTCATCATAATCACCAAATAAAAGTGTGCAATATTGTCGAAATGAGACATTATTATATTTCGCACACCAATCTATCGCAGCACATCATCAAACGTGCACAGCACAGCACAGCACACCATTCATGAGCTACACTAATTAAGTTTATCTCTCATTTCTTTGTTTCATCCATTGCCAAATATTAAAATAAAATATACATTGCCGTTTCGTCATTTTAATCTACATTACTAAAATAAAATCTTGCAAAGTTCAGTGTTTTAAATGTGTCGTACATATGAGAAGACAATTTGGTTCTTGTACATAATCTTAATGAGGTAAGTTTGATTTTATCAAAATTTGATATTTGGCAGACGTTTTTGTCACCCATCATTCACTAATCACTAATGATTGATCCAAATATTCGATTAACCATTGATGTTTTAATATGTTTACCGTATCAATTCGTTTCGTTTCATCAATCTCAAACATTTCCATTATCAACTGTTTGGATGAGTTTGACAAGGTCGGCTTAAGTCGACGCGGAATAAAGTTACAATCTAGCTGTTCATTGACCATCAATTTCATATCATTATAATGAAATGGGTAGTGATTGTTGAGCAATAAAAACAGAACCACACCCAATGCCCAAATGTCAGCTTTGAACGGGTTATACGGACGCATTTGGGCTATTTGAATCGATTTATATGGCTTAGTTCCACAATAAGTATGACTTTGTTCCGGTTCATTGTTTCCATCCATGAACACATAAGCGGAAAAGCCAAAATCAGTTAGTTTGGTTGTGTAATCTTCGGTTATCAAGATATTTTCAATCTTGATATCACGATGTGCGATACATTTGTCACAATGCAAATAGTTTAGAGCAGTACTGATCTGCCAAAACCATTTACAAGAATGTGGTTCGCTTAATGCTCGTGCCGTTCTAATTAGATAATCGCAAAGGTCACTTTTGGTAGCAAATTCCATAAAAATAAAAATTAAATTATCAACGTTGAATATGTCATAGATTTCGATCAAATATTGATGCCGCACATCATATAAAATGCGAAGTTCTCGTGGCAAATACTTTGTTCGAAACATCGTATGCATATTGGAGATGTTGATGATCTTGGCTGCACATTTGCGGTTTCGCTTCATATCGTAGGCATTATACACCTATGTAATAATAGGGTTAATTAGACATATAGTGTGTTTGATCGATTGACTTACCTCAGCAAAAGCACCCTCGTTTAATTTTGTTTTAATTTCATAATTTTTTTCATTTATAAATGTTTCAATCGCTTTATCTAAAACGAATGGTATTTTAGGCAATTTTTTCAATGCATCTTCAATTGAATAATCTTTAAATGATTGTGACGATCTATGTACAAGCTTACTTGACGAATCTTTTGAACAAAAATCATTTTGTTTCTCCATTTCAATTTAAAACAAATATAAAATATCAATATAAATATAAATTCAATGACCATTGTACAAATAATTCTACTCTTCTAATTAATTTCAAAAACAGAGCAACCGCCATCTAGTGTGGAACATTCTAAATACAAATTCAAAATTGCCGGAAGATACCATAAAATCCAAATTTCTTTTTACAAAATTGATTTCTGGAAAGTGAATAAAATGCAACACATTTAATTTGGTGATTGGAAAGAAACGTCAATTTTTCCGAAACAACATGGCTCACAGGTCTATATGATGAGTTGCAAATCACAAATATAGATCGTACACATGTTACTTGCTTTGATGATGAGAGAGTGTCACCGTGGTCTGGTATAGGGGATAATCACTTTCATCATGAAGATCGGATGTATTTTTAGGGTTCAGCGAGTTCGATTGCCAGTGTCACATGCATACAGGAGCCGCAACAAACCGTGGCAAAGACGACGGTTGGTAACCATCATCATTACAATAGTAACACGTTAACTAGTAGTAAGTTTAGGTGGGATGCAAACATATCGTGCCAAAGAATGGCAATGAACGAAAGAACTGCAACATACACGAGTGGATTCAAATTTCCCACTAAATGTTTGCCTTTATGACGTCGAACCATATATGATAGCACTGGAAAAGCCAATGGTTGTGTAGTCTTCATATCGATTAGCACGAAATTGTTGATGTCGTCGTCGGTGTTAATACTTATTAGCATTTCCGTTTACTATTCTTGGTCTAGTTTGGCTTTAATTAATTTGTATATTGAACAAATTAACAATATTTATAATTATAATGGATTAGATCAAATGTTGACATTCTTATGATTTGTTATGATTATTGATTTGATTGATTTAAGTTTTTAATGCTAAGATTTACCCAAATTTAATGCAATACATATTTTAAATAGGAAAATATTGAACACAACATAGGATACGTTTGAACTGGATTGATGCCAGCATACTCGCGCACATCTATCGTCTGGTAGTGAAGTTTGTATTATGTACAAGTTAAATTGAACTCTAAATTGAGTTTACATCACCACCATCTACCCACTTAGTTGACTTGTTATTCTTTAGCACTATTTACTGCAGATAACTATTCATATATATTTACATTACATATATTGTCTCATTCGCATTCAATTAAAGAATAAATCTTGAATGTGTGTAACAAAGTTTTATGCTGAACAGAGCAATAAAAATGCCGAACCGAATATCTGAAATATTTCCCCCACTATTTACGATCAATTGTGGTGTCGGCTTGTCTCGATGTTGATGTTGATGTTTACCAATTGTATGAATATCAATTAATGATATTGTTTTCTTTTTTACCATTATAGATATGTATAAATGGTTGACAATGGATAAAGACTGAAATTTGGTATGGAAAAGGTCGATGAGGGAGGAATAACGACGACGTCGTCGTCTCCACCGTTTTCAAAGAATAAAAAGTAAAGAAGAAAAGCAAGAAGAAGAAAAAGAAGAAGAAGCAATAGTAAGAGTGCCAGAATCGTTGTCTCTCGCAAATGATGACACCAAAAAACGATGGTTAAGTCTGTGTTTGTTGTGTGACTCTCAACATCAACTTATGTGAACATAACACATCGTGTCGAGACATCGTCACCAACGGTGGCGTCACCCGAACTTCGAGTGTTCGGTCGAGAACCATCCATTCATCTAACTTAGTTAAACAGTCTTTTACCAACATCTTGTGTGCCGCCTTATACGCGTTTCATGTCTATCTGCAACAAACGTCGCCAAGATCGTCGTTCAAGATATAGGCCATTCGTGGAGTTAGCGCTTGTCGCAATCAATCCTACACAAGCCAACTAAAAAAAAAATACAAGTCAACATTACGACAAGCATCTGTGTATTCTACATTCGATTCGCCAATTATCGATTAACTCATTTGAGTTCCCGCCAGATTCAAGCGTTGAATGTCCTCGATTGAAATGAATGATCAAATATACAATTGATGTTACATTGCCACCATTTGATCAATTCATCCTAATGTCGTGGAATCGTTTATCGTTTGCTTTTGAGTTCAATCAATTGAATTATGATGTATTTCAAACCTGTCTGCTGATGGAACATCACAAACCGGCAAAAGATGATCGTGTCAAATCGATGTTTTGAACAAATTAGTGGAGGACGACGCCGTAAGACGACAACGACCCATAGTCTCACATACGCCCCCTCAATTGTTCTATTCAATACAATTGATAGTCATCAAACGATCGACCAAAGTTGGTTCATATTTCATCTTAATTCAAGACAATACATTACTCATTTTGGGACAATTCAATCACCATCATCATCAATACACCCGATTTGTCATCAAAATGATTCCAAAGGTACGAAATGTAGTTTCAATGTCAAATTTGTCCAAAATCAAAATTTTTTAGTTGCGAGAAAACGATGTTGTTGTTGTTGTTGAATTAGAATTAGTGAACAGGAATGCGAATAGAAATTAGTCTGAATTGGATAGACGAGCCCATCCAACCAACAATAACCGATTTGCATCTGTCTGATGTCTTTAATGAGTTTTTTCTTTTTCAAGATCATGCTAAAGTAAAACAAAAAACAGTTGAACGCTTTGTTTTGTCGTGCAAACTCTTGTTTTCATCAGAACTGCGCCATCAGACACGCCAAGGGAGAGAGAGAGAGAGAGAGAGAGAAAAGATAAAGTGAAAGTGAAAAACGAGAGTATTCCATTCAAGAATGAACCGTAGCCAATTTGTTACATACTATAGTATAGGTAAGAATAGAATGATTCAATCGATGTATGGAATGGATGTGTACACATACAAATATTTTAAGAAACAGATGGCACCCATCCCGGATATAGGGCACAAACAATTAAAATGTCCCAATAAGATCGAATGTTTGTAATAAAATGCAGAATTGACTTGAACTTTAAAATGAAAGCAAATATAATTGAAAATAAACTTAGCCACACAATCAAAGGGAATACCGGTTGGAATGTTTCTCTTATCCGAATACAAGTGTTGATATAGACACACGCACTCACGCACACACACACACACAAGGAAGAATAGAGATAATTTGGTTACTGTTGCCATACATGTGCACCGAGCCATTTAGTTCTTCAGGCGATTGTGCCAATTCTATGGTGACACATGCTTGATGAAGACACAACACAATTGAATGGTTGAATGCGGCGACGATTGAAAAATAGTGGTAACGGCAACACGCGACTATTTAATAGCAAGTCACTTGATGTTGTTCAAGGTTGATGCCATCCTCATCCCCCCTCATCTCTACCATTCTTTATCCTTTATATTCTTGAACATGTACTTCTCGCACTTAAATTGAATGTTAATTGGTGGTACAATGGCCGTACATTTGAATAAGTCGTATATCATGTTCAAAATAGATCAATTAGAATGTTTCGTATACAGTGGATCACAAATTTGGTCTTATAAGAATAAAAATATTATTTTCAGGCGATTCCCATGGAAATACGACATATCGTCTTTCTATTGGTCGTATTCATTCTTTATGTGATATTTGGTGGCCTTATATTCATGCTTCTGGAATCACCGGAAGAGCAGATCAAACGCAAAGAGCTCGAAACCATTCTAAATGAATTCTCTGGTATGCATATTCAAATTAAATTAAATTAAAATCATCGTATTGTTCCAATAGTACATATCAAACAACTGAATCACAGTCGAATCAGTGAACATTATATCAGGACAATGATCCACAAGTTGTTGGTGGCACAGGACAACAACTTGATAGATTCATTTGGCAATCAAAGTCAGTATATCAATTGGAGTTTTATCAATTCGTTTTTCTTTGCGATAACGGTAACAACCACCATCGGATATGGTCATTTGACACCATCAACCTTCTTTGGTACGTGTACGATATGAATAATGAAAAGTTTTATTTTAATATCGTTCGATTACCTATAGGAAAAATCTTTTGCATCGTGTACGCCTTGTTTGGCATTCCCATAACTGGATTGTTAATCGGAAGTCTTGCTGATCGTTTTAGTAAATTATATACACCAAAAGTAAGTGTAAATAATTTGAATCAATCGATAAAATAAATCAAATTAAAATTCAAAAGGCAGTCGTTCGGAAGAACCATTATCAACGACAACTTTCGGCAAGATTTCTCATGTTTAAGAAGGGAATTATTTCATTGGTTCCGTGGTTTTTCGTCTTTCTTGTCGTACCGGCTATCATCTTCACCTGCATAGAAGAATGGTCCTTCTTGGATGGTTTCTACTATTGTTTTGTCACATTATCAACCATCGGGTTTGGTGATTTTGTTGCCGGTAGTTTTGAAAAGGACTACATATGGATGTACAAAATTGTGGTCGTCTTTTGGATCATCTTCGGTTTGGCATACCTTTCAATGGTGCTCAACTTTATAATGCAAAGTTTGCGAAGTCGTCACATATCAAATGTGATGCATTCGATAAGACACAGGATGTCGACACCAAATTTGGTCAATCGTACACGTCATCATCCGACCCATTTTAAACGACAACAATCTAGTCCAGGTGTTATCTATGCTCACAACGGAAAGAAAATATTTCCAAGTGATCAAACGGAAAATGTGAACAACAATTTTCTCAATGTTGATAATTCGACGATAAATTCGGCTGTTCTCCATCCCGATACAAATCCAACAAGTATGCGTAACTTGATGGTGATGCATAAGATCTTAATTTCTAATTTAATTTAATTTTATTATTCAAGATAAAAGAATGGAATTTTTCAATTTCTTTAAACATTGGAATGATAATCGAGAAAAATCTCCTACACCTCAACTAAAAAGTGTTAGTACATTATCATTGAATTTCATTTAATGATTACCAAATTTAATTTGATAAATTTGATAGAGTCTTCGCCAAGCATATGATGATAATGTCTCGATACGACAGACCAACAGTCTACCCGATTTGACCGGTGAGTAAACTTTTTTGTGCAAACAAATCAACCATTTGCATCACATCAACCTGATAACTATATTGTTTTTTTTCAGGGGAATTTATCGAATCTTGTCCTTCAATTTGTGCTCAATGTTCATCAGATTGTGGCAAGGTTACGGTCGTATAGTTTCGTTTGGTTTTGTAGCCAAATGCGGATTGAATTGTGTGCCATGTTGAGTTTGCCTTGTTCATGGAATGACCTAAGACGTCGCTCGTTTCTTTCACTTTTGAATTGAATTGTCTTTCTTTTTTTTTGATTTCATCTAAATTAATCAATGTGATTAACGAGATGGTGTACGTTTGAGATCGGGAGACGTCAACCTAGCATTCAAATGATCGTCCCACCGAATGGACCATTATGGTGTGCAATTACCGATTGTCTCAGATGTGATCAATATATCTATCGGTATCAATTCGATATACATTGTGTAAATACCGGTCCACTAATATTTGTTATTAATTAATTGATCTTCCTTATTTTTGTACACAAAACCGCCGATATGGCTTGTTATTATCAATTCTTTAATTTAAACATAAATCAATATTTTTATAAATGTTTCCAAAACTTTACATGTTAGAAAACTTAATTTAATCTCAAGTTTTATTTAACAATTTTTGCCTTAAACTTAAGACATGATACGCTATTATTTGTTTCATCCATTAGATTGATGATGATGGTGACACCAATTGTTGGATAAATGGATTTGATTGGTAATTCCAATTTAAACGTTTCCATCTGGTTAACTTTCAACGGACAAACTAGACCATAGTTTGTGCAAGCCTCGCTATAAGAAAAATTCAACAGATGTATAATATATTTATTTACTTGAACATATAAAAATTGTGATATTTACCTTGGTTTAACTACAAACGGTATTGGTACACCTCCAATTTCACCTTTGATAACCACTTGCACTGAACTTGCATTATAAGCTGAATTTATCATCAATTAGTTATTTACAAAAACAATAATTCTGATTCATACTTGGAGTAAATTGAATAGAAATAGAAACATTTGTATCCCGTTTTAGTAGACAAACAGAATCTGTATTTTGACATTCAGAAACTGTAATTGAATTTATTTGACCATGGCTTGATGTACACGTTTGGAATAATTTCCCGTTTACTGATCCGCCGTAGAGAAATGGCAACAACAGAAAACTAAATAAGAACGTATTTTGATT
The DNA here is from genome assembly GCA_029204025.1 of Blomia tropicalis. Lineage (NCBI taxonomy): Eukaryota > Metazoa > Arthropoda > Arachnida > Sarcoptiformes > Echimyopodidae > Blomia > Blomia tropicalis. The sequence continues at coordinate 8,746,439 of CM055090.1, forward strand.
CATAGCAGTCTTGTTAGTAATTTTCTGTTTGTTGAATAATAAAGAGCGATGATCCACCGTAAAATTTGTTTATATGGCAGATTGTGCTTACTCGTCGTCCTATTTATCTTGATCGATAGCTTGTATTATCACAACGTGATCGATACTATTCAGCTGCTCTAAAGTGGATAGTCAACTACACCATTGAATGTGACGCATAAGCCAAACATAGGATTGCTTCGTTTGATCTATTGTTGATAGAAGTATACAAATATATTACAATGTTTGCAAAACTTGTGCATGATTCGTGTAGCATGCATATATGAAAGAGGCTCGATTCATTAATGAACATACTTAAAAATGCCAAAAATATATATTTTGGCAGCAATAAAAATTTATTTAACAGTTAAGAAAAATTCAAAACCTCGGCAACCAAAGGACCGCATAAAATTAATTGTAAAATTAATAAAAGAATTATTAGTTGTTACTCTGACACAAGAGCAGATCAGATTGAATCGTCTGTGGAAGAAAAACTACAAGTGAATTAATAATTTATTTATATTTATGATCATGCCTTTTAAATTTAAAACAAACAAAATATAAAATTTAATTAAAAAATTGCATCATATCATGGAATTCCATTAATTTTTTGGAAAGTTTCGAGAAATCCATATAATACAAGAAAATGTTCCTATCAACATTTTGTTGACATCATCAACATCAACCAGATTGACTATATTGCAGCATCGCTCCCGTTTTGGTGGGCGTCCTTTTTGCTTTCTGCCTCACTCTTGTTTGCATATGTTGTTGGCATAAACGGCCCGACAATAGTTGTTGTTGACCCGAACAATCCTATTCAAATATTATCTTCAATTAAATCATAATTCGACCAAAATGTTCCTTGAATCCATTTTCAACGTCGATAATGGCTACTTGGAAGGTCTAGTTCGTGGCTTCAAGTGTGGCATCATCAAGCAAGCTGACTACCTCAATCTAGTGCAATGTGAAACTTTAGATGATCTAAAGCTTCACCTCCAATCGACGGATTATGGGAATTTTTTGGCCAATGAAGCGTCCCCACTCAATGTGGCTGTCATCGATGATAAGTTACGCGAGAAATTGGTGGCAGAATTTCAACACATTCGCAATCATGCCGTTGAACCATTGTCCACCTTTTTGGATTATATTCTTCACTCGTACATGATCGATAACATAATTCTGTTGATTACCGGTAAATGATTATGATACGTTATAATTTTCTTTTTTGTTTAACCGTCTGTTTACAGGAACTTTGCATCAACGACCCCTGTCTGAACTAATTCCGAAATGTCACCCATTGGGTTCTTTCGATCAGATGGAAGCGATTCATGTGGCATCAACACCGTCTGATCTTTATAATGCAGTGTTGGTAGACACTCCTCTTGCTCCGTACTTTGTTGATTGTATCGGTGAGCAAGATCTTGATGAGATGAACATTGAAATTATCCGAAACACTGTTTACAAAGCATATCTTGAATCATTCTATAATTTTTGCAAAAATCTTGGTGGATCAACGGCTGAGGTTATGTGCGAAATTCTAGGTAATAATTATATAATCAATAAACAAATAAACTATCTCACCAATCGTATTCTCACATTTTGGCATTATTTTAGCTTTTGAAGCGGATCGACGTGCATTCATCATCACAATCAATTCATTCGGCACTGAATTGTCAAAAGAAGATCGAGCCAAATTGTATCCGACATGTGGTCGTTTGCATCCATATGGATTGGCAACATTGACCAATGCTGATGATTACGAACAAGTTCGTTCAGTGGCCGAATTGTTTAGCGAATATCGCATTCTCTTTGATTCGCAATCAAATGCTGAAAACAAAACTTTGGAAGATAAATTCTTTGAACACGAAGTCAAACTTAATGTAAACGCATTTCTCCAACAATTCCATTTTGGTGTTTTCTATGCTTACCTAAAACTTAAAGAACAAGAATGTCGAAATATTATCTGGATCGCTGAATGTGTGGCTCAACAACACAAAGCTCGAATCGACAATTACATTCCAATTTTATAAATCTAAATCCATTGAAATTATTCAGAATAGTTGCTAATTTGAGCCATTTTTGTTTCTCCTAACCATTGTGAATTTAAGTTGTGATGTTTTTATTTATGCCTCATTTTATATGTTATATTATTATTTATATTATTATTATTATTCAATCGTATATATTGTAGTCCAGTCAAGAATGTATGCTCTTCATAGAGTGTAATAATGCACTCACACATTGACGACCGAGCACCTTCGAGCCATATAAAATGGTCACCATTCTGCTCGACCTTTGTTTTCATATCCTAGCATTACAATTGTTGCCGTGTGTTGTGTCGTGTTATCTATCAACTAATAATAATCAGATCTATCTATTGACTTAAACCGATCGGTTTGCCCTTTCAATTGACTTACATTATTCACTTTGGAACGTCTTTCACGCATGCGCCTAATCACTAACTTTTTGTTTATATGAACACATGTGACTGATACAAGATTCGGTTCTTTTTTTGAATCCGTTTGTTGTGATCTTGTTTTTGGTCAAATATTATGGTGTTCAATAATTAATCCACGCCATAACATATAAATAAACTATGGTTCTGCGTATAAAGAGACAGATATTGTCTCAATTTCGTCAGTTAGGGCTTCACTTTGAACCATCAACATTGCGAGTTTTACCACCATCTGAAGCTTTGAACGTTGCTGGAGTAGGAAGTACATTTTCGATTGACTTACCTAACGAAACAAATCAAGGTTCATTTGATCAAATTTATTCTGGTCAGATTCAAAATTCACTGCTCAAGGTTATAACAAGCCCTTAACTATGTTTTTAATTAAGAATTGTTTATTCTATCTTCCATACAGAATATAAAAAGTGACTCATCATTCATCGAACAGGTGCTATCACATCAATCTAATAACCAAGATGAGCCAAATCGAATTTTATTTAAGTTAAATTTTCAGTTTTTTGTAAAAGTTTGTTTTATATAACCTAGTTGTATTTTTTGGGTAACAATTTATTTCATTTTAGGAGTTACTTTCGGAGTTAAGTCAAGATCTTAGTAAATTGACCTCTCATTATCGTCGACAAGATGAAATTGAATTTGGCAATGAAAATTATTGTAAGAAGATTATTGTTGAATATTCTTCTCCAAACATTGCGAAACCATTTCACGTAGGAAACTTGCGTTCGACAATAATTGGTAATTGTGTGGCAAATCTTTTAAAATTTAAAGGCCATAACGTTATCCGTATGAACTACCTCGGGGATTGGGGGACCCAATTTGGCATTCTTAGTTTAGCATTCGATAATTATGGAGATGAAGAACAATTGAAAAAGGATCCATTAAAGCATTTGTTTGAAGTTTATGTCAAGGGCAATCGAGGTTAGTTTTTGTAAACTCAGATTTGATTTTAGTTTTGTAACTTCTTTTTAGAAATTGAATCGAACCAATCATGGAGGGAAATGGCTAAAGAACGATTCTCTCAGTTGGAATTCAAAACTGATTCTAAAGTTCTGGAACAATGGAATAGATTTCGCGATTTAAGTTTACATGAATTAAAATCACTTTATCATCGTTTGGGAATCACATTCGATTTTTATGCTAGCGAGTCAATGTATTGCGATTCTTCACATGATATCGTCAACGTACTACAAAATCGAGGCCTTCTCGAAGAAAGTGATGATGGTGCATTATTGGCAAGTGTTCCCGATTATGAAAATTCGTCACAAACCATAAGAGTTCCATTGATTAAGAATGATGGAAGCACATTATATCTAAGTCGCGATATTGCAGCTGCACTTCACCGCCAGGAACAATATCAATTTGATCGGATGTATTATGTAGTAGATAGCAGCCAATCGAAACATTTTAACAATTTGAAAAGTATCATAAGCGCACTGGGCAATCCTATATACAAGTAATTATTTGACAAATTGATTTGGCAATTTAAATACAAACTATATTTCATTTTTCTGCTTAATCAAAAGAGAGATGAAACATTTAAAGTTTGGACGTATTCTTGGAATGAGCACTAGAAAAGGCGAAGCCATCTTTCTTGAGGATGTCCTCAATGAAGCTAAAGGAAGAGCTTTGGAAGCAATTCGTAATAGTCCAAGTAAATGTTTATTTATTTTTCTAACATTCAAATTCCATTAATGTTTATCGTTAATTAATGAATAGATACCAAAATTGATAAGGATCAGTTTGACAAAGTTTCCGACATTCTTGGAGTGTCAGCTATAATTATTCATGACTTTGCAAACCGAAGACTTAAGGAATATCGTTTTAATTGGAACAAAGCACTTCGTATGAATGGTGATACGGGTATTTCATTACAATACACTCATGCTCGACTTTGCAAGTACGTATTTTATTTACGTGTAAATTTTAATTAAATTTGACATTTTTGATTTTAAATAAAAGTTTGGCGAAAAATTGTGAAATTGAAATCAACCCAAACTGTGATATCTTCGTCTCTGCTATTGACACTCTCGAAGGACGAATCCTGATTAATCAATTGGCAATGTTTCATCAAGTTATAGAGCAAACATATGAAATGTTGGAACCAAACGTACTGACTTGCTACCTATTTGATTTAAAGTTAGTAATGCACATTGACATTTAAAATTTTTTTATACATGTATCATTAACCAATATACATTTGTACATGTACCTAGAGCTGCCATTAACCGGGCTAACCAAGAATTGACGATCAAAGGCGAGAAGATGGAGATTGCTCAAACCAGATTGTTATTATTCAATTGTGCTCGAAACGTTTTATCCACTTGTTTACGTTTGTTGGGACTTTATCCATTACAATCAATGTAAAATTGAAATTCAATCGATACGATTTAAAATTAAAACTGGTTAAAGAAACCAATGGAATCGTACATGAATTGAAGCCATTTTTCCCGCCTTGTGTGATGTATGTCGTTTGTGAACGTCACCAGACAGCAGTGGTACCCGAGGAGCGGCAGCAGTGTTGAGTGCGCAGTGCTAGTGTCTGGCAACGACTCACAACCACACCTAGTTGTGTTCCTCTGTTTCCTTGTACTCCTGCCGCGCTCCCTCCGCTGTTGCCTCTCATTTCCACTTCTGCTCAGCTTCCATTTGTATGAGTGTTTTCTTGTGTACTTGTGTGTTCACAACTGACCAACAATTGCATTCATTTTGCCTCTCGTTGCTTCTGCCATTGTGGATCGCCGAGTGGTTCGTACTCACTTTCGTTTTGGCTCGTTCTCGTATATCGTTCCGTTTCTTCTTACGGCCATCCATCTAGCCAGCTAGCACCCATCCGCTTGTAGCAAGCCATCTTTGCGTCTACTCCGTTTCCAATGTACCTGTCCTGGTCGGTGTCGTCGACGCTACCGTTTCATCAAACTTTTCCTCGAGTTCTTCAATCGTTTTTGTGCTCCACGCCAACGCCACCACTACGATCATCAACCACGCATTTGATCACCCTCCAAGACGTAAACATGCCTTTTTGAATTGGTTTTACCACTTCTTGACCGCTTTGATCATATGTCGACCCCCGGACAACTGTTACGTACCGGTTAAATTTGATCCAAATTCGGTATGAAATCAATTCAATGTATTATCAATTCTGAGTCAAGTTGATCATTTTCAATCTAGTCCATTTGTTCGTATATTCGATGTTAAGTCACCGAATCATACGTTTGCTGAATTTGCCGAGAAAATAAGATCGGGACTAAAGGTTTTGAAATAACTATTTATTATTATTATATATTATTATTTATTTAAAGAAGATAACTTGAACAAATGTAAGGCAGCAATTACGGCAAATTGTATAATTTGTTGATTTGCATTGAGATACCCATTTCGAGTTATATATTATATTAATGGTCGATTAACTATCGTTTATAGCGTACCTAAAAGGAAACCAAAACGTCCATTGAACGAACGAATAGGGATAATTTTGGCGGCATTCTAGACAATCCACTTCCACTGTGAATGTTCAACTCTATCGTTGCAAAAGTGAAAACATAGTGTCATCGTTGCAATTTGGGTATACATACGGTCCCAAGTGGCATAGAGTGCAATTCAGTGATATAGCACAAAATCGAAGCTTGCCCTCAAGTTGTATGCGCGCCAGCCCATTAGAGGCTTCTATATCGCCTTCTTGTATCCTTGTATTTGGCTCCCAACAGTCACCATCATACAAAGCAGCACAGCAACACACATACACAAACATCAATACATTGAGTGCACAAGTACGAATAATGGCAATGGCAGCACGTCGGTGAAGCACGCCCGGATCAGATCAGATCAAATAAACAGTTATATCCATCCATCCATCCATCTATCCATACAAACCAACGCTACTATTGCACCCATCATCTCCATTGGTACGGCTCCTTCTCGGTGACCAAGTGTAGTAGTATATGATCAAGTCAGCGACTGCGTGCCACAAAAGGAAACAGAAAGGTAGGAATGAATCCAAATGAGGTGCCATTGGTTATATGTACTCAAATGTTTGCCTTCCATCGTTACAGGATACAATAGTTATTTGTACGTACAACTCCAACTCTATAGAAACGAGTAAGCGGGCGAAAGGACAAAACTACTACGACCGTCGTCCACAAGAAGCAAGCGAAGCATCGACGACTCAGTTCACCACCAATATTCCGCCAGCTTCCATCATTCGTTGCTTCTAGTCCCCGACGTTCAATGGTTATTTTGCTGCTAAAATTATCCACATAGAGGTAGCCTTTGACACTCCGACCGTGGAGGGCGCGTACACTTGTGCTGTTCGCTCATCATATTCTTCAAAGTTGCGAACTTCCATCACACACACATACCAACAATAACAACAACACTGTCGCTTTCATCCCGAAGATACCGTTATTATCTGTTCTCTGGTTAGAGTGGTATCCGCTACTTACACACGTACGCAGAAGGGGCATCAATTCATCTCTCACTCTCACATTTTTACTCTCTCTTGCCCACAAGTTGTATGATGTTCAACGATATTGAAGACATCTTAGTTGGTTAATCGAGTGTACTGTGTTCTTCGTAAACCGCCACAACTAAAGTCCGCTGCCGCCATCGTCGTACACCGACAATAACACTATTCTATTCTGCACTGTCCGTTCTTCATCTGTTAACATCAACATACACACGCAACCATTGTCTGCCGCTTCTATACCTTGTTGTGTGGCCGCAGCAGCGGCAAAAAAAACAACAACCAACTACCACGCGACTAAACAAGACCACCACGGTTAGCTGTAACCATCTACCACGATGGAAACCATCGAAATAAAGCCGACCGAGATCATCTGTTTACAAGCAAATGACTCGCTGCTTGATTTTGATTTCATACGGAAATGTATGAATGCACTACTTGAATACAAAAATTATGCCACCAAATTGTTTACTGACCTAAACTTGGTCAACGATGAGAAACAAAGATTCGAATATGAACGCATTGAACAACGTTTCAGTGAAGCAGTACGAGGAAATGAAGGAACCTTGCAACGATTTCTTCAAGAAGAATGGACCACTGCCACTGATGAATTCTCTACCACATTGCAATCATTTTGTGATCCAAACATGGACACCAGCGATGTAAATCAAACGTATACGATCGTGCCAACGACCACAGCGAACCATTTGGTTACCAATCAGGCTGTGGATAATATGAATAACAGCTATAATAATTTGGGTGAAAAGAAAGACGTGATGGCCATTGCTGCCGCCGAAGTAGTGATGCATTCGTATCGTGATGGATTATATATTTGTGGATGGCCATCGTGCGAATATCAGACATCAAGCCGACGTCATATTAATAACCATAAGTTGGTACATACTGGCGATGGTGAATTCAATTGTGGCTTTCCCGAATGTGGACGTCGTTTTAAAACACGTGAAGAGCTTAACGAACATGCAGCCATGCATCAGTCTGACCATCCATATCCATGTGTATGGCCAGGTTGTGATTTTCGTTCACAGACGCCTGCTACATTGAAAGCACACATGCGCGTTCACATGGAACGTAAATTTAAATGTGAAATGGCCGAATGTGGCGAGGAATTTCTTAAAATTAGCGATTATAACCAACATAGGAGACTTCATGAGAATGGTATGACAACCGGACAAAATGGTCAAAACCAATCCCAACAGCAGCAGCAACAACAACAGTCGGTTCAAACCGTACAACAGCAGCAGCAGCAGCAACAACAACAAAACCAGCAACAGACACAAAACCAGCAGCCACAACAGCAACAACAAGTGACGCTGGTTTCACAGTCGCAGCAGCAAATTGCACAGTTAATTGCAGCGAACAATTCGCAAGGACAGGCCCAACAATTAGCTGGTGGTCAATTGCAGCCGGGCCAACAGGTGACGCTTATCCAGCTTCAACAGCCGCCGAGCTCCAACGTTGGTACAGCGATCGCTCACAAGACAATCGTTACACAACAGCAGCAAACTGGAGGAAACTCGTTAGCGAACTCGAACCCGAATGCACCACAACCAATTACGACGGCGATAGCAGTTGCTGGCACGAATGCGATGATCAACACTCAACTGTTCAAGTGTAATACGGTTACCTGTAACGCGCTCTTCTCGACACTGTACGATCTCAAGCAACATATGATGCAGCATTCGAAAGTGGAAAAACCTTTCAGGTGCGATTATACTAGCTGTGAATATTCGGCTTACACAAAGACGGCATTGAATGAGCATAAAATTACTCATTCAAACGAACGCAACTATGTGTGTTCGGTTGACAATTGTGGACGCCGATACAAGACCCGTAAGGGACTGTGGGATCACTCGCATACGCACCGTCCCGACAAGCCGTACGTCTGTACTTATCCTAATTGTACTTACCGCTGTGTTAGTTCCAGCTACTTGCGCTCTCACATGCGTGCCCACAAAGACCCGAATTCGGTTGCCAACACGCAAGCATCCACCCCTCCTACGCCAAACAACGTTGCCGCTTCCCAAGCCGCTGCAGTGGTCTCGCCGCCGAACAATCAACAGTTTTTCGCTCCCGGTACCATCATTCAACATCCAAATGGGACGCAAGAGTTCTATTGTGGCATTATCAATTGTGGCAAATCGTTTGACAACCAGAACGCCTACCTAAACCATGTGAAGACACACGCGCCGACCATTGTGGCACCGCCGCCGCCCGTTCCCGCTCCGGCACCGACACCAGCACCAAAGAACAGGAGTCGCAATCCCGAATTGGCACGATTTAAATGTGAATTTGAAGGTTGTAATGCAGCATATAAATTGAAACGGAATCTCAAAGATCACATGATTCGTCATACGATTCTTGAGAAACCGTATCGATGTGACTGGCCAGGATGCGACTATGGATCATACAAGTCGACCAATGTGGCCAAACACAAATCGGTTCACTCCGACGAACGGAAGTATGGATGTGACTATTACAACTGCGACAAGAAATTTAAAACTCGAGAAGGATTACGTAAGCATATGCTCTCGCATCATAAACCTGTGACGAACAATTCAGCCAAAGTTGAGGGATAATATAACATTTTACACAAAACTTGTCCCATCATTCCATTCATAAGTTGTAAACCATGGCTTGGCGTTGTTACAATGTTAATCCATTTGTTGTGTCGTGCCATGCACGATGATCGGCTCATATTTCTGGCCAATTATCAGCCAACGACTTGTTCGTCAGCCATTTTGTTAGTATTTTTTTTTATCTAGACCGGTCATTCTCAAACACACGAATGCACATTGTTTTATTACATATATATATAATATATATACAATTGGTGCAAGTATCAAATCAAGCAAAATCAATTTTATTTTTATTATAATTATGAATATAATCATCATAACAGCACCCACACACGCTATGTTTCATCTAGATCTCGTCGACTCATTATTTCGTACTTTTTATATTTATATATATAATATTTATTATTTAACATTTCTTTGTGAACAATATTCTATGTTATCATCTTTATAATACCTATTCTCCCTTTGTCTGTATCTATCTTTTATATTACTTGTATACATACACATTCAACATTCATACACTTTTACATATGTTTTCACCATTTCCGTCAAATATATATTGAATATATCTTTATATATACACAAAATATTGGCTGGATATTTGCAACACCAATTCATCGCGTACATTGTAAAATTTTTGTATGACACTATAACAAGAAAAAAGTATTGACATTAGTAAACTTCCGATAAAATATTGCTTTTTGTTTTTAATTAATTTCTTTCAAACAAAATGGAATGAACTTATCTTGAACAAATACATATGTAAGTATCTTTGATTGGAATGAATCTTGCCATCTATCGGTTTGATTCGTGTAATCATTTTTACCAACTTTGAACCAATGTAAATCGAGCCATTTTGTTTTTTTATATAATCATTACTTTTATTTTTGTTTTGTTTATATTTTGCCATCATATGCGCAATAATCCTTTAAGACTGGGCGTTTAATTAATTTTTTTATGTTCATCTCTTATTATTATCAATTGAAAATGCATAAATGTGGTTATTGACTTTGTACTCTCTTTATATATAAATATAATCAAATAGTAGACTTTATCTATTTTATGACATAAATGACGTTGATGTTAAAATGACTTGTGGCCCATATAAAATAATTCAAAAAGTAATATTGATTGTAAAACAGAAGATGGCGTTGTACGTATACCATACGGTCACTCGTATATTGAGACTCTGGCAGCGTAGTTGTAAACAGCTGTGTTTATGATCGAGAGTATGTCAAGAAATTAATGTTTGTATGTAGGAATACTTGACTCACGTTCATTACAATCGACTAGGTTCATATTTTTGTTCTAACACAATATACTCAATTGGATCTCCACAACACCCGAACGAGAATTCAACATAAATCTCTTCCACTCGTTTAGACAGTTGTGTAACTTTGTTATATTTTTTCATAATTATTCAGTTTTAACATTTTATTCTGAATTTTTTTTAATTCGTCTTATATATATATACGTTATTTTATTTACCAGGACGTTGGACAATTTTAAATCGAATCGTCAACCGGTGCACATATTTTATTTATGTTGATTTAAATTCAATGAAATAGCAAAATTTTTAACCTAATTGTTCGATTACGTCAATAAAGTGAGATCGATTCAACTGGAGCAAACCATTGGTTGCCCCACTGTAACCGACAATTCAGTAGTCATCAGTCAATAATGTCTCAGATGCAGGTACGTTACGATCAATTTTTTTTCAGAACATATCTTACGCATTCATTGTTCGATTTTCCCACAGAAGCGACTACAAAAAGAACTTATGTCACTTAAGAAGGATCCACCCGTGGGTAAGTTATCTTTTATTATTATACAAATAAGAGTTAAACATTGAAATTAACCATTTTTCAACTTTCATAGGTGTGATCGTCGACGATCTAAATATTGAACCTGACTTGTCTCAGTAAGTATATTGATTCTCATACATATACTATGTAAATGGATATTGATAACGTTTTTCTACATTAGATGGGTTATTGAGATTGTTTGTCCGAAAGGTACACTTTATGAAGAGGAACATTTCAAATTGGGTTTCAAATTTAAGTAATTACATTCAACTTTATTTAATTATATTTATTGATATTTATTGTTTTCTCTCCTTTTAGCGAAAATTATCCATTTGATTCTCCCGAGGTTACATTTATGGGTTCGAATATACCGGTTCATCCACATGTGTATAGCAATGGTCACATATGCCTTTCAATCCTTACTGACGATTGGTCTCCTGCATTGTCCGTACAATCGGTTTGTTTGAGCATTCTTTCAATGCTTGCCAGTTGCAAGGAAAAGAAACGGCCACCAGATAATACGTTTTATGTTCGAACTTGCTCGAAGAATCCCAAAAAGACCAAATGGTACTATCACGATGATTCGGTTTAATCAACATACCATAAATTAGGAATATTTTCACATTTGCCGAAATTCGAACGATCGTATTCAAAGAATTGCTTTTCGCTCATTAATTCAGTTAGCTGCTGATACGTGATTCATGTTTGTCAATGTTGAGTTCAGTTTAATTATTGTTTTTATTATTTGTTATTGATCGAATATCTTTACTTTACAATTTTTATTATTGCTAAAGTTATGATCAGCGGAGCAAGCAAATGTACATTGTGTATAGTTGTATCATTCGTTAAGTATTATTTCCTTACGTTAAAAAAACAACCCAAATTGTGAAACACTTTCCGGCTTAAAACCCAGCATTCCAAAACCTTTAAAACCTATCCCTATCCTTTCCTTTCTGAATCAGATTTGGCAATTCTTATTCTGTTGACATTTTACTATTGCAAACAACTATCAAATATAAACAATTTGTCGATATCTAGTCCAATGATGAGTTGGGTCATAAATTGGTTATTAATTACAATTGTTATACATTTACCATCGTTATCACAAAACATTTCTTAATCCAATTGTATTTTAAACAAATATTAACACAACCATCAACCAATTGTTGTTGATTATGTTACACATTAATCATTTGACAATTTGAATTGATAAATCTATAGTACATTTAAGTCCATCTAAGATTATAATAAATTGTTGCTAATATTTTTTATAAATATCCGATTATAATCGATGCACATGTAATCGAAATGGGAAATTTATTTTTGCATCATCCAAACGCCAATAGTTACTATTATGGCAAACTGCTACGAAAAAGGATCGAGGTTTGAAAGATGACAAATTATTAAATGATGAATTGTATTAGACAAATTTGTATTATTTTGTATTATTAAGAAGTCAATTTCAAGAAAAATGGCAAATTATGTAGATGACGAATAGTACCAGAGATGAAATATAGGGGTTTTACTGTATTAAAAAATTCATTAGGTTTTATATGGTTCTCAATCAATAATTGATTTCGTTCCAAGTTTATGACTCCCGTTTTTGTTGTTGTTGTTGTTGTTGATTCCATTGGTGCCGTCGGCTGTGTTTGGTGAATGAAAACCAAATGAGTCTGTACTCTCCACCAACTTCAATTATTGGATTGTGATGTAGTATACGGGCACGAATAATGTTCGTCTAATGATTACACACAAAACAAACGTACATTCATATCAATGTTGGGGTGTATGAATGTACACTTTGGCATTTCAAACATTTCCTTACACTTTGAAATGCAGCAATATGCAAAAGAAGAATCATAACAAAAAGCAATTTCATCCCTTTGGGTTGATTATGATTTATTGGACATGTTACGTTCATTTGATGCATCTCAAACATGGAACAAAGTGAAATATACATAAATGCAAACATAAATAACAGATCAGAACAGACCAGACCATTGTGCTGTTGTATACAATTCAATTGATGTACTGCCGTGTGTCGTGGACAACATTGGTTTCGTTAGTATAATCAAAATATGTAATATTTAGTCGCCAACAATGAGTAGGAACAATTGTCAAACGAAAACGATCTTCATTGGTAAATTTGATTCATATATGATCATTTAATGTGTTCATGCAATCATCGCCACTAATTATGGAGTGGGAAACCATTTTTCGTAATAGAAATCCATTAAGAATATTTTTTCGTTTTTTTTTTCAAAATTATTGCTCACAATTGTTTGCATTGACATAAATTGTCAAAGTACTATATAGTAATTTAATGGAATGGACCATCAAGTGTTAATGGTTGTTTGTTTGGTTATATGTACCCAGGTTAACGCATTCCAAAGTGTATCGGTGTGTAGACAAATTTATGGCAAACTTTCCAACATTGGTGGCAATAGTAATTGTTCCATCTCGTCTGGATTGGACGAACTCACATCGGAATTGGTCGAGTTCTGGTAACACTTTTTACCGATTGTTCGTTTCGTTTGAATCGATGATTTGCTGTTGCTGCTGCTGCTGTTGCCACTCGTTGCGGCATCGGCGCCACTTTCCGTTGATCGATATTGGTGATAGTAATCTGTAAATAAACAAGAGATCGGTAAATGTTATTATAATTGAATTTTGTAAACATTAATGATATATAAGTGGTATATGCCGATAATGTCATACTTCTTGCATGAACAGCTAGCCATTTTGGAACCATGTTGTATGCCAATGGCGTATTGTTGCCATTATCGAGCAATGATTGTCGATCAACCAATGTTTGGTCTACGTATGAAGATTGTTGTCTTGTATCGGACACATTCAAATGGTGACGATCGACGCTGTTGCCCGAAGTGCATTGGAACGAATTCAGCTCGAAACATATTTCAATGGGACTTTGTGGAGCAGACACCGCTTCATGGAAATACATTTCTTCACACAAATCATTCACTGAATTGGTCGGATGGGTGAAGCAAGTGGCGAACGTATCGTTCGATTGTACCCAACCATTTTCCATATTCTTCATTTCGAATTGCCAACAAGCCGAACCGATAGGATCGAACTTGACCGTTCGGTTTGGTCGGCTTGATGTTCTCATCATCATCTCGGCGGGCGGAAGTATAGAAGCGTTCGAACAGTAGCCATCGGGCCCCATTGGATTGGCAATGCTCTCTACACTAACATAGGAATAGTTGGAAGACCCTTGGCCATAAACGGGATACTTGTTGGACAAGCAACAAAAATGTTAGAGGCAAATCGAACAGAAAAATTTCGATTTTTTGTTTGTTTGTTTGGACACATGAATTACGCAACAAGGATCGATCCTATAAGCCAATAATGGATAGGAGCTAAACATTATATTCTATACCATGCGGATGGAAATAAGGCAATATTAATACCACAAAGAACGATTCATTTTCTAAGTCCTGTGCATCAATCGAATGCTAATGAACGTCAACGAATGCACTATGTCACGAGCATAATAACAAGTCGATCCATTCAGCACACCACAAAACAAGATATCAAACATTGTATTAATAGGTTTTTCTTTTGTCACCTTCCTGTAATGAAAACAACGTCACCATTTAGCAATCAGTTAGTAATGTATACTATGGTAATTAGTTTCAACTAATTAAATATATTAGATAGCCTACGGTTTAATGTGCAACATTTATTCTCGAGGTGAGACTACAGAACAAATATATTATTCAAAAGAGAAAGAGAGATAACAATAAACCATGTAGTTACACACATATTTCACTAATTTGTTTTTTGAATAAATTTAAACTACGTATAGGTTTCAGTTCTAATGTTACGTCCATTTAAATGACGACAATCTATACACAATAAAACATTGCAGTGAAGTTAGCATTAGATGCAGCAAATTACATACCTGACCATTGTATAATGTTTGTACCAATGTGTCATCAATAATGCATCTCTCACAAAATAGAAATTCCAATGGCATAGAAACGAATGCCATTGTTTCAATGTTTCATCCAAACATACATAATGAGTGAAAATGGTCAAAACAATGGAAAATTTGACCATACCATACAATGGAATCACGAGTCAAATTCTTATTTTAGACAAAATAAACAATTTGGTGCAATTGAATGTAACGAAGCAATGTCATACAAGCATATATATATAACTATAAAAGTGAACGTAAATAGAAAATGAAAAGATTGGCAAACTTACCAATGGAGTAGCAATATTATTTGGCTTGCTATTGTTCGAGATCAAGTTAGAAGAATTGGGACAAGTCGACGTGTTGGTTGAACGTTGA
The DNA here is from genome assembly GCA_029204025.1 of Blomia tropicalis. Lineage (NCBI taxonomy): Eukaryota > Metazoa > Arthropoda > Arachnida > Sarcoptiformes > Echimyopodidae > Blomia > Blomia tropicalis. The sequence continues at coordinate 8,762,109 of CM055090.1, forward strand.
GTATTGTTCGGAAAAGGGCCATGAGATTCTAATAGTGGTACCAGGTCGCCCGATTTAGGCTGCGAATCGATAGGCTTCTCCAACAGAGTCGATCGTCGATTGGAAAACTCTTGTAAATGACTGGGACTTGATCGGCAAATCGGCGACAGGTCGACTAGATTGTTCACACTGGCTGAGTTGGGTCGAAACTTGGAACTTCTTGAATCGGTTGTAGAATTCTTTCGAGAGATGATCGCCTTCGAAAGACAACCGCCAGGTAAGTAATGGTCAAAGTTGCGATAGCAACCAACGCCAGTGTTGACTGCCGACTCGCCTCCTATGCTAGTGGTGTCCATCTACCAAAAGACGTTCGAACAATACGATGACAAAATGTGATGTGAGCTCATTGATACTCAACAAATATATCGAATGTCGATTTGATTGATCATACCGGCTGACTGATATGGTTGTCGTCCACCATCACATCGATCATGTCCATCGATTTGATATAAGCACCACGAAAGTTGCCATGTTGAAGCGATACAATCGATCCTTCTCGCTTTGCACGTTCCAAAGCTTCCTTCCGTTTCAATGCCTTCTCACGCATCATTTGATTCTGTTTTTAATTTGTTTTAGATTATGTACATAATTACATATTGAATAAATAATGTCAAAAATGTTACTAAATATTTACCTTATAAAATTCGGCAAAATTATTTACTAAATTCAATGAAAATGATTGGAATCAAAGGAAATTGGTTAATTAATCAAGTAAACGTACAAATAGATCATACCAATGATTGGAATGGGTAAGGCCACCACAAGTACACCACAGATACAACACGCTGCGCCGACAATCTTTCCGAATGGTGTGGTGGGGTAAATGTCACCATATCCAACGGTAGTCATCGTAATTGCAGCCCACCAAAACGTTTCCGGAATGCTCCGAAATTTGGTGTTGTGTTCATCTTTTTCGGCAAAATATGCCAAACTGGAGAATATCATAATACCGATAGCAAGAAATAACATCAATAAACCCAACTCTTTGTAACTGTTCTTCAACGTAAAGCCGAGACTCTGCAAACCGGTGGAATGTCGCGCCAACTTAAGTATACGCAATATACGCATGATACGGAATATTTGAATGATACGTCGTACATCTTGAAATTGATCTGTTCCCTTGTTCGATTCGATAAAAAGTGACACAAAATATGGAAGAATGGCAAATAGATCGATTATGTTCAAGCCACCTTTGAAGAACTTCCATTTATCCGGCGATGACATGAATCGAAGCATATATTCCAATGTAAACCATGTAATGCACACGGCTTCTATCATAGCCAATTTTGGATTCTCGATCGGTTCATTATCCTTGTTAAACTCTTGAAAGTAATCGATCGTATTCAACGTCAAAGCGATTGTGGAAAGAATAATGAATAAAATGGAAACCACAGCCAATACCTAATCGAATGAAAGGGGGACACAAATGTGGAATAACAATGTGTACTATATAAAAATGGAACAATAGATAACATAGAAATGGTGATGAACATTTACCCTTGCAGAGAATGAGGACGTCGGCTTCTCCAACAGGTCCCATAAGAACTTTTGATAGAATGCACATTTGCCTTCACCGAAATCCTCCTCCTCCCGTTGTCTCAACGATTCAGCTTCCTTTCTCATCTCTTCAAAGACGTGCTCCTTTCGTTGATAGTATTTGTGCTGGCAACACGACTCTAAATAAAGTTCATCAATACCCCAATAGTCGAGATCGTCACTGAATGCCATGACGCACATCTCCTCGACCAGGTGTAGTTTGCCTGTGCGGTAAAAGTTGAGAATCGCTCCAAACGAACGTGGATGTCGATCGAAATAGTATTCATTCTCTGAAAGATTATAATCATCACACACTTCACAGATGGTATCATGCGTCAAACAGTCACGTAATCGGCCTAATCTGGTGCGCGGTAATCGATCCAAGGTGGCCCATGAGATCTCGTGTCTTACGCCGCCAACGTTCAACACTACACGGCGGCTACGTTTACGACTTTGAATGATGGCTGATGATGTCTCCTGGTAGATTGCTGGAATGAAACCGAGCGAACGGGAATGTGTCGTCTTCGGGACCGATTGATGTTGTTGATTCTCTCCATCAGACCATTGGATTCGATTACACAATTGTCCACTGCCATTTGATTGGTGATCGTCCATATTTTCCTCATCATGTTCCGTATCGTGTAAACTTCCATTAGTCCGTAATGATGACGGTTCCAATTCGAGCACGTCCGGTCTGTCAGCATCGACCTCATCGTCGGCCATTTTGTCATGTGGCAAATGTTTGTGTGTATTGTCCTATTATATATTGTATATATTTACGTATATGTGTGTGTGTGTGTGTGTGTTGCAGCTAGTCGTCAATGTGCGACGAATACAGTACGCCAACGGTGTAGCTCGATGAGGCGGTTTCTAGGCAAACTGGTCCAAATGGAATAGGTAACCAGAAACGATACTATTAACAATAGTAGAAAAAAGTAACACACATACAACAAACATAACACAATAATCACTAATGTCCTGATCGATCGGCAGTAAGACAAATTCTGAATCAAACACGCACCAAAAAAAGGAGAAAGAATAAAGTGAGTGAGAGACTCGGTGATAAACTCATCGTTCCATGGCGTTCCCTGTTATTGTCATCAAGAACGTCATTACCACACTAGTCATCATCTGGTCGTCCTTGCTAGATAATAAACAAAAAGCAAACCAAAAAAACAAAACCAACATTCTGTCCATTTCTCATCGAATGCCACACACACACAGATTTTATGGCTATTTTTTACGTTTGACAACCGAACGGTGGCGATCAACAGTTCGAGAGAATGTTCGGAATGGAGTACGGCGTCATTTACCGACGCTAACTTCCAATTGGTGTCTCCTAGATAGTCTCTTGTGTAAGTGTTGGAGTCGTTTTTTTGCATTGTTCATTTGCAACCATACATTACAATACTTGCGGGTAAATACTGCAATGCAGTCTCACTTACTTACTTATTTGTTCTTCCATTGGAAGTCATCTATGGTGGAATATTTTTGGTTGAATTGATTGGCGCAAACTCGACTAACTAACTCACTCACTCACACACTTTTGATCAAATAAGTATTGAATTCTTTCTTTCTGAACATATCATTCAAGACATATGTCACTTATATTCGTTCAATATAAGCAAAAGAACTTTAATTTTATATGATTAATGTCAGTTCACCAATGTGTGGTGTGCAATCGTCACTGTATGAATGAATAAATGAATGAATAGATGGATGAATGAATGAATGAACAAACCAAAATTGAAAATGCGATCGAATTACGTTTATTCAAATAAACCATACTTGCAAACACTATCGTTCTAATGTTCAATTAATTGTATATCAATTCCATTTATGTAATTGGCCCAAAGTGAAACGATCACTATTTTGACATGAATACCATTTACATCATGAACAACCAATGTCAAGGTAAAGGGAATGCAATCAAATGGAAACGATCCAAAACTATTATTTTATTGGACCAATTAGGAAAAAATTAAGTTCGGCCAATAGTAAGCAAAACAAAAAAAATAGAAAGCGAAAGTGAACGCCTACCAGAAGGCACAATCACTAAAATAGCAATGAATAAATTCAAGTTGAAAAATTATTGGATTTCGGGGTGCTCCACTTATATATATATATATTACACAGTCTATTTGTGGGGCAAATGTAATATTGTTTGCGTGCAAAAAAGTGATCAGAGTTACGATCAATGACACAAATGATTGTTCAATGTGCAAGTGCACCCTCAATTGCAATGGACACGAAATGGAAAGGAAAGACGGAACTATCGTTCTTCAAACAGAAATTGTACTCTCTAAAACATAACATTGGACTACAACTCGTTAAGTACAGTTTGAAACATTCGATCAAGAATGATGAATGTTGGTGAAGATACTTGTGACAATAATTTGTCCATTAAACGTGTTTAATCGATTTGAATAATATATATATATATTAATGGCACATGTGGCAAAAAGGGTTTATTGGACACGTGCCATCAATGAATACAATGATCAACAAAAGTGGGGAAAATGATGCATACCAAATCGGGTAAAGATGTCGATTATGATGAGGATAGAAGGTTCGCCACAAGTGGCACACATAACACATGATATATTTGAATCAATACACACGATTCGATAGGATTGAATCAATGTGTTGGCATTTAGAAATCAAAAAGGTCACTAGAACAATCACATCAATTAGGTTGAACGTTGTTGAGGAACACTTATCGTACAAAGTGAAGATGCATCACCACCACCACCACCACCACCACACCATCATCACCACAAGAACACAGTTGTTGTTGGAAACTAAAAATAAAGTGCCACCATAGAACAAGTGAAACGAGCAACGATGTCGACGATTGATACATCGGCTTAGATTAGCATAGATTCCAATGGTTAAGAATTGGCATACTCCAAGTGGCTCGTGTGTTGTTGTTGTTGTTATTGTCGAGGTTTGTTTAATTCAACAAAGAAGATTCTTCGTTGTAGCTTAAGCACATGAAAAGACTGACACCAGAAAGAATACAGCTACAACTTGTATTATATAAACTAGTGGTTACGTTCAATGTTGAGACATCATATATGCCAATGTGTTTGTGAGTGTGTGTGTGTGTGATGTCACTGTAAATGGTGGTATTAACGGATATTTTTGAAACGGATTTATCTCATTTCAACCAAATTGAATGAATGAATAAAGTTCATGTTGAGTGGCATGCAATGGTTATCGCGTGAAGACGTCATCCCATCTTGCATCGGTTTCAGCTGTGTGGCTATATTAAGAATTTGGCCGAAATGGTTTCATCTTACCGGGATTGCCAATGTATATTACCAATGATCATACACTCACACTCATACACACAGACAGAGACAAACACCATACCATACCATTCGTCATTGGTTGCCACCTCGAATAGTCATATCGTTATCGGTCTAGTTCATATGTACCACCACAGGAGTAGATGATGGAGGTGATCGTCAATTGAAACACAAATAGGACTTGTGTAATGAGAAACCCACAGACAGACACACACACACACACACAACATACATACGGAGGCACAATGTGATTCGAAAAGGCGCCCTTATTCTGGAACACTAAATGGCAAAAGAGTCTAATGCGACACAATAGTGTAGGCCATGAATGGAAACTAAGTCCATTAGTGCGCCCAAGAGAAGCAATCGTTGGTTCCGGCCCCCAGCAACACACAAACACCATTCAGAGTGTACATTATACATCATTCTCGACCATAGTCATAACGAATACGATCCACAATGGAATATCAAAGGAAACCAAGAGAACAGAGAAAGAGAAAGATAGGGAGAGAGAGAGAGAGAGAGAATACAAAATCGATGAAGCAAACAATGGTCTAGTAACATACACCTTGCGACACACACACACACACACACACACACACACATACATATATACGCGCGTGAAACATGTAAACTATTACGAATGAACTAAATTCACAAATCCATAGAATGGACCATCCTTCTGTTGGTTCGAAATTCAACTGAAAATTTACAAACAAAATATTTAATGCGATGACTAGTCACTAGGCAACAACTATATTAAAAAAAAGTAGGGTAGTTTCAATGATCGCATACGACACTGGAACTGTCAAGCGACCTCTATACATTCGAATGAATCGGGTCGTTGGCGCAATTGTGGAAAATTACATTTCACCAATTCTGATCGAGGTGTTTGTTTACCACACAACCAAATATTGGCCAATTATAGTTCAACAATTATAGGCAAGGACATCGAAACATACACTTACCTGGTTGGTTGTACCAATACTTCCATTATTATTAGACGGAATGTTGGTTTTTATTCGACTCTCTCTTTTCCATTCTTCAATATTAGAACAAAAAGACCGACAATTGGTTATTTGTACATAAACATTGACTTGAATTTATTGTGGTTGAACAAAAAATAGTCAGACGGAAACATGTGACGAGTTGATGGTTCGAAGTAGAGTGGAACATACGATTCCAAAACGAATACCAATTTCATCAGTCACTGTTGCATTTGGGATTGTTCGAACTGGCTGAATTCCAAAACAAAGTCAATTTAATTAAGAATGAGAATGAGTGGTTGCAACAACCGACTGACTTGCTATGCAATGAACTGAATTCAATATGAACGAGTGAGGACAGAAACAAATTTCACAGAATAACATCCATTGATGATGTTGCTCGCATACACTAGCGGTTAGTAATTCTGACGGCATGGCTTCAATATATTGGTGAGGAGAATTGAATTTGAGAGACTATGCAACATATTATCTGGTTGAGACTACCTCCATCTTTCGACGTATGGATGAGTTTGTCACCAATGATGATCGTGATCGTATATCGTGATTTGCATATGTTTGCACTATTATATAAATAAAGAGTTGTTTCAAGTCTTGCAGTTTTTTATTATATTAAACATGAGGTTGTGCATGTACCGAAAATCGATGTCGTCCAGACCAAACAGTTGACAATGTATCGATGATTAATAGTAACATAAAAATTTAAACAATAGGCCAATGTCGGAATGTGCCAAAAATGGGTTAAGATACGATGCTCAATCCGATAAACAAGAGTTGGACTTGAAGGTGTGAAAATATGAATTATGGTTGTGTTTGTTCAACAGATTCGGTCTCAATACACAAATATAATTATTGTTTGTGAAAACGGTCAAATGTCTAAAATGATCGATCCCAGTCATTCATCATTGCTCTGCACTAAATCCTTCCGAAGAAACTGAAAACCGCCAGATGTGCCGCTCCCAAGTTATGAACCAGTGAATTCAAACAATTGTTTCTTATTGATGTAATAAGTGCAATTGTGGTATTTTCAACAATCCGCTTTCATATTTGCCTTTATTTTAGTTTACCAAAGCTTGATAATGAAATATACAACTTCCATTCTGAAGTTGTATATATACACAAAAAATATAAACAACTTAAAACTCAAATTGAATTTTATTTTTCAATAAAAATACATGGTTATGATGCTTTAAAAATTTCTATATTGATTAAGAATAAAAAAGTTAAAAAAATCAATTAAACTTGAACACAAAAAATTAATGATTGAGTTAGCTTACTTGGGCAACAATCCACTTCGTTTCGCCAATCGATTAATGCAATCATCTGATTCACCCTATTTAAGATAAGAATAAATTAGAACCATATCTAATGGAATTGGATTTATAGTTCATACCATTCTTCGTAAAGCACCGCAAATAGCATAAGCGGTTTGTGAGTTCTTGTACAATCCATTCTCATCGACATCGACGAAACTGATTTGGACTGAAGCATGATCCTTGGCGTGGATGATTCGGTTTGATGCCGAACTGTACATGAAAACAATTGGTAATCAAATCAAGAATTCAGCTGATAAACAAAACAAAACTTGCCATTTTCGTGGGATGTAAAGATCAACAAGTTCTCCGTTATCGTTATTCATGATGACCGATAAAGTGGTACTCGAATGCGACCAAAAAATGTAAAAAATCAAACCAAAAACCAAGTAAATCCAAACACGGCTGAGGCAAAAGGAAGAGGAAGATTCATCCAGCAACACACACGTGAACTGCTAGGTATAACATGGCACATTCATAGAGTACGTTGTAAAATTTACAAAATCAATTACAATACAAGAAATGATAATGTTATAATTTTGTATTAAATGATTATCATTATTAAAATTATATATAAAGTTAAATTTATTTAAAACAAATATATTATTCATTAGAATTTCAAGACAAATTTTAGGCAATACAATACAATCATCCTAATACACTGTACGAGAATGCGGGAATTATTTCGACAAACCATAGAAATGTTTCCGACAAACAATGTGTATCAACAATAAATGATTGTTTTGGTGCAATACAGATGAGTATATTATTATTGTCTGTACACAAGCCAATATTGTAACTGGTATTGTTTTGTGATAAAAAGATTGCAATTTTCCATCATATATCTATCAGATTGATTTTTGGCGAAGAAGATGGCGGAAACTCGAAGTGAACTATTTGAAGAGGTTCGTCTCAATCGGACTGCACGAGAACGAGAACATTATGATAACATGGCCGAATTATATTCGTTGATCAATACATTGAATTGTTTGGAAAAAGCATACATCAAAGATTCGGTAACTGCCAAAGAATATACTGCTGCATGTTCCAAATTGTTGAATCAGTACAATGTCGCATTTAGTCAAGTAAAATCGGACGAATTCCCCACAATCGAATCGTTCATGAACAAATATTGTTTTGATTGTACAGCGGCCATGAAACGTATTAGAGAAGGGAGACCTATTACGATTAAAGACGATAAAGGAAACACCTCGAAATGCATAGCTGATATTGTTTCTCTATTTATTACTATTACTGACCGATTAAGATTGGACATCAAGTCAATGGACGAGGTATGTATTGAATTGTTGGTTACATTTTAATATCAATGGTAATCAAATTTTTTTTCTATATTTCCATAGCTTCAGCCCGACCTTCGGGATTTGTATGAAACAATGAATCGTCTCACGTTAGTTCCACAAGATTTCGATGGTAAGATTAAGATCAAGGAATGGCTGGATAAGATGGGAGAAATGCAAGCCAGTGACGAATTGAATGAGTCACAAGTTCGTCAGCTTATATTTGACTTGGAGTCATCATACAATTCATTCAATAAGTTACTACACAATTCGTAATACCAGTGGACCAATCGACCTATTATGACATTTATAATTTTATAACGTTTCAAGTCGCCTTCCTGGATCTTTACCATGAACATTATTCTTTGCACTGTTACACAATAAAGATGTCAATTGAACGCATTGAAACAATATAATAAATTGAAGAACGATTATTGTAAAATAAAATTATGTCTGGTCTTCTTAATTGTTTACACAATGGCCATGGCTCATAAGATCATGATCATGATCTTATCGTTGACATGGACATTGTGGACATTTATAATACAAGCTTGTTTTCTCTCTCACTCTTCTCAAGGTGTTATTTCCTTGTGACAATCACAAATTGAATTAAACACTCTAAATGTCCTTGTCATAAGTTTTTGTTAAAGTCGTCTGATCATCAGTTTCGTTATACCAACGGGTGGTTCCCTATAATATTGTTATTATTATTAGTGATCATTGAACTGTTGTTGTCGAATAACAATGAAGATGCAAATTTAATAAAAAAAAGCCAACTATTAGACCGTGCTCGTAAGGTGACCGCATTCGCATTCATACGCAGATTAGTGGCACGCGACATTTGCGAGCACCTAAATGTACGTAAGTGTCCATAAGTCAATGTAGACAATGCGAACAGTTTCAATGAAGTACATAATGAACAAGATCAACCAAACTGTTAGCATTAGATATAATTTATATAATACTTGATGTGAGACTTACTTTTTTGCATTAGACTATTGATTATTGCGGTTTCTAATGTTACCGCGTTGATATTATTTTGGCTAAAGGCAATTTTTATATACTATCTGATTATTGATTGAATGGGCCCAGTTCAATCGATTCGATTCAATCAATCTTGGTTTGGCAACGCCAATTTTCGATCAAATATAGGTAACTGTCAATTAATATGCCAATTAAGCATATATAAATGCAATTAATCGACTAATTACTTTCACCCAAATGGTGTCAATTGAGATAGAGCCCTTCCGCTATAGCCACGGTTTTCCGATAAAAACCGTTTGCCGACCTGTCAACATTTAATGTGGTAGCCGATCGGGCACGCAAATGGATAACGATCAACCATATGCAACACGTGAATCGAGTTTTGAGATTGTTGATCGAGTATGGCCTTGAACAATGGCAACAATTGCCGATCGACAATCTAGAAATGTTCGGCGCCAAATATGGATTGAAAAAAAAATGGTTCACGTATGGTGGTCGTGGTCGTCGTGTTGAAAAGTGTTCAATCAATCGACATATATGCAATTGTTTCGAGATGGTCGTCAATTGTTCTGCCTCCGTTAGCCATTTTCAATAGGAACGATAGGCAACCATCATTCGGCCAAATTCTTCTCTTTCTCATGTGTACACTTTTTGTTTCTTTACCACATCGATTGATTACCCGTTCTATCTATCATTTAAATGTTTAATAAATGGAAACAATTGGAAAGTGATCACCTTTTCAAGGCTAATCGTTGCGACTCCGCCACCGATGACGATGAAAAAGTTGTTGCAGTTTCAGAGAGTATATTTGACTTGCGCGTGGCGAGTTTCACTTGATAATATCGTCAACGATTAGGTGTGCGATTTAGATATATATATATATATTTAATATATATCTACATTGTATTTATATCGATGAATGAATGAGTTTTGTCATGTTTGAGAGATCGATTGAAAGCCACAAGAAAGGTTGCATCATGCATCGAAATGTTTGGCTTAAAATCTAAACGCGTTCTTTTGGTGGAGCCATTTTTCGAACTATGTTTGGCAAACAATGAAACGACAATAACTCGCCAATTGAACATTGATGGAACTACTTGGTCGAACGGTTGCTTCATATATATTCAATTAGCATATTTTTTTTTTTTTGATAAATTTAGTAGAAACGATGACCCATTAATTCCTGAAACAACATAAATCATTTTGATAAATTGGTATCAATTGATTTATTCAAATACAGTTAAGTATGGTACACTAACAATTAAAGTATCAAATAAGGTCTAGTTCAATCTTCATCAAGTTGTCCACCCATATTTTTGTACCTTGACTTTGGTTCTCATTATAATATATACAAGTATAAATATATTCTGAAATAATGAGACCTTGTGGTGGAGCAAATCGATGCATTCTAAAACAAACAAACAGTAGCCAATAAATCGTTGCCAAAGAAAGGTGCGACAATGAAATATTAAACCGAACACTACCTTAGTGACCAATCAGTATAAGATATCATAGATTCCTATTCAAATTGGTTTGTCAATTCTGTGAAGGCGAGACATTTTTTAACGGGCGGGAATAAATGAAAAAGAGAACGAGAGATGAGATGTGAGAGAGTAAGTGAAAATGGTTTTATTCAACTGTGTGTGTGTGTGTGTGTGTGTGTGTGTGTGAGTGAGTGAGTTAGTTAGTTAGCGAGCGAATGAGTTTGTATGAATTTGTACGTTTGGGCGCGATTAGTCGTCCACCAATGGTAAAGTCCGCTAATTGAGTTGGCCATTACCTGTCGTCTCCATTGTTTCACCGGCTATTGTATATTACATAATCGAAAGGTTATGCCTATATCACTAATCGCCATTGTATGTGTGTGTGTGTATGCCAATATATAAGCCACTGTTCGAAATGTCGATCGTGCCCAATCAACATAGCCAAACCAACTCGTGCACACATCCACACATTACCTGTTTTGTCTTGTCTTGTTGGTGAACATTTACACATACCGAACGTGAAAGAACGTGAAACACACATTAAACTGTCAACCTGATCAACGTTTTTTCTTGTGTATTTTCATCATAATGAAATCTACTCTCATCTTAATTGTCTTGTTCGGGTGCTGTTATGCGGCACCATATGGCGGCGGATATGTTAATACTGGCCATTCGGCACAATATCGATCCGATAATGTACGATATTGATTAACATTATTGATCGAACGAATATGTTGAATATTTTTCAATGATTTATATTTTATGATTTAGAGTCATGGTTACTATGAATTTGGCTACAATGAAGACCACGCAACGGGAGGAACGTTCCGTAAGGAAAAGGGTGGACCAGGTTATAAGGAAGGTTCTTATGGATTACGCGATGCCGATGGACGTTTAAGAATTGTTCATTATATTGCTGATGCTCATGGATTCCGTGCTACGGTTACTACCAATGAACCTGGTGTTGATGTGTCACAAGATCCAGCTGCAACATCATTCAGTGGTATGTATTGATATTATCATTTATCTTTAGTTTTAGGTGACCTGTTGCTCTATTGTATACCAGGAAATGCATACTCAGCACCAGCTCATGCAATTGCTCCCGTTCCGAATCTATATTCGGATCCAGATCATTCAGTTGCAAGTCCCGTAACCGTTGCAAAACTATATTCACAACCATTGAATCATCACGTTGCACATAATCCAATTCAACATGATCCATTGTATGCACATGCCAGTAGTCCATCATTACACTCTACCAACGTTTACGAGCCAGCTGAAAGTCATTATTCGCCAGCATTGAGTGATCAATTGATGTCTCACGTTTATGATGCACCAATTCATAAGTCGATCTATACGCCCGATTATTCTGCCAATAATGGTGAATTTGGAATGCGTCTCATACCAGTCAACCATTACAGTGCTACTGGTGCTGGTGTTGGTGGATATTATTGATTGTAAACACCGTTAACCACAATTTCGTAGATTATTACGTTACGGTTGACGTGAAAGAAAAATTTGTGAACATGTTCAAAGTAATGTTTGGTCAAGTTGATACCGATCAAAGGTCACCACTGACCAATGATCATGATTCGCTACGGACAATTAGATAATTAGACCCATTCCCCTATGGAAATACTTTTTATATTTATTACATTGTAACCGATCATTTCGTTCTTTTTATTATTTTCCCTTTTCCCTTCACATGTGGTCGTGTACTGGAGCCACCCAATGTGCTCTAATTCTTTTTGATCGGATCAAACAATTATTTATTTATTTCATACACACTATGCCAATAAATATTTCCCATTAGGCACCATTGAATGAAAATATAAATCAAATAAACATCTAAACTAAATTATGAGCAAGTTGACTCAATATTGATGGAATCTCACTACCGACTCAAATTAACATCATTTTTGGCATCATTATTGTCGGTGTTTCGACTAAATAGCAAAATGTTGATGATGTGTTTGGAGGCAGTCAATTGACAATTCAAAAACCTTGATTCACAAGGCGTAACTGTCTTGTTTTGTTGTTTATTTTTTGTTGTGAAAATCGTTTATGTTGAGAAAATGGAATCTTAACTTAACATTTACCTTCGCTTTCATGTGGGAGATGATATAAGGTAAACTAAAAGACGAGGAAGAAAATCATGTTACATTAGTAATGCAAGTTATTATTAAATTTATATTACACTTTTGGCAACCGAACGAATTATTAGATTGAATGGCCTATTGCTGTTGATGAGGCATTGAATACCACAATTAGATACACGAAAAAAGATGTGTTCAACATGTGCGGGTACATAATACAAACGTGATTCATGCCCTAAAGTGATGGGCTGCTGAAATAATTGTGACAAATCGATATCTATCTTATGCGCACAAAAAAATCGTTTGTTGCAAAGTTACTTTATATCCATTATGAATAAATGCAGTGTGAAGTCTGTTTGCAACTAAAACAGAAACAGCAACAGCCTTGATTGCCATCATAATGGTCTACGGGCTGATGAGTGATATATAAACGGATGTGGTCGTCAACAAAGACATCATTACAAACCACAAATTTTCAAAATGAAGTTCTTCATCACCGTCTTCGTTGCCTTGTTCGCATCGGCTCAATGCATTCCAGCAGTGGTCAACACTGGCTCATCGGCCGTATCCCGATCGGATGATGTAAGTGATAATTGATGTTGTTTGTTGATTTGACTCTGAACACCCAATTTATGTCAAAGGGTTTTGGTAATTATGCATTTGGTTACAATGAAGACCACGCCACCGGTGGTACCTTCCGAAAGGAACAAGGTGGTCCAGGTGTGCAAGTTGGTTCGTACGGTCTTCGAGATGCTGATGGTCGAGTTCGAACCGTAAACTATGTTGCCGATGCACTCGGTTTTCGTGCTTCCATTTCCACCAACGAACCTGGAGTTGACCCACTCCAATCTCCAGCTGCTGCTTCGGTGAATGGTGCCATCGCTTCAGTACCAATGGTTAATGCAGCTCCAATTTATGCTGCGGCACCAATTGCAACCCATCATGCACCAATTTATGCTAAATCATACGCTGCCGTCGGTGTACCTCTTGCCTCATATTCAGCAAACATTAATCATGGCTCGTACGCTGCTCCATTGTTTGCCAAAAGACACTACTACTAAACAGTAATAACTTTTTTGTATATTCGTTTTAATGGTCAGTTGTATCGTATTTTTAACGATCAACAAAACAGAACAACAAAATATCGATTTAAAATAAAGCAACAATTGGCAAACCAAAATGATGTAAATCAATTACAAAATCGAAAAGAACTTAATCTGTTCCAAATTGAACACCCATATACGACACTAATTAAAACAAACGTTTGGTAAGCAATACATAACACACATACTAATATGAATAATATTCTAATATTTGGGTCGATTGTTATTCAACTTCATTTATTGTCGATTGTTTTTCCCGAGCCCAATTCACCAAAACACCAATGGTACAGGTTAAACTAAAAAAACCAGCCGCCGTTTTGTTCGACTTTTCCGGCACTTGTGCACGTGAAACATTTGTAGAGAAGTATCTGATGCCATACTATAAGGTAGCGTTCAGGCCTTACCTTGAAAATAATTGGTCAAAAGATGAATGTAAGGAGGACGTTAAGGGATTGACCGCTGCTGCGTCAGGCGATTCTGCAGCAAATATAAAAATCGATTCATCTGGCAGCAAAAAAGAACAAGTCGATGCGTTGTGCAAATATATCGAATATTGTGAGGAGAATAAAAAGGTAAACAAAGCATATTGTATGTTCCGGTTTCATGTTTGGTTCGATGGCTACGATAAGGGAAAGGTTCAGACGCCAGTTTATTCCGATGTAGCTGTACACATTCAAAAATGGCATTGTGATCTAAAAATAAAATTATTCATACTTAGCAATGGATGGGCTGATGCGACTAAAAAGTTTATGAGCAGAACGAGCCACGGAGACTTGAACATCTTGATCGAAAGTCATTTCGATACATCACTAGGCTCATTGACCGATACGAACACGTACAAGAAGGTGATTGGAAAGGTGAACGAGAAGCCAGCCAGTATCGTATTTCTTACCAAATCGGCTGAAGAGGGAAAAGCAGCTAAGGATGCCGGTCTAACCGTAATATTGGTGTTGACCCATGGTAAAGCTGTCGAGGCCGCTGAAGAAATGTGCAAGGAAAAGGATATTCCAATCGCTCGATCATTCACTCAAATTGAATTCTTTTGACCTATTCTACTTTCATTAACCAGTCATTGTACATCCATTAAAATGTTGTTTTCAACTTCTAAATACAAACATTACCACAATCTCATTACAATTGTATCAAATGGCTAAAAAATTTGCCAATATCGGATATGTATGGACACATGGTGATCAATGATCAGTCATTTTCAAATGAAAAGTGAAGGTCATTTCATCAACGATGTTGAGGCACGATTCGGCGGCCAAATCACATCAATAACATCAAGCAAACGCCTTTATTATGGCCTACATCGAGTATTAAAAATGTGCGTGGCCATAGTTTGGCACTCTCTCATGCATTCTTTGTTCATTCCATAATTCAATTGACGGGTTAACAGAAACTCATATTTGCTGTATATGTGAATGTATTCATCTAACCTAACACAAACAATCAATAAAAACAATTCATTATTCTTAAGTGTAATTCAATATCAATCTTGTTGTCCAATTAGTCGATTCAATTGGAATGCACCTGTGGCAAAGTTGAGCAATGCTTGTGCGCCATCAAGAATAAGCTCGTTATCTCCATCTTCTGTTTTTACTTTAGATTCACGCCACATTTGGTTGCTATTCCATAGATGTACAGCATTATCTTGATCTTGATCCATCGACTTTTCAATTTTGACGTTAGGTTTTAAAAGTTGAAAACGATTTTCCATTTGTTTCATTGTTGGTACGTTAGGTTTAATGGTTTGTTCCATCTTTTTACAATTGTCAAATGTTTTCAATTGATTATTTGAAGAAATTTTCGTTGCTTCGTTAGAGATAATAAATGATTTAAATGGTTTGATACCATTACAAGTTACATTGTGCAACTTGTGGCTCATTATGGTTGGCATCGGTGCATAAACTTTGGGCGCCTTATTGACGCTTATCACCGAAACGGCATTGCGAATCTTCTTTATGCCTTGACTTTGCAAACCAATGTTTGAGGAAACGTTATCGATTGAAAAATGGAATTTAACCGAACCATTTGGTAATCGGTTTGAACTTTTTGATAGATTGCCATTATTTGGTTTTCCATGCATTCCATGATATGAGAGAATTGAAACATTACGCGGCCATTGTTTGTGGGGAGACCAAAAGTTGTTTTCCAATTGTTTCGAGCCAACATGATTTGCATTTCTCGTCAACGAAGCAATGTTGACATCGGCACGTTCCAGCATATTCAACAAGCCAGGTCGGTATTCATTGTCCACGTGCCAATAACTACCCTTGATATCACCCTACAAACGATATTGATCAATATAGTTACACGGTAGTTATAAGTATATGAAATCAATTACCGAATCGTATTCTGTATCAGTAAGATGATCAAAATTTTTTCCATTGAAACATTTTTCTGTTTTCTTAAAACATTTCCTCAAACTAAGCGTATGTCTAATCGTATTTTTCCATCCTGAAACCAATTTAATTTAAAAGTAAAATTCTGATTAAACAGTTATCCCGACTTACCAGAGGGAGCCTTCTCAAAATAAGGAAAATTATTTATGATCCATTTGTAGATGTCGCGAACCATCAATGATTTGTTGGGTGACGATTCAATTGCCATAAAGATGAGTGCACTATAGGAGAATGGTGGCTTCGGATTAACATTTTTACTTTTAGGTTTAACACCTAATGTCGTGATTTCTCCAGCTTGATCGTTTTTTATTGAACATTTCTCGGCGTTCAATGTGTCCGAATAAATTTTGTTTAAAAGATTAGAATCCTGAAGCCAGTTCAGATTGGTCAAATCAGGTCCCTCATCGGAATTGACCACCTTTTGACTAGATTGAACGGACGGAAGTAACGATTGAACATATAGATGTCGCTTCTTCAACGGCCGAAGATAGTTGAGTTGCTTGTTGCTGCAACAATTCTCCAAACGACGTTTATTCACTTGCGTTGATATATCAAAGTTTGGCGTTATCGATGCTACCTTAGTGCCATTGTAACCCATTCCCAATACAGGCATCGTTGAACTGATCGAATAATATTAAAAGAAAGATGGTAAATGTTAATGTTACAATATGTGGACAATGGTCGCACTTTTGTTGCAAATGTCGATCTCGTTCGGTATGTTTCGAATGTTGTGAAACGATTGAACCTTCTCCAACGAATAGATTAGCTTAACTGTGAAAGCATGTCCAATACACACTCACATAGGTCGCAGCTACTTTTTTTTTGTTCGTTGGTCGTTGAATATATATAGAATGATGATTGTCAACAGATACGGCAGGTAATGATCACAATAAACAGAACTATAACAAACTAACCTATGTTCGGCGGAGACAAAAGTGTGTGTGTGTGTGTGTGTGTGTGTGTGTGTGGACACCACGGTGACGAAGTAACATCAAGCCATTGGCGGGTCTCTATGACTTTGCCATTGGCAACCTGTCTGACAACACGAAAGGTAACAAATACTAATTGCGTTCGAATATAAAGAAACACTTGATCGCACGCTCGTCGTTGTCGCAACCAACAAAAAAAAAAAACTGCCAATCATCCAAACCCCAAACCTGGATAGAATAAAACGTACCAAAACGAAACGATGGTGGATCTGAAATGTTTGAAAACGAAATGAAAAACACCGGCGAAACGAAGACCAAGGCCAGTATTTTGCGTGGTAACGAGATCGCGATCGAGCCAACAGCAACCGAAACTGAAACTAGACACCAAACTAGTAGGCTAATCTTAAACACTATCATGCCCAATAATCAGTTTAGTTGAACGTTATTATATATCTATGTGTGTGTGTGTTTATGTGTGTGTGTGGATATAACAAAGGTGATCACCGTATATACTGTGTATACTGTTCAGTGGTCCAGTGGTTTGCGTGTGTCTGTATGGCAACTGACCTATTCATGTCGATAATGAAAGCTAATTGAATTAACAATCGACAAAGGCGAATGGTTAAATTGTAATTCATCAAGTGTTTTGTTGCCTATATATTGTTTGACGGACACTGAGCCAATATGGCCACCGTAATTGTGGCTAATGACAATTATGGCTTAATGGTGGTAAACATTAAATCAAAACAAACGAATCATCACTTTGACTACAGTCGCCATCGTGGTCGTCGATGGTTGGTCACAACATTCGTACACCAGGACAACGGCACAACATTAGCGCACTGTGAGACGTTTCCGAACCTCGTCATGATCTTTGTGTTGATCTTTGGTCGCTTTGGAGCCAGTTTGCATAATTTGTTCTCTGCATACTGTTCACTTGGCAACTCGGCATGCTCAACCATGCCAACCAAACAATGGCAATTGATTTTCGGACATAGAAAAATTCGGACAAACGTTAAGACACGAACCGGCGTGACGCACGAACGGCGCGTCGGCATGGAATCAAATGCCAACAAAACATACTAATTGAGGGTATTCGTGTTTTCGTCGAACCAAAAAAAAAACTAAATGTCACCGAACTGAATTAATTCCGCATCTTATCCCATCATGCTATGGCATGTCATGCAATGCATTCTTCCACGACCACCTTCCTATATACAGATTGTATTTCTTACCAATAGATGTCAATCCTAAATAATTGTGATATGATGCAATAATTGATCGAAGCTGGATGTAAACAGAAACGTTGTTGGTATTACGTTTCCACTTATACTGATCATCATTTCATTTTCAAGACAAATCAATTGCTCAATAAATACAATGAATCAACAACTTAGTGTCGAAGAATTTGAAAATGCATGCAAATTGTACGATCTTAAAGTTTTACCTTGGTCCGCATTTATTGGTTCTAATTCGGTTGGCAACGCTACCAATGTGTTTCGTACGGTATGTAATATATATTGTTATATACTCTATGTGGTAATAATGAACAATTATCCATGCCAACCACAGATCGAGAATGACAACAACAATTCAAGGGACATCATTCAAATTCAAAACAAACCTATTATTCCAAATGTCAAAAGTCCAGTTTGTTTATTAATTCTCACAATTTTTTTCCAAATTATTTCAATATATTTTTCGTTGTTTAGATTTCGGAATTATTTGAGCTTTGTGCGATAAAGTACCGCAATCAAAATCTCGTGCCTAAATATACTTTTACAGAAGAACCAAATCTTAAATTGTTTACTTGCACAGCTATAGTTGGTAATATTTTGTCAACTTAATTGTTGATTATGTTAAATTATTAAATGGATAATTTTTTTATTCATCCAGATGGTAATCATGCCAAAGCTAGTGCTAGTACCAAGAATTTGGCCAAGACAAATGCTTCTTTTAAATTATTGTGTTTATTGAAAAATATAAAGATCGAAAATGAAAGTGATAATTGCAAAACTGTTCAATCTGTCCCAATATCAGAGAAAAATTATGTATGACTACTTTATTTTTATTTTATTTTTGTTCAATTTATTTTATTTATTAATTTATTTGATATGCTAATTTAGGTTTCTCAACTTTATGAATATTGTACAAAAACTAAAAGGATTAGTCCACAAATTAGTTTTTCCTCGTCAGATCTAAAATTTACTTGCACACTCTCAGTAGGTAATTTGTTTTTAATTTTAAAATAGGAATTTTGCATGTTTTAAATTTAATTTGCTAATAGACGAATGCGTTGGTATTGGAACATGTACTACCAAAAAAGGTGGGAAAGAAGCAGCATCAAAAGATTTGTTGGATAAACTTAAGATTAAAGATTCTCTTAGCAATACTTTTTATAAATAACTTTTTATATTATATTTTACATTATTTTTTTTATTATTCTATTTTTTATATTTATTTTTTCTTTTATATTTATAAATAAAGTATATTTATTGATTGATAACTTAAAAATTTGTGAAATATTGAGATTTATAGAACCGGAAATAGACCTAAAAACATTTCTTAGTTGAAATACCTAATTGAAATGTTTTCATCGATTCAACGAAACAATCAGGTAATGGATAATATAATCATCTACAATGAATCAATTGATAAGTTTGAATTTCTTCCTCCCTCATAATAAAAAGTTACTATCAATTGGACATAGGCCATGGCTAGATATCATTTTTGTTATAGATTTAACTCTGTTTAAAATATTTAGTTGATTTATGGACAACTTTCCGATACCGAGTATCGATTGGGACATTTCATCCGTTCATTGAAAATTGGTTTCAATGAGAAACACAATGGGAATAATCATCGAAACGAGACATGAACGGTGCTATTGTGTACAAAATATGGCTCATCATTACAAATCGGTTCGTATGGAAACGAGTTGTCAACTCAATGGCTACTCGAATGTGTGGTCCAATTGAGACGTGAAACCATGGTGAATCTATACGCTTGTACTAATTAATGTGCAAATAGCAAATGATCGCGCTGGTGACGCCGATAGTCACGTCTAGTTTGCTTAGTTACCATTCGCATCATAAACAATGATTGTCAAGGTGATTGTGGCAAGATGAAAATCAGTTTGGCCTAAGTGGGACGCATCCATACCGGTACAAGCGTCAATGAAAAAACCTTGATGTCATCAAAATTTAGCAGATTTACCCATCACTTCATGCATGTTGCGTTTGTAATGTGTGTGTGTGTGTGTGTGTGTGTGTGTGTGTGTGTGTGTGTGTGTGTGTGTGTGTGTTGATGTTTAATATAAACATGAACAATTACGATTTCATCCAATTAGAATTACCTTTGTTCCAAAGCTCAAGTTCAATGTAAGCAAAAATAAATACGGCAACCACCGTTCGACATAAACCATTAATGGGAAAAAATGTAGTATCATTTTATCATTATAATATATATTATACATTATAATGATTGGTATAAAATAAAAAATTAATGCGATCAATACCAATGAACGGGTTGATGCATTAGCACTAACAATAGTATGAATCAGTTTACATTACAATATGTTTCGTAACAATTTCAACTTTCAATATCGAATGTACATAGCTTTAAATAAGTTCACTTTTCTAAGTTTTATAAATGACCATCAATTTAAACATACCAGAATTTTTGATTTCGTTGTTCGTACTTGACTTATATGATCGACGGGTATGTTTCAGCACTTATAGTGGTCGGTATAAGCACAAATATAATATTAAAATGAGCAATTCTCTTTAACTATTGAAGAACATGATAGACTTTTTTTTTGATCGTTTTAGGGATTTTATATTACAACAGAACATGGAAGCGGGGGCAAATTCATCCGTGCAGCACTAACGCACCCGATAGTATCCGCACGATGGCACTATGGATGCAGATAATTGTGTGATAATTTGCAATCAACAGTGGCTTCTATTTTGTTTTCCTACAACACCATCGTAGTTAATTCAATTGTAAAATGTAGGGGATGTAAGTATGCATACAACATGCACATCAATACTAAGCAACGTTTGATGTGACGTATTCATCGATACCATTAATCGACTATACGATCTTTCTCTCTTTCTCTTGTCTCGTGTTGGTTCTTTGGCTCGCACAACCAGTATCCATGAACAATACTTTCCCATTATTTTATATACTAGTTAAAGCTAAATTCATTGTTGTTTGACTTACCTTATTTTTTCAATAATAATAAAAACAGAATGTGCTGCAGACCAAATAATGTTGCTTGTTTCGTCCAATGATATTCGTCCAATTGTAAGGCAGTGTACAAATCGAAATGAAGTACAATATGCTAATGTTTAGATTGTTTAATGTTTGAATATAAATTCAAATGTTTGATATTCAATGTTCAATTAAATGATCACTCTGGTGATGGTGGAAAATGTCATTCTGCTAAGCGACCATTTATACCAAAAAATCACATTCGTTCAGTAACTATTTCAAATGAATGGATCGATTAGCTGCTGAAGGCGAATGATTGTGATTCGGATTGTTGATTTTTGTCGCTTTCAACACCATGGATGCCTTCTTTCACCATAACAACAAGTTAAAACACATTCAGTCCACAACCACTTGCTACCAGTTTAGAATTCGGTGCTGTGACGTAGTTCTTCAAATATTTTGTGTTCAATTATTGAATCGCCAACAGATGGCGCGTATGGTTTCGTTATTGAACCATTATCTTAACCATTATATTGTTCCATATTTTGTCCATAATCAATATAATAAAAATTTTCCAAATTTCCAATAACGAACAAAACAACCAAAGTTAAAATGTTTCTATTGATTATGATTGATTAATGGAAACCATACAAATATACATAATGTACATTTTTGGGCAATGGAAAATCTATTGCACAAAATAATGTTCGTCTATGAACCATTGTGATGATGGGGCCCAAGTTTAAGAAAATGGTAATTCGTAATTAGAAAAATAATAAAAATAAACATAAAAATGAATCTGAATAGATAATCATGCATTCGATTCCTTGAGTCGATCAAGCACCTTTATCATTGAATGGTAATCTAATTTAGTATCGCATTGATCGTCATTTTGAGGTGTATTTCGCATATTGAGCCGTAAATGTTTCGGTCGAGATGGT
The DNA here is from genome assembly GCA_029204025.1 of Blomia tropicalis. Taxonomy (NCBI): domain Eukaryota; kingdom Metazoa; phylum Arthropoda; class Arachnida; order Sarcoptiformes; family Echimyopodidae; genus Blomia; species Blomia tropicalis. Next base: position 8,784,764 of record CM055090.1, read on the forward strand.
TGTGTCCTAGAATGACCTGACGGCAATTTTGGTTGCATCTGATTCCGATGTGGTGGTATTGGAGGCGGTTGTGTGTGACTCTTGATCAATGGTGAACTTGATTCCATCCAACTATCGTCGTTCAACTTGACCCGATGAGGAGGAATCGGGGGTGCCATTCGATTAGAACTCTTCTCGTCCGAAATCGGTACTCGTCCACTAATGTCGGTCCATTTCAATGATCTAGATATGTGACTAGTGGTTGAACTTGGCACACTACGCCTACTAGGTATGTGACGCGTTCGAGACGGAATTGGTGGTGGAGGACATTCGCCCGAGGTCATAAAGGTAAGTCCCGGATTAGTGGCAATGCGGGTCGATTTGTGGCTAGGCGGAATCAACACTGACGATAAGTCAATGCTACCATTGCCACTTCTGGATCCAACTTCATGTGCTCGTTTAGAAGTCGATCGTTGGCTACTGTTCGTCGACAATCGATTCGCTAGAGCGTGCATGCAATCATTGGACTGTAAATCATATTTTCCATTTTCAGGAAACATTTCCGTCGGATTCGATGTGATGCGGAAGTTAGAATCGGAAACGGTACTTATACGAGTTGGTTGTGCTATATAAGAAGACAAATCGAAACATAAGAAATAAGAATGATGATCATCCACAAACCAGATCAGACATTACCATTGAGTGATTCTTCTTCGCGTTTGCTGTTTCCTGGTGTGATTTGATTTTGTTCAAGGTGAGTTATGTTACCATTATGATCGCACACTGGCAACAGTAGTGGTCGTCGGACTTCTTGCATCTGTTGTTCAATTTGTTCATTTGGTTTCTGTCCATTCCATCCGGTGAGGCCATTCTCGAATTGATCTTTGCTTACCCATACCCATTCTTTAGCATTCGAAACCGATATCTGAACGTCATAGTTAACGCATGACCAAAATGGAGGAAAGTTGTGCAAACGTTTCGATGTGCCAGCCGATTTAGTGCCATGTCGTCTCGAATCGGTGATCGTCGTTGTGGTCACATGTGGTTGAGACGATGATGGTGATCGATGCCGAAATCGAAATGAAAACACCGAATAGAGCGCCACCACGATGATCGATGCAATTGTAACAATGGCCAACAGACTGTAGATACCAAATTCTAGGTTACTTCCACCACCTGATGGTGTAGTCGAATGACGTTGATATGTAATTCGATCACCTCCGATCTCGGTTCGATAACCTCCCATTTGGTTAGTTCTTTTCTTTGAATCCAATGTGCCAAGTACACGAAATGATTCTTTCATCTTTAAACCCTTCAAAATAATAAAAATGGTTTATGGTGTTAGACCAATCATCATCATAAAAATGTAATAAAAAGACATCAAACATACGGTTTGGTTGTTGCCATATTGTCGAGCATAGTTATTACCAAAACGGCGGTAAATGATTGCATCATTCTGCAATGATAATGATGATGCCGTATCTGGTAATTGAAAGTCGACATCAATGTCAACATAGGTTGATGCCAATGGTTGCGACTTTTTCCGTTGGCAAGCATATGGTAGATCCAATGTTAGGTGAACCAATTCACCTTGTCCCGGTGCGAGAGCAATAATACGCGGAATTTCATGTCCGAACGGACTATTCGATTCCATTTGATGAGTAGAATAGCCGGATGCGACACGTGAAACGTAGGCCACCACTCCTTTGAACGTGTCCACCGAAAGATCATATTCGATCGGTGCCACCTCCGACAATGAAAGCCATGTTTGATCGGAGAATATGATTCGTGTATCCAAGATAGCCTCCTGATATTGTTTGCTCAACTTGCTTGCCAATTCGGTTTGTACGGTCCATATATTATGGGTGTTCGAATCGAATGGTTCGACGCGTAACTTTATGCCGGAAACGGGACGTACCTCAAGTCTGGTAATCATTTCACGGTCCATCGTAACGCGAACCTCCTTGGAACCAATCACCGATCCCGTAAGTGGTGAAATTATTTCCACATCAGCACGACCAACGCCAACACCCTCAACTTGATTCCCACGCATTCGAATCACTTTAGAATCGGTGACCCGAATCAGATTGCGAACCAAATGAGTAATTCGTAACGAATGTCGTCGATTCAAAAGAGAAGCTTCACGACCAGAATTGTGATCGGTACTCAAGAAACGGGTGTACACTTCAACTCGAGCCTGCTGAAAGCGAAGACGGCACGAATTGCCGAACGGATTGTTCTCTGACGGAACCGAGCCGGATTCGGTACCACTCCAATACTTATCGCTCTCATTGATGCCTTCATCCAATAACATTTGTTGGCTCATTAAGCCGAAACGTTTATCATTAGTAATTCCTTCCGAATTGTCCACAAAATCGGCGTATGAATTAGTACGTTTCGAGTAGGATGGAACGCGCCATCCTTTGATTTGACTTAGTTTCGTATCACTAATACGTACATCAAGTGGAATCAATGGCATCCAAACGATCATACTTCCGAAACCTAAAAATGATGATAAAGATTTGGTTATATTAAATTATAATATAAAAATATAAGGAAAGAAAAATATGAAATGAACAAACCAGTGAATGAGCCGTATTTGATGATCACAGTTGCATTCTGACTGCCACGCACCTCGCTACCATCAAGATAGACGGAAGTGCATGAAGGTGAAACCTTAATAATTGACTCATCGGCCGATTGACATGAACATTGGAATGTGATATCGTTAATGCTACCAGCAGCACTGACTTGATAGATTCGCATTGTACGCGATACTTGTCGTCCATTCAAGATGGCAGTGTTCAACAATTCTCTCGATTTGGTGATTGCCAATATTTCCTGAACAACATCCTTTTGAATGTCAACCAATGACGTCAACTTGACCGACTCCTTCTCAAAGTCTTCGTCCTCTTGTTGTTGTTGACTTTGTTGTTGTTGCATGTCAAACTGTTTACCAATACTTATACTTGAATCGGTATTGTACAACAATTGCCACACAATTCTTCCATTCATTTCGGTAATGTCAATGTTCTCTTCGATTTCAATCAACCACGAGTACACCTCTTGAGACATGTTTTCCAACAATTCATCAGGCAATGATTGACTGTCCTGTTGTTGTGAGTTTTGGTCCAAATCGCGAAGAAATGCAGTAACGGTGGCAGTCGTCTGTTTAGCACCAAGTTCCACGCTCAATTGCCATAACTTGTTCGGATGAGACAGTTGTGCGCCAAGAATTTTTAATCCCGGCTTGACCTGAACACGCAAACTGAATGCTGAAACGGGATAATCAGGATTGTACGTGTACTTAACCGGAATGTAAATTTTGCTGTTTGGATAGATGGGCTCCTGGGGAATGAGTACTGTTACGACATTATCATTGGTCACCTCCTCGTAGCTGCCCCGAAATGGGACCAACGAAACATCATTCAAGTAGATGAGGTTCATCGAATTTTCCGCATTGGACAGATCGGACACGGCCTCATCGCCGTCCGATGTGGACGAGGCCAACAACGATAGAAAGTTTTGGTCGTTGCATTGTTGCGATTGTTCAGTATGTGCAATCGTATAATACACCTTGGCACTTGACGACTTTTGCTGCTTCGCTGCATAGATACCGCCATTGCTGACGTCTAACGGAGGCCAATAGAGAGCTGGAATGGTCACCTCGGCCAGACAGGCATTCTGACGCGTCTTACTTGGACTGCATGTACCAAACAATCGTTCGCCTTGATATTGAACTATAGAACAACAACGGAAGGAAGACGAAAAAACATAATGGATACAAGTGTATCATTAGTTATGATCCAATGTATAGTGTACACGCATCATTACCGATTACGGCTGCACATAGTGTCTTATCCTCTTCGATCGGAACCGTTGGTTGATGGGTTCGAAATTCGGCCAAATGACTAGCATAGAAGAGAACACGTAGTACTGGATGACTACGGCGAACTTCCTTTGTGACCAGGTAGGCAGTGATCTGTTCCGAATGAGATTTCAATTGAATTGAAGACTTTTTCGGTTCGCCCGACGGTGTGTTCGCCGCTTCACCGTTCGTATCGTTTCTTGTGGCCGAAAATGGATTTATTGTTTGCCGAACCGTGAATGGTCCATAGGTTGCGCGAACCACCACCGAATTGGTTGAGTGTACCAGGGCAAGATGTCTACAATTGATAGAGAAACAAATAAACAAACACAAGTTAGTTTGACAATATATATATAGGACGAAAAGAATTGATCAGTGATGGCCAATGTCGAACGTTCCATTCTGATCGAATGGCTAATCACAATGCAAACAAAGATGACATCTCTCTTTCCTCTTCTCCCTATCTCATTCGAACGTGTGCTATCCTGAATTAATTCAATTATGAGTTCACATAGCTCACAAGTCCGAATCGATACGAATGACAACTCTCCATTGGCCATGATAGCGCAAATAAGTTGGCACAAAATAATTCGATTTGCGCTAGAAACATGTAGGAAATGATAGTGAATGAATAGAGAGCATAGAGCAAAAAAGCAAACACAAATATCGAACCGCCAATTATGAAGGCAAACAAAACGGCATCTCAAGATGAGTAAAGGTTATACAAGACTAAGAAGGTGCAAATTAGCACTACAATGTACCTTGGATACCATTGGACATGGTAGTATACCTAAATGGTGGCACACACACACACACACACACATGGGCGACATAGGACATCAAAAGCAAAATTTGGAATTGGAGAGCATCCACACAATTCGTTGTGCCCTATCCGAACATTAATCGACTTTGTCGATGCTAATCAGAGACAAACGGGTGTAGCCGTCTGAAAGCGGGAATTGCAAACGAACGAACCCGTTACCAAACTAGTTTAGCCTATTAATTCACGGTGACAACTTGCCGACTTGTCACCCACTCACACTGTACACCATATTCAACGGCGGTGTCCAATTCTGTTATCTATTCTATTATATGAAGCAAAATTCATAAATTAATTGCACTTCACGGGAAAAAATTTATTTTCCCTAAAAATGGTTCACTATTCTTCATTGGTAGTAGAATACATGTTTCACAATGCACCTTTTTGGTCGAATAAGAATAAAAATGGCTGATGGTGTATTCTGGCAACTGGCGTTCATTGCTTTCCATTTGTCAGCAGCATGCCAATGCCAAAAGATTTTTTCAGCTGACAATTTGCAATTCGGCACCGCCAAATGTGCAATCAAACACCATGGTCGTGGCCGCTGTTGTCATCATCATTGTCGTTGCCGTCAAGTGAAACTGTTACAAATGGCGATTGGCGGAACCGAATGTTCAGTCAAAGTCAAAAGTCATTCAATTTATATATGTACACAAATGAATTGTTCAATGTGCATGTGTTTGGTAAATGGTATTCTGGCCACAATTAATGGACCGTACAATTAGTGGTAAACTGTCCAATGATGGATTCTGGTGCGGTCAATCAATTGTGTAGCCTATGTGATGCATATATTGCAATTGAATTGAAAGCCGTCAACATAAACCACTTTTACTTTTCAATACTATTTACTAAAGAAATGACAATTTCTACTATATTTGAAATTGGCATTCAATCTACTTGATAATAGGAGCAAATCAACACCCACCCACCCACACACACACACACACACACACACACAAACTGTCAACTACATCTGACCATCCAATTTGGTTGCTAATTAACGAATGGATAGTATGGCAACTCGTTGGTTTAGTACCAACTGTCCAACATATTGCGTGATGAACGTATTGCCACATTGGCATCTTCAGCAAAAGGCTCACGTAATGCTTAGCTACATATGTGTGTGTGTGTGTGAGAGAGAAAGAGAGGATTCGTGTATTTGCCAAATTAATCCGATTATCGAGTCCGATTCGAGTCCTTGTTGCCATGCATGCATAAGTTGGCAAGTGGTCAATGATCGAAACACACACACAACATATATAAATACACACATTATTATTTATATATATATAATAAACCATACGAATTGGACCACATTTGTCACCTCTAACCAAAAGAGTGAAGCCTTTCGTCCCGTTTACAGAAAAAAAAGAAACAAAATAACACATGCTCCCAATGCGGAAAGTATTTCCGTTTGTTGGCAGTTACAGAATTTTAAATCGACTTTCATCCGGTCACGACGAACAAATTAATCCAAACACGTCTAAACAAACTGTGCCAATACTAACGAATCGATTCGTAGTAGTAGTGTTGATGTTGCTAGTTGTCGTCGTCGTTCTGGTCGTTAGTCGTCGGGAACCTATCGTCAATAACGGACAAAAGTCCATTAATCAATCATGACATTGCCTCGAGACTGGACGACACTAGTAAACTCATCAACACACACACACACAGACATACACATACACATACACTAACGATATATACTATACAAAAAAAAGGTTAGTTGACTTTGCCTAATGGGTAAATAGGAACTGGCCGCCAATGGGCTTAACCCTGCCGCTCGATAACCGAATAGTTATGGAATGAACGGTCAATAGTGGAACAAAGTACATTAGCATGATTAGGTTGGATAAAATATTAATAATGAAGCCTCCAGTGAAAAGTTGAACGAAAAAATGGCATTAAAATTACAGATTATAACTAAACTAGTGACGGCAGTGGCGGCGGCGGCGGACTCCCTTCTGGCAAGTCATAATTGATGATGAAACAATTTCAATGTTCACCCATTTCGATGATGTGTGGTCATTGGCTGTCATTATACACCGCTCACTTTCTTTAACTGGTTACTTGATATTTGGCAACATACATATATATATTCAAATGAAAGTGATCGAACAACGAGATTCATGTCGGTGTCACCAATTGCTATTATAGTCGATCAATAGCGATCGATCGATGTCGACAATCGATCGATATGAGTGGAAAGTGTATGCCGATCGGAACCACAATCGATGCCTATATCATCAATGCATATATTGTACAAGAGTTGGCTTGGTAATTAAATGTCAACTATTGCTTGAACAATACTTCTCAATGGAGCGAATTCAATCTTGCTCGACATTGGCTCGTTTGGCCTCGTTCACCCATTTTTTGTTTGCGACCAATTTTATATACAGGGGTGATGAAATATGAACCAATTCATGATGCACTGTACCGACAAGTTCAATAAGGTCGATTAGATTTGACATTAAACCATAGCTTTACTAATGATTGCCATAAACAATTGTTTTTCTTTTTGTTTGAAAATTTTTATTTAAGAAAAATTCCTATCAAAACTTTTATACAATTATATTTTCTATATTTGCTTTTTCCAATTATTTTTATTGTTCATCACCTTAAAATAAATTGCTAACCCCTGATGTAATTGAATGTTTCACAACAATGGTGATCAACCATGCGCTCGCCCAAAACAATCTTGAATTCCCATCGATCGGCCCTGCTATCAATCAACGCAAAGTTACAATTGATGCCCATTATCTCATTGACTTTCATGGTAATGCAATTCAATAAAAGGGAAAACATTTTCCAAGTGATAATGACTGTCTCATCACTAATCGTTTAGTAAGTCGACATTCATCGTCGTTTGATGGCAATTACCCGGGGTTTCTTGCTACCAGCTAAATGGTGACAATGATATAAAATAATTTTATTCTTCCCATTAACGTTAGGCCAATGTATATAACATTGAAAATACGTCATTATAGTGAACAATTGAATTCATCAGAACAAACTCGTCACTCGCCGTTGCATTACGGTGAACGTAAAACCAACGGCTTCATACAGTTCGTTGACCAATGTTGTACAAATGCAATTCTTCAATTGTACCTTATGGTAACTCAACTTATAGTCTAACTCTCAATTTAGCAGTCATGGCAAGTCTCGTTCGTTCGTTCGTTCGTTCGTTCATCATAAGCGCCACTAACAATGGGGAAAATGGAGCAATCGGGCTCAGTCCGCATTCCAAAATGTAATCGGAATGTAGGACCGACAATGATCATACGACATTATATTTCAAGTATGCGGCACATTATATTATTATTATTATTATTATTATTATTATTATTATTATATGGTCTAAATGGGACGATGGGTTCCAATTAATCGTAGATACCGAATGGTCATGTTACCTATTGACTCATGAAAATGCATTTCACTGAAGCCAACCGTACAGTGTCGGCAATGACGCCGCCGATGATGCCACTTCTGCTGGTGGGACGTCCGAATGGAATCGAGTGACAACAGCAGCAGCAGCAGGACATAAATGAAACTAGCCATCATTGAAATGGTTAGTATCCAAAACGAGCCCATGTTTTGAATCTACTCTTTTTTTGCTCGGGTCCATAATGACCGCACACCAACCAGCCCATTTGTCTAATGGTACCCCATTGCAATGGGCCCAACAAAAAATTGCCAATTTAAATTGCCATTGTGTGTAGTAACGAGACCTATTCTGCGTACATTAGAACAATATGCTTATTGTCATGATTAAAGCATCTTATGGTTTGTTGCTACACAGTTTGTACATTTGTGCATTCTACACATAAACATGGTGCCAAACACCATAGGGTCAATTACGCCGAATCAGCACATTGTTTTTCGGGGAAGAACCTTTTGTTCAAATATCGAAACTGAATTGTACAACAACGAACATCAAACTTTCATTGTTGATTTGCGTAAATTGCAACGTTAGTTACTTCACACCGCGAGATACCACTCTATCTTTGATAGGACTTTGATGTTAGTGATGATGTGAATGATGGCCTTGTGGCCTCGTGTTTCCTTATGCCACGAATCGAAGACAAAAGCACAATAGTTGAACCAATATTTGTATTTGGGATGCTTGCTTGCTTCATTGGTAAGCAGTAGGCAAATATTTGCTAATGCTAGTTGGAAATGGAACAATTTTACAGCTGGCACGATCAAAAATGGAAACAATCCATGCATGTGTTGTGCATGTGCAAGATTCGATTGTAATCGAACATGTATTCAGACATTCATTCATTCATTCAGTTCACTCTATTTTTGTTTTTGTAGTTAGTGACAATAATGATCGTTCGAATTGAATCAAAGCTTTAGATGCCACTCCATATAAAACAATGAGCCAACAACCTAATTGGTACACTTTCATTGCCTGAAACGCATTAATGTCCGTACGTCTGTTTGTGTCTGTGCCTGTCTGTGCATTGTGTCAAGCTGCTTGTGTCCTGGTGTACAGAGGTTTCAATAAATATAAATCGAAACTATTCCACTGTGAGAAGATGGCAATAGATACCATTTGTGTCCAAGCAGAACGGCTCTAAAGTTTTTTTTAGAAAGCTTCTATACTAACAAACATTGGCACGAAATGGGCTTGGGAAATGGTTGATACCAATGTGTATGTGTACATTGTACAACGAGTGAGAAAAAAATAAAGGAAAAGAAAACGATCCAAACGAGATAGTCTCAAATGAGCAAAGTGATACACTTAGGCAGAGATGAATGACATCGACGTTGGCACAGAATGGGAATTACAATCGACACCGAACAACGAGTTTCGCACCAACAAAAAGATGGTTCATCAGCTAAAGATTTCCTGTTAGCTCGATCGAATAAGCTGGTTATATACCGATGACGAATGGGTACAATCAATTAGGTTCCATTGTGTGCATGTGTGTGTGTGTGTGTGTGTCAGGCCACTGTGGTCAAGTGTAAATTGATCGTCGCATAAAGGGACAAGTGCACATTAGGCTTGCCAATTAGAGTGCCATTGAATCGTTGGAGTATTTGATATAAAGTATTTGAGGAACAAAAAAAAACTAAAAACGGCTGCTGTCGTAAATGGGATTGTGGAAATGGTGTCATACAAAGTATTCATCCAATTGCGCTTTTCCATTCTTTCTCTGTGTGAGTGAGGGTAAGTGAATGGGAAAGAGAACGTCAATAAAATGGCTAATCGAACAATTAAAGTAAGAGCAATCCAAGTTAAGAGTCGTATCACACACATACACAGATGGTACACGACCATTCCGGTCGAATATTCGATGCAAATGATTAGTTGAAGACGTCGATCGAATGTTGGTATCGGTGCTATGCTTACTCTAATTCATGACCGCGTACGTAATTGAATCTATCTAGTAAAGTGTCCGTTTGGTACTTTTCTTTAGCGACATTTATTCACTAACCATACATTGGTTGCTTGCTCCTAATGGAATGTTTGCATGTACTAACATGAATCTACCTTTCGTCTACATATAGTGAGCAATGGACCGATTCGACCGTGCGTGTCACGGAACGCTTTATCACAACACCAGGCCATATTTGGGAACCGTATGCAAAACGAAACTAGTTCACACACATACACGCTTCTTCTCTTTAGAATTTTTTTTGGGCGATAATGATTGTTCACTAAAAATGGCTTTCCATCGCCGCGGCGACTGACGCCAACAATTGGACTCAACATAAGACGGAGGCGAACTGTCTCAACCAATAAGACGAGAATGAAACGGAAGACTGACATAGCTCGATAAGGTGTCGCCAGATGATAATGCAACATGGCAGGATGAATAAATCAATTAGAAGAACTAAACCGGCACTGATACAAATTGTAATGCTCGTTCGTCATCGTGGTGCCACCATCAATCGTGATCAAACATAATTTGACAAGGTGATTGCATTTGGTGGCACGACAAATGTATTCTTCAATCATAATGCATGTACATCGAATTTGATCATTATCGAACAATATGAACGAAAGTGCAAAAGACAAACTTGGTTAGGGTAAAAGCTAATAAAATGAAGAATAAGTGGGACAAGAATCAAAGTCAAACAAAAAAAAATAAAAGAAACTATAAATTGTTGTTGGGTCGAGTAATAGAGGAATGTAGAGTAACTGTTAGTTAGTGTGTAAGAACAAAGAACAAATTCATAGTTGAAATGGGCAAACAAGCAAGGTCTATTTATTGCAATGATGGGGGCATTGAATAATGAAAAGTGCCAGCGTGTGATGTGTTCGCTCTCGTTCGTTCGATTGGTGTCTGAAGGAAATGATCCAATGGACGAAAGCAAACAAACACACACACACACAAGAAAAATCAAGTAACTAACATATACCAAAAAATACTAACGACAAACGAAGCAAAAACTTTGCTTTACATTGTCGACTTGTTTCCACGGAATGAGATTATTATTAGCAAGCCTATAGAAGTAGGCGGTGGCGTCGGCATCTAAATTGATTTCTAATGCCCAACTCAAACAATGATATGCCGCTTCGGTGGTAATGATGCTATTGCACTCTGATGGTCATCCAATGTATATATATTGTATTATTGTATCTATATATCTTAACAATGTGCCATGAACATCGATACAAATGCCCAAGCATGAAAACATTAGTGTCTACCAATTGGAAATCCGGAATGTGAATGAAAGATTGGCAAACCACCACCACCATTGATAGGTAGTGATCGGCTCGTTCCATAGAGTGTATAATGTGTGATGATGATGATGATGATGATGATGCCACTTTCCTGCACAACATTTTTGAGAAACGAGAAAGCAACGAGATGGCAATCAATCAACCATCGACCAATAGATCTCACTCAATCTTACACTTTTAAGTTGTATTGTAAAAACTGATTTGCCTACACACTCCCCATTTGAATGGTGAATAGAACCGATCAACAAGATTTATTGCATAGATCGATCTCATTCTCAAGACTTTCGTATCGGCTCATTAGCATAATTCGATGATAGTGTAACAACATTGCAGACAGAGAGCAGAAATAAGAACTGCAAACTGCAAATAGAATGAAAGTATGAAAGTGAAAGTGGTTCAAACTTTACAATTTGGTAAATCAGATTGAAACGAGGTCGTATGTGATCGGTCAATGGTGGCACGTCCGAAGACAAGGTGAGGATATAGAATGATAGAAGAAAGGAGAGTAAGAATATTCGACAATGGGACACTTTGGCAAATGAGGCGAATCGCCACAAATTGGCTACGCCGATGCCGCCTTCGATTGGAGCAAACAATACGCTGATTGAATGTAGACGCATCACTTGGCACACACAAGCACATGAATTGTAACAACTGGATGAGCATAAAATATGAAGAATTTGGTCCATGATGTGCAACATTGGTTTGCACGCAAATGGCACTCACACACAGTCATATATGAGCAATTAGTTCAACAGCCGGACTGTCATTAGCAACGAACCCTGGCCTCATTAAATTCACCGACGATGCATCCTCGTGTATATATATGTATGCATATACATACACTTGATACTTGAAAGGGTAATGCATATTACAAATGGTAGCTCATTTTGTTATGGCAATGTGGCTAATTACGGCAACGCCATAATTAGAATAAATTGGCCCCGAACTATATGCACAGACAATGAACTCAATTGTATGAATGATCCGATTTGTATATATAATAACATGTCCAGACGACATGAATGGACTCGATTGTGCATCAAATTCCGGTATGTTCACCATACAAGTGGCAACAATATGAGATGGCCTCGATTCAACCAATGTAAAAACATTTGAACGATGACGATGGCCACCAATTGCCGACTAGATTCGTTCACTCGTTCGCCCGTTCATTCGGTTGGTTGGTCTTTTGGGATGACACTGAGCATGAATGAGATTGTAATCGAAAGAATAATGGAGAATTGAGATGATCGAAGAAATGCCACAAACAGAGAATGTGTATAAGATTGGAGAATGGGGTGGGAAAAAATGATATGTGGAGTGGAAGAAAAGAAGTAAAGAGTGTCTGTGTGAGTTTAAGAGATAGACTGTTATGTGCGCAACGACACTAATCCTCATATATTGTATTAGTGTTGTTGCTGTCGCCAAAGTAAAAAAAAAGATGAAACAAGAAGGCGATGGAACTTTAGCAACGTGATAGTCCAAAACCAGGATTTAAACAATAGACAATGTGTACCGAACGTGTGGATGAGATACTGAATTCAGGTTTACATGCTTGTCGAAATTAATGGTATCCCTTTCCTGCTCCCGATGGATATAGTTTGCAATAAATCTTGCCGAATAGAACCACACACACACACACACCATGGACGACGTGAAGACAAATAGTCAACGTTAATGTTGCCATAGGCCGTGATACAGAATACACAAACATACACACACAGAATGGTCAGTTCAAGTTGTGTGTATGTGTGTGTGGTGATTGCTGCATCAGTCTCATCAAATGTACGATCAAGATCTAACTTCGATTGAGAAATGGAGAGACGACTTGAGTTGCAGCCGTCGAGTCAGCAAGGCAAATAGAAACAATAATAATAAAGAATAAAACGATCGACTCGATCGACTATCGATTGGCGTGGCTAGATTTGTCAGCGTCAAACCATGCCGAACATTAACGCCGAATTTGGTAATGTTCCAATGTCTAGGGTGTGTGTGTGTGTATGTGTATGTCTTGGAGAAAGTGTCCAAACAATCAATTGTTTGGTTCAATTGGTAAGAAAATGCTCAATGAAAGCAAACACAGTTGCATATACATTTTTGAATGTATGTAAGTAGAATAATACGACACCACACACACACACATGTGCCGCCGCCGAATGGAATAGCATTCGACCGAGACATGTTGCAATGAAACAATCATCATCGCAAACAACATGTTTATACACTCCCCCAATTTGCAATTTTCTCTGTCCATGTTCATGAAGTGATGTGTTGTCACGATCCGACCGATACAAACTATACTCTACTCGACTTAGTGATCTATGGCAATTGGTTCATAATAATCAAATTGCCGTTCAAATGTCGAACATTACAAACAAACGATTACATTATCAAATGCCATTAGTGCCTACTGAATAGATCAGTATCAGATCTAGCAATTCATTTTTCTTTTTCTTTCGCTTACATTCTTGGTTTATGCCATTTATGTGTGCCATTTTCTACTTACCTTGTGTCGATGGCGGTCGATTCTTGATTGTTGGACAAACGATCGACCTCACCGCCCGATTTGATTGCGTGCGGTACTATATGGGTACCACTCTTTGGGTTGTGACTCCATTTTGGTAAATTCTTGATCGAGATTTCGTCCAAAAACAGATTCGCCTCCGGTTCCACGTCGAGCAAGCCAACGTCCAGATTGGGATTATTGTCCGAATCAAGAATCGTTTTGCCCCTTCTCATCAATGTCGACTCTTGTTCGACACTTTGTAACCGATTGACGCCATTAATGGGAGTACGTCCCGTTCGTTCGTTTCCATTTATCTTCTGCCCGATTGTGGCCGAACGCAATATGGAGGCGTACTGTTGCTGTTGAAGTTGTTGTTTGGCGTGCTCCTTATAGCTGGAATATTGTCCATTAACTACAATAAATAATAGATTAGAACGATGATGATGGTGATGGTGATGATGATGGCCGTGAACAATGTCAACGAAAACACTCACCGCCGTTCAATATGTAGCATAATAGCATCGACAATAGGAGTATGGTTGCCGAGGTGCTGAAAGTTTCGTTTCGAAGTGACACAATCATCATGTGCGGGTCTGTTTCTGTTTCTGTTTGTGTGTTTCTTTCAATTCAACCAACGAGACGGCAATCGTCCGATTGTTGCCAAGATGGCAGCATACAACAGTCAACGTTGAACATTAACAATCTATAAACGAGAAAGAAAAAGAAGAACAGAATTAGAAATCAACATTAGTCATGACAATTGAAGATGTATGGTAACAGTTACATTGTCTAATTAAGCAGATCATGTTGACGTTTCAACCATATATCAATTGGAAGTATATATAAGTATACACAAACTAAATACATGAAACATAAATTGGACAATCTCGTTAACGACACCGAACTGACCGAATCGAATGAAGACCACCGGGGAACGTGAGTCGATTCCGCCTATCGTCAACAATTACTCAACCACTGTTCATGCTAAATAAGGTTTCAGTGAACTAGTTTTTCCCTTCAAGAATCCACTAGAGATGGATTCTACATTCATTTAATGCTAGATTAAATTAGATGTGGAAACAAATTGAAATGTAAAGGTTGCTGAACATATATAGGCAAATGGTATTCTGGTATATCGTGAAGGAGACAATTAATCTTAGCTCGAGTGCTTAGATTAGACTGACAATTAGTGGCAAAAGTGGTTCTGGTATATTATGGGTGGCAAACATCTATAGACGGTTGGCTGTGTGTTGCCCGTGTTTGTATCGACTCGGTGCACACAATACAACCGAAACCTTAATCCATTAATTAGACAAACTAATCAATAGAATCGGTTTATGGTACATCTAACAGCAATAGACTGAACTGAACTGCAATTAGCAAATTTTGCCACTATAAGCCATATTGAATTGCTTTTACACTGAATAATTGCACGACATTCGACGCCGACTCGAATGGGACATGTACACACGCACAAACTGGCTCAATGGAATAGCAATCGAAAAATGAAATTCACCACCGTTCCAACATAAACCAGAGTATGTGTGTATGTTCAAGGCTTCATAATTTGATTAACAAAAACTGGAATATGGCAAGAAAACTCAACATACGAACTCAAAGGCTGGAAACACGACCACCACGAAACGTTCATGTTCCGATATAGATTTTGTGCAATGCGAGAAGAAGAATTTGGACTCAAAGCTAACTTTGTACATAAGAGCAGGCCAAAAAAAATGATGATGATGACACCACTATGATTAATGCTCAATAATATACAATGATGATTGGTAGTGAGCAATCCAATCGAATAATATTGACTCCCTCTCTCTCTTTCTCCTTTTTGATCAAATTGTTATATATATAGTAATATATACTATAGTATAGAATAGGATATAATCGATCAATATAGACAATGGTCAGCGTGGATTCCGTGCTTTCACTCCATTAGATTAGCCTTCTCCAACACTTAATTAATTAATGGACAATACCATTTTAGTAATTAAGATTCGATGAACGTTAGGAATGGACGCGACACGAGATGAGAATAAGAATGTGCTTGTGTATTTGTGTGTGTGTGTGTGTGTGTGTGTCGGGATTAACGGGCACAGGGCCAAATCATGAAGAAATACGTGGCGTGAGAGACACAATACCAAAACGAACATTGTTTCATCTAGCTCACAATAAAGATTGAACCACACATCAATAACAATGGCAACAGCAACAGCAACAGCAGCTACCAAAACCGAATCACATCTGGCGTCAAGGCGCCGTACGGTGATGGGAGCAAGCAGATGCAAATCAACATTTCATTACTATTTCCGTTTTTGCCATTTCTCGCGTGCTGACGATCATTTGTTTGCCTCAAAACCGTATGGAATCTGAATGTGACTCTTCTTTTCCTCCTTTTCTCACGATTCTCAGGCCGAACTGAAAATTTGCGCCGATCGTCAACAAAACAAAAAAAAAATTGGGCAAAGCAAATGATCATGCATTGAAGAAATTGGGAGGGGTGGAGAGAAAAAATAAGTGAAACCTCAAGCCAAGTGCCGGAATAAATGGCAAATCTATAACCATACAGTTTGACATTGCACAGATCTATCTATTGAAGCAGATTGAGTTTAGATTGACAATTCATCGAGAATCGAGCTGCCATTGGGTCGGCATTGATGATTGCGACAGCAATGGCAGTGGCAGTGTCTGCCAGTCCGATGCCGTCGTTTCGACTCATCGACCCAACCGAGAACCGACCGATCGGCTATATTTGTGGTACAAGATATAAATCAAGCATGAACTAACGAATTGGCATCAGGCAATGTGGCCGAACGAATGATAAGGCCAAACGATGAGATGAGATGACACACAACAACGAGACGACGAGACTCTCTTCATTGCCGAGTGCACCACATACGAATGGTTTGTGCGTTTGTACTAGTCGAATGGTCGAACCTCATTGAACAAATCGGCCATGAAAGAATGTGATTGAAGGGAAATGGTGGAGAAGCCATAACAAGATCGGGTATTGTCCATTACAACACAAACACAAACATTGCATGAAAGAAATGTCCAACACCACATTGACGTGCAAATAATGTTCCACGGCCAGTGTTCAAATGAAGTTGCTAATTGCAAAACCCAATTTCCGTACAGGGTGAGGGTGATCATGTTGATCAGTCGTCATTCAATGTTGAGTCGCACATGTGCCTCCATTGTATGGTGTATATGGAACAAAGCAAAACTAAATTCTTAAATGTCATCTAGCTTTTTGGTGGACATGTCAAAACATACCAAAAATGAGCATTGTGCAAAATTGTGTCGCCCATTAGTGACTTTTCGTATCAATGTATGTGGAGTCTAAAAGTTTAATTCACTTCTCATTTTGCCACACACACACACACATACTTACTTTCACTATCCTCTTCCTTTCTTGCAATCGGAACATTTGTAATCTATTTAGGAAAGTTTGAGCACTTTAGCACTAGTCGTGTTAATCTATCGATAACTTGCGTTAATGCGTTTTTCGGCTTAGTTCTTTCACTCTCGCACTCTACTGTATATATATAATAATAATAAACATTTATATTATACTCGGAATGTAATATAATGAAATTATTGTTGGTTTGACTCGTATTTGAGAATCCAAACCATACCAATGTGTTTTGAGTGGCTAATTAGATTAGAGTTATTAAAATCAAATTAATCACTGACAGTGATGAAGCTGTCGTCATATTATCAAATTATGAGTGCCAGTTCTGCAATAATTCTAATTCTAAGAAAAAAAGTACAACTTCATACATACATATATATCATGGGTGTGGAAATTCCCTAATGGTAATTCGTATTAACCATTTGACATAAGAAATTCAAGATTTAAGTTGAAAAGTTAAATTTAGGCGTTTCGGGTGTAGCTCTTCAAATTCGTTTCGGCTGATTGGCTTTGAATGGCAGCCTAATGATCACGTGTACCATCATCAAGTAAGTCATTCTAGAACCATCAATCGGAAACCGAATACAAACTGGCCACTTTTTTGCCCATAAAACAAAACAAAAAAAAAACAAAAAACAAATGGCAATCATTCATCCCTTCCGTATATTTACACCATCAACAATCAACATACACTTAATTTAATGAATAGCAAAATGATTCTTACCCAAATAGGATTCGGTTCGTTGCAATCAATTAATAATGGATTATTCTGGCACAAATAAATGTACCGTCTCATGCATCAATGGCTTGAAAATAGAAAATGGAACCGATCACAGATCACCTGGACTCTATAGTATTAATCGTTTCTTTTCTTTTCTTTTCTTTTCTTTGGTTTTGTTATAGAACCGAATGTTTGGTTGTCAATGGTGATTGGCGGCACTTTTATTTGTGTTGATCGTAAAGATGAATGACGGAAATAAAATGAATAGAGAATATATATATATTTTAATATGTTATAATATGTTCAATGATTTGCCATTGGTGATGAACAATTTGTTGAGTGTCGGCACATTTGTCGATTATGTGTACATTTTTATCATCTTGTTTGTCTTGTCGCTTTACTTTTCTCACACTACCACCGGCTTGATTGTACTGACATTGCCGACAGACATCATCAAGAAGAATGGACCAGTATATGAATGTTACCCCAAAAATGATGACACACGAGGATTGGAGTGGAGAGAAAGTAAACAATTGAAAGGAAGAGAGGTCACTTTGTTCACGGTTCAAACACACACACTAAAAATAAGAAATTCACAAAAACATGGTTCATGGTCAAAACGGTTACCAATTAGACCGATAGTTTAACTTGCAACAAATAAACCGGTCGAGGGTCATATATTTTAAGATTGAGGTCTGTAAAATTCTCCGGGGTCACAAATGTTTAGGCAACATAGCCAACAAACAAACAAAAAAAATCGATTGATATAACATTATATAAGACACATACACACGGGAGAAAACACTTGCCGATATTGTGTGTGTTGACTCGTTTCGGGTAGTGACGTTATTTATTCTTCTTCACTTTGCGTTTGACTCGCCTCCGTGCTGTATGTTGGTTGTCGTGCGTGCTTATGTATGTTGTGTGTGTGTGTGTGTGTGTGTCGGAACACGCCAATATTGGTGGCGAGTCGACACTCGGGTACTGAGTGGTGGATAGAAGACTACTGCTGCTGCTGCTGCTGCCGCTTATGTTGCTATTGGACGAGTGAATGGCGATGTGCGTCAAGTGACGACCGATCCAATTCGACGACGCCAACTAATACGGAGAGAAGAAGACATTGCACTTGCATCCGAATGCAACTGTATCGAATGCTACGATCCAACAGCTTCACTACCGTCGCCGTCGCCACCACCACCACCACTGGATTCGTATCGGGAAAGGAGGACCACCGTCGTAGGGGCTCTTACCATGTGCATTCAAATGGTGTGGAAACGACTACAGTCGACACACAACTACAGACACCACATCTGCTCCACTCTCGAACTTAGGCAATGATAATAAGTGCCTGTTTCGTTCTAAACGCCACTGTTTCGTCCACTGATCAATGTTTTGTCCGCATGCACGAGTCCACATCGTTCGGCAACATTGCCAATGCGCAACATTTTCAAATTGATCCCGTCCCCCACCTCAATCTCAATCTCTCTCCCATATTGATTCATTCTATGGAAAGAAAAATCCCGACTCGATTTGCCGCCTATCTTCCCCCTATATCAAATGGTTTCCCTTTTGGACCATTTACCCTCTGACCTCATGATATAAACGTGTCACCATGCAAAGTGCTCTTCAAACAGGTGACCCTCATTCTAATTGCTCCCCTTATATGGCCCGATTATTTTTGTTATTATTGTCGTCGTCGTCGTCGTCGTCGAGACCTGACTCGACCCGATATAAAAATAGGGAAAATTGTTTGGAATGATAGGTGTGGCACAGCACAAATAGTGTAGGACGACATAAATGAGACGATTGCAATCGATCGGCTTTTCATTCAAATATATTATGTTACGGTAATAAAATAGCTATTTCCAGGTACAAATTAGTAAATAAATAAAAAATTGGTAAACTATTTCTTGGTCAACAAAATGAATTTTTATTTGAACAGTAATATGAATTTTATGTGAGAAAAAAAGTATCACTCAAATCCATATAAGGTTAATGGAGTTGCAGTCTTAATTTTATTGAATTATCAATTACATTTACATCGATTTGTGTAGGTTTGATGCTGATCCACATTGACGTGTGAACGATCTAACTTGAGTTATGAAATAGCATGGAAAGCAAAAAAAATCTTCGTCCATCAGGAGTGATCGGTGGCATTTCATCGATGACACTGACCAAATATATCTCATTTCACATCAAGCTCTTATCTTCATTTGAACATATTTGTCGACTTCTTCACTGGCAGGCCGAATGTCGGGCAAACAACATCCGCCTACTACAAATCTTGTTTTAATTATTTAATTATTAATGATACTTCCTTTTTGCTTTCCTGTAAACATAAATAAAGGATTAGTATCATCCGATTGAGGATTATGTTATTATAATAATTATAATACTAATCGTAAGATTAGGTCTCGGATTATGGTCAGTGGGTAATAATGGCAAATTGTTCCATTTGTTTGAAATATGTTCCGGAATTTGTTCGTTTTGTAGTTGATTATTCGCCAAGTGATTTCGAGTACCACTTTCACCGAATCTTCTTAATAAATAAAAATTGCGTTAAAACATTTTAATGAAACTTATTCAATAATTTATTAAAAGTGGCCTTAAGATTTTCCGGAAATTTTGAAAATGATTCATTCTTTTTTCGTTATAAAATCTTCGCCGAAAACATTGAAAATCAATTCTTTGATATCAAATGGAGACGGTTTGCAGTTTACAATGGCAAGAACTTTAGTATCACTAAAGTGGCTGATGCATAACGGAAAGCCTAATTGAATTGAGCACAATGCAACGTGGTGTGCAATGTCAAACGTTAGAACGATTCCCCCCGATTTCATGGTCCACTTGATTTGCAACTTATATCAAATATATATATATATATATATGCCATAATCGAAAGTTTAGTGTCGTCTTTGTCACCAACCAATGGCAATGAGGGTCGTGATCAATTGGCAGTTCACTGCAAAACGACAATGCTTCTCGAACTGTAATTATGTTTAAGTTTGGATCGAAATGAATGGTTCGACAAGCAGATGAATGTGAACATGCAATCAAAGATAACATCTTCTAAAGAAACTATACAACCTAAATCAGAACAAATTCACTATTCGATAGAAGTGAATTGGTCTACTTATCGACATTAATTGATTGTTACTTCTATCCTTGAATGTTGTCCGTGAATGAAGATCAAAAGTTTTGAAATTCGTGTTCAAGTTTATTTTTGCTTAGAACATTTTTGATTAGTGTACAAATGAAAATATAAAGAAATCGGAAAACCGTATAGATAGATTATAAGGAACATTTTCAAATATTCCATATCAGAATTCCACATTAATGTAAGGCAATAAGTCTTTTTTTTATTATAGATCAATCGATAACCATATTTGTTCATACTGATTGTTATATGAAAAAAAAGAGAATACCAACATAAAAAAATATTTAGTTTATGTTGTTAGGTACGAGTACATTAAGCTATACTTCACACGTACACTCAATCAAAGATGAGAATCTAAATAGGAAATGGCTTTGTGTCATTGTCAATTTGATCGTCGATCCTTATAAAAACAATGTCGGTGATCAATAAGCTCTTTTGTCCATAATGCAATTTTTGCCGGCCGACAATGGACAATGTTCAATCTGATCTAATTGTGTCATCATTGGATCCGGTGGGAGAGTAAAACATTCGTTATATTACAGTTTTGTTTGCTTGAGAAAGGCAAAAATTCGTTCATTATCGTAAAGAATTTTTTCTTTTCTAATAAAGTTTGGGGTATTTAGAAAAATGATGATTTTACAAAAACATTGCTATCAATTTCCTTTATTTATTTAACTAATCGATAATAAAAAATCTGATTCCACTTGATATTTAGGAATTTCAAATTTAAACCAAAATTTACAAAATTTTAGCGCCATCTGTTGTAAGTTTTTTATTATAAATCATTGGGTCAACAGTTCGTATACGATTCTCAAAAATTTCAGCTTCAATAACCATTTGTTAGTTTAATGGTTATAGTGATAAATTATTAATTGCATCATTCGACCACGTTAAAGTTAATGTATTACCGAAAACTGAGCCTTCAAAGCCCATAAGAAATGAAATGTGTTATTTATAACCATGATAATCGGTAGCCATATACGAACATGATTGAAATGTGTAACATGAATTGCGAGCAAACAATTGGTTCAATGTACATGCGTCAACAAATATAAAAAAAATATCAAATTATGCCGTCATATCGTCATCATCAGTCAAGAATGAAACGAAAGAGAAGGGGAAGAAAGAGTGAAAGGGGAAAAGGAGAAAAAATAATGGGAAACATTTACAAGGAGACAAGACTTGAACCGAATTTCAAGTTAAATGGTAAGTCGAATGCACAATCAATGAATAATGACAAGTTATGAGTTGACGCCCGAATTTGCCATCGAAATAAGTTCCTGGTTCTTTGGACATTCATTATTGGAGACGATCAAGTTGGAGGCATCGCGAGCCGATTGATCGGCATTGACGAGTACATCAGACGAAATGGAAGTACACGGGACGTCATCGGTCGCTTCCGAATCGGTTGAATAAACATTACGAGTACATATGAACGTATGTAATGGTACCGTACTGGTATTAGTATTGCCACTACAGTTGTTCTTGTTTGGATCCATACTTTCCGTATTATTGTTGTTGTTGTTGTTATTATTATTATTATTATTATTACTACTACTATTACTATTGCCGATCATGTCTTCAACCTCGTTAGTGGGGTAGTGATTCACTTGAACAAATGACGATGATGATGGGTTAGACAAGGCAGATTTGTTGGAAGGATCGCATTGATAGGACAGTGACGACATTGGTGAATCGGCATGCGGATAGATGGGCTTCGAATTGCGCGACCCATTGAAACGGGCCACGTCGAACGTAAGCAGGTGTGGAACCAATTGTCGCAATGGCGGCGATGTTTGAATCAAAAGATTCACATACGAACATTGTACGGGCTTGTGTACGGCCAACAGGCGAAGGGCTTCCTCCACGTGAAACCAACGCCTCACGCGACCTATGTTAAATAGAGCCAATAGAATGGGTAATAAGGAGAGGAAGCCGATTTAAAATAGAATTATTCAAATGAATCAAGAATATCTATACATTTAGAGTCTTCCCATTCATCCAACTCCTCGTGAACTTCAAGCACAAACACTGAGGTTCGATGTTTCCTCTCCATATTCTGCAATGCATATTCAAATGGAGGCAATTAGCACGTTATACTAGCGAAATGACACAACTACTATGGCACCTCATCTCGAACTTCAAAGTCGCCAAGACAGCGTTTGATTACACCTCTTACGCCGGCTTCTTCCTCCGTTTCTCTTATTGCCGCCGAACTGGGTTCCTCGTTTGGTTCAATGCCCCCTCCTAATAAATTTATAATGACATTTAAAATATTATCAATGTCAACATATAAAACATATATAATAACTTACCGGGAACGATCCAATGATTGGTTGCACGACTACTGGTCACAAGAAGAATCTGTACACAAAGTGATAGAAAACATAAACATTAAGATTTAGCAAATAATAGTATTATATCAATACCTCATTTTCTTGTACATCACGAACGCAAAGGCAAGCAGCACGCTTTCGGAAACCATCCTGATCATAAGTTCGAGTTTGTTTTTCTTTAACCATGGTTACAAGTTAGTGTGTTTTGTTTTCACAGCAAATTGCACAACGTTTCCGATACAAATGAAACTAAACAGTCTCTCCCAAATGGCAATAATTTAACAACAAAAACAATATGATATGTGTGTGTATGTATACAATGAATAGTAAAATGTAACGAGAAGAATGTGGTCGTCGTTATAACGTCGTCGACGTCGATCGATCGTATTGACGTGAATAGTACGCGAGTATTGAACAAGCAGCAAATATATAAAATGGTTTATCAATTGTTGAAATCAATTTGGTAATATTCATTAAACTATGGGATAAAAATAACGATTATTAACACATTATTAATACAACAACATTAAAATGGTTTTTTGTGCGTCTATGTGTGTTTGCGCATACAACGCACAATATATTTGTCTTATTTGTCTTTGCTGATGAAGATCTTATATTGGCAAATAAAAAAAAGACGTACTTATACTTACATCGTACGGATTATACAATGATTTTAGACAAAAAAAAACTTTAGGCCAATTATGATCATTTTTTCATTAAAAATTGTGTACACTTGATTAATGTAGCACAACTTATTTTCTTCTTTTCCTCACGGATGAGTAGATAACTTTATGGTCGGTTCAATGTCAACGTGTGTCACCAATTCGTTTCGGAATCATTAACTGGTGAGGTAGTGGCTTGAGCAAGAATAGCATTTATGCAAATCATTTTTTTCCATGGTGATCGAATATACGTTCAGATGTGATTGCAATGACCATCAATGTCTTTGTGAGGTCTACGAATTGAAAGATAGAGTGAGTTGGGGGGAATAAAATGCGGAAAGAAGAACAAATATTGGTCAGATATTGACTAAAGGATCAACAAAAAGATGTGTAAAGACACACACACACACACACACACACACACACACACACACACACACACACACACACACACACACACACACGCATACACAAACACAGACCGAGTAAGAGTGGCACTCATTTTACCGACTAAACAGAAACAAAATTTTGAAGTGAAAAGACATCGAAATTGGCAATATCAATATGTGCCTAGTGATAGCTCGATTTCAATCTAGATTCGACGATGAGTCGTACTGCACTACACGATGATGTTGATGATGATACGATACTGGAGCTGCTTTTAACTAGACACAACCGCTGCTACTGTGGCAACAAGATTAGCCGTACATTGGAACCATTAACAACATATACTCTGGTCACAGTTTGGCCGTTGATGATATACGCTGGGCCGTCGTAACAAGCAATTAGATGATACTGTCGTTACTAGACCATAACCAACGCTTGATGTTGAATTCGAGCATCAGACAAAACAGAGACAACTAGTTGTTGTTGTTGCCGTTGTTGTTGTCGGTGTCGGTGTCGGTGATGCCGTGATCATGGTCGTGTTTGCCGCCGTCGTTGCATGTGTGGTCACATAAACGTACACACGAACACACTTCTAGGACACGAATGGTGCCTGTACGGGCTTTCCCTGTTTGCTTGTCGAATTCGAATGTTGATGGCGTAATTAATGGTTCACCAATTAACGAGCCAAGTTCATAACGTGCCTCTTCTCCAATCGAATTCGAAAATGTTTCAAATAGACATTCGGTTCAATCTACTATATATGTTTGGTATCTTACCAGACTACCTGAGGCCACTTATCATCAATTAGAATGGTCATTAATGACCTTTGTAAAATGTTCAATGAAGATTGTATAACAAGATCAAAAAAATCATTACATCATGCTGTTGTATATTGTGGTACTTCAATTATGATGCAAACCGATCGATCGATCCAACGGTCCGACGCACCCCATTGATCCAATGCGATGATGTAATGTAATGTGTACGAATATCACATTGGGAATGGTTGCCCATCATACACGACTGTTCGTACACAATGGGAAGACAGTCCGCGACGAGGTTGTTACGAGATGGCTGCAAGTAAGTGTGTATACAACGACAGTGGCACATTCTTAGGCACGTTACCTCATCTGGCTTTTGATGAACAGTATAAAGTAGTCAAGTCGTCACACTGTTTTTTTTGTCTCTATTATTAGTAGTTGTCGACGTAAATTACCAAACGGATATGCAAGTATGGATATGTGTGCTTGTGTATAGATGTATAATATTATGGATGCATCTATGTGTGTTTCCATGTTTGTCTGTTTTCGCTTGTATAAATGTATAGGCAAGAGCATACATAGATATATACATACATACGAGTGTACACACGAGTGCATTGCGGGATTGGGGATCCTAACACTTGCTATCCTTACCGATAGCACCAAGAAAGAGAAATATACTTCTTCAAGAAGTGGTACACGCTCATGTGTGGTTGGTGCCTGTTTGCCACCAAATTGTTTCGTACATGGACTCTATTCGAATCTTCGGTTTGAATGTCTTATGTAGACAGACATATACACTCACACACATACATACACATTAATTGACACTGACCGGTCGAGACTAGATCAATCTAGTCCAGAGTTCACGGTTCAAGTCCTCAAAGGATGATATCTATTGAAGAAGCTCTGTACATGTATGTACTTAAATGATGATGATTATCAGTATCATCATCATCATCATCGTTATATATAAACACATAAAAATTATTGTCGGATGTATGGGGTATGTGGATAATACAAGTTCCAATCAAATTTGGCACATAATACCGACTTTGAAGTGATCAACAACTGGACCAATAGAGGTGGGAATGCAATTGGTAAATAGGCACAATGACTTGGCATTGTTATCCACAAAATTAAATGACACTTTACTTTCTGGTGCCAAGAAATGTAAATGTTTCAATTCAATTCATTTCGAGACAAGCGAGTGTGACGATTCGCAATAATTAACGACACTCGTACAATAGCTAAATCATTCAAGGATGTCACTACATGTGAACTGTTGAGAGGATCAACTATTTCTTTGGTGCATATACAAAAACAATGTTGATAACCTGCAGTTGATGCTTAAAAATAGCATTGAATTGAATAAGAATGGTATTTGGCAACGTTTGATAATGGAAATTGCCTGTCAATAGAACAAATCAATTTACAACAAATTTACAATTACTGTACAACCATATAATCAATACTTAATTACATTTGTTAATTTGACAAATAATGCATTGACAAAGCCAAAATGACTTTTGACAAGGTACTTTTGTGATAATTAATAGTCCGCATCATTAACTATATTTAAAATAATAAACTCTTTCAAAGCATTAGCAGTTAACTTGTAATCAATCAGTCAAATGGAATAAGAAGATAAAAATTGTACATTACCAAAATACGTGATAATTTGAGCACCGATTAAGTAGTTAAGTTGATAATAATGATGTTGATTGGTCAAATATAAAAAAAGAAACAAGTGATCGTGAAGTCGACATGATCGAAACCTTGGTTTGCTGGTTTGTCATCCTTTGGGGAAAAAATGTTCCAGTTTTTATGGCATCTGACATTAGTGGGTCCACTATACCAATTTCGTACACATAAAGAATTATTATTTGGGTAGAAATGGCCGCCACATCGAGTAAATTTTGTTTACAAAACAAGACACTTTCTGAAACATATGGAATTGCCATATTGGTTTTGTAAAAAAACGGAATCCAATTTTATTGACCTCGTTTTTTATTATGATTTATTACATTTAGTTAATAACAATATAATAACATATACGAATAGATACGAATTAATATTCTACTTTGTAAACGATCTCGTGTCCTTATCCTGCCTTGTTCCGATATTCACCGCAACTTACAACACGAAAAGCTTCAATCAAATAACAAAACAACGTTTTTTTCCACTTCAAATATCTATGCCTTAAGAGTTTAAATTGTTGAACAAGTAAACCAATTGAAAACTTCTGACTATCAAGATAAGCCGGAAAATTGGAGAGACAAAGTTCCAAGACAACGAAAGTGGTTACGACAATCGTCGCAATCGATTTATGCTAGTTTGCCTTGTTTGTTCGCTATCTTATGTCAATCGATTCCCATGATCATGACTACGATGACAACGAGCAAATAGTTTTTGCATTGCATGACTATATCTGCCTAGTCTCTTTGTTCAACATCAATCTCATATCTTTGTATGTGTGCAATCATATAAATAACCATTGGCAAATGTCATTTTGGCACACACTTATCCAATACATGTTACTCAGTAGGTATGATTCTCCGTTCATTCTTTATTTCATTATTCATTGTATACGTTCTTTATACTCAGATTATTCCGACTTAACATTTTGGAACCAGATATAACTTTATTATCTACGAATCCCGATTTTAGATGACTTTGCTGGTCAACTTATCAATGATCATAATTGCTTTCTGATAACGTAAAAGTGGCAATCATCTTTTTTTATTTGTTTGTAAATTTATTATCACATTGACAGGCAATATCGGTTGTCTGGAACGATGAATCAATGTGAAGATGTATGTGTGAAGCCATGCCAACGCCAAACTACAAATGAATCAACCATTGAGCTCGAACCGTTCATACATCAAGTGGGGGGTCGAAGTGCAATATTAGTATTTGGCGATTGTATCTGTAAGCCGGTGAATGATCGTGAATTAATTTTTTATGAATCAATCGAAAAGTATGCACCACAATTGAAATCATTTGTACCGCAATTCAATGGAGTCATATCAGTCAACTTTACTGAAAGCAACGATGGCTACTTGATGATTACAACGAAATCCTCGAGCTTGCAAGATTCGCATAGCGGGAACAATCATGTAGTCAATTTGGAAAAAAACGAGAATGCTTCTGCTAATGCCAGCAATGTCAATAATACAAATTCCATATTGCAATCTCCAAACTCGCCATACCAAAAGTTTGTAACCAAATATAGGGTTAAACTTTGTCGACCATTACGAGAGATCATTATTGAAAGTCATGAAGAAGACATTGAGAATGATGTCTCTCCCGATCTTGAATGTTCGAAAAAGCAACTGGAAGATTTCATCATGTTAAAAAACATGAAAACCGATACATACCAAAGTTATTCCACTTCAACGAACAACTTGGCATCGCCATTGGTCAACAGTCAAACTTCCAGTTTATCATTATCTCGTTCGCGTTCGACATCGATTTCAATTCCTAATTTCGAAGATGGTAACTTTTTTAACAACACTGATTTGACAACACTCTTTGATAATCAATTATTCGTAAATGAAGCCGGACAGAATGGGCTTAATTTGGGTAATCACACACAGCAAAATTCTCAACAATCATTTAGCCGCCAAACTTCGGTTCAGTCGTCACCAACTAAAAAGTTGGTTTCGAAATCGACAACCAAACACAATCCCTGGGTGCTGAAAACGTTCTCTGCGTTGAGTGAATTTACCGATTCAATGAAGGATCAAAGTAATCTGTCTTTACAATTAAAATTTTTTTTTCTTTTGAAACAAATACCGATTCTAATTAATATTTGTTTAGGATTTATTATGTTGGAAAATTTGGTTTCCAAATTCGAATATCCGTGCATTATGGACCTGAAAATGGGAACACGATTGCACGACGATAATGCGACTGAAAGTAAGAAACAAAGTCACCAGTCAAAGGTGAACGAAACAACATCTGGTGCATTAGGGTTAAGAATTACCGGAATACAAGTAAGCAACATCGATTGCCAGTTTAACTCGTATATTCATTGTAATCAATCGTTTAGATTTATGACAAAAGTCTAGACCGTTTCATTTGCTACAATAAATATTATGGTCGAAAATTGTCACCGGAAAGTTTTAAAGCTTCGTTGAAGAAATTTGTTTCAAACGAAAATTTTGTAGCCCATAATCTTTTGGAAAAATTGATCACAAAGTTGAAACAACTTCGTTCAGTTGTAGTTGAGTTGAAAACATTCCGCTTTTATACAAGCTCCTTATTGTTGATCTATGAAGGAAATACATATAAATCAAATGAAATTGATACTAATTTAAAATCAGTTGATAACGACTTGGGGAAACTTGCTCAAGATTCTGACAAATTGATTGATGTTCGTATTATTGATTTCGCCCATTCGACACATGGCCACATGGGTACCTGTTTAGATTCGCCAACATCAAGCCAATCAACGAACTCGACTAATGATTACGACGAAGGTTTCGTTTTTGGACTAGACAATCTTATCAAGATATTAACATTGTTTCAAAAAGAATCTAATCAAGAATAAAATTTATTTTATCATTGATGCAATACAATATAAAGAAACGATATAAAAATCATTTGGTTGAGTTCAATCTCCAAAAAAAAACAATAATTTGTCTAGTCAAAAAAAGTTTGTTGTTGCCAATCGAGGATGAATACACGAGTAGCTTATCCTAAAACTGGTAAATACCAATTGCAATGGTGATTTTGTACTTATTGGTCAGTTTGATATCGAAACGTTTTATATATCTTTAAAAAACATAATGTATTACAAAAATATATTAATAATTATTGAACAGTTTCAACTAATTCCCTTATTTATTTTCATTTTGAAATTGCAATATTTAATGCATTAAACTGATCGAACAAAATTGAAGGTAAATATTCTGCAATTTGTTGTCGCTTAAAGCATCCAAACTTTTCTAAATAATGTAAAAAGTGAAGCATATTTATAGCTTCAGTCGGCATTTCCGTAGTTTGTTTAGTTTGACTAGATGGAATATCTTAATCAGATTGATAATAAAATGAATCGGCAAACCATACCTGACAGCAGATGCATTTATCCAGGCGTTCACAAATTGAGAGCATAATTTAAGGAAACGGTTTGCTAGTTCGACGTGAAATTGGCGCAACAACGTTAATATGCCAATCACGTAAGGAACTCCATCGATTGCTTCGCCACTTTTCAAGCTAGCGTTCGAAGAGGTCAGGCCGCTTATTTCTTTAACGTAAACGAATTTTGACATTTGCGATGCCAACAACAGTAACAGGATAGTGTCCAAATGAGGTGGCAAACGTTTATGAATGAAAACCTATGGGACAAAATGTTAAAGAAATGAAAACAAACATGTTCAATATTCAACTGACTTTAGATAACGTATCAGTGATTCCATTATATTCCAAATAGTTGGACAATTCATATAGTAAAGGACTCTCGTCTTCAAAGATCGGACAAACCAATTGGTTCGCGGACAATGTTGACGACGATTTTGAGGAACGACATTTTTGTTCAAGCTCAGTTTTTATGGCGCTAAAGTAAATAAGACAGAACCAATGTTCCAAATAAAAAAAAATGTTTAACCAAGTTTTGATTACCAATTGAATGTACCCGCATAAAAAATACCTGTTTAATGTGGACAATGCCGACGAGAGTTGTCGTGCTTGGAATTTGGATGCCATAGAAAGTTCATGTGCGAGGCTTAAACGGAGAATCTGTAATTGCCCAATCCGACCGATTGAATCGGACAATTTAGTGAATATTTTGCCCATACGTGATACCAATGGAAAGTAATAAGCAACAAAATTCTTTGCAGTTATGATTCCGTTCGGTGTGTCACTATTCAATTGTCCATTATTACCAGACAATAACTCATTAATCGACTTGTTACGACCGAAATTTGCATCAATTTCATTTAGCACAATGTTAAGTTCGGAAACAATTTGAAATGATATTAAACGGTCGATTCCGTTAGTCCCCGTGACACCAATACTTTTCTAAAATGAGAAACGAAAAATCAACAATACAACAATTAATAGTAAAGTTCTATATGGAAAATTACCAAAATGAGAGAGAATAATTTTCCATCGATAATTTCTTGATGAGTCTTGCTGTCATACCAAGCTGACAGTGAATATACATAGATGGTATTTTTAGGATCAGTAAAATTAGTTATTTGTTTCACTAATCTTCCAATAAATGTAAGAGAGTACGGATCAAGCGGCAAAAATATTGGAATGGGAATAGACTTTAATTGATATATTGATTGGTAGTCGAGAACTTTCTGTCGCATGAAGGCATTGCATTCTTGTTCCACATTATAGTTAAGAATCCTGGACAATTCTTCTTGCCACATTTTTAGCCCATTGATGCACACATAGTCTTGAATGTACTCAAAGGATCGCCGAAACCCGTCCATTGTTTTAACTAATAAAGATAATCTTTGAATTAAATCAACAGATTTCGTTTTCGCATTAAAAACCAATCCATTGTGAAGAGCCAAAGCAACCTGACGAACCAATTCGCGACGAATTCCATCTTCAAGCAACTTTTTTGGGTCAATTTCTACGACACCGACAAGTGTGGTTTTCATTGCAAGGACGCCTTCAGTAAATACTGAAATCGAATGGGTCAGTTGTGCTATCTCAAATCGATCATCTAATTGAGCACAATTCTTAAGTTGATCTTTCATCAATCGAGTTGGTAACTCTTTCAATTTATTACTTTGTATCGAAATGATTTTGGCCATTAAAGAAAACATTGTCTCCGGAATAATATGCAAAACCTTTCGAACGTATGAAACCAATTCGTTCGAATAATATTTTGACACAGTCATTAGATTATTTGAACCTGCTTGATTTATTCGAAGGAGTGGCAAGTCCAAGGCTGAGGCTAGCTTCAAAAAAGCTGCACGTAACTTTGATACCAAACTTGGATCGTGCTTGATACCATCTTGCATAAACTTTGTGAAGCAAATGTCAATTATTTTCCAAGCGTATGAAAGGTCAGCAATGATCTGTTGTGTGATTAATACTTCTTCACGTATGCTTATCGTTTTTACCATCAAATGTAGATAGTTATGCGTTTCCGACAAAAACTGTTTTACGTGCATGTTGCTTTCCAATTGTTGAAATTCGTGTACCTCTTCCAATGCTTTAATCAGTTGAATAATTTTTCGTGATGTCCAATTAATTTGATTTTGATCGAAATTTTCCGTAAATTGTAGCCCTTCAATTTGTTTCGCAAAACTTTGAAACCACTTTTGAAGTTCATCGTTGGGCGTTAAACGATTAAGCGGCTTACTTCCCGAGAACACTTCTGCCAGCTCATTGATTCGTTCAAATGCTTCGTTTTTGTACACGTTCAATTTAGTGAGACGTTCGCTTAACAATTGTTTATACGTTTCTCTAATTCTAAGCTCAAATTCGGAAGTGTTCAATAACAGCCTGAACAATTGGATGGGATTAAATTTGAGATCGGACACAATTTGTTCACGCAATTGCTTGCATCGTTTAATACAAGATGCATTTTCGAGAAAATCGCCCGGCAGTGGAACAGTGTGCAACATCACCCATCGGAGAGCAACATTCGCTTGGCGGCATGTATTCATGTGTTCATTTATACGATTTAAGATATTCTCCTCGGTTAGGACTCCCTCCTTGAGAAGTTGGGCAATTTTAGGATTAAGTTCGGACATTTCATTATTGAACTTGCACGCAATCGAACGGACATTCTTGATATCGAGCGTATTGTTCAAGGCGGCCTTGGCTGCCTTATAGCTATCCCAATGTTCGATCAGATTAGCAATCGTCCCCATGTAAACTGATATGACAAAGTTATCGGCAAAAAATTTATCTACTATTTCGCGCATCACCGCGGATTCATTATGTAACATTTCGGGCGCGAAATACAAACAGATGAACAACATGGCTCCCTGATTGGCAAGTCCCACTGAACGATGCTCGGGGCGAGGATATGATGAAATCATGTTATAGACATCATCAGATCTAAGACGACCGATAACGAGTCTTGCAAATGAAGGCCTAATTTTTGCCCGTTTGAAAAAATCTTCGGGATAGTTTGTGGGACGTTTACCATTTCGCACGAAACCGGTGGAGCGGACTAGATTGCACACATCATCGATATTGGAGTCTGATGTTGTTCGATGAGCTGAATAACGATAATATGCTACCAACATTCGTTCCCGAACGATACCTTCAATATTCTGATCCATTGTAAACAAAATAACTCCCATTAAGTATAAGGCTTCACATAAAAGTTGTTTTCCATCATAATCAAGTAAAACTGATTCGATGCTTTGTTGAATGTATACTCCTTCATCAAGTTCATTTAAAAACCGTTCCAATTCTATTGAATATTGATGAATATTTTCGAAAAGTATGTAAAATTGTAACAACAAATCAAGATATGTCTCACGTAAACCTTCATCTTTTTCTTGTAATAATTTGTCGTTGTCAATTTTTCGATCAAATGAATCCGATACTTTAAAATAACTAAAATCAACAATTAAGTCAGAAAAATTGGTCTGATCTTGTTTGGTTGCAAGACGGAAAACCGAGGGAATCATATCGGCAAGTTCATACAATTTTGCAACAGTCGCATTTCCATGCGAGACGATCCGCAATAGATTTTGACCACAAACATTGCTTGGATCGAGAAAATCATTCATGGTTGATAAATGGATTAAGAATTTTAAATTGTCATGTATTGAAAATTGTCATTTAAAAATATGTAAAATCGAAACGATAGCAATAATAAAAAATCCGCCTCTAAAACCAAAACAATTTGTTGACGGATGGATCGTTATGGAATCAACGACTATTTTAACATATGTGGCTATATGGTTGTGATGGATATTTGTGTTAAAAACAATTTTTTCATCATTCTATATCACTTTGTGGCTGATTTTTGATTGAACAAACTGAAAAAACCAGATTGTTAATAAAAATAAAATTTAAATTGATTTTGAAATGACTGGAACTTTTAGGATCAAATCTGGTGTATGTGTGGGTGTCCTTCACATTGCAGTACACATTGCATAATGAATGTACAAAAAATGTGTACAGGAAAGCCGTCATTTCAGGGAATGTTGTGTCTCGCCTCTAAATTGAATGGAACGAACATGCATGTACTAGTTTGAAGCATCACTATGCTTATTTGAAAATTGCAATTTTCTTACTGCGACAATTTTTTTTATTTGCACAATATGCTTCAAACCGCACTAGTTGATGTCGCAATCGACATCCTAACATTAATTGCATTTTGGGTCAAATTTCAAGTTCAAAATTGGAAATTCATCCCGATTTCTAAACGATATAAATGAGATGACAAAACAAAATGGAAGGTTTGGTGTTTTCCTAATGTAAGGCATAACATTTGATGGAAGGGCACGCTCACTTTTTATATTTTATGGATCCTATTTCTAAAACATCTCTACAAAAGGGTCTGCACAGTAGTACGTGTACCATATTTTTTTATTATATATAATATAAAGAACAAAATAGCGAAAACATAAAAATGTCGGTAATATTAATATAAAAGAAATGAAAGAGGTGGAATTGTTTTCAATGAATCTAATCAATGATTGAACATGTGTGAATAAAATACGCGAACAAATGAAACAATATGATTGACAAGAGAATCCATGTTTAAGAAAATGTCCAAACGATATTGGTCATTTGGCTCGTTGACTCGGCGGCGGCGACCAAAAGAGTGCAGTCATAGCGCAATTACATTAGGAAAGAAACGTTCCAATTGGATAATTGAACGACATTGTAGGCCTAAACTAGCAATGACGCAGTGAATTGCATTGTTAACGTTACCCGTTCCATTCTATATGGACTGGAAATAGCGTACACAAGTTAATATGGTACGACGACGACGACGACGGCACATTTGAGTTGTACAACCATCGGAGATCTAAACATTGTTCCACAATGGCCATCTAATATGAGAGCGCATCTCTCCATTGGAAGCATTACCGCGGACCAGACCACCCCAATTCAGTAGTTGAATTGGTGGTGAATATACTCTACCGCCGATCCTGATGCCGATGTTGTCTCATCAGTATCACTCGTTAATGTGCCCGTGCACGTTTCACGGTGACGGGCCTAGATGAATGGTTGCACACAATCCGACATACAACTGCTGCTCACCACATGAATAGTTAATAAAAACAAATACTTTTGCAATATAAATTGTGCCATTCATTCATAGATAAAGCCAAGTTGAAAGCCTTCGGCTTACTAAGCCGCAGCCACCTCTATTTTAAGGGCAAATCTCATTCTTTTCCATTCTTCCTCCCCCTCCTCCCATCCACAATGGTTGTGTTCGTATATAGTCATTGGTATTGATTGTTACGGCATTGGTCACCGCCACCACCACCACCACCACCACCATCATCATCATCATCATCATCATCATGACCCAATGCGCATAGTTGCCATTCTGTGTTATATAGGTGAGGCAAGGGCCTAAATGGGTGATTCATTTTGAAAAGAATGAAATGGGGGTGGAGAGGAATACTGGCGTATTGGAACGCTAGGTTGCTTGGCGTCACCATCGAACGTCGACTACTGCTATTACTATTCATGATAATCATTATTGTTGTCCATGTGCAAGTCTATCGATTTTGCCATTGTCTTTCAATGTGTTTGGCCACATTTTCTGGCCTTACCAATGTTGCTTGTCACTAACAGATCGGAACCGTGAGCTTTATGTCAGTTTAGGTCTCCGTCTTTTCCATTTTCGTTTGCCCAATATTCCATTCCAAAAAACGGTAACATTCTCCTCATTTGTTACATTGGACCTTTGGGCTAAGCAATGTACGTACTTGAGAGTTGCTTATGCCGCTCCATTTTCCCGTCGACTTTGTCAGTTTTAGTCGGAACCGCTATATCATCCATTGCTAATATTACTCACATAGGCACACACACACACACTCACCCACCTTGTGTACGAACCACCTCTCGCATGTTCTGTCATCATGTTTGAATTAACCATTGGCCTACTTATTCTCAAGTATAGTAGTCCAGTAGAATATCAGTTTTTTTTCGCGGGTCAATTTGCTTGCTATATTACATCAAAACTTGTTTATGATACAAACTTTCTATTTTATATTGACTCAAAATTGACACTCACTAATTATGTGTGTGTGTGTGTGAGTGTATACATTATACACACAACGGTTTGGAGTATACACAATATAAAAAACTAATATAATTAACAATATATACAGATTTTTTGGTGCACAAGAATTGGTTAAATTGTGTGACAATTGTTGTATATTTATTGTTTGCTTCATTGAACATTGCCCAAACGTAACATAATGAAACGAACAAAACCTTTTTTTATTATGTTTTACTTTTTTTCTTCTGGTTGTTGGCTAGGGCGTAGAATAAGCCGGTTATGACGTCGTGTCCCACCTGCTACAATCAATTAGACAGCCAATATATTAATCAATTTACTGTTTCCCTTTCAATGTCGGCCACCAATAGTCATTAAATCAATTGGCGATCGTAAATGGATACTTAATTAAATTCATTTATGACACCTATGTCTTATCAAATATAGCCAATTGATTTTTATTCTATTGAGGTTGTCGATATTGTTCAATTTTTTTCAATCAATCATTGTTTTTTTATGAACATTTGCTAAAAATAATATTACCGGTCAATCGGTAAAGTAAAGTGAATCGTGCTCACAATCATTGTTTCCGTAACAAAAAGAACAATTTATTATAAAATTTGAAATGTATAGACAACAACAATGTTGAAATTATTTTCACCGATTTTATTTTTATCAATAAAAAATTTAATAGAATTTATACCACGATTTAATTTACAGCTACATGGAACGATACATAATTTTAAATATGGTCAACCATAATAATATTAATGGAACATTGAATCCGTAATTCATTTATTCTTGTGTGGCGGCATTGGTGTCAATCTAAATGGATCTGAATGAATTCTAAAATGAATAAACCTGAATGAGGGAGAGAGAGAGAGAGAGAGAGAGAGAGAGAGAGAGAGAGAGAGCGAATGGCCAGCCGAAATAATGCGGTGTTAGAGTAAAGCAAACATTCACTAAACCAATTAGGTATTCGTTATCAACACGAGACAACACGCTTACTTTCCAGTACCAAAATGTGTTCTAAACGAATCGGCACTTATCGTCCTTTCCCGTTTTCTTCGTGTTTGCCAATCAATTATTAACGCGGCATCAAGCTCATTGCACGTATATATGCACTACACAGACACACAGACACACACTCAAACTCACACACGACACAATCGTCTTTCTTTTTTTTTCCTTTTGTTTTCAAACAATTCGTACACGCTATTCAACATTAACCATTTTGGACTGCGGAAAGAAGCCTAATCTGTTACTATGATGATTATGATGATGATGACGGTGATAGTAGAAGTGATTTACGTCATTGTTTGCAGCTAGTTATCGGGCAAATAGTAAACACTTAGTTACACTCAGAATGTTGATGACACTTTGTCATCAAGTTTCGTCCCATTTCAAACATACTCATTCGGTACATGAATATACATATACATAGTGTACATATATTATGGAACATTGTCATTGTATTGTACAACACCATACAATGATCTAGTGACAAGACCGGCCGGCTAAATCATAATGATACAAAGACAAAGACATCAACACAATCATTTCCATCATCTTTCATTTCAAATATTTGAATGAGATGATATGCGCGCCAAAAAAGGAAAGAATAGAAAATCTATTGAAATCATCATAATGCATTACACTTGTGGTGGTAAACTTGTGCCACTATAAAAAAAATTCGATTGGCCTCATCCTATCAATCGATAAGATTATGGCTCTAAACTTGTCGACTACAAAAAAAAACGAAATGGATCAGGAATTTCCATCTGTAGAAGAGGAATTAAGATAGAAAGTGATGGTTCGCCAAGACAAGAAATAAACCAGGACGAAATAAAATAAAGAAAGAAACTTTTCAATGGTGTTCATGTGTTCTTCAAGAATAAGGATCGAGTGAGCTAACTAACTAGGATGCTTTGTAGCGATAACTTTTGCAGCTGAGCGCACTTAGACTTATGCAAGAATAAAAAGAAATAATAATAGTAAAAATAGTAAAAAAAAGAACGTTGAAGACAGCTAGATTACAGCTGAATGCACGAATGTTGTACTATCACATAGCAGCGGTGGGTCGTCGGTTGCTGTCTGGATCGGGATGAGTCCATCTCGAGTACGACGGGCAACCAAATGAAATGAAATGCAACGAAACCAACCACCAGGCAAATGGAACAAAAAGCACACATAGTAGGCTTCATTGTCATCATCATCATCAACATAATCTTTCTGGCGAACAATTAAAAGTTGTCAAACGAATGGAGCCACACAATTGTTTGCAACGGATGCTTCCCTTTCTGACATGTTTTGAGTATTTCCGTTATGCCAGTTTGCCGATTATAATGGAGAAAACCTTTCTTCTCGTATCATCATATTATATTGTGTGTTGTGAAATCTTACTTTATTTTCCCTTTTATTATCATCTACATATACATATTCAATTGTATTCTATTATGTATATGTTGATGGCAAACTGTTTCCACTGTTTGTACCAAATTGTATTCGGTCAGTATTGGAAATGATTTCCTTTTCATGTGTTATTGGAAATGAGAACAGATAGTAATGATATGGTCAATTTGGTTGGAAGAAAATCGATGAGATGAATCTGAAAGTGTGAATGGAATTAATGTGCACATCATTCATTGTATAATATATATATATATATATCAAAACATGGTAGCCATCATTGATTGAGTTGAGTGTTTAACTATAATGTGTGTGCGTGTGTTTGACTCATGCCAAAAGTGTGTCTCGATTTGTGTGTGTGATTGAATGTACATTTGTTCGCCAATAATTGACACACACAATCGAATCTATTCAATGGGAATCGTAAATCCCGATCAGAGTGCACACTTCATATAACATTTCGATTTTCCTATCTCTATTTTCCTATCTCAATCGTCAAATAGTATCACACGTGTTTGCACACAAAAGTGCCATTACTCGTTAGTATGTAGTTGATTGAGTAGGCTTTTGAGAACACAGAAATACTACATTGTGTTTGTATGGTATACAAATATAAAGCTGAAGTGAATGTTAGTTAGACCAATCAATCGAAAATCACAAGGGACACGAACGAAAATGGACGAACGGCATCATTCATTCTAGCATGCATGGAATACAGCTGCGACCGATCAGTTTTCCAATGCCAAACAACGTGTGCGTGTGTCTATGCCAATATCATATGATATTTGGCAAATGATACGGTCATATCACGTTGGCCTAATATCGTATCGAATATAAAAGTAGATAGTCAATCTTTATGTCCATAGTAAATGTCCCATTCAAAGTTGGAATATTTTTTTTTTGACTATCGGTGTTTTCTTTTATACTCAACTATTGGTCAATTGTTCAATGGGTACACAGATGGTTACTTTATATATAACAACAACAACAACAACAATGATTGGCAATCGTCATCATCAATATCATTCAATGTGTATGAAATGACATTTGTTGTTGGCTTGTCACCCAATCGGTTGACACTTGACGGACTACGAATGCATATATATATATTTATATATTTTTTGCATATATATCTATATATAAAAAACATTTTACGGTATCGATCCATCTAATTTGCTTAATAAATTGAGTTGGCAATAGCAATAGTAAATTGAAGGATAGTTATGGATGTGGAACAAACTTCTGAACTACACAAGCCAATGTAATAATCAGACTAGATGGTTGAATAGATGATGTGAACCAAAACCACTACCACCATCATCAATAGAATACGACATTGAAGTGCATATGATCGGTGGTGCAAGCAAAGGGGGACACGTTGATCACGTACCATATCAAACGAAACGTGACCAGTTCCAATGGAATTGAAAGTAGCTGACAACACAAGCTGACAACCAATGTGTGCATATTTGAAACACCAGTTATCTTTATCGTATCGTCAATTGTGTATGGCCCATAAACTATAGGTATTCGTGACAAGAAGCGAAAACATAGCAAACATTAATTGGTTATATTTGTAAACTATTATTTGACATTGAACTAAATATATGAACATTTTAATGTGATCAAAGATCATTTGGTCTATTTCAATCAATGTGCATAATGTTTAATAGATTTTATTGCATTAATCAATAGACGGCAAATATAACATTGATTCATTCTTTTTGATGAAATATTGTTTCCCTCCGATTCTATCGAATGAAATCGAAACAATAAAATTTGATTCAATTTAAGCAAATATATGCACGCACACGTACATAAATAAATTATATCTTATATGTTCAAAGTTACGCAATGCCCATTTGATGGCAGGTGTTTTATCGCCATTGTACAAATCGATCTTATGATTTTCAATGATAATGTGCTAATTGAGAGTGTCTGATGGGGCGCCAATTGTTCAATGTGGAGAGCCAATTAGCAGAGTGACACCAATTAATTAGTGCGTAGACATAACAGAATAGGTTCGATCGATTTGTACATATGCCATTTAGATGACATTTATGGTGGACTATACCAATTATCAATTATGTCCACACAAAGAGTGTCTATCGATCGATCAGTTCAATAGTAGTCGATCGATGGCGGCACCAGCACTCGCCACTAATCACTTATACCCCTCTGACACTGATGATCAATCCACTCATCTCCCCCCTTTTGATCTACCTTGAATAATATCAATACAATGGTGGCAATGACAATGTCAAGTACACCCAACTGAATTGGATTGTAATAAGTTGAGATAAGAGTAATAGATTGATACATAGATAGATTGAGTGAGTGAGTCAATGAGATTGAGAGACTCATCGAGTAAAGTGCATTAATCGATCTAATATGGCAATTGCGACGATTGATTACATTGGAACGTTTCCCATTGCATATATTGGTCATTATTATGACGCTGATTGTTCGAGCTCGTTCGCCCTAAATCGATTCCCATTTGTCATTTGTGTTCGATGGCCTATTCACATTCATGTTTTGTGCGATTCCAATTCGATTCGTTTGCAATTGTAAATGTAAATTTGGTTACCCTCATTCATACATTTATACATTTTGGCCTCTGGTCTATGGTCAGTCAGCAAGTACTATAAGATTCAGTGTGAGTAGTTGGTCGGCGTTGACCGTGTCCCGCCATTCACGTTCCATGATTTGAATTGAGATGCGTGGTCGCACCCAAAAACTGGCCGCCATTCAATGGAGCTGAATGGGCCATTCAAATATGAATTGGCAAATGGTTGATTAATTTGCCCATTCCTTTTTTTGCGGCACACAAATACTCGTTTACTATGATCCAAATGTGTTTGTGTATATATGTGTGTGTACACAAGTATTTAGTACGCAAGTGCTTCAATGATCCGAACCTCCTACCATCGGCATGACAGAATTGTATGGCATTAGACTTTTTTTCCTCTCTTTCTCTCAGTAGCATAGTAATTGGAAGCAAAGTAAACATTGGTCTTGTCCGTACAACATTGGCAATCGAAAATCGGCAGCATCCACTAATGACTGATCTAATGGAAAAGTATGTGTATATGAGCAAGTTCGATTGCATTCGACTGTGGCAAATCTGAACATTTTTGATATCTTCCCCATTTTACGATAGGAGCACATGGAGAGGCATCGTGATCGAAGAAGAGATCTACAATGTTAAATGCGCGTGCGCACGTTTCATGTATACGCGGAACAAGATCTCAGTCTGTGCGATGGCGCCCAAATTTGTATTGTAGGGGTTTGAATTGAATAGGGGTGCCAGAGTTGAGATGGCCCTCGATTTCGATTCACAGTATGGTAGCATGACGCATTGCAGGTGTTTGAAAGCCAATCAGAAAGGGTACGCTGCCGTTCTCTCACTTTCACTTACTCTCGTTGATTCAATGACGCCCGATCTACCATAATGCTCAAGTGTCCTAATTGCAGGTACAACCCGCCCTAACGAACACTAGAGATCTACAACGACGACGACGACGACGACGCCGCTGATGTGTCAACTACTACACAAGCGGATCAAGCTGATTGGGTCGAAACAAATTCTCGCCTATTGGCGGTAAAAGTTGTGTTCGCAACTTTCAAATCAACCAATGGCCTTTGATGTAGCCATTTTCATGGTA
Organism: Blomia tropicalis; assembly: GCA_029204025.1. Taxonomy (NCBI): domain Eukaryota; kingdom Metazoa; phylum Arthropoda; class Arachnida; order Sarcoptiformes; family Echimyopodidae; genus Blomia; species Blomia tropicalis. The sequence goes on from CM055090.1 coordinate 8,827,332, forward strand.
TAGATGGATGTCATTTCCATACAATGTAATGTTTCATCTACCCCGTTCCACTCAAATGTATTACCAAGTTGTATATAATTTCCGATTGCTAAAATATTCAACTCATATACCACACTAAAGCATTTTTAAGCATACATATGTATGTGTGCGTACATATATATATATATAATACATGTTACCGGTTTTAGGGTATTGAAGCAGCCAAACTCAGAAACCGACCGTACGGTGAATGTACGGCACATAGTACGGGACATGGCACACAATAAGTGTGCAAGTGAGCGAAAGACGAACCAAATAGTATGTATATGTTGTACTATTTTGTTGGTAAGTTCGCGAATCATTTCGAGACTCCCAAGGGTGAATAGGCCTTGTTGGAGAAGCCACCGAAATGGCGAGCGAACATTGAGCACATATAGACAACGACAACGGGGACGAGGACGACAACGACGATGACGCGGCCAGGACGAATTGGCATTGCTTTGTAATCGCATTCACATTCGAGTGCCACACACTAACGTACTGGCCCATCGACCAACTGAGCAAAGATGGCTTATCTTGAGAGCACTCACCAACCAAAGCCATGGCACTGGGTCACCCAACACAACTCGCCAGTAATGAACGGTCGTCGGCGTCGGCGATGGCGGCACTGAGCGTCAAACTCCACTCATCCAGCACACATATTGGCACACACACACACACACACACACACCATACACACATTGGCAGGGTTCGATTGTACCAATGATAGTGTTCATGTTCATTCGTATATGGCACCATATCGTACAGTGGTATAATACGGCGGTACCCATCGAGTTGCATGGCTAATTGCCACTAATGGCAATAGATACTCATTGATCTTCATTGATAGCAACCGGCATTTCAAGACTACAACTTGAATGCAGTGACAACATCGTTCATGTTTCATTTAATGCGCATGCTTATCCAATGTTTGCAAGTGGCGCCATCGCATCGATAGCATGCAAGCTGAATTGCCTTTGACCGCATTCACGGTCCTCAGGGTCAGTGGTCAATGTCGCCCCAGGAGAGTCGATTCGACAGGACGCCATCGGGCCCAATCGTACATTCGTGTGTGGGTGAGAGAGAACAAGTTTAGAGTAGTGGCTTGTACCAGTAGGAAAAGTAGTAGTAGAATTTGTGTGATTGCCGATTACTAATCACCGTGCAATGGCTACCCCTTCAGCAATGGATGGTAGAAAAGAGCGCGATTCGAATCGACCCTTCATTTTAGGGCGCCATTAGACGACCGCCATAGTGGGATCGCCATTTTTGATGAGGAGCAGCAGCATTTGATTGCAATCGAATGACTCATAGCCGTCGTGGTCGGGTGTGGTGGCAATGTTAAGACATGACGATGATCAAAAAGGGAGTAAAGGAAAGAGGGTGAGCAAAAGAGGAGAAGGCGACATTAACTAGCGAAGCCATTCAAGCAACTAGAGGGAGTATGAGAGTGAGTTTTGTATGGATTGGTGCAATGAGCAATCGCAATGGTAGCTACGACTACGATCACGGCGACGGTGTCGGTGATGGCGGTGGTGGCGGCGGCGGCGGCGGCATGAGCGTCGGTGTGTCGGTTGGCGACCACCACATTCGTCTATATGAGTGCATCATCACAATTGGCAATTGGCAGCATAACCATCTGCGCGAATCTCCTTCTACGAGGCATTAACAACGGCAGCAACAACAACAGCAGCACCGACGGCGGCAGCCAGGCATATTTGTTCACTCTCTGAGCTTGTTCTCACTCACTCATTCGTTTGCTCTCTCCTGTTTCGACCGTGTTCTGCTTCCATAACCGACACTGGCAGTCGCCTTTCACTCGTTGGCACTGTTCTTTCTCACTTCATACATTCATACACACATTTTACATTATAACACGACAAAGCTCGTCGACCGATCTTCCCAAACGGAATCGCAAGACCAATCAACATCGACATCGCTCATTCACCAGAACTTCATCACCAGCTACATACAGACAAACACTAACCAATCAACCATCACCAGCAGTCACTGTCTTGTGCAACCGTTTTAGTCCGATCGTTTCAAAACTATCATCCAATTCGACTAGTGAGATTGCCTTTGTGTTTATCGTTCTCATAGAATCCAGGTTACAGTTTTGTGAATCATTATCTTTCGTATTGTTCTCGTTTGATTGCGTATAACCATCACTCAAAAACCTCATCACTAAAATGGCAAGTTTTCAATCATTTCTTTCCCCTTTCTTTCCAATGTTGCCAATTTCCCCATATATATATATATTGATGATGATCATCTTCATCATCATCATCATCATTGCCTTAATAACTGTTCAATAGTGCATATTTTGATTGTCATTCGTCAAAGTAATCTAAAATATTTCGATAGCTTAGATAACGTAAGAATGTCCCTAATTGGATCGAAATCGCATTACAAGTATGATGCTTTTTTTGTTTGACTATAAGCAAATAGACAACGTATCGAGTGATTGGTTTGTTAGGCAAGGCCAATTTGGCTTATGATCTGATGGTAATTAGAGTCAAACTCATTATTTGCCATAGATGATCGAGTAAAAGTCACCCAATTCTTCGATGCCGGCATTGGTATCAACTTTCCCCCTTGTATGGCGGATGCAATGTTGCATGTTACTCGTTGCCTTAGTATAGCCGTCGTCATCGCTTTCTTTCCTAGACGAGTCGCTCATTGGTCTAGTCGGCTTCAATCTTCCTTTAATTTCCTTTCTGTCTCCATTTCAGCGTACCTTTTGTACGTCTGTCTCTGTTCTTTGTGTGTTTGTGTCTCTATGTATGTAGTATGGCATTCATGCCGCCAAGCTAAATACTAGCCGGCGCATTTGCCATTGGCAAACATTGTTGTTTAGGCAGGCATCCTGCTCCAATATAAGTGCATGAATCAATCTTGTATAGCTGCCATCCTCACTATATGAAGCGTCATTGAAGGGTCCAATCTTGCAGCCATTGGGCGCCTGTGATCATCGAAGTCAATTGCTATGTTTGACGTTATTGTTTTCCGTTGTAGCCATCTCGTCGACCGTATATAATACACGTATGCAATAATAAGTGTAGTAGTGTGTCGGTGTGAGTGTGTGTTTCTGTGTACAGCACCTTCTACCACTGTATTGTATTGTAATTCAACTTAACTTGTAGGGCCGACAACTTTGCTAACCAACGCCTTAACCTGTGGTTTGGATTGAGTTGTTGTCATGTTTCAATACTTGTCAACATTGTGCAAGTCATGTGGACGTAAAACTATGTATAGTTTTTTTTTAGTTATCAATCGGACAGTTGAATGATGATGAATTGCACTATTGATGACATGATGCACATCGAATGTGTGCATTTGTAATGGAAATTTTGTGATATAATCAATTGTTAATCTATTATTACTATATTCATTTCATCTTATAGGCTGATCAACTGACTGAGGAACAAATCGCCGGTAAATAGCACAAAATGACTCAACTGGAATTGTCCACTAATTGATTGATGTGTTTTATTAGAATTTAAGGAGGCATTTTCCCTATTCGACAAGGATGGCGATGGCACCATCACCACGAAAGAGTTGGGAACCGTCATGCGTTCGCTAGGTCAAAATCCGACCGAAGCCGAATTACAAGACATGATCAATGAGGTCGATGCCGATGGTAATGGAACAATTGACTTTCCCGAATTCCTTACGATGATGGCCCGTAAAATGAAGGACACTGATTCGGAAGAAGAGATTCGTGAAGCTTTTCGAGTCTTTGACAAAGATGGAAATGGTTTCATCTCAGCCGCCGAGCTCAGACATGTAATGACCAACCTTGGTGAAAAGCTCACTGACGAAGAAGTCGATGAAATGATCCGCGAAGCGGATATCGATGGTGATGGACAAGTCAATTACGAAGGTAAGTTTCATATTCTGGTTTGTCTATCGCTTTTGATTGACCTAGAGAATAACTAAATGTTTCTAATTATTTCTCTTTTTTCATCTTTTAATCCAATAGAATTTGTGACGATGATGACATCGAAATGAAGATCCAATCGATAGTGTCTTGTTAAAACTATTCCTTATGATTTTATTCAGAAAATACACCAATTTCAAGTAAATTTACCGAACTCTTTTATTTTCTGTTCTTATATTGTGCGATGATGATGAATGCAGTTTTTGCGAAAATGTATGTGTCATGGAATTGTGTTTTCTGTACATTTCATTACTCTTTTATTTTAAATTTATAATTTATTTGAAAAAAAAATAAATACGTTTGCATTTGTGAGGGACGAATTGCCGAGGCCAGGCCAACAACCTGCAAAAAAAAAATAAAAACAAAAGCAACAAAAATGCGAAAGCCTTTCCACATCAAATAACGAGGAAGCAAAAACGATCGATCGACGACAACCTAACGCATCTAGGCTGAACTAGCGAACACATTTCAACTCAAAACTACCAAATTGTGTGCTTTTCGTTCATTCCTTTTGTTCAAGTTGTCTTCGGATTAACGTTTCATCCAGGACGCGTATATATTGAGAACAGAAGCGTTCGTCTAGCTACTCGACGTTTCACCAAAGTCCCATTTCTAATTCTTCCAATCAACAACATCAAAACAATAACTGTAAGATTATTGTCGGTCAATCGTCACTTGCTCTGGCACCAACGGGAACGCTCGGCACGGCACCGCAAATCACCACTCCATAATCATTGAACATTACATATATATATAAATAATAATAATAATAATAATAAATATAATAAAAATGTGCTCGTCTAAAAGTCTTCTTCGAATTGGCAAAGCGGATACCTCGGTTGATGTAGCGGCATTTGATTATGGACTCGTTCAAAATGGCTCGCACATTTTCCAAGCCTACGAATCGACCTCATCATCATTTAACCAACCAACCACTGATAACCGTAATTCGCCGTAGCCATTTCAAATGAATCTTACGTTTGAACGTTCCAGCGCGATGGCGCCTCAAAATGATCGTTAAAATTTAGTTTACTTCGGCCTTCTGTTTCTATCTACTTTCTACTAATCTTTCATGCTCGTTTTATTCTTCTTCTTTTCCGTTTCAATCACTCTCCCTCTCTTTCTGCGCTACTCTTTCTCTCTCTCTCTCTCTCTCACAAACACACACACACGATTGCATCTGTTCTCGTTGATTGACTTCTTCCAGTATATAACATTACTTTAGTTACAATCGATAATTTACTGTAACATTATGCTCTTTCTCTCGATTTCTTCTTATCTTTATCTGGCAAGCGATGTTTGCACTGACAAGCACACAATCACCCACAGGTACATATACAGCGGCACACGGACACCTCATACACTCATACACAAACATGCATACATACATACCACAAATAAACAATACAAGTGATCGATATGACTGTTTGCTATTTCATTGACGTTTGATTAAAGTTGCTAATTGAACCATTTGTTCTTTCAATGTAATGACATTTTCTATTTCTTTCCCTCATACTATTCCTTCTTCCACTCCTCCTCCTCCTCCTACTCTTTCTTCATTATACAGTTCTCACTCATTCATTTCGACATTATGGTTGTACAGCGCATTTGTGAATGTTAACTCGTTGCCACCGACATCTGGAGTCTTATCGATATGCCAATCGATCGTTGTTTTTCAAAAAAAAAAAAAAAAAAAAAAATGGTTTACCTCAATGACAAATCAATGTAACCGATGTCGTCCATCCTTCCATCCATCCATTTATAGTTGGTCCATTTTTTTACCACATTCAAACTGATTGTGTGTCATTACATGACCCATTCAGTCTTATATATTTGTGAGACTTTGTCCACATTTATACAATATATATATATAAAAAATGCTGCTATACTTATTTGCAACATTGATCCAGTGATGTGTGTTGTGTGTGTGTGTGGTTGATTGTTGCCGCTGCATTCGACAAGCAATCATGGTTTGTTCGTTCCTAGTTGTACAAATGAAAGTCTAATTGTTATTTTGTTCAACATTTGAACCATTGGCAATCATACTCGCACGCATGCACATTCTCAATTTGGCAAACATCTTGTCCATTATGAAGGTGGCCATTGTGTCGCCTCGGTCCAATCCGAAGCCAATTTACAGCCACATACTAGATTTACGTGTATGAGTGTGTGTGTGTGTCCCTTTCTTTTCCTCTTTTTCTCTTTCTTATTCTTTCATCTACATTTCCGTTTCCCAATTGGTTAGAGTCCGTTTTTGGTTGCATCAGCACAATTGGCACAAGTTTAGTTGAGTTAGCAGACCCTAATGTGTGTGCCGAACCATTGAAGCAATCAATCCAATGTATTTGGGTGTGATTTTGTCAGCCTGTGGTCGGGCACAAGTCCATTTATCGTTTGGTAGCCCATATATAAACTGAGTATATATCCATTTCCGTTTGTAGCAATGCGTGCATTGTCCCATTCTCCTTTCCAAATGAATGACATCATCCTTCTTCTACCCGATGTCGCTTTTCAATGGTCTCGACGACTCGACAATGTCATTCCAATGCAATGGGCAACATCTACTTGTACTTTGAATTGAAAACGTTTACCAAGATTGTATGGATGTCAATCCTAACATGGTCAGTTGTTCCATAACAGACAAACAAACAGCAGAAAAAAATCTATCAGAATGAGTTTGCCTCAACACAACAGGAATCTTATTACATGGATATATAACTACATACACGCACACACTTCTTTTTTTAGGTGTGTCTGGCGATTTTGGCGATGGCCAAGGTTGTCACTATCAGTGCACAACTTACCTAGACGACATGTGGATTGTGGTGCGCTCAATAATTCATAGTAGTTGTCGTTGTGCCATTTATGGAACACATTCGTACATTGTGGGCTAGGCCAATCAAGTAAGACATGTTTGGTCTGTGAATATATGGTTGGTGTTGAACAGTAAATTCTTGTTGTGGTTGTTGTTGTTGTTGTTGTTGGCAAAACGGCTCGAAACAATCGATTGGTGTGTCTTTGTGGTAAGTGAAGAGAAGACACAATTGGCCCATTAGTCGGCTTGGCATGAATTGGTGCCGGCTGTCCCCAAATGTGTGTGTGTGTGTGTGTGTCTATGTGTGGTATCCACGGATCGTCTTACTCGGAATACCATTGTTGGCTAGCCTATTGGCTCTCTTGTTCCAGTTGATGCCGATTGCTGATAGTACCGCACCATAATGATGGACCAATTGGACGTACATATACTTATTTAGTCAATAGTCACGGCTCACGTCAACATAAAAGAAAAAAGCGAAAGAGAGAGAGAGAGAGAGAGAGAGAGAGAGAGAGAGAGAGAGAGAGAGAGAGAGAGAGAGAGAGAGAGAGAGAGAGAGAGAGAGAGGTCCAATTAGAACCGATTGGGCGAACATTGCATCTTCTATTCAAGTCTGCTTGGTTCGTTCTCAATCATTGCCCATCCATTTCGGTTGAAACCTTGACACGGCACCGAACTTTATTGCCAATTGACTGGCAGCTAAATTTGACGACTAAATGTGGTAGCAATTGCAAGTCCAACGACAACAGCAACGATGTCTACTACTATGACGACAATTGGCCCGGCACTTTATGACATCCATATAAGGCTTTTTTATAACGTTCTCCAATCGTGTCGCCAAATTGCTTGTGGCTGCCGGTCTGGTCGTCGCCCATTTTATTCCCACAAGAGAGAATGATTCCTGTCAATGTTCATATTCGGTGTGTGTGTATATGTGCTAACTAATACAATACGGTCCAGTGTTGAATGGAGTTTAAATTGAGGAACAATTGCAACACGAGCAATGGAATGAGCCAATACAAATTCGGACAAGCCTCAATCCATTGGTTTCGTTAGTTTCAAGTTCGAGGGTTAGGCGCCGATGCTAATGATTGCCGCACACACACACACACACACACATCAAACAGCTAATGATTTGCCCGTTGATAATGGTGGATACTAATGATGGCCACAAATGTGTGGATATCAACATGCGCATATCAACAATTCACATCATCATGATTATAATGATCATCATTGTATGGGTCATGGATCAGTGCCGTACAATTCAATGTTATGGTATAGAGTCAATTAGCCAATTGTAATTCGGTCGACTCACGTCCCCGTTTTACACCACCAGTAGTTTTGTCCAATACTCTTAAAGGCGATCCAGTCTCCTTCCCCCCTCTCTTACCCATGAATTGACGTTCTCACCTACCAAGTTGGTACAAGAATGGCAATGGAGCACGAAATGAAACATTTTATTGACTTATAATATACACAAAAGCCCACAAACAACGCCGTACATTCATTGTGCACATGCAGTTGCAATGGGCATACTATTCTCATTCTATAGTACAAAAAGTATGAGCATGAAACACGAAACCATTTGGACGGATGTTTGACAATATGTCTGATGAGTTTTAGATTGGTCGACATTCAATGGCTGGCAATAACCGAAAAGAAATGGTATACCTCGTCGGTGTCATAGAGGGCAACTTGAGTATTGCATTGACAACAATGAACAGGAAAGTAGATATCATTGGCTTGATTGGTCGAACTTGGGTCAATTTCCTTGTCCGTATTATTATTATTATTATTAGATGTTGCACCCGATTGGCGATATTTCTTCGAACGACGATATTGTTGTCGTGCCTCCTCCTTGTTTCGATAGATCAACTTTTTTGAATGTTCAACTCGACAATTGAGCACAAACATTGCTCGATATTGGGTTTTGTACGTGTCGTGCCGTTGACAATCGAGACACAACACGGATAAACAGCACGGACAATTCAATGTGGCATCACTTTGCGGCTTCTTAAGTCGACCAGACTGATCCAATTTGGCTTGCCGTTCACTGTCCCATGCATGCCGAGGTGCCGATGAACATTGTGTTCGGTGTGATTCCAGCCACGTTTCATTGCATTCGTCCTCGTCCGGATCATAGAATAGGTCATCATTCTCTTGCTCCTTTGTTCGTGAGGTGGATGCAATAGAAACGATGTTTGCATCTATCTTGGGACATGATTTAACCAATTCAGTTGAATTCGTTTCGTTCGATGATTGAACATGGTTCACATGTAATCCATTAACGTGGTTGCGAGCTTCGTTCTCCATCTCTCGTTCAAAACTTTGATTACTATCGTCATTGAACGATTCAAACATTCTGCTACCAAGCAACGCTTGCTTATCCAATTCCGATAAATGTTTTCCATGTTCAAATAATCGTCTACAATCGGCGTCACCGTCGACATTGTCCTCGTCACTGTATGGAAGAAAAGAAGGGAAAGAAGGTGACGGATCAATTAATATAATATAAAATTACGGTAATGAGCAATGAAAGAATGAATGGGAATCGATCGATGTCAATGTCGATAGATCAGTGACACATCACATGGGGAAACAAACGTTTTGACATTGGCACATAAGACGATAAAGACGACGACGACGGCAATAGCCCCAGCAAGTGTTGTTCACATTTCCGTCGATTTGAGATCAACAACAACGCACTCAATTTTGGGAGGAGCAGTGCACGACATGTTCAATTTGTAATCGATGAACGATCGAGCTGGTCGGATTGAACTGTCATTTGTCGTTCATGTCACCTTTTATGGCGCCTTCATACAACCGCGTGCCAACGTTTTGAGATACAATCCAATTGGTTTGCTATTGTGTCACTAACATACATTAAAACAACCATAGTGATCTAATACATTCATGCTACATTCAAATGTATGACAATTGGTGTAAACTAACACATTCAATTGAAACCAAACGTCGCCAAATAAAATTGAAACAACAATACCGAGAGTTGGATCATCAATATAGGTGACCCGAAATTTCGACGTATATTCATGAACAAAGAGATTCAATTGAATGTGTTCGCTCCAATGGGTAATTCGATTGATAAGGCCAACCGAATTACACGACAATGGAATCGAGTTTGATCACTAAAATAAATTAGAAAGAAAATATGTTAGCCGTCAGTCAACAAGCAAGCCAAGATTTATGTTTCGAACATAAATTACGATCCAAAAACGATAGGAATCTATCGATCGAATGTGTCGTACTATACATTAAAATATAATAATGTATATATTTAAGAAATACATTGCCGTATAAAAAATGATAACCTTAAAGGTTAATTTAAGGTTAGCCCCAGTCGGCTATAATGGGAATGAATATTATAATACAATTGTGCGTGTGTGTTGAGAACAATGGTATCGACATTGTTAGACAATAATGTACGACACGATCGCCGGGGAAGTAAATTGAATTGAACCAATGGACCAAGATATGAGGCCAAAAAATAAGATTGGCAAACGTCAAAATGGGATAATTTAAAGTGCACAAGCCCGCGGCCAACCACTCGATTCGAATCGGCATAACAGAACATTTCAAGAATGTTCAAATGGATAGGATTGGTAATGAAGGAGAGTACTATGGGAAAATTCAATCCATTGAGCAATGACATCAATGAACATGTGAATGTGAACATCAATCGTTAATGACCTAGAGTGTGAAATCAGTGTCCATGTTAGCTACTATGAAACGAGCCGAACTGACAAGATGCCATCATTATTAGAAGAGATCGAGACGATATTATATACGAGATATAATATAATATATAATACATGTATAAGCTGGCGCGTAAATGTATGGCAGAGAATACCACCATAATGTGGAACTAATGGACCAAATGGTCTCCTGAACCGTCTCATCTATGTGTCGGCTTAATTGTATGGTTGCTATGTCGTTTCAGTGCTTTCAACTTGCTTGAAAGTGCTCGCTCATCAATCGCCATATGGGCTATATGCAATCTATTCGATTAATGGGAATATGGTGCACGGCACATTGCGATATACACACATACTCACACTCAAAACGGGCCGATCAAGTTGATGACATGCTAAATGGGTATCATTCTCCAAGTTTGACCATCTGCTTTAGTCCAATGGACAATGTGACAGCTCTTTCTATCATCATCATCATCGTCTTGAGTGCATCCCATTTCAACTTCGATACAATAGGTTTGGATACACCAACTCGCCACTGATACTTTCAAGTACAGCAAACTAGTGGACCACTGAAAAGATAATGTGCAGGTGGAAATCAGTGCTAAGGCTCATGAGAGCCAATACTAAACAAATAGAGTCCGGCCTGCACATTTAGATGGAAAATAAAGTTATAGTTATATATGAACCAAAGCAAACTAAATTTAGAGAAAATACATTTCGAGAAATCGTTATGGAAGGGTGATGGAACGGTAAAACCGGTAGTTGCCTAGCAAATTAGATTACTGTTTGGTCACGGCCGGTAAATCATTTTCGTTGTTGTTGCCTGGCGTGCAACCATTAGAGATCCACATCAATTGTAAAGGTGATGTATAATGCGAACTGTGGTTTGTTTGCTGTAAGCCAATTACCGATCGGAACGAGTGCCACTTTGCTCCATAAATAGAGTTCCACCATTAATAATAGTACACGAGCGAGCATAGGCAAATAAAGTGAACAAAATTACAAGTTGCCACGTTACCTATTTGCCCATTTTTTTCGGTATACCATTCAAATTTAGGTTCGATTGGATGCACAAAACCGTGTTTCCCATTTTCACTATATTTCCGTCCGAAGGTATCATATATGGTACCATGTTCGTAAGATTCACCAACTTATTGCACATATAGACCAGAGAATTATATAACCTCATTGAAATATAAATTGACCAATCGTTGGGTGTATTGAAACAATTCATCAATTGATAGCAATCAATTGTTAAATCTCATCAATACATTTTATTAGGTTTCATCGTAGCTGACGAAACAAAGCAAGCAGAGAAAAAGAAAAGGCAATAAAAGTTAAATTAGGTGTCGATTAATTGGCAATAGAATAAATGAAAACTAATAGAATAAATTGAATTGAGTACAACTAGACTGCCTTATATATATACCAATAATGAAATCATTTACGTGCCAAAAGGCACCGTGAAAGCGAATGAATTTCGATTATTTTGAAGAATCGTGGTTCAAGTGGCAAACAAAATGCGACCGAAAGGTGCTAAACAATCAATGAATTAAGAGCACACTCTCTTCACAACAATTGGATATTACAATTTGTACTGTGCAGACCAAATATAATGTCAGATTGAATGGCACAATTGAAAAGTCAAAATAGAAGAGAACTATATATACGTTGTATGTGTATATTAATTGTTAGTTTGTATAGTGCGAGAGTTACATGATTCTTCCAATGAGTGAAATCCAACATTTCTCAGTATACCGAGTTCACCCTAACACAAAAAGGCAATTGAATTGAATTGAATTTTGCAATATTAATAGTACAAAACAGTGCATCGGGTAATGTTTGAGAATGTGGTCTCATTTAGACGGAGCCGCTTTCCATACACCCCTCACAAATAAGAGTGTAATATAATTAAACTAAAAAGACGATCGACATCGTCAGAGAAAGTGAACTATATTCGTCGAGATGAACGTCGTTGGTACCGTACGGTACAAAATCGCTGAGAAGTCGCCCGCTAGTTTGAAAGAGAAGGATAATGAACAAATTATGGAAATCGACCAATATCAAGTGAAAGTGTACGAAAAGGAAAAAGACGATGAGAAACAGAGTTGGTATTCATTTAGTTAACAAATTCGTATAAAGTTGAGAAAATGTTACTATAGTTGGCCCAAATTTTGACACGAAAGAACGAAGGTGGCAATGGAATTCATGATTCTATTGAATTTTTCTTTCGGTAACAAAATGTCTTGACAAGCAAATGGAACGTACGATAACTAATTGGTCATTCAAAGCAGTCATCATTTTAGATTAGATTATAGCCTAGTGATACGTTGTTTCACTTTCATTCGTTTCATTGCAATCGGTAATTACCATCAACATAAAATATAGCTATGACTTTGGCTAGTGAGTCTATTTAATTTATTTTAGGATTATAAACTACATAGATCATGATTACTTTATAATTATAAATTGTGTTTTGAAATCTCAAATATTTAGGTGACAAATTCATCCAAATGTGTGTGTGTGTGTATGTTTCAAAATACGATTGCAGGCAATCAAGAATGAATAAAAGAACCAGAAAAACTCGATTTAAATAATAGAATGTGAGCGCCATAAATGTACCAAACAGATATATCATATTCGTTGTCATCTTATGGCAATGGCAAGGTCGGCACATATTAATAATTATCGTCCGTGAGCAGAATTCAAGGCAACTAATAGAGGCACGAGGTGTACAGTATTGGATACGAATTTAATTAAGTAATGGATCCTAAAAACCTAACGAAGGCCACACTATCACAAGTGCCATTGTCACCAAAAATGAGCCACCAATAGTTTGATAGATATGGTTTGCTGTTGCAGCAGGATTAGTTCAATGTGAGGCAAACATGGGAGCAAGTCCACTATACCCGTACATGGTCGTAACCATAACCAGAGTACCATACATTCATGCATGGCTATACATGCGGGACTATACCGACCTTCTCGTCTCGAGTTCGCAACGATCGATCCACTGTCACAGTACCACTGATCAAAATGTAACATTCAACTGTTACGATAGAATAATAACATTGTATGAGGTCACAATATCAAACATAAATCATAATACAATTAACGGTAAAAAATAGGAACTTTAATTTCATCACTTATTACTACTGGTAAGATAAAAAGTTCAAACCAAAAATATAGATGTATGATTCACATTGACATTGACATAACTACAATAAAATTATTTGAACAATTATAACAATTGAACAAAATATTTGAACATATAAATAATGGTGACTTTAAATTATTAAACAAAATTTTTAAAATGAATGATAAATTTGTTTAATCTCAAGAAATGCAACATACCTTGAAACAGAGTCTACATCGCTGATTCCATCGACAATGTCACGATAATAGTAATCATCATGATCCATAACAATTGCTGATCATATGACGGAATTGTATAATGTAGACAAATTTTGGAACAAACCTGAAATAAACATCATTGGAAAATACCAAAGCTATATAAACCTAATAAACACAGAAAATAATGAACCTTAGGTAGAAATAGTTTTTAAATTTTGTCATATAAATTTCATGTAATGTTAAATGTAATTTATTGCCATAATATAGTCATTTAAAAAAACGAATATAAAAGATGTATTAAAAGACTTGCATTAGAAGATATTAAAAAACATCGAATAGTTGGCAGCAAAATAATTCAATCGGACTAGATGTCGAGATCTTGAGAACAGTTTTCATCCTGATTATCAACAGATACAGTTGGAATCGGCTTATGTGAATATATAAATATTGCAATAAATATAAGAATCATGGACAGGATTGTATATTGATCGATTGTAGTTCCAAAGATAAAATAGCAAAGAATTGCAGTAATGATGATTTCCAATGTGGTTGCGAATGTTTTCACAATGGAATTATGACATTTAAGGAAAAACGAAGTAGATATTCCAGCTAGGGCACCATTAAGTAAAATAAGTATAATCATTGGTTGCATAAAAATGGCGAAGCTTAATTCTGAATGTGAAGTTGTGTTAAAACATAGTAGAACGAGATTGCATATAATCGAATCGGTATACATGTAAATGTTTTGCATCCAAATGCAAACTGACGAGCCGATATCTTTAAGTAAAAGTTCATTGTAAACTCCAGCAAAGCAGGAACAAATTATCTGTATCACAATAAGTAGTAAATGTACATTGAAAATCGAATAGGCGTTCTTCGCGTCGTTTCCACGGCCAAATTCTTTTACGATGCAACCAATAGTTAATATGACCAACGAAATCCATTGTAAAAGTGTCAACTTTTTTCGAAATAATAATTGATAAATGATTCCAGTGATAACATTTCGAAATTGCATTAAAATGTAGTAGCTGGTAGGATCATAGTTGGCAAGATTTACGAATGCTAAATTATTGTATAGACAATAAAGGATAGATGGAATAGTGTATAGGAAACAAATGCGTGCACCGTTACGAAAGTCGGTAAAAAGCTGACCCAAAGACTTGTTTTCCCGCAAGTAAAATGTCACACTTAAGAATAGCTTCACAAATTCAATGCCCAAAACCACCGACACAACATTGAATCCATATGAGTGAGTGGGCGTTTGACTTGATTTAACCAAAATTCCTTGTAACCGAATAGGATGAATTATAATTTGTGGAATATGATCAAAATCAACCTACCTTGGTTTACAAACAAAATCATGTAAGCTAAGAAAATGAAAAGACTCCATTTGGTTGGAAAAAGTTGTCTTAATTGGAAATCGCAAAACGACATCACTGAATCAGTGTTACCGAATGATCGTCAATTGAAAGAATAGAAATGTCAATACATTGATAGGGAGCAATAAACATATTTACCTGATGTTTAACGACATCATATCGGATTTCCACTTGAGTTAGCATGACTAATCTATATTATATGTGGACTCCAATTTCTGGTTGATCGGGTAGCATGTGATATTGTTGAACGGCATGGGCAAAAGCAATATATATGTCACTGTTTACAAGCACACAGGTGATAGCTTTTGCAAATATGCGTGTCAATAGAGTACGTATTGGGTATTAGGCAATTCGCCATCATCCATTTTTTTAAATGCGAATATAAACATTTATTATAATTCTACTTCAAGAAATTAATTTACAACAAAACAAAAGACTAATACCAATGCGATACTAGTGACTATACATATGAAAAATACAGACATTTCAATTTAAAAATGTAAAGGTTCAAGAATACAATAAAGAAACACATAAATCGGCGTTGTGAATGATTTAATTGACAAAACCAATTTGATTTAAATTTTTGGCTCGCTCTCGCAACAAACTGTACGCGAAGGCATTTATATGGAGTTGCTTTGGCAATCCAATCCCTTGAAATCGGTAAAATTGTTCCCCTGTGGGTGTTTTCAACGGATGAACGGCACACAAGTACATAGAGTTCATTTGGTTTGTATTAGCAATCATTGGTTCATTGCATAATTCAATATAATCCCCTAGTCGATATACGACAAAACGATCCTCCTTAATTGACTCAATGTATGTTAATCTTGATGAATTATCCGAAAACAATTGATTAGCTATTTCTCGGTTAACTTCAAGTCGTTCGAATTGTGTCGATTTGTTCGTTTCATCCCAGAGTAACGAAGTTAATGTTCGCAATTCTTCAGGAGATGCTTTCCAGTCGACCAAGTTCGAAATTTTAGCATCACAAATGAAGCTTCCATATTTCAAATCTGATATTGGTTGTGACAGTATTTGCACGGAGAACTGCTCTTTGAAGCATCTTTTTACAACACGTGCTAAAAGCATTGAACAACTTCTCCAAAATGCATAATTTACCGGCATCGTATCCGGATGTTTGAAATGTAAAAACCGCAAATGGCAAGATCGGTTTAATGGTTGATGCATATGCCATAGTTCGGTGCCGTCTACAATGGCTAATGCTGATCGTTCGGTCACAAGCTGACTAATATGTTTCGCACAATCAAACGGAGTGGAGATGGCTCGATTCATCATCAATGAATAATCTTCACCAACGGCAAATGGTTTCTCCAACTGAACCGATATCTTTTCAATTCGATTTACAAGTGAAGCCTGTCGTTTTTTCTCATCATCAAATATTTTATTCGAACGCAATATAATGCCTCCATCCTTAACAACATTTTTTAAATTATTTTCTTTGGAAAATTCTTGATCAAACCAATTTGGTGAAACATAGAATCCACTACGATTTACACGACGCCCAAACCGATAAAATCGTTTGTTGTGTATTGAATTGTTGTCCTTGAATTGTTGGAGAACATTGTTCATAAGTCGATAATTGATTTTAAATTGATTCATTTAGCAATGTTTTGTTGAGACAAAATTCTCGATCAAAGTAAATATACGGACAAAAAACAAGGTAACAAGTAAACACAAGCAGGGAATCATCTGATTCGGTGTTGATGCCCACATGTGCGATTTTCTTCATAAATGACGGCACTTGATTGTCAGAAGGTGTCGCTATAGTCAACGAATGTTTCACCACTTTTATATAATAGAAATCGTTGATGTCACTATCGATATAATTGTTGAATTCCTACAATCACTTTAACCATAACATCGACCTACACGATTGAATTTTTGAATAAACTAGAGCACCGTCTGTATAAATGATCGAATTTGCCATATTAAATTACATCGTCGTCTAAATGCACTTGGTCGTAAATAGATGTCGCTGTGATCGATCAATAAAAAACATTCAGTCATGTATTGTAAAAGTTAGGCTAAACCTATGAGGCCATTGATTGGCTCAGAGACCTTTTCAAGGCGAGTACTGTTTGGTTTTATCCAATCCTACAATAATTTGCCAATCGAACTGAAAAGCGCTAATCTTAACTGTACTTTTTAGTTGCCGACCTTTATATGAGAATCATAAATGACGATATATCCAAAAATATTGCTGAATTTGTATAATTGGAACCGTTTTCATTGATTTATGAACCATTGTCACAGCGTAAAATAAGAAAAAAAATGTATCAAGAGAATTCAAATGAAGACGAAGTAACTTTAACAGACACTTACGGACACAGTGACAATTATGATAGTGGAGACAATGAACGAACTACCGAGATGCTACGTGAACAAGATCGTTTCCTGCCGATTGCTAACATATCAAGAATTATGAAAAAATCAATTCCTAGTTCGGGAAAGATTGCTAAAGATTCTAAGGAATGTGTACAAGAGTGTGTTTCCGAATTTGTAAGCTTCATAACCAGTGAAGCATCCGATCGATGTAAGCAGGAGAAACGAAAAACCATCAATGGAGAAGACATTCTATTTGCAATGGCTAATTTGGGTTTCGATAATTATATTGAACCATTAAAGTTGTATTTGATGAAGTACCGTGAATATACTATGAGAAATGAAAAAGCAAGCGAATTGAAAACATTTTCTGATAACAAGGATGATACAAGTAACGATTCATACAGTGCTGTTGAAGTTGAAACAAATCTACAAGTCTATTACCAAGATTCATAATTAATGAATTGAAATTTCAACAGTCACATCAACAAGCTCACATTTTATTTTGTTTATTTTATATTTTTTGTTATTGTATATCAAACAATTTTTTCATGACTAAAAAATCCCTAAAACTTTATCGAAACAAGTAATTTATTTAACTTTGTTATATGTACACTGCACAATTTAATTTATTTTTTAGACATTTAGTTTCTGAAAAAATAATTCAAAATATTTTTAAATAAATTATCAATTTATTGAATCTTAAAATAAAAAATCAATGAATCATAGAAATAAATAAAAAAAATAAGTGTTTATGCAAAACGTAACAATCGATTGTTGCATTTGATCATCGATTGTTATCAAAACATGTGATCGTGTTTTGATGCATTAGTTCATCGACTAATTTTCAATAAGAATATTCTCAACTATAGATTTTTTAACATAAAAATATGCGATTTACCACAGTTTTAGGCCATGGCAAATATTTTTGGTGGGGCAAAGGTTGGGGTTATAAGCCTCGAATCAACACGGACAATTTTTACTATAAGATGCAATGGAATGCTAAACGGCGCCGAAATTTGGAAATTGTTGAACAAACTTTGCCTGAAAATGTTACACCAATCGATCCAAATGTATACGTTAAAAATCGATTTAATCTGGATGTTAATGAGCCACCGAGGCCTTTTATTTTACCATGGCCATATTCGAAACGACCAGTTAAAGGTATGATAGGCATAAACTTAAAAATTCATCTCTTGATGACCGTTTTATGTAGGTACCAGTGATGATCCCAAGTATAAAAACGACGCTCTAATTTACCAACGTAGAAAACGACTTGTAGAGCCGGTGAATTTGCCTCTTCATTTTACCAACTCTATTTTACAAGATGAATTGCCTCATCCGGTTCAGAATTCACTTGATAAGGTCAAAATTGACAGCAAATTTATTGAATTCTGTCAACACAGAATAAATTGGTGCCTTCATCATGATACCGCATTGAGACGATTACCGAAGAATAGAGAATTTCCGTACCTTGACCAGAGTCCTCCGCGTGTGTATGGCGTTACAACCAATCGCAAGGAGAACCATTTATTGCAAACGCTCTACGATATTAGTCAAATGTGGATATCAAAGCAATATGGAATTAATTTGAAAATTATCAAACAACGTTACACCAGTCCAAACTGTATTCTACCACTTAACCGGGACAATAAGTTTGTTATACTTGACTTAGAGTGTGATTTTATCACAATGCTTTCATCGGTCAACAATGAAACTTTAAATGAAGTAGTTGCTTTCGATTCTAATTTTATGATAAACACGTCAAAGAAAGAATTACAATCAATTCATCCATTATCGTGGGAGGTTTCATTCAATACCAAGAATTTCTATAATAATGACTACGAATTTATGGTTCCACCAAACTCAACAATTCATAGCATTTTTCTTTCGAATAATGATGTTCGAAATTTGACCGATAAAGATTTTCAAGGTAGAGCGATTATGTTCTGTTATGGATATGCTGTTCAGCAAGCCAAATTAAAGCATAAAATGGATGACATTGAAAAGATTGATCTAGAAAAGCCAATCTGTGTACAGTGTGTGTTTACCAATCCCGATAATTTCAAGGTCGGTTTTGTACTTTTTCAGTTGAACACCCTTCGATTCAATGATACAAACGTTCGTAATCAAGTATGGCTTATGGAGCCTAAATCGGTGACTGATGAAATTGAACAAATGATGACCAATCTAGTCGGGACACAATCAATTGGCCTGTACAATTAGTACCATTATTAATTTTGTTTATATAATATATTCCTATATATATATTATTTAGCGTTCAAAGCATTCTTTGATTGTAAATTTTTCCTATAATAAAATAATTATATTTATAATGATTGACAATTAAATAATTGATTGATCTGGTAATCGATGATTGATTGAATCGGGTCTGCATGGTCATGAGACACATTAATACCAATTAAAATGCTTCTTGATGTACATTGTGACATGGCACCCGTTGGCAATGAATATGAAGTGGCAGTAATGGAACAATTACAAAATAAAGTCAAACAATGGATTGCCAATAGTGGTGATGAATTGCAAACATTGCACAAGACCAATAGGAACAACACAGATGCTGTTTCACAATCCTATTTGGATGCTTCTCAATATGGACCATAGAGAAAATGGCATTCTGTTAGACAAAATGCAATATGGCATGCACGATCGGATGATTATTAATGCCTTTGTTTTCTTATGTCAAGCAACATCCGCCAGAACACACTGATCAGCCACATTCGATTGGCCATCATTCTTAATTAATCCAACCTGACCATTCAACATTAATGAATGTCTCAAGTTGTGCCATATTTTTTTATATATTATTGTATGATGGTAGTGTTAGTATTGTGGTATGACATTCATGGAAGATAGAACCAAAGAAAGATGACACATTATGATGGTCCACACATAGACTCACATTTGCCTATTCGATCGAGCGTGATCATGAACCATTTTATGGCTTCGAACACAAAATTCCATTACCATTTGGTGAATGTGCATCACCGTTATTAGTTTGCCAATAGTTACAGTGTGTTGTCTATCAATTGTCCTCAATTGTATCACATTCTTTCGTTGTGGTTTTGTATTCCACGAGCATTGTATTACACCCACACTCACATGCACATTGTCTCAATACGTGAGAGTACTTCATTTTATTCTAACTTGTTTACCATTCAATCATCAGGTATAAGTGGTAGTACAATCAATTCTTCTTTCGACATTTTGCCATTGCATTATTTCTAGTGCTGTGTTAATGTGAGCGAGTGTTTCCCGATTCCTTAAATAAATAGGCTAATGGTCAACAATGAATCGAACAGCCAAATTCGTGAACGCAACCTTACGATGGAAGAAGATGAACGATGCATGTGCCAAAGAGCAAACATTGAAGGAGATGGACATTGCTATGAATCTCGATTTCGAATCCGGCTACAAGTCGTTACTTGATGAAATGCCACAAAGTCCCGGTTCAATGAATACTGAGAATCAAGTATGTTCTATCAAGCAGAGTCCATATCGAATTCTTAAGGTATGCATTCGATTGAACCGCTTTTGTACATTTTGAAATTGGTTGATTTCTTTAGGCAGCCGAGTCTGGAAATTTAGAATTATTTATACGGTTATATAGACAAAACAATACTAGACTTAACTTTTCCGACAAACTTGGCAAATCTGGTATGTATCTGCAAGTGCGCAACAATTTTAAGTTTTAAAGTTTTTTATTATTAACATGATATTGCTTTTAAAGCAATTCACTATGCAACCAGCAAGAATCATCTTCATATTCTTCAATTCATTATTGAACATAGTGACGGTAAATTTATTCTTGGTAAAATTTGTCATTTTTATGATCAATCAATTCAATAATGTTATTAGATTTGAACGTACAAGATGTGAATGGTGATACGCCACTTCATATTGCTGTTGTATCGGATGCAATTGAATGTTTAAGTCTTCTCATCGAACGTGGTGCTAATATGTCGATATTGAATCATGAAATGAATGGTCCAATTCATGTAGCAGTCATTTTGAATAAAGTCGATATACTAAGAGAGATGGCAAAACATAAGGACAAAGTGAACGTAATGCTTCGTGGAAAGCACGGAAGAGTAATGAATAATCATAATAATGAATCAATTATTTTATAAAAATAATTAATCTTGTTTCTATTTTATTATTAAAAGAGTGCACTTCATTTTGCAGCTATCTATGATCACGATGAATCGGCACGAATTTTGGTAAGTTTCTATTGATTCTAATTTAAGTTTTCTAAACTTTTCTTTTAGTTGAGTCAATTCAATTGTTGCCCAAAGACACCTTGCAACAATGGTAATTATATTAAAATAGTGAACCTTTCAACCAATTTGAATTATTCATTATTCTCTAAACCAAAAAAGGATCGTATGCGATTCATGAAGCAGCAAAAAATGCATCTGCTCGAACGTTGGAAGCTATTCTCGAATGGGGTGAGCATTTTATTGAACGATCGTGATGTAAATACCAATTGATTGACCAATTTAGGCGAAAAGCGGCTGGGAATCAAACGAGAATCTATGATCAAACTATATGATGCCGAAGGAAATGTACCTTTACATTCAGCTGTCCATTCTGGTGATATCAAGGTATTATTGATAGTTGAATTATCACAATTTAATTTAATGTTCATAGGCGGTGGCATTATGTTTGAAATCTGGTGCCGTTCTTAGCACTCAACAATACGATCTATCTACTCCCGTTCATCTTGCATGTTCACAAGGAGCAATCGAAATCGTTAAATTGATGTTTACCTCACAACCAGATGAGAAAGCCAATTGTTTGGCTATTTGCGATGCACAAGAGTTCACTCCACTTCATTGTGCCGCATCATTCGATCATGATGAACTTGTTCGATATCTTGTGAAAGAGGTTTGGATTTAATCCAGTATAAAACATGATCATTAATTTAGTATAAAACAAAAAAAATAGGGTGCAAACACAATCGCTATCGATAAAGAAGGTCGATCACCATTGTTATTGGCAGGTGCTCGGGCTGCTTGGAAATCGGTTGTGGCCTTGATCGAGCTTGGTTCCAATGTATCGTTAAAGGATAAATTCAATCGAAACCTTTTCCATCATATCGTTTTGAACGGTGGTAACTTGGACAAATTTACCAAACTTATTTCCGAGGTATCTTTCCTATTCAATATTGGCTGCTTTTTTATTACAAAAGATATTAATTATTGATTGATAGAAAGTTCAAGAACCTGTTGACAATTTGCTAAATGATCGAGATCTGCTTGGCTGTACAGTTTTACACTATGCATCAAAATTTGGTCATTTCAAGACTATACAAAGTTTATTGCAAATGGGAGTGGTTATCAATTTAAAGAACAACGAAAACCAATCTCCTTTACATTTTGCTGCTAGATATGGAAGATTAAATACGGTCAAACATTTACTTGAGAGCCGAAAAGGTCATTTGATTATCAATGAAATGGATGGCGAAGGTATACATGGTTAAAAAATGATAACGATTATTCAAATATCTTTTTTTTGAATAGGTATGACTCCACTACACATCTCTGCTCAGAATGGACACTCAAAGATTGTGCAATATATGTTGATCAAAGGAGCATTACTACATAGGTAATTATTTGGTTATATATTTCAATAATTCATAATACACCTTCAGAGATCATAAAGGTCGGACTCCGCTTCATTGGGCAGCAATTAATGGACATGTGGAGACTATTCAACAAACATTGTTGGTTCATTCTCATCTGTTGGACCAAACCGATAAAGATGGAGTAAGTTTAATTTAATTTTATATACATTATATTCACATCACCTATATTAGAATTCTGCACTTACATTGGCGGCAATCCATAATCGTCCGTCAGTGGCTTCAATTCTTCTTTCATTAGATTGTCGAATAATGGCTAACAACGAAGCAATGACTCCCATTGATTATGCAATTGTCAATAAAAATTCTGAAGTTGCAATGGTTATGGTCATGCATCAAAAAAGGTATTTTTTCTTATTTTAAGTGTCATTCTTTTTTCTTAGTTTATCATTCAGAGGTGAAGAGATCATGAAATCTAAAATCAAACGATACAATTCATTGATAGAAGGTTTGATCGCAAACATGCCCGACGTTGTGAAGGTGATCTTGATAATAAAAAATGATTTGTCAATATCAATATTAAACAATTATTTTCAGAATTTGTTGGATAAAGGAATTGAAAAGTCAAATGAAAATGAAGATTCACCAAACTATTCGGTTAGGTTCATAAATTTTAATTGATTTCAACTTTAAATAATTATTTATATTACAATAAAGATTAAATATAACTTTCGTTATCTTCAAAATGAAGATGAATCAATGTCAGTGGATCAACCTCTTCCAATTTTAAACGTATGTTATATTTTTTCATTTAAATATCTATCGTTCTATTAAATTTTCTTTAGCTAATGATTGCCTATAATCGGGAAGATCTTCTTTCACATAATCTATGTGTAAAATATCTTGAAACAAAATGGTAATTTATTTTAAAACAATATTTCATTCTTGTAATTGAAAATTTAAAACAGGAATTCCTATGGAATGTACTTTCATGTGATCAATATGTCATTCTATGCATTGTTTCTTTCGTTGATAACTTTAAATGGTCTCAAGTTGATCGATGTAACACATGCAGCACATCAATCTGAGGATAGTAATCACAATTCTATTGATGAATTGATCATGGAAAACGATGAAAGCCAAGAAGAAGCAAAAGTATACAACAAAAAAAAACATTAACGACATTGATATATCTTAATTTATTTTTTTTTTCTAAGAGCGTATATTTCATTTCATTATGGATCCTTTTCTTTGTTGTTCTAAATGTTTTGAAAGAATTTTATCAAATCTATCATCAGGTATGATGTTATATGTGATTTATTTGATTGATATTTTTCAAATATAATTTTTTATAGAGATTGCGTTATTTTAATGAATTTATCAATATATTCGAATGGATGTTATACATATCATCTGGAACAATGTCGAGCACGTTTCTCCTATTTCCTGGTGTTCATTCCAGCTATCTATACATGAGTACAGCCGTGTCTGTTTTTATAGCTTGGTTTAATCTACTGTTCTACTTACAAAGGTAATGTAATCATCATCTAAATTAACAAGATGATAAAAATGTTTTTTTTTCTCATTACAGATTTAATCGTGGCGGGATTTATGTGGTCATGTTTCTTGAAATACTTTCCACCTTAATCAAAGTAATATTCCTTTTCTCTGTTCTGATCATCGCTTTTGGGTTAAGTTTTTACATTCTGTTTGCTAAATTCGATATTGTAAGTCTATTACAATGTGTAAACCATTTTTTATAATGAATTATTTTTCTTCTATAGCTTCGTTTTGGTAAAGGCTTCAGCCGACCAGTATTGTCAATGATTCGAGTGGGAACAATGATGCTCGGTGAGGTGGACTTTATTGGAACATTCTTGCAACCAATTATAAGCAAGAATGTGACATATGTGGAAGAACAATCGTTAACAATTGAACGTTTTCAACTATTCACTTCGTTAATATTTTTAGTAATCTTTATCATTCTAATGCCCATTCTATTGATGAATCTGTTGATCGGTTTGGCCGTTGGTGACATCGACACTGTTCGAAAAGATGCTCAACTAAAACGGTTGACAATGCAAGTCGATTTGCACACTGACCTGGAACGCAAGTTGCCTCGTGCATTCATTCAATTGACAGATAAGATTGAAATCTATGAATATCCAAATCAACATCGAGCATCAAACATTTTGGTATGTCAATTTGTGTTAACGCCTAACTGATCATTGGTTATCTTACTGGATAGCATCTTTTTTATGCAAAGTACATTCTAAATCGAGCAACTAAGGTTGCATGTTGCAGCACACATCGATCAAATTTGGTACAACAGCATTACGAATTTGTTAATTTCAAAGCAAACATTGCCTATCAGATGGCACAACATAAAAAAAAGTAAGTAACGGTCTTTTATTTCGTTCATTCAATTTTTAATTTTTATTGTCGTGTTTTTTTTAAATTTATATTTATTAAAATTCAACTATATAGACTCCGTGATTTAACAAAACATTCCGAATTGCAATTAGAGTTGCTTCGATTAATCATTCAAAAAATGGAAATTCAAACTGAAAACGATTTCGGTTCCGATGATGGCGAGGAGGACAACTATTGATTGACGATCAAGTCGGAAACGATAAATTTATTAAGGAACTAAATTTTTAACAAATAATAAAATTGCGACCAAATTTTCAAACCAAACCATTTGCAAACCAGACTATTGTTTGCGTTGTCCATTTTTTTGTTTCTGCGAATTCAAATAGATCAATATTGTATTATTGGTCAGTGTGAAATTAATATTAATTCACAATCAGTTGAAAACAAAATGGCAGTGCATCACTTATATATTGTTGTACTATATTTTGCTTATATTGGCGACGACGATATGGCAAATATTCAATGGGAGATATAATATTGAAGGTATTGTTCACTTTTTGATTTTAAAGATGACTGCCGCCAATATAACGTAGATGAAAAACCATGAACCGGTAACAACGAAACCGATCCAAACACCAGTGTCCTCGATCGACCAACCACGTGAGAGAATATGCCTTAATGTTTCCGTTGGTAAAGTTTGTGGTTGAAAGTAACTGAACGAACGGATCCAATGTGGCATTGCTTCCAATGGCCAAATGATACCTAGTGTAATGAAATGGGAATCACAATATTTCATCATTTAAATGTTTACCATCATAAATTTATAATAATCATTACCACTTAAAATAAGATTCGGATAAAATGAGCCAAGAATCATCATAACAGCAGTGTTCTCCTGTTTACAGAATGCTGATACGACCAATCCTAAAAAATGAACAATAAACAGTTTTATTGGTTTGATCCATAATTAAAATTAAAATGGAATTCATACCAAATGCCATTCCAGTTGCACCTTGAAACACGAGCAATAGGATGACCAGAATGAATGGGCCTCGGCTTGGAATATCAAATACCAAGAAGGTGAAGATAAGCACCAACAGGATTTGAATGCTCATAACGCTAATTTGAACCAATGCGTGGGAGAACAATATTTGCATCGTATCTACGCCAGCCACCAAACTTCGTTCAAAGAGGCCATCTAAAATTTATGGACATTTATCATTCCATTATTGTATGCTATAGTAATATTTCACTTTACCTCTTCGTTCGATGATGAATGCTAAAGAGGTAAGTCCAGTGGCCATAATATAGCATATGCTAACCACCACACCTGGAGCCATATACTCGAGATATCCTTGTTTGTGGGGGTCTCCATAAACCGGCGATCCCAACTATAGTCGGTCGATGATAAATCACATCAAAATATAAACAAAAAGTGTACACAATTATTAAGATCCTTACCGCGATTGGAGTTTCAGCCAGAGCCGGATTTTGTCCAAACATATCCAATGTTTCTTGTGCAAAGGCTTGGAATGCTTCACGAAATGCTTTCTCCATTGAAAATGAAATCTGTTGATCTATAATAACGGATGGAGAAATGTGGCGCAATAGAATCAAGAGATTAATGATATTATCAAATGATTACTCGTTAGATCAGGATAGATGCGTATGGTGCTAGCCTCGATGGTAACATTGTCCACTTCGTCGCCCATCACCACTCTGAATAAATGATTTGAATTAGAATAACAACAACAACAACAGCATCAATAAAAATAATATCTTGAGATAAAAATACCGTTTTTGAAGATTGACTGAAAATTTTTCCGATAGGTGTAGAACACCCCACATGTCACCACGTCTTACTGCCGATAGGGCATCATCGAGGTTGCTAAAATTGTGCTATATACAAAGAAAAATCAAACCAAATTGAATTCAATTGACTCGATAGTAACCTGACGTAGTTACCTGACGGACGGAATGTGGATTAATTTTGTCAAGAAAAAGTTTACTCAAATATGGAGGTTGTTCTTCATTGACCACCGCCACATTGATATCGAACGGTTCACTTCCGATACAGAGGCAGAACAGTATCACTTGTATTGCTGGCAACAAAAATTGGAACAAGAGTAAACTGAAAGAGAATGAAACGGTTTTAGTGTTGCGATCCTACCACTCACATCTTACGGTATATTGCGCCTTAGACGGGTAAAGTTTTTCCACGCGAGAACGCAAATTGTAGACCAGTAATCGGCAAAATTGAACGATGCTTCACACTTGGCTGATGTTTGATATTGGCTGATATAGGCATTCGATCCATTAATTGGTGGCAATGGACTCTTGCAACAGAATCCATTCTCGCTCTTGACCAAATTCAAGGTCGAATTGTTGGCCGTATGAATCGGAACCGGAGCTAAATCATAGCTAGCTTCCTTGTGAGTGATGTAGAGCGAAAATACTGACGGAAACTGGAAGATGATAATGATAAATTAGAATATTTATATATATTGAAACTTAAATTTATAGTCTATAATAATACTTTGATTATATTTTTGAGATCTCCATTGTTTGCGATCTGGTTGAGTTGTTCGGTGGTGATCGGCGTCTCCCTACTGCTTGGTTTTTCGCCTCCACCTCCGGCACCGCCACCAATATGGGTGCCATTTGATGCGAGGTTGAGGTCACTGTGCGGAATGGTGGTCGTATAGTTGGAGATGGATGCCGCCTTTCGTGACATGTCCGACATGCACAACTTAAGGAAGACATCCTCCAACGTATCCAAACAATGGTCGGCCATCAATTGATCGGGTGAATTCTCAGCCAAAAGACGACCCTGACGCATCAAGCCCACCATATTGGCTTGCCGTGCCTCCTCAATATAATGTGTGGTAACGATCACTGTGATCCGTTCCTTACGGGTAAGTGTCACCAAATGATTCCATATACTTTGTCGAAGCAATGGATCGACACCAACTGTCGGCTCGTCCAAAATAAGCAATGGAGGTGAATGGACCAATGCGGCCGCCAATGATACGCGCCGTTTTTGGCCGCCACTAAAAAAAAATCACGCATAAAAGAAGATAATAAAAAAATAAAAGATGTCATCGACAATGTTTATCAATGTAATAAATAAATAAATAAATGTTCAAATTGCCTAGTTTGGCCATTGTTTGCCGGCGCAATATGTTAAATGATTTCCATAAATGTATTTAAGTGTGTTGATCCGTTCTGAAGAGGAAGAGACGGAAAAGGGGCGAAAATAGTAAGCAAGCAAACTATTTCCGTATAAGATACCGATCGAACGCACACACTCACATATAGACACACACACACACACACACACACGCGGCAGTATAATTGATCGGAAGAAATGTTGGAAAGATGTATGAAAATGTGGCCATAAATAGCAAACACGCCTTGCCACCTTATCTTGTTTGCGCGCGCGCGCGTACGCGTTTCGTTCTTCTTTCGAATCAATTTCAATCGGTAATAATAATAATAATAATAATACTGTTGATGATGATGATGATGATGAGCTCACATTGGAAAATGTGCATATTTCCGCGATGACACTTCATAACATACCGGTCATATCCCGTTCACATCCATTAGCGTATATTAATAATGACATCATCGCTCAACATGACACAACCATTGGCTCAATATTAGTTATTACTGATGAAATCAATCAACATACCTTAGATGTTTAACCATACGATTTTTGTTTGGAAGGTCAAGAAAAGAGATAAGAAAAATTATTCTTTCATTCAAAAATGTGGGTTCCAATCCGAATAGTCGACCAAAATAGTAGAGCATCTCTTCGATTGTGAACTCATCGTAAACGGCCACCTCCTACAAGATGATGATGAGGAGAAAAATTAGTTGATTATTAACATTTTATGTATGTCACTTACCTGTGGCATATAGCCAACGGATGGGCCTGGAATTTGGCTTCCAGGTTCATTTGGTTGATATCCAAACACGCGAACGGATCCTTGTTGCGGTTTGATACGTCCCACAATACATCGAAGTAATGTCGTCTTTCCGCATCCACTGGGCCCAAGTAGACCATAACTGTATAGAGTATGAAGAAAAAGTATGTCGTTCAATTTCGATTGCAATTTCAAATGAATGATTGATGGTCAATGCATTAACATCATCGTCAATAGCATAGGTAAAGTGTTATTGGCACACCAACAAAATTGTATGACAGCGGAACAAGGAAACATTACCGACTGTTAATAAACATGTCTACATGTCTTATGAATGGTCTTCCTTTAGACCAATTTCCTCCCCCTCACACACACACACATTTTCCGATTCTGATTACATAGTTCCTCAATAGGCCACAAACGGTGATTAAAAGAGAAGTCGCCATTGTATCAATATTTTTTGAAGACCCATTTTAATTTTGATCGATCATATTTACCATCAATTTGTTTCAAACACTGTTGTCTAATTTTGTTCCCGTATATACACGCACAGCAAACACTAATTAAGCATTTGAGCATTGGCATAAAAGTGGGATTGCCGAACGGGCAATTACCACCGTAAAATGTACCGGAGTGATGTTAACGGCACAAGTGGCTATTGAATAGTTGCCGATTATCCCCGTCGTTGATCAAGAAAGATTGTGATGCAAGTAACGGGAAAGTGAGGAAAGGAAAGGAAATCGTTAAGACGATTTAATGTTCATTGGTTGAGTGACATTCGGTCGCACACACACACACACACACACACACACACACACACACACACACACACATACACAATCATCAATTGAGTGAAAGTCGGAAATCGAACGAATCTCAATAGCTAATGCCTTTTGTACACGAGTGTTGACACCATCAAAACCAATTGATCGCCGCATGTCAACACTATTGTAGACGAACATGCGCATGTCTTGCGCGTTCTGTTTTTTGAGCTCCATTCACTCTCTTCTAAACTGGAGCAATTGGAGCACAGTGAATTGCATTCGTTCAAGATACATCAATCATTAGCAAACATTTTCGGATGTTCTTATGTCAAAATTGTCTGTCGGCATCGATCGTACACAACCTTAGACCTTGACAAGTGATGGCCTCAAGTGCATTGTCTGGTCGTTGTCTTCAAATTCAATCGCCATGATCATCACACTTGTTCGAATGTTCCATAGAATGGTTCACACATAAATCCACTTTCTACTTGAATCCATTGTCAAATAATGGAGCTTGAATACAGTTGACTATTGTACAAATCATTGCCAAAAGTTTGATTGCATTTGCATTCACCATTTCAATTGTTTTCTACCATTTTTCGGTTTGGAGACAACGCCATTGACAAGTGCAACTGATACAAACGAACGAACGAATAAATGAAAATATACATTCGTTTGGCTATGCTCATTATACAGATGTGCCAATTAAGATGGTTTTATCTATTTATATGAATGGAGCGCCTTTCGGGTACAATCGTTTAGACAAGTTGCGTTAAGAGACAGAATTGACCTAGTTACCACCAATAATCTACGGGATACACTAGATTTAATCATCCGGTTAACGATGGTTGTGGTAATTTGTGATCTAGCCATTGAAATGCACACAAACATAAAACATTTGTGTGTGTGAATGAGATTGACCACACAATTGGCAAAATTAGTTGATATACAATTGAGCCATTATGTAATTATTATTTGAAGAAAAGTTATTCATCATTTAAACAGGGGCAAGAATGTATAAATTATAAACTCATTGAAGATGTTGATTGTCAGGTTTAAATTGTTTTTATATATGGCCATCAACTGAACTCATACATATGCATGTAATGAGCGATTATGTCACCAATTATATAATTAAATACATGCTGTGCTTGAAACCAATTGTTAAATGAAAAATCTTTTGTTTAGCACATTATTATATTGTGTGTCACGTCACTCTTTATTCAATATTCTTTTGCACCAATCTTACTATACTACCTTTTTATTATCACTTTTAGCACGTTGGTGTTTTAATTAAATGTTAGATATCTATCACAGCTTACGATTTACGATTTTGCCCAATTTTTTCCGTTTTATGTGTGAATCGCATCAATTACAACAACTAATAGGTTGGTACAACTCACAGATTCAATAGGTAGATAAAGTGTGCTAAATGGATCTTAGCAGACACATCTCACTGATAGTAATCAAAGTTGTTAGTCGTTATCCGAAGTTTGGTCGAATAAATTTGGCCTGAATTGAATCGGTATCCAATTGGTCCTCTTAATGAATGTGGAAAATTCGCAACGGCACAATCCACATATCCAATTTGGACAGCATGGCGCGGTCAATGTGTCTTGGTTTCTCAATGGTTGCATGGTTGAATGGACACTTTATGACGCAAAACAGAAGCAACACATTAAACACAAGTGGCACATCAGGTGTCAGCGAACTAGGCCGATTTAGATTAATTGTTTAGATTGAAAGTGAAAGTGATGTAAACAATGCAAGGTGCAGTTTACGAACACCGAAAACACAATCAAGGTTAGTAGATAATGTCTGTCTGGTCATTAAAATGGTAAGCTCACTAATAGTTGGTCAACGAATGGGTCAATCCCGTTCGTTGCAATGGAAATCATGACGAATCATCATCATCATCATCATTTTGAAGATGACGAGAGTCGACTTCAACACTTTCCTTTCCTGCTTTTTGCGGTGACTTTGACATTTGTTGAACTCGAACTACCGGACAAAGTAGTTGTTGAATGCATGAATGTACAATTGGTCGCCAAATTGACAAAATAAGTTGATGATGATGATGATGATGATGGCAGTGCTGAACAAATGAAAAAGTTTGCCAAGAACGATAAAGATTTGGCATTTGGAACTTTCAACACTTACAAGCACACACAATGAGTGTCAATAATGATGGTTTGAAAGTTAATAAACGATGCCCATTGTCGCCATTTGCTTCATCGTTTGCAAATGGACAAGAGAGTGAAAAGGGCATTCTCGGGCGGAAGGAAGGAGCAGTCAATTGGTGCCCGTATGTTGGTCGTTTGATCATTTGTTTGCCTTCCCAACGGTGGGAGTCATCTTTTGTTTATTTCCTAATTATAACAACACGATCCAAAGTGGCACTCGAGTGGCACATCCATCGTTGAAATCATCGAGGAAGTGAATGAGTAATGATGATCATCATCATCGTCATCGTCGTCGTTTTGGCCGTACTCGATGCCGTCGTTGTCTTGGTCGTCGACGACTTCGAATGACGATGCCACACGCAATAATGGTATACGCAAAAGACCTACTACGAGCCGATGCTATTTGCAAATGCGTGTTCGCCTCGCACGCCACAAGACAAGACAAGACAAGATCGGGGAAGTTGATTCATAGCAATAGTCTCAAGAGTCCGACACGATCAAAGCTGGTCAATCGATAAAGTGCCAATTGCTGATCGAATAGCCGACAGCGTATTGTGGCTTCAATCGGGCGAAAATGAATGAAAATGGCCGATCATGGAAAGATGATGATGATGATGCCATCATTCAATACATATATATGTAATATTTAATGTTCCACTTTAGTCGATTTATTGACCCATTATGATCATATCGTACGTGTGATTGGTGTGTATGTATGTATGTTTGTGTTGATTGAAAGATTGAATTACTAAAATCAATCAAGATTGTTGCTTTACTTACATTGCAGCTTCTGGTACATTCAATGATATTGAGTTAAGTACCGATTTGACCGAATTGCCTCGTCCATAGGAAAGGTGGACACGATTCACTTCGACCGCCACTCGTGACGTGTTCAACGAACTCAACTTGGAATCGTGTGCTGGACGATAGGCACATAGTTGAACATTGTTGGTCATGTCGAAACAGCCAGTCTCGGACTCGGCTTCGAACGGCATCGTTTCCAAATGGCTTCTTTGAACTTTTGTGTTACTATGGCCACTTTTGGGTTTTTTAATTTATTTAAGGTGTGTTCCGATGTCCGTCGAAGTCGCAAGTCTCAATTCAACTAAAGCTATTTCAAGCTTAGAATGAATGAAATGTCATTATTAAATTGAAAGCAAGGTGTTGATGACACACGCGTACACACACATACACATATACACGCACACTAACACGTACATAAACACGTGTATGATGTCAATTGAGTGTCAATTTTAAATACACGAAATTGACACAAAAAATTATAATATATCTACGAAGATGATGATTATGATTATGATGATAATAAATCAATCTATAATTCGATTGGATGTATACGTGTTCACCGATCTGGTTCACTTGATCGATTCAAGTGAATGTTGTGTTGATGTTGAATGAATGGATGATGTTGTTGTTGTTGTTGTTGTTATTGATTCACCTGTCGCAAGTAGAGAATTCAATTCAATAATGTGGAAAGCAATGTGGAACAAACGTTGGACAAACGAGTAAGTAAGCAACAAGTGTTCATCAGCATCAGCAGTTCACCACACAACATCAGATGCAACCGAACGAGACCGAATGAAGACACATTGTGAACGTGTGAACGCGTGCAAGCACCTTAATGGTGGCGATGTGTTGAACGCGTGTGTTGTATTAGGAAACACGCGCTTCACAATATATTGGACTACTGAACATACACGGACACACTGACACACAAATGGTCGATGGGACCGACCGCTTAAAGGCGACCGATTGCAATAATGGTGAGTACTGGTGAGGGAGGCATTCACAAACCAAGTATCGAGACAATCCAATCGGGAGCTTTCGAGTGACGGACACAGTGCATTTGGTGGTGGTGGTGGTGTTGCCACAGGAACAGACGTCTCATCGTTATCGGGCAGCCATAGGCCAAATCGTAACCGGTAGAAATAAAATCGAAACCGTTCGACAATGTTGAGACACTGAAATGAAAGAGAAAGTGGACACAAGTGAATGTAAGTTGTTGTGTTATGCAATTTTGAACGATGGCGGGCGGAGAATGTGAGACGAGAAGGAAGAGCAATCGTGTACATTCGTTTATTTGTTTCATTCATTCGACTGGCAACTGGACTTGATTTGACTTGTTTTGACTCGCCTCACCGTGGACAAGTGAAATTGTATGTTGAATATATATGTGTGTGACTCGATTTGTCTGAATACTGTTGAATCAACCATTGCTCGACGGTAAAAATTGTTGATGTTAAGTATGTACACATAGTGTCTGTGTGTGTGTGTGCGGGCAGGTAATGATCAGTGACCATAAAACAAACATATCGGAAAAAAAGAGAGACAACGTTCGAAGAGCAGGAAAGACAAAACAAATTTACTCTGCTTCTTCATCTTCATCGTCAATTGCCGATATGTTCCGATATTGGCACATGTGAGCCACATTTTCGCTTTCGCTCTCCATTTCAAGTTCTCGCCATATTCGCCGCCGTTCTCAATGTAAGGCAGTGTGCCAATTATTGATCCGCCCGCGTATGTCTCCGCATCGTATCCCATCGTTGTTGTATGCTTCTCTTTGGCGAATTTATTTGATGTCGTCCATTGAAAGTCGATAACCGACAGCGGGAAGCAACATAAATGAAACGAATGAATAGAGGCATTCGATCGATGATGACTCTCTATCTCTCTCTCTCTCTCTCTCTCTCTCTCTCTCTCTCTCTCTCTCTCTCTCTCTCTCTCTCTCTCTCTCTCTCTCTCTCTCTCTCTCTCTCTCTCTCTCTCTCTCTCTCTCTCTCTCTCTCTCTCTCTCTCTCATGTTGTGTTGCCCCTCTCTTATCGTTTGCAATTCGTTCAGTGTACTTGCATGTCACACACACACAGAACTCTCACTGAGACACCAATATTTGCCTCACTCACTTATTGTCTACATGTGTGAGTGTGTGGTTATTATTATGTAAGTGTGACCAATGTCGAACTGCACTAGATCCATAACTGAATTGTTCTCATGTTTAACCTCGAACCATTGAACACAATTGAACATTGATAGCGGGAGAAGGGGGGGATCGGGAAGATCGTTCGATTTTGATTCACAATGATAACCTCAAAAACAATTGTGGAGTATAACACTTGACACAAGATTGATTAAGACATGGATGGCTAAGGCGTTAACTGCCACAACATTTACACTGACACACCATCATAGTTCTCATCAAATTATATAGTACAACACATAGATTCATAAGTGGAAATTAGAATAATAATCATAGGTAACTTTTAATAACCTCAAATGAACGTTGAAAAGTTCAATACAAGTTTGATTGAAATCGCTGTAAAATCATTTTGAATGCAAATTTTCAAAGCCAATTTCCACAAGAATTGATCCTGTTTGGGTTTTGCCCCAAAAAAAAACAAGGCCAATGTCTCCCGTGGATTAAGGTTCTGTCTTATATAAATATTATTATTAGTTGCTATCATTGGGAAAAAGTTCAATTGACCTCTGTTATCCCGCTGCCGAATCTTTCGATTAGAATGTAATATCGTGACTCACATTCATTTGTTACACTTTGTCGACTATCTATGGACTATCATACATTAACTATAGTTGACACATTCCACATGGATTGCAAACAACATAAACATCGGAATGTTTAATGTTCATATGTGTAGGACAAGTAGACCAACGACCAAGCCATCTGTTGATATATGTACATGTTCAACAGATACGAATCAGATCGTCTCCTTGAACCGGCACTAAAAGTTCCTAAAAAAAGGTAGCCCAATTTTACTTTGGTGGCCCATCTAATTTGGGAGTATCCATAGAAAGCAATAATTGATTTTAGCTTATACATGCATGCATGCATGCGTGTATACATATATCAACGGTTGCATTGTTACATTTGTATGAAAGGTTTGAAAACATTGAAAACGGTAAAACGGCCATTATTCTATTATCGTATTACACAATTTGTATACAACTCAATTCTATTTGTATTATTAATTGAGTTGACAATCAATGGGAGAACGGATTGGATTTGATCGGATTATGGAAGGTGAAAATGGTGGAGAGTCGTTTGCAAGCAATGAATGAAATTCAGTCGATTACAATACCATAATTGGATCGTAATCATGCGCACATATATGTGAGTTCGCTCGGTTTTTTAAGGGAAGAAAACTAAATTATATTTATATATATAATTTATGATAGTGAACAAAGCTGTATTAATAGCATTTGCGACTTGTGATACGCCACCAGGTGATCCATTGTGAGACAGACATAGTAATTAATTTAAATTAGCAACACACATACACACACACTTTTACATACATAGACCCGCTATAGATGTTCATAAGCATGTTAATATGCATACTAATGCGAATAGTCTCCCTCTTTCTTTTACTGACACCAAGCAAATAGTTGAATGAATGTGGTCAACGTCGGATCGGACCGATGGATATATGCATGATCGGAGAAGAGTATGTTGTTCATGATGATGATGATACAAACGGCAACATTGATCGTAAACGAAAGTTGGGCGAAAGTCCATTAACAAAATTGTCTATTGATAATTCGCGTCTTTGTATGATGATACTATCAGTAATTATGCACACGCTCTTTTTTTTGGTTAAGTAAACGAAGTATTAGCGACAAAGAGGTTTCAGAAACAACAAAATGCCGCCATCTTGTGCTCGTCACCAATCGCCATCACCAATGAGCTAACGAGATCGAATATGGCGACGGCGACGACGACAACGACAAAATGAACATCGAAACGAACGGAGTACGGTTTTTCCATTGCCGCCCGAAGCAATACTCGAAGATGGCATGTATGTCACAATAAAAATAGGAAGCGAATAACCGATTGAAGAGCCCGGCGGGTCTAAACTTGTCTGCACGACAAGTGTCCTTCGACGTTTGTCCGTTCGAACCATTGGTCAAGAGGCGAGTCAACCGACTGACCGACTGCCTCATGGCTCAGGTTTGTCGATGTTTGGTAGATGTTGGCCCCGACCCAATGCCGACCAGATCAAACCGACCGGCAACAGGAAAATCTCGTTTACGATGTACAACTAATATAGTGTGAGTAGCACTAAAATGATGAACGATCATTCCGTTTTGTAAACACTTGACAAATCTAGACGTCTCCAATCTTTGATAGCAACGTGTTTAATGATGTTCAAAATTTTAATTTTTATTGATTAAATTTAGAGAAATTGTTTAATAACTTATACAAGAAAAAAAATAAAAATATGTATTGATGTATTGTTTTTTTAGGGCAAATTGAGAATCAATGTTATAGAAGTCTGTTCATTGCCTTTCGTTCCAAGTGTTTGAATTGGTATGATATGAAATAAATCTTCTTGAATGTTGAACAATATCGGTTTCGATCTCATTAATTTAGGCTTAATTGCTGGTTGTTCACAAACATTTCAACGATATTAGAAATCATTAGCTCATTCGATGTGACAAATCGAATGTTAAATTATTCAATAAATTGTGAACACATTTTGAAGCAAAGCAAAATGAAGGAAATAATAATAAAAAAAATAAACTGAACATTAATTGAATTACGACACATCACATTAAAACAGTATTAGTATTAGATGGTTGATACTCGATCGTATTTCCTCTCAATTTGTCAAGAGTAAAATGTTTGATTGAAAGTTAATCCGATAGTTGCAACAACGATAAGCTGGAAACAGGTCTTTGACACGTTGGTGTGAAGCTTGAACATTTGACAATGAAGGATCCGTAATTATGGGTCTGATCACTCAAGTATGAAGATAAATCGATTTTTATTACAATGTTTTTGTTCTTTTGTGAGTTGAAACATTCGTTATCGTTTCATTTGTTTAATATTCAAAACAAAAATGCAATTATTACATTTATAAATGTATATAAAAGTTTGAATGTATTGGATAGTTCTATTTCTGCCAATGTTTTCAAACATTCATATGAGTACCTTTCCCATTGGTATAATACATTCAAACTTTTACCATTGCCAATGCTTTCAAATGTTCATATGAGTACTATTTTCATTGGTATAATACATTCAAACTTTTACCATTGCCAATGCTTTCAAGTGTTCATATGAATCCCTTTTCCATTGGTATAATGCATTCAAACTTTTAACTTTTTCAATACATTCAAATTTAGCAGCAAATAAGCTGTTTTTATAATCTAATAATGTGCGGGGTAAAGGGAAAATATCAGGGGGGCGTTTATAGGAAGAGACTGCATGAAGTAGGTCGGCGAGATCGAGATACGAGGTACGATGACCACTGGCCTTAATTCAATTTGTGATGACTCGGTGGAGCAATCTTTCGATGCAAAAACTTGAGAACGTACAATGGAAGACAACTGACTAATGTCATGAGCGTCACCTTCCATAAGAATGCTCGCGACTGGATGAATTTTTCGTCGAAATATTGTGGTGCAAGAATCAATGTCAATAAATAGGTAGAGAATGATATCAGCTCGGCGACAATCATCAACCAATGCCATGTTCGTACGGTAAGAGCCAACATTAATAATTCGGTTAGAATTACAGCAGTGAAGGTGATGGCTACAACATGGATAAATTCATCATTGAACAACAGAATCGAACCATACATGATGACACTGCCTTGATAGATTGATATTAGTACCCATATGAAGAAGGTCTTGTACGATAATGATCGGCCTTTCATCAACTTGTACAGTTCAGGAAATTTCATCACAAGACGTGGTGATACATCCTTATCGAGTACGATCGAAAATACGGGAAACATGGTGTAAAAGGTTGCATAGCCGATCATTAGGAAGCCTTGATACAAAGGCACCGAGGCAAAATAGAATGCGGATGAAAAGATGGCTTGAAGTGTTGAAATGATTAGACCCCGATGGATGATGAATTGACTCAACGTTGCTGAACGTTTATATGAATAGCGGCCATGCAGCAATATCAAACGATAAATATTGGAAAATTGTAGTATAGAAAAATCTGCTGCCAATGAGGCCTGTTGTCCTTCTTTGCCAACAATTCCGATACCGACATTTGCCGTTTGAATCATGGAGACATCGTTACCGCCATCCCCGACGGCACATGCACGTTTTCCGGTACGATTTTGAATCATCTTTACCACTTCGGCTTTTTGTGTTGGGGAACATCGGCAACACACCACCGCTGAACATTGGGTAGCCAAGTCCATGAATTCGGCTGAATAATACTTCATACATAGTTCCAAATCTTCGCCTCGTATCACAAGTGGAAAATCGCTTTTTCGATGAAAATTATTCAATTCTGAATGAACCTCGCTTCGAGTTTTTAATTTTTTTCCACTTTCAT
The DNA here is from genome assembly GCA_029204025.1 of Blomia tropicalis. Lineage (NCBI taxonomy): Eukaryota > Metazoa > Arthropoda > Arachnida > Sarcoptiformes > Echimyopodidae > Blomia > Blomia tropicalis. The sequence continues at coordinate 8,867,079 of CM055090.1, forward strand.
TTAAAACATAAACTTCTTGCATCTTTTTTACCAACTGTGATGATTTAGCAATTGAAATAGCCGTCTCCAACTTATCACCGGTCAACATCCAAAGTTTGATTCCAGCATCTTGAAGTCCTTTCAATGTGGTTGCTACACCATCTTGAAGTCGATCCTCAACACCTAATTATAAAACCATAATTAAAAAAATGAAAACACAGAATGTGTTCTTAAATATTTACCGGTAAGACATAACAATTCCATATCCTTTTCCAGTGTGGCAAGTACTGCTCGAATGCGAGCACTACGATCATTCATGTTACATTTAGCTTGATTATATCGTTCTTGAAAATCATTATATTGTTCTTCGTCTAAAATTTTCTTTGCTACCACAAGCGTTCGCAAACCAGATCGCGCCATATTGTCACATTGCTCTTGAAGCCAATCACTATAAGTAATGATTGATGACATTACGGTATCAGCGCCTTTTAGATAGAACACAATCTCGTGAGTGTTCAAATCTTTGATAATGATACCCATTCGTTTGGTCTCGGAAGAAAATGGAAACAAATCTAATATTTCAAAATCCATTAGATGACCGAACGGATTCCGAAGTTTTATATTCTTGATATCACGAAACACCAGTGTTAATCCCACTTTTTCGGTCCATTGGACTAATGCAACTTCATCTGGACTAGAAGCATGATACGTGATCGCCATATCTTTCATTGGAATGCTAACCGTCGAAGAACCTAAAATGAGATATCAAATAAACAGAATTAGAATATGTTGAAAATGCTCTTTGACCGAGGAGCAAGACTTACCCTGGTCAATATGCATTGAGTCCTTACCGTCATTTTTAAAATGGTTCTCATGGGCTGGTGTAACATTATGACATAAGGCGATGGCTAAAACTGATTGTTGAACTCGATAGACAATGTCCCGATCAACTTCGTATGAATCAACTCGCATATGTTGACGCCGTTCCAAGGTAAAACTTGACGTACTTGCATTAGAATTTTCTCGCCGATGTGTTTGATAGTTGGAAATTTGTGCATTAGCTACTTGTCTCGGATTGTAATAAGCGCGAAGAATGGCGGTCACCTCTTCGAAATATTCGGTTGTATATGACATTCGTCCGAAATGTATCTTCTTGAATATCATCTCATTTTTGGTTAATGTACCAGTTTTATCGGTCAATAGGTAAGCGATACGTCCAAGATCTTCTGGAATAGTGGTGGTGCGGGCAAGCGTACCCATAATTTCCATATCTCGCTGAATCATTTGACAGTACGCAACTCGACCCATTTCGAGATTGACACGCAAACTGATTGGAATAATATAACTGAAGAGGAGAACATAACGAAACCAATAGATGTACCAATAACCGGAAAATCCTACATTAGAATTGATGCATCATCATGTTTCCACAATTAGGCTTTATGGATTTAATAGTAAAAATTTGAACAATACCTTTGAGGCAGATCATTGCAAATGCAAGTATCACAACAGCAGCAAATAAAAGCTTTGTAAGCTCGTTTACTTCATAATCGAGCAAGCCTACTTTACTGCGTGGCTCATTATTGTTCATCATGGAACGGGTTTCTGGACCGGTATATATCACAATTCCAACTGCAGTACCAGAAGCAACAACAGTGTTAGCCCAAAATGTATTCTCAATGCTCAACGGCGTTTCCTTATTGGCTGTAATATTACAAAATATAGAAATGCGTGTTTGAATAAAATCTTTGATCAACAACTTACTTGAATTATTAACAAATTTCCCTTGAAAACTATGAATATCTCTTCTAGGTTCTTCAGCGTGAATGAACGCATCCATTTCAAAGATAGCATCATTATTATCAAGCTCTTGTGTTGGTGAAGTGGCAAGCCGAAGTTTCCAATCGGTTTCGCCGTCAAGTTGGTCAGTTCGAATGAAGCATGCTCCATTCTTTTCCGAAGTTCGGAGAAATACCATATCAGCTGGAACTCGTTGATTTTTGTCGACTAAAATCAAGTCGCCTACTTTGATTTTAGCACTTGGAATTCGTTGATTGCCTTCATGACGAGTGATTTTAGTATAACATTCACTGTTGACAGCTTTATCACGTTTATAGCGCAATAGATCATCGATTGCTTCACGTATTAAAGTGACACCAAGAACGAAACCTAATGGAGCCCAATAGGTAAAGATAGGCCCGACCTTTAGCGATGGAATGAATTGAGAACATGCCATCAAAAGAAAATAGAGATTGAGAAAAAACTTAAATTGATTAAAAAGCACAATTGGTAAAAAGGTGAAGATGTTGTATTTTTGGTTGCGGACAATATTCAGTGGATATTCATTGGTAGATTTCAATTCCGATGAACAGATATGCACATCCCGAGGTTTGATCGCCTTCTTTCGCCATATAAAGCAAAATAATCGGCGGAAACATTCCGAGAAGGCAATACATAGGCAACAAGCGCTGGCCATATAGCCTCTATTTAATGAATCGATTTGATAATAATAATAAAAGTAATGTCAATAAATATTGAATCAAATAAACTTGAACATTACTTACTTTTTCCTTTTTCGTCTAGTGTGATCATAATCATCGGTAGTGTTTAATCTACCAATGTCACTGTCGAGGATATTGATCGACGCCGTTTTGTTTTGATTTGAAGTGGCTCGAGATCCACTCAAAAGCGCATCGGATTCCGTGGATCCGAGACCACCCTCCTCCGATGATATCGAAGACACCTTTCTTGAGTCTTGTTGTACAACGTTAAACAATAATGGATGACGTGTGTTGAGTTCGACGTTCACCGATTGTGATTGTGGCAATGTACAATGATGATCGTGTGACACGATTGGATGTCGATTGTGATCGTTCGCCGATGAACTACCAGTTCCGTAATCGATGGTCCAATTATTTGTTTGATTAGTATTGAATAATGGTGTACGAATATCGTACTTATCTAAGTTTGTTTCAATTTGGTTCGGCACAGATGGTTGATTGTTGACGAGTACAGGCGAGTCAGTATCAATGCGATTGTGCGCCACCACAGTGTAACTTTCACTTGGCCTTTGTTTTGGCAGTGGCAGTGGCTCATGTACAGTGGCATGCCACTGTTGCTGATTTTGTCGTTTTACACTCTCCTCAGACGATGTTCGTTTCATTCCCTTCCGATATTGTTGTTTTTGTTGTTGTTGGTGTTCCTGTTGCCGCTTCTTCTTCTTCTTATTGGATCGTACATTTCTTTCACTGATGACCCATTGGTCAATAAATTCACCACCTTGATGAGACATCACATTCAAACAGGCCGAAATTATTTCGTTGGTTTGAGACAATCACCCACTAACTAAATTTAATCAATCAATCAAACAATTATTAGTTGATAAATGTCTGTCACTATGTGTATCGGTGTGTGTGTGTGTGTCGATTTGTATCCTTGTATATTAATATGGATGCTTGACGATCGATCGGGTTGAACAAAAGTAACGATAGCGATTAATGTACCGATGTTACTATAGTGCTATTTAGTGTTAATAGCAGGTGCGTCTCCTTCAACATTCGGGACGTGTACGTCATATAGTTGTACATATTCGCAACCGGTGGTGGATTAATTACATTAGCCAAACCATTCGAATGGATTTGAATGTAGGTTTGACCAATTGGTGTTGGCAATACAATCACTATGATTTTATCTACTATGAACAATTTGACACTGTTGCTCATATATATGGTGTAGAGATGCTGAATCCAATCATACACAATTTCGTTCGATCACAATTTATTGTCGTATCGTGTTTGGACAACTATTGTTTCGATATTAGCCAAATCATGATTAATTTAATCTGTCGTGTCGTATTTGTAACAGCATTGTTTTGGCTCCAATTTATTTTAGCGATAATATCTTGGAAGCATCACAAATCGGTATGTATTTTGCCATTTTTCTGATGCAATTGCACGTGTGTGTGTGTGTGTGTGTGTACGTGGTAAAGGTAATGCAATAGAATGGTTTGCCTATGATATCATATACACACATTGGACAATGATGTCGTGGATGAGTTCCACTTTGTGCAACATTACGAATCATTTGTGGCGTATCGCTTGGATTCCATTATTTTGGCATATATACAACTTGATCGTTTGCTAGTCATTGCTGTAGGAACGGGGTGATGTAATCATTAATGATGACTCGACCCTTGTATGTATGTAATGGCATCGCATTTAAATACACCTACATTAATCAACATAAATAATTAAGAGTTTTGCTTACTTCATGATATCAATGTCCTACAATTTTCGATAAGTATACCTACCGATAGGTATATTATAATATTGAATACTTAAATACTGATATTGATAGAATATGGGAAAAGTATTGCATATTTTTTTTATTATAACTTAAAATATAAGCAAAACAAAAACAGAAAAACAATTTGGTAACAATTTACAAGAAGACTATGAAAGTGTGAGAATTAATGGTTTCAACAAGTGATTCCATCTCAAATGTGTATAGGACCGGTATAAGTTGAGTTTATGAATTGATCTCCCATACGATGAGATGAGAACGATCACCCTTTGACAACGAACCACTCTCTTCAGTGTCACTGATTCGAAAGTCGACATATCCTTCACCACCACTCAAGATAAGACTATTAGTACACACGAAAAACTTTACATTATCCTTGTGGCCATGAAACGAGAGTTGAATGGTGGACACATCACATAGTGGCATATAGGTACTCAATGAAAGCGATCCAGTTGAATCATTGGTGGTAACTTTCTTGCTTACCACATTTGATTGATTCAATGGTTCCGGTTCAGTGCGAACACATGGTAAACATAGATGACGCCATTTGATGTGCCAATCCATAGTCGATGATTACTGGCACGAAGTGATGTGATTCGTACAAAATTGAACGATTTTGGTGTCACCATCTTGCTTACGTATGGTTCGATGTCAATATTTTGAACATGTTGGTAAGGTTTGAATGCCGAATATAATCTTAAAGTTGAATCAAGACGAAATGAACACCATACGCCATCGCCAATTGCCGCCAATTGTCGGACATAGGTCTCCTTACGTGGATGCGCTATAAATGAATGGATCACTTTAAATGAACGGGTACTGGTAATAAATATCAAATTTCGATAACCAAGCCAGATGGTATCTTTGGAAACTTCCAAACATCGAATCGAATAAAGTGCTGTTTGACATTGTGAACTGGGTGGTTTACTGTCGATCGATGAGGTAGGACTTGAATTGTCCGAACTTAATGCTGAATGGATACCAACGTCGAGAACGTAGTAATTTTCAAAATCCCATTCCCCTATTTGTAATACAGAAAAAAACGTTCAATAAAAATCAAATTCATACACATATTTTTGTTCTTACCTGTTTGTTCGGAACGGACAAAGAAACAACATTGTCCATTTGCTAATGCTACAATGACTCGTCCTCTGTAGTGAATAATCTGAAGTATAGAATCGGCCAAATGAATTGTAGCAATACAATGTGACCATTGAGCAATTCCGGAATGAACGTAAAGCATTCCGTTTTGACCACCGAGCCAAATAGTCGGTAATCGAGTTGACATTGCTTGTACGGGCAATGATGATGCTGCTGAATGAACTCTTTCATCCGTATTAGACTCTTCAGTGGGAATTGAGTTTGTAGGCGAAGGTGGTTGGGTATATGCCACATATTCAGTTAGCTTTTCTAATGTAACACTTCGAGCCGGAGCCGAAAGTGGAATCGAGTCGCTCAAAGGACCACTTATTGGAGTTGAAATACCTGAAACTAATGTGATATCATCTTTCTCGTCTATGGCTTTTGCCTCACCAACTTCCTCCTTAGCTCGATTGTCTAAATAGAACAATTAAAATAATTTACAATTGCAGGAAATTGAATCAAAAGTTACCGTTATTTGTACGATCTATTTCAAGAGAGTTATTTTCAGTCGATATTTGACTTTCACTAATGTCAGCATATTTTGATGAAGTAGGCGAATTAGTTGAATCGACGCTTGATCGTTTCTTTGGATGACAAAGTTTCAGTTCTGGACTTCCTTCCTCAATATTAATTTCAGCAGTACCAAGAAGATCCGTAGTTTTGGCTCCCGGTACAGAGGCAATACAAAGTAAATGTGTTTTGATAAAAAATGAATCGAGAACTTCTCCAGGATTGCTTCGAATATTCACGATAGTAACCTTACTCTTTGAATGACTTACACTACATATCCAAACAAAAGTTGAAAAGTGATGATCACTTTTAAGATTATGTGATTGTTCTTTCAATGCCTCATTGATTTCGCTTTCTAAATCAGCCAATGAATCAGAATTGTTTTTATTATCGCCTTTTTCTTCTTGATTACATTCTATAAATTCAGTAAATTGATTAATGTTATTATGAAACAATAAACAAATATATTAAAAAAAATAAATACCATTGGTAATAGGAAATCCAGCTTCACCTCCTGTTAAATCGACTGCTGTGGCACACCAAATTTTCATTCCAATATCTTCCCCACCAAGTGGGCGGCAATAAATTGGAACTGGAACCGATGCACTTTTGAATGAACTCTTTTGTCCATCCGGATTACTTAAGAAATATTGAAATTAATATTCAATTTAAACATGAATATAATGTGAACTTACCTAGAATTAGATGCACCAGTTATACTCCATCCATATGCTTGAATACGGTCTCCACTACCAGAACGTGCTACATGTGCTTTCACATTTTTCATTGCTCTAGCACGTTCAGAGCTGAGATCGGAATCCATCATCAAAACCAAATCACCATTCGGTTGATTACGTGCTCGTCTTCTCATTGCTTCTAACGCTGGTGTGCTAGTTGGATTGGCTGAAAATCTTATTGCCGTTGACGAAGTTTGAGGAACATTTTGACCAGTTGTTACACCACCAACAGACATTGGACTTGGATTGAAAAAGTTGCTAAAGCTATTAAAAAGAAAAAATGGTCAATATAAGAATTGGTAATAACTAAACCATTTTTAGAAATAGACACGAGAATTTACCCAATCCAATTTTTCCCTCTTTGTAAGCATTAGTAGTGAAAAATAAGAGTATAGAGGTTAGGAAATTAGTATAAAAAGATAATATAAAAGATATAGAATTACAATGGTATAATTAAAACTTACAATTTCCAAATTGCAGATCTTTTATCATCATTTTTTGTTGCTCTGCTCAATTCAGACCAGCGTAATGCTTCTTGTAATTCAAAATATTTTTCTTTGTAACTATTACGTTCCATCAAAACACGAGACATTTCAACGCGTGTGAATCGTTTGCGTTGCGCAATTGGAACACCTTCTTCGTCATCCTATAAAACCCCAATAATTGTTGATAATGATAACTATGGTGAAAATATCATATCGAACTTACCTCTTTCAACGCAGCAAGTTTTTGTTTCGTTTCATCCAATTCATCTTTATTCTTTTTCATTTCTTCTTCAATTTGAGAGATTCGGTTTTTCAGTCTCTCTTGAACGGCATCTCGTTGTTGAATTTCATTTTTACACATAGCCAAATCACTTTGTAACTCGTCTACTTTAGCAATTAAATCATCCTTGACGATATTTAAAGCATTTTTAGTTGCCAACAATTCATTATTCTCGGTAATCAAATTTTCAATTTCTTTTTCCATTCCTAATAATAAAAATTCCATTCATTAGTTTTAAGCGAAAAAATAAGATTATGCGAGATATTACCAAAGAAATTCTCCGTGACTTGATTAAACATTTGATTGGTTGGTGGATTGATTAATGAAGGAACATTAAAATACATCAAGAGTTAGCAAGTTAGTGTAATAAATTAAAGCAAATCAAAGAAACAAAACAAAAATAATGATGCAAACTAAAGCGCAAACGGATGAACAATTATTACCATTGGTTGCATATTCAGAAGGGTGAACAAATTTCCCTTTAAGCGCAGCATGTAATGAAATAGGTCAATTTTAAATAAAGCCCAATTAAAATGCAACATTGATTCAAATCGATGATATTGGAAGAAGTGGTAAAGCAAATATTGATAAAGATAATATGAAATAGTTCATACCTGAAAGACTATGATCACGTTCTCGTTGATCTTTCTCTTTGTCCCGTTGCAACTCCTCGACATCATCAACGATGGTCGTTGTATCATCGTATGACATTTCCGTATCGATCCAGGCCTGTCGTGGAATTGTGTTTGAAATGGGTTCATTATTTCTTTCATTGCGAGATGAATAATTTTCATTGTAGGTAGATTCTTCGTTTGATGAAAACCTTTGAAAGTTTGTTTTTAACGTAGCTGCCAAATTAGACATACTCTGATTATTATTAGTTGATGGAGAACCCGATTCATCAGAGCCAAACATGATTTTGACCCGTTCCATTAAATCACAATGACTTCGTAGCAATTCGGTATATCTTTCATGAATTTTATTGTACTCTTTTTTCATTTCAGTTTCTTTTTCTTCAAGTCTTGAAGCTAAAAATAAAAATTCAACATGAATTAAACATAGAATTTACGAATTTAGTATTATTTTACAATGATCTGAAGCATTCTTTGCTTTCAATTCGAGCATCTTGACAATATTTGCGAGTGAATCTATTCTTTGTTGATAATGTTGTTTCTCCTCTTCAGTTGAGAATTCAAATTCAAACAACCTTTGTTCAATCTTCTTCTTGTTTTGTTTCTCTTTTTCAAATGCCGATACCAATTGTTCGTTATCATCTTTGCACAATTCTAGTTCAACTTGTAATTGTTGGTTTTCAATCAATGACAAGTCTAAACTTTCCAATACATTTACAATAAGAGGCATTAGACCACCGACTGCATCCTCATCGTCATTACATCGATTCATGATCTTCTGCAACTCATTATATATTTGAGAAGCGAGATTTTGAACCTATATTTAAAAGAATTATACTTAAATTGTGTAACTGATATATGATGTTAGGGTTTTACCTTTTCGCTAATGACATGTGAGGGGTTTTCAAAGTGACTACCAAATTCATAGATGGTCTCGTTGATGTTCGGCGATTCTGAGATAGGACTACTATCCGCCATATGATTGTTGTTATCATTGAATCCGTCCTTCACTACTGTTACATTTCCATCTTTGATGCATTTCACTGGATTATTATTATTTATAATTGTATTATTTAAAGTATTGTTGTTCAAATTTGATAGTTTGTCTTGTTCCATAATGAGATCCATTTGAAATGTGAGGAAAATGTTCAATGTCGACTATGATTTAGCAAAATATTGAGTATGTTACCGGGAAATATATTGCACGTTCATCAATGTAGATGAAGGACTTTGTAATCAATTGTACAATTTCATGAATGCTCTGGGAGATTCAAAATATGTTTCGATTCCAACTGAATTGATTGGATAGAATGCAAATTTTCATGATTTTTTTGTAAATCACAATAAAGGATTGGAAGCCTGAAATGTAAGGCCGAATCACTTTACTGTGACCTTCTCTTGATAAAGTTTTAATTTCAATAGTTCAAATTTAGCAAAAAGGCAGTTTGGTCGTTGAACAGATGATTTGTTTTGTTTATTGTTGAAATGACAACAATAGTTGAAGTAAAAGGCAATAATATGAAAAGAGAATGAGCAGACAAGTATGATAGCGCTTTTTCACGAATGACTTGCTTTTGTTAACCACTATTGACCATAATAATGTTACATAGATAATTGTACATATGTAACGTTAGTATAGATTTAACGAATGGAACGAATAACAGCGTTATATGGTTCCAAATCACATATCTCATGGACAGTTCTAGATCATTGTGATTATCAATGTACTTCTACAATGATTTTATGAAATTTACTTCCGGAAGAGCTCATTTATGTCTGTTCGATGGCTTCTATCCAACATAAAATTGGTGAATGATGAATGCCTACACGAATGTGATGAGTAGAATCAACCAAGGAGGAAACGATAATCTAGTTGAAGCGGCCAACGATGCAGCAATAAACAGACTCCAACACAACACAAAAAAAATCATATGATGGTGACGATGAAGCCAATGAATAAATGGGAGAAATCATTGGAGATGGGTTGGAGTTGCAGTAGAAGCAAACATACAGAATTGGATAGAAGTACCTTAACTGTATATAGTCGTTGACAAATGATATCGAGTAGTGGTGGAAGCACGCAAGTCCGCGTCGGCAACGACGACTACGACGGATTCAGTAAGGCAGGCAATAGTGCGCAATTGAGTGCCATGCTAATCGTGGTCATTTTTTGGCGGCAATCATTGATGTCCAAGTGAGTATATCATCAGCCCCAAAGCCTCAATCATTGCTGGACGCCACTTGATGACCTTATCACACTTACATACGACGCTTCCCACATAAACACAAACACGCATACATAACACAAAGTAGGCCAATCGTATTTGGTGAACGTACACGTTCATCAGGTAGTTAGTGTGAGTTTATGTACAAAATGTAATCCGTGTAATATTAAAAGTATTTTTTTCGGTGGGCAATTGATAAATTGTGTCCGAATAAACTAAATGTGTATTGAGAATTTAATTGATCACTTAATTACATAATAAGAAAGGGGATTCTGGGATGCGTAAATGGATGTAAACAAACGAGCGGCCGTTGACACACTGCCAGCTCGATCCAGTCGAAATGGGCAAATGATCATAACTGAGTGGTGAGTGTGCGCATTTGTACAACCACGAGTGCCACATCTGTGTTTTGCTCGCCTGCCACTCGCATTTGGTTCCAGACGTTTTGAAGCGACTTCTTTCCTCATCAATACGTTTTAATACTTTCTTTATTCATTTCATCCTTGATTGAATTCCATATTCTTCACTGCCAATTTATTCATCATTTGTGTTTGATTACAATTTATTCAAACTATCACCATTCTATTGATTTTACCCTTTATTCATTCGGTGACCCTGAAAGCAAAACAACAACAACAAAATGGTTTTAGCTGATTTGGGCCGAAAAATTACCACGGCCATCAGGTCGTTGGGAAATGCTACCATTATCAATCAAGAGGTACTCGATAATATGCTGAAGGAGATCTGTTCAGCATTAATCGAATCAGATGTTAACATAATGCTGGTAAAGCAACTTCGAGAGAATGTACGATCAGTGATCGATTTCGAAGAGATGGCTGCTGGCTTAAACAAACGTAGAATGATCATGATGGCCGTTTTCAAAGAATTGGTCAAATTACTTGATCCAGGCGTAAAATCTTGGCAACCAGTAAAAGGCAAAACCAACGTGATCATGTTTGTTGGTCTTCAAGGTATCGGTAAAACGACAACATGTACAAAGATGGCATACCATTATATGCGAAAAGGATGGAAATGTGCCTTAGTTTGTGCCGATACCTTTCGTGCTGGTGCCTTTGATCAATTGAAACAAAATGCAACCAAGGCTCGCATACCTTTCTATGGTTCATATACCGAATCGGATCCGGTAGTCATTGCTTCCGAAGGTGTAGAAAAGTTTATCAATGAAAATTTTGAAATTGTAATCGTTGATACTAGTGGTCGACATAAGCAAGAAAGTTCATTATTCGAGGAGATGTTAGCAATATCAGCTGCCGTCCAACCAAATCTAATTGTTTACGTAATGGATGCATCAATTGGTCAAGCTTGTGAGGCACAAGCTCGAGCGTTCAAAAGTAAAGTCGATGTCGGTGCAATCATCGTAACAAAGTTGGATGGTCATGCAAAAGGTGGTGGAGCGCTTAGTGCTGTGGCCGCCACCAAATCTCCTATTATCTTTATCGGTACCGGTGAACATATCGACGAGTTTGAACCATTCAAAGTGAAACCTTTTATTTCGAAACTTCTTGGAATGGGCGATATTGAAGGACTTATCGATAAGGTTAATGAATTGAAATTGGATGATAATGAAGAATTGATTGCAAAATTAAAACATGGTGAATTCACATTACGTGATATGTATGAACAATTGACAAATATTATGAAGATGGGACCTTTCAATCAAATTTTAAACATGATTCCGGGATTCGGTGCTGAATTATCGAAATGTACGTCGGAAGCAGAATCAATGTCTAGATTAAAGCGAATGATGACAATCATGGATTCAATGAGTGATTCTGAACTTGATTCTCGTGAAGGTGCCAAATTATTTTCTAAACAACCGACCAGGATAATTCGCATTTCAAGAGGATCGGGTGTAACACAGCGTGAAGTACAAGAGCTCCTTTCTCAATATACCAAATTTGCTGCCGTCGTTAAGAAGATGGGTGGCATCAAGGGATTGTTTAAGAGCGGTGATTTGGCCAAGAATGTGAACCCAGCACAAATGGCTAAGCTCAATCAGCAGATGGCAAGGATGATAGATCCACGAGTATTACAACAAATGGGTGGCATGAATGGACTACAAAACATGATTCGTCAATTACATTCAGGAGCAAATGTGCCTGGGGGATTCAATAGATAATGTATAAAAGTTAAATTACATTTGTTGATAAATATATCGATGTTCAAAATGTAAAACAATTTTCCAAATGTGCATTGAAGTAAATTGGAAGTGCTTATCATTTCTTAAATATCATTCAATTCATCCATATTTCACAATAATTGGATCACATTTTATTCATTTGGATAATTTTATTTGTTTTTTTTAATACTAAAATGTTCTTTATAACTGTTTACTTTCGCTTACAAAATCTGTTTTTGTTTCTGGTTTGTTTTCTGGTCTCAGTTTATTGGCTCTTACAAGTCGCTTGCAATCTCGCATGGTGTGTGCCAATAATTTGACTCGTTTGTATATCTTATAGATGTCAATTTTGTGCTTCCGTATTGCAGTATTCATCAATTCAGTTTTCTTTTGTAGGATAACATATTGCAATGGAACACTACCAGTAGTGTGTACCAAGTTAGCATACTTGAAACGTTTCTGTGCTACCAAATAGGATAGTTTACAAATGAATAACAAGGTGTACTTCTCTTTGCCTTGTAGTTTTCGATTCATTTTTGGATTATTCGCCTTTTCAATACTGACATATTTTGCCCAATAATCCGGAATGTGAGTTACTGCATAAAATCTCCATATTTTTTGAAATAAATTTGCTGCTGGACGAAGGCATAAAATTTTTTGACGTTTCTCCTGTAGCCTCATTGCTATTGCTGAACCAATAATTGAAGCAGGCAGGGTATATATGCAGAAGCCAATCAGAACAAGTATTGCAGTAAATACTTTGGTCACTGGTTTATGAATTGTTACATCACCATAACCAATGGTTGCCAATGATTCAAAACCAAACCATGCGGCATCAAATAATGAGTTAATTTCCGCGTTTGATTCAAGTTCAAAATAATAGACACCATAGGACATAATTACAAACACGACAAAATAAAGGGTTAAACTCATGACTAGGAGCTTTGTATTTTCATACACAACGGAAATAAAGTTCTTGAATATCTTGTTAAATAACCGAAGATATTGAAATAGTAAAAAGAAGTGTAAAATGCGGAATAGATATCGAGTTTTTACGTGGGATGAAACTTTTGATTTTAAAATTAAAAATACAAATAAAATAATGATACAAAGCAAATCATATATTCGGGCCGATAGTTTATCTTTTAAATACTTAAATATCCCGCTTAAGCCAGAATAATCTTGAATACAATTGGCAACATAGAAGCGCATCAAAAATTCTAGCAGTAAGACGGTAAGAAGGAAACAATCAATTACGGTAATTATATTAAAAACTTTGTTTTGTACAAGTCTGAGTTCAGTCATCAGGTTAAGCACAAAACAATTTAAAAAGATTAAAAATAAAAATCCATGATGATAAAATCGATAGAACCCAGCTGGATTGTGTAGGCCACAAAAGATTTTAACCTTTAGTTGATGTAACACAAAATCAAAATAATCGTTTCGCTTTACATTATTGTTTTGAAAAATTGGAAACGAATTTTCCGACATTTTGTGTATAAACTTTAAACAAATGTTTTGAATTGAACATTATTTATGTAAATATTCGGATTGGTATTCGAAAGTCGAATTTGATTTTAATCGATGGTGTTACTCGATTCGTTCAAAGCGATGGACGAATCGATTGAGTGCGCAGTGGATACAGGACGCATGTGCTGGGTGGTGAGTACAGGACATCAAGTAAGAGCGAGAGGTCTGGCTATTCCGGCTATTGTCCTCACACACCGCCCTGTACTTCAATTCCTTCCACTCACTCGCTTGCTCATTTTGTCTCTCTGTGTTTGTGCATTTTTGAGTTTCATTATTCCTTATTTCCCGTGGACCCGATTCCGACCGGTTATATCCTAGAAGAGAATTCTACACATTTAAACCATCTTAAAACAATGGCAACCGTTGCGTATGATGGCCATTCAAGCAAGCGATTAAAAACTGAACAGGTAAACATTTAAATATCAACTGTCAATTGTTTTATTATTGTCAAATTAATACACAGGATCGCAACTTTAACACAAACAGCAATTATTTTGGTCATTCAAATTCAAGATATTCTGGAATGTCAAGGTTCGTTGTTTTGTATTATGTTTTTTTTTGTTTTTATTGATTTTAAATTTTTTTACCATTCTAGGGATGATGAACGTTTGAATCATATTCTTTTACTGACGGTCATTAATCCGGCTTATCCTATTACATGCGTAAGCTTATTGTTTTTGTTTATTTGAGCTTTAAAAAATGCTACAATGTGTATTTAAATATTTTTATTTTTAAAATATAGGATGTTATTCAACAAATTTGTTCGCCAAATGGGAAAGTGCAGCGTATTGTCATCTTCAAGAAAAATGGTATTCAAGCCATGGTTGAATTCGATTCAATCGATTCAGCAAAGAGAGCAAAACATGCTTTAAATGGTTGCGATATCTACTCTGGTTGTTGCACTCTTCGTGTTGAGTTCGCCAAGGTATGTATATTTCAACAAATATATAACCATAAATATTTTCATTATATACAATGTATTAAATGCACAAGATCACATTTGACAATTGATTTCGATTCCAAGTTTAAAGAATTTAAATAACTCAATTACAAATACTGATGATTGTTTGAAAGTTAGAAAGTTAAACATTATTAATGTCCTTTTTTCTTATCTCATTGCATAAATATCAATCTTCACTACAAACCAAAAAACAAACAACACTACCAATCGCGAAAACATTCCCACCACGGACACAACAATTATAAACCAAATAAAACAACAACAAAAACAAATCTGGCCTCATTTGCCAATCAAAACGAATTGCCCACAAAATATAATCACAAAAGCCCACAAGGCTGAACGTATACAAGAATGATCACGAAAGCTACGACTATACCAATCCCGCATTAGGTGAGAGATTATAACTTTTATATATAAATATTATATTATAATATATGTACAAATTAATATGCTGCTTGATGACAAAATATTTTGAATTATTATGACATACACAGAACTGTATCATTCCCAATTTGACCAATTGCTGTATACTATTGTCACTTTTTATTCATTCTATATATTTTATCTCCTTTTTACAATTGATTAATCTTTTTTTTGTTTTATCATACTATTATAGGTAAAATTTCTGTTTCAGATGGTAAGTTTACAAATTTATAACCATTATCCATCATTAATATATGATTTATTCTTAATTATCTAGATCCTTATAGCCATCATGACGCATATGCATCATCAAACCGACACCCTCCACCATATATGACTGACTCTTACATTCAATCTGGTGATGGGTATGATATAATACTATTATTAATTAAAACTTTATTTACCAGATTCTATTTTATAGTTATCGTGATAATCGTCAAGGTGTCCTTGGTTCAATTCCGAATTCTGGTTATCCAGGACAAGCTCCACTCATTCAAGGAACTCCTGTAAACCAATCCGGCATCCCACAACAAGGCGCTGTCCTTATGGTTTATGGCTTGAATCATCAGTTGATGAATTGTGACCGACTTTTCAACCTTTTGTGTCAATATGGAAATGTTGTTCGAGTATGTGTATTATAGAAATATTTGTTGTGGTCATTATTATATAACTTATAACTTTCAATTTAGGTTAAATTTCTCAAAAGTAAAGAAGGTTGCGCTATGGTTCAGATGGGTGATTCTGCTTCAGTGGAAAGATCGATTGCATCATTGAATAAGGTGTCATTCTTTGACAACGAATTGCAGCTTGGATTTTCAAAACAAGCATTTCTAAATGATGTCAAACAACCATTTGAGCTTCCAGACAATACACCTTCATTCAAAGATTTCATGGGAAATCGAAACAACCGCTTTACTAATCCTGAATCTGCACAGAAGAATCGTTTCTCACACCCAGCGGATGTATTGCATTTCTTCAATGCTCCTTATGGTATCTCTGATAAAGACATTATGAACATTTTCGAAGAGTATAGCCCAAATACTAAACCTCTCAGTGTCAAATTTTTCCAATCGAAAAGTAAGAAAAGTAAGCTTTTTACAAATAATTAACCGCTAATGATATATATGATTATTTTGTTTATATTCGATTAGCCGAACGAAGCTCATCTGGTTTGATTCAATTTGAAACAGTCTCCAATGCAATCGAAGCATTGATCATGTGTAACCATGTTTCGATTCCTAATCCAAGTATTTGTTTATCTGTGTATACTTGAGTTAAAGTTACTAATTCTACCTTTTTTTTTATTTTAGATGGAAAATTCCCATTTATATTCAAACTTTGTTTCTCGCTTTCGGGGCCACGATTTTAATTCATCTTTCAATTTGTAATTTTTAATCTCGTATTTGTGTATCATGCACTCACTTATATATTCATTGTATAAGATTATGCCCAAATTATAATCCTCATGTGTCAATGTTGCGATTATAACAATTTTCAATTCACATTCGATATTAATAAAAATCTGCAAAGTTAAATTTATTTAATTGGTTTGTGACATATTAAAAGATTGATTTAATTTCTCCATCTTCTCTAATGTTTCAAGAGTTGATTGGATTAATTGGTTAAGTTTCATGCATTCCTCAATTGAATCACACGATTCCAACTTTTTACAACACCATTCCAATTTCTTAACGATGCATTTGATTGTCAAATCCAGGCTAGATTTAAAATCATCACATTTTGGTTCAATATTTTCAATTTTTTGAGTAACAATTTTCTGCTCACTTTCTGGAGTTTGGGATGAAGCTTCGAAAGAGAATATATCAATTTTATGTAAGTTTAAAAATTGTATTTATTACCTTCAGGTTTAGAAATTATATCACAAAAAACGCAAAATGATTTTTCGTCTCGTCGTTTCATCAAAGGTGTCTGAAATAAATATGTTATGAAGAAAGTAAATAAAAAAACATTTTAAAATTACCAAACATGAATCGCAGTGGCTGTCTAATAAAGTGAACCCTTTGAGCATATATTCACCAAGCAATTTAGTAACAAGATTTCTTTGATCAGCTGTCATCGCCATTTTGAAGTTAATTGATGTGCAATTTAATTTGGTAGGATCTTCAGAAATACAATCGAATAACATACGTTTGGCAAATGAATTCACATTGTGAAGTGTATAAAGGCGAAAACAGACAATTGGTGATATTCTGAACTCGTAACTAGTCTATTTACGGTGATTGTTTTGTTCCTCACATTTCAATTGATGCACGTGCTTTATTTAACGATTCAACCGGTCAACAAGCCCGAAACACAAATAAATTGTTACGTTTCCACATAATTGCTCAGCAAATATCAATATAGCATTATCAATTGCTTTTTCAATCTCGTTTTTGAGACAATTTGAAACTATTGTCAACAAACAACCATGTCAAATGTCAACTTAAATTCATCTTAGTAAGAATATATTATTATATCACTGTTTTTACTTTAAATTTATTTATACTTTAATTTTAGTAATGTCCATTCAAATATAATCACCATCAAACAGTATTCGACCGTTCTCCCATATCGTGTCATTGAAGCTTTATCAAGTTCTAGTAAGTTTTCCCTATTTTTATTTTCATTTTAAATGGTGTTTTAGTTTTTAAAATCTAGTACAAATATTTGTACATAATAAAACTTTGATTTCATTTTTTTCTGAAACGAATGAATGTATCTAAAAGAAAAAGTTGGAATGTTTTTCATTTTTATTTAAATAACATGCAGATTTTTTTTGTGGCCTATATCCTAATATATAATGTAAATTGAATATTTTTTACGCATTCTGTTAGATCAAATCTTTGTAAAATTGTAAATTCCAAACGAATTTGAATAGTTTGGTTGTATTCGTTCTTTTTTGCTTTGCGATTTGTCACTATTCAATTATGACAATTCATAAATTGTTTCTTGTAACGCCTATGTCAGTTCAATGTTATCATTGTGAATCAATTTTGCTTCCACAATTATTTTATGCATCAGAAAGGCATTCATTTATTCAATTTTATAGTGTTATAAGAATAGTGTTACTATCTCAATAGTTTAAAAGGTGACTATATCCCGCTGTTAATGAATGGTTGTGTTTTAATGTGGATCCACATCCACATCTTTCATATGTATGTCTACTATTGCCTAAATTTCGGACGCCAACCGAGCATTACTGTTTGGCGGATGCAACCATATCTATTTAGTACCATCATCTCCGTTGTACATATTTTCCTATTTTCACATCTGCAAATCTTTTTGTTCTGATCGGCACACTTATTATGTTATATACTGCCCTAACGGTTGCCCGTTTCGTTAACGATCATATTCGATTTGCGACTCACATTTTTTTCTTCTCCGTTCCCTTTCATTATAATATATATTATTGATTAAATGAGATTCGCATCATAATTGAGATATGCCAGTGTGTTATATGGGGCAAACAATATAGTAAAAGTTTGCAAGTATACAATTATTTACTATAAGAGAAACGTACATTTGGTCATCATTCGATCAGACAATTATCAACGTCGTGTGTCAAGTAATTTGTTCCCATTTTCATTGTCACCTCCCTCTGGTATCAATCTAATTCCATTAGGGCGTATGTGTGTGTGTGTGTGTTGTCAATATTTGTTCTGTACCACTATTTGCTTATTTTGAACGATCTGATTGCAATTTGTTCCGCTCATTTTCTTTCGATCTTACTCTCGCTTTCTCTACTATACACATTCTTGCATTGTTTAACAATTGACAATAGACAAAAGTGAGAACTATGTACTAAATGAATATCAAATGAACATCGTGAGTGTCGATTAGAGAAATTATGTAGATTCAAAAGTGGTAGCAGTGGTCAAGCTTTTGCTGAAATAGAAACAATATTTGATAAAAATAGTTCTTATGTAGACAAAAATAGTTGAAAAAATAACATAATTTGATTTAGCATCATTGAATGTCATCTTATTAATTATTGTCGTATATGAGAGCCACCCACTTTGTAACATTTTACGTGATTTCATGTAATTGGTCGTTTTTCTTATATTTCAACTAAAATGTCAACCTCAATGATCAGCACGCGATTTGTTCACATAACTTGATTCCACTTGAGATGGAAAACATGATATTCTGCTCACTAATGTCAACTTGCCTATCTATTTATTTTTGGTTAATATATAATTGGAATCAATCATTGAAAAATATAGTTTTACCGAGAATTATTAGATTAAATCGATACAAATGTTATCGAGATATAACATCAATCGATTTTCCTGGAAAATTTATTCTTTTTGCAATTAGTTAATTGATATAGAAGACACTGTTTTTATATGATAATTGAATGTTTTTAATTCGTCTCATGTATTTTCCGCATCACTTATCGTTTCAGGTTAAGAGTTTGTCAAACCATAGCGGTTTTTAACTATATAAAACGATTCAAATATTGGACATTTTTCCCATAAATATACTATTTATGGTGATAGTTTAAGTGCATTACAAATAATTCCACATTGAATCAATTTGCACTTGTCATACATAAGCAATTAATTTAATATTTAAATGGGATTTTTACTTTTTGATATATTGATAACTGCTAATTTATACCATTATAATTGTTAACATCTGTGCAAATATTAACCTAATTCATTGAAATTTTAAATCACTAAATTAATCATTCCATCAATTCTTTAATTTGGTTAATGTTTTGTTTTTATTATTGTTATATTTTTTGTGTCGTGTGTGCCATTTAATTAACTTAATTAGCATTTTAGTAGTTTTTAATTATATAGAATCTTTTTTGTTCAATTTTCGTGTTCAACTTGGTGATCTAACCATTTTTATTTATATTATTATTAATTCTTTTTTCAGAGAAAAATTGAAATTGTATGTCAATGACAGAAAACTTGAACAGAAGAGGATTTTGTTTCGACAAATAAATTTGAAAAAAAAGAATTCTTTTATTTATCTTATGATTCATGGGCTTTTTTTCTTGTCAATATTCGACAGCACATAGTCTGAAAGTACTATTATTATATATGTTAAGGGATTTATATTGCTTATATTATTTGATTCGTTTGAAATTTATTTTTTGCAAAAGTCAATGCAATTTCAATAAGTTCATTGGTTTATTTTTTTTTGTTGTAATGAAAGCAATCCACAATGGAAGTGTAGCAAGTAAAGATGATTGATATCTTTTTCCATCATTTGTCGTTATTGTTGAATTGCTATAATTTATATTCACATCTTTTCTTTAACTTTTTTTCCATTTTGTAAGGCCGTACATTGAAAAACTTAACGACCCGAATCTCCGATCATGGATGGGCATGGTTGGTCAGTGGTCGTCGCCTTTTCGTTTGGCGCTATCTGGACGATCATTCTACTGGACGAACGAAAGCACCTCGATGTTTCGAATTAACACTACCACCCAGCGACATTGCTCATCGTGCAGAGCTCATTTGCATCTTGAGTTCGTTGGAGCATAGGAATAAATTTCCGTCTGCATTGGCAGTCTCTCCTGAAGGAACAATTCGATATTGGTCGAACATATCGCAAGAAGGAAACACGTACGATTCAATTGTCGCTTCCGAATTGCAAGGTCAAGAATGTCATACACTGATCGATGTTCAACCATTTGGATGCGTTCTTGGCACGACCACCAATTCATTGGTACATATTGCATTCTCTAACGGGTCGAGTAATGTTCCCATTTTGTGTCAAACATTGAAAACGCCGCAAGGATTGTTATCGGGTATCGGTCGAAAGGTGACGTCGCTCATTTTCGGCTCTTTGCCTACCACCCATGCATCTGACTCGAAACAGTTGATTAGAATCGTTCGAAGCCTTAAAGTTGGTAACACCGAAAATGTAGTACACATTTTCGTTCTAACCAATTGTGTCGTTCAACGTTGGACAATTCAGGATGAGGAGAATGAATGCGTAAGTCTTCTCACTTGAATCATTAATGATCAATCCTAATTACATATATATTCCATACATACATTCGTATTGATATAGTTTGATGTCGAAATTGATTTGGAACGGCAAATTAAGGAAGCTTTTATCAACAAACTTTGGGTAAGACTCAGTTCCGGGGAAATATATTCATTTATTGTTAAGCGTAAATACGTGAATAGAATTTAATCTGATTTACTTTATTATACTTATTTATTATAATCAAATGATAGAATCGATCAACTACACACCACAATCAATTGGTATTGTATCCAATGGATATTGCAATGAAATGTACAAATGAAGTTTTGATGCTGGTTATGTGCGTCAACAATGACCACCCAAATGAGCCTCACATTGGATTGTTCACATTGAACGGTGATCTCTTTGTTCCAAACATCGATGGTTCATTCACGTTGGCCAATTCCAATGATTTGAATGTGAAGTTTAAGTCATTTCAAATTTTACCGAATCGAATCATTGGAATGACAAATGGCCACTCTTCCATGTTGGAATCGAATGAATCGAGCAACATTCAACAATGCCAATTGAATATCTTTTCTGGAAATTCTGATGGTGAACGCGCTATATACGTATACAATTCATCGAAAATGTTTCGAATAAATCGTAAGTTGTTTTATATTGTTTCCGATTATATGGATGAGATGGATCACTATCACCATGTGCCAATTCGAACCATTATTTGCTCTGTTGGCCAAACGACGTCGAAGAATTTGGCAGTAGAGTAGAACACAGCAATCGATAATGCGAATAGCATTAATGTCAAGTGTACCCATATTTTGTTGCCAAAATATGTTTCCCACTTTATCTAATATATTTCAATATAGATTCTATATTAGCACGATATTGCCTGTTTATATTGGTTTACCACAAATGTTCGGCTATGATTATGTAGCAAACTATAATTAGCATTTTACTCCATTCTTCTTCTTTCTTATTAGTGTCTGATGGAATTGGTGTCGGCAACGATGATGACGAAACGGATGAGATCGACTTTCAATTATTCAACGACTACCTCTTCAGCGCGGTGGCACTAAATCAAAGCCCCCTTCTGTTTACATTTAAGAATGGGTTCGTCTCAATTCATTCGAATGATTCAATGTAAGTTTGCATGCCTTGTTTGCACTCAACCATATATTAGGTTCGCTAGAATGCAATTAAATTTGTTAGATTTAGTTTGCCTAAATATCCTTTCTACCCATTTATATCATCTTCTACATGCATTATTGTTATTATATTATTTTTATATAATTGCTGCGTATCAATCTAACATTCTGTGCCATTCTTTGAGTGTCAAGTCACGACATTGACCGATTACTAAATGGTTTTGTTATTATAGTTTGACCAAACATTTGTCTGTCGTGGATCGTAAATTTGTGACATCAAACAATACGAACAAGTTCTCCGTTTTGAAGCGAGCTCTCCATTTGTTCACTAAACAAGAAAAGGTATGCTCCTTCATTGGCCACTTCACTGCATTATATTTTTTTTTGTTATTTGGTGCAACTCATTGAGACAGAATGAGTGTTTCCATTTTTATTACACTCTTCCATTCAATTGTATTTCTTTTGTTCATCTCTTTAATCCTATGTGTAGCAACGCGCCGAATTAATGGTAAAAGAATTATTTCCCTGGGTCAGCTCTAATGAACCGTTAGCAAATAATGCCGAACTTGATGATGTGGTTTGTGCATTGAGCACCGACATTTGTGATCAAATCCCACAAACTGATCCGCGTTGGGCGCATCTTAACGCTGAACAAGGAAACGAAATCGAAAATGAAGGACAAAATTCGGTCAACTATGTCATCATAACGAATCAACTCGAAGATAAGTTAGCTAATCATCTTATGTTTGTTGAATTGTTGCAAAACACTGGCGCTTGGAATTGTTTGACATCACTGACCACTTCACATTCGATCCTTCCATCAAAATTGCTTCTATGTGAACACACTGAAAAATTGTTGGCTGCCGTCACATTACGCAAATTGCATATAAAATATGGTAGCGTACTGGAAACAGCCATTGCAATGGCATTGGAGAAACGTAAATCAAACAGCGACATGTTTCGTCAACGGAAACATCTTACGAATCAAGACATTTTCTACCGAGAGGTTACAAAGATCGATGAACTATTTTGGGAGTTGATCAACCTCCAGAAGGAGTCAATCACCAAGGATCAATCAAATATGAAAGCGAATCACGTCTTGGTAATGTCGATTGCCGATATTATGACAAACGTCTTCTCCGATGTTTGTGTTTATAGACGTACCAATGGACATATATACAAATCGGCTGCAATTGCCGACTGTGATTATGTTCCATGGTCTTCAATTGCACACGTCTCGGGTGTTCGTGAAGCATTACTTAATCATTTTGACTTGTTGGTTAAAGGCTTTTCCATCGATCAACATTTGTACATTCCACCAAATGAGGAACATAAATACAACATTCTTGGACAGAAGCTTATTGATTTGTCGGACATTATTCTCGACAGCTACGTAACTCAACTATCAAACTTGAGCGTTTCGAATGAGAAGTATTCAATTTTGAAGGCTGCTTTTCAAAACAGTCGATATCACTGTTTGATGGCACTTTTGCGTCTCAAATTGTATGAACGTGCTGCATCATTGGCGGAAAAGTACGAAGACTTTGATATATTGATCAAGATTTGTGAGGAACTGAATAACCATGAACAATTGCAATTGTACACTCAGCAGTTTGCCGACAAGGGCTTCTCCGAACATCTATTCGATTGGTATCTAAGGGAAGGCAAACAAGGAAAAATGTTGTCCACGGTGTCGAATAACTACAAATTGACCGATTTCTTGTCCAATCACGAGCCTCTCAGTTGGTTACATCAAATTCATTTAGGCCAATTTAAGGAAGCTTCATCTACATTGAAAAAACTTGGCTCACTTGAAAGTATGTATCCTAATCGAAAGAAGACGTTACTTAGTTTAGGCAAACTTGCCTCCATTGCCAGTAATGATCTCGACTATTCGGACTTTGATGATAAGCTTAAATTATTGAATTTCCAAGAAGGCTTGTCGGATTCATTGTTAGATAAGCATAGTCTGGAACGTAATTCTCTTAAAGTGCTATCACCCGAACAATTGATCGATATATTCACGTCTGGAGTTGAAGGTCCTAATGAAGATATTCGCAACTTTAAAACGGCATTAGAGATTGCCGATCTTGCCGAAAAGCACCTTTCACTTCAAACTTACAAAGAAATGATACTTCACATTTGGCGACGAGCATTCATGAAAGATGAGTACGTATTGTTTTCATTGTTTTTCCATTATTTTTTTATATTATATATCTTTCATTTAACTTGATTTGTGTCATATGTTTACAGTTGGACATCATTCAATCCTGACAACTATGAAACTCCAATCAAGCAATCATTCTTCTATCAATTGGCTCTCCTTTATTTCGGTATGTTTCTCATTTCCTTTTGAATGATTTCTATCGTATTCTCAATTCAATTGTCGTCTTCTCTTTATGTTGAATTTTAGGGGAAGAGAAGAAGAAATTGCCTCCGATCCAGGATCTGGCTCGTGATTTTGAGGCCGTGACACAAAATGAGAAAACTAGCTTCTTCTTACAAGCGGCCTATGAGCTTATCTTACATTAACCACTCTTGTTTATTGGATTTTTTCCTCTTAGCTCCTTTCTTTCATTCTTACTTTCCTTTTTATTATTATTATTTTACACACAAACAAGCCCACATTTTTATTACATCTTTCCCATGGTCTGGTCCTCAATTGTCCACGGTCTTCTAACTCATCGTTCACTGATCGCTTTGCTGTGGCAAAGTACCAAATCCAGAATTACAAAATAAATGATTACATAACATCAGTTTAGCAAGTCCCGTTTTTGTCAAAAGTAGAAAGTGGTGGTTCCCTTCATAAAATTCTCATTCTCGCATTCATTGCGTTAAATTTTGTTAAAGTCAAAGTTTCACATTACGCTGAAAATGTGATTTGTATTGTCTGCCCATTCTATTCTTTTAGTTCATGCTTGTCATTCGACATCAGTGATTCAAGCTATTACAAAGATTAGAAAGTGATGTGCCACATTGGCTTTTCAATATTTGTGTGTGTTGGCTCACTTTAAACCCCGATCATCACTTTAGATTCGATTACTTTTTTGTTGTTGTTTCTATAATATCAGTACGAACTTATTGTAACTTTCCCAATGGGAACGATTCGCCAATTGTTTTCTTGTTTAAGACCTATTTGTCAAGCGATCCAAGCTAAATGTTGGTCCATCGATAACACTCGGCCAACATATTGTTCGATTATATCGGTTGATAATCATGGATCGGTCTGTTGGTTAGTTAGTTATTTGCTTGTTCCGATGCTCGTTGGCGCGTACATTCATGAAACGTCGAATGGGCAGATGCTTTTTGCCGAGATGAATTGCTACTGTGGTAGTCTACTAATTAAATTCGATAATTCATATTGTCTCGGACATTCTCGGCTCCCCATCGAGAATGAGATTACCGCCCCATTCCATTGAATGTCACCATTTGGAACACTATCCACAATGTTAGCTCATTTATTGGTAATCAATGTGTGCACATACCAAATATTGCTACTTTTATGGTTCGTTTCGTTTGCACATAAATTCGTTTATTTGTCCACTTTTCGCCTTACTCACACATTCACTTCACTCCCTCTCTTTTGATCTTTGGTGTAGTATGACACTCACTCACTCACTCACTCGAGGCCATTATGCATTGATTATTGTGCCGGTAGACTCTATACACTCGGCTTCCTACGCCATGTCACCAGCAACTTATTGATTCATATGGCTTTGCTAATTGTAAACTATACCAACATTATCAACTTGACATGATACATCAAGCCTGGATATATAACGTTACGCTCCATCTCACAAATTGTATCATGTTTTGTTGTGTCCCTTGTAAACTATAAAAGAAATGAAAGAATAAAATAAAATTAAAATAAAAAAAAAGTTCGGTTTAAAGGGAAATCTGTTATTCCTTTTAGGAATCATTTATTGTTGTTGTTGTTATTGACTTAAAAATTCAAGTTTACATTAACCGTCCAATGTTGACTTTTTTTTTGAGATTCTATAGAATCGTTACAATAGAATTAGTTGCAGGTGTTAGCACCAATTGGTTGCCTGTCAACATGTAATAGTGGTTGAAAAGTGTCGTTCCCACTAGACGCCAAGTTGTGTATAAAGATTAGTATCGTTCCGATCACATTATAATGAGAGGGTTTTAAGCGTCCATAATCGGCCATTAGAGTCAATGACATCAACATTAATGTCACTGTTGAATGATGTTTCACAATAGCTTGCCAATGATTTCATTCAAGTGCACACTATGGTCGATTGGTTGTCGTCTTGTTGATTGAAGACAATGACGGCATACTTTGATTCGTTTGAATTGTTTCACTTGTTCCATAGTTTTCAATTGTCTCCATCGAATAAGTCTTATTATTATAATTATTGACCAAACCAGATAACAATAGTCTTGTCACCGGACTTTTCCGTTCTCCATTTGAATAAACATTTGAATTTAATCCCACATTCATTTGATTTGTGGACGAGATCGACTCTGAATATGGTCCATTGAAGTATGTTTCCTTCATATGTTCACGATTAACCAATTCATGTTCATGTTCATCTAAATTATACATGGTTGGTTGTATATCAATCATATCAATCTTTTTTTGCCAATTTATTTTTTGTCTACTTAATTCATTGGCATTGTTAATGTCGATTGTCTTTGGATTCTGGTATGGATTCCATATGAATGTATAATATACTGATAGAATGATTGCGGCCATACTCACGGCAACAATATAGGCTAAAACTGTTAGAATGCGAATCCATTTAGAACTTTGCATGTGTTGCTCATGCAATCGAGACGTATTCTTCAGACTTGAGTAATGTAGATCGGGGCGAGATCCCTTCGACGTGTGATTTGTTCCTTTTGGTTCCGGAGTGACCAATGGACTTCCGCTACCGCAGCCGCCGACACCGTTACCACAGGGATTTGTGGTGCAGCTAACATTGTCCGATCCATTCTTCGTGTTAAGGGACATTATTGCAACAGCCCAGTTGCCACATATCCGACCGATCGATCAGCAATAAACATCGCCACTTTCCGTCTATGTGTGTGTGTGTGTGTGTGGTGTTTGTATGTGTTGGACTTTCCAGATGAATCAAACTTACCAACTTTTATGGCATTCTGTGTGGCAGCAAATACATTCTGCTTGCAACTGTCCGTTCGACACTTCATTTTATATGTTCTCCAATTTTGGGTACACTCGCGATCTCGACAATAGTTGCGTGCCTGCGCAACTCGGTTGGCGGTGGCGGCGCCAATCATTGCTTCTGCCTCCGATTCGGGGTGATGATGTTGTTGCATCATTGTGAACTGTATACGTCAATCATCGATTCATTTGATGGCACCAATTGACGTCCTCCAATGGCCCGAGATTGTGTGCAAGTGCAAATGATGCCAATGTGTAATGCCACATGCACACTGTGAATTGGCACTAATAATGTGTCGAATTAACGACTCTGTACGTTCATACCATACGTTCATACCATTGCATGTATACATGACGCCACAAATGGCCAATTGCAGAATCAACCGGTCGATGGTTACAATAGGAATCACATAATCACATTCCTTCTTATGGTAATGAATCTTTCATTTCTTTCGTCTTGTTTTCGTCGCTCTTTTCTGCTAATATTTGATTTCTATGTAAATTGGTAAGAGAGATGTTTTTAAAATCAACATTAGGTCGATGACTTGTGTCCGTTCATATATCAGAATCTTATTTGAATTTGTTTATTATTTAGTTGTTCAATTGATTGAAGGGTTGATGCCAACAATGCCATCTGTCGAAATGGTTTTAATTCTTTTCGTAACGACTAATTGGCGTCTCTCACATCCGTCAAGGCGCGCCATTGTTCCGGGATCAATCACTTTAACATGATCATGGATTTACTTAGGCATGTCGAATGTGGCAAGAATTGCAAACGGGCCATATCCATTTGGTGTACATCAATTATCGTACACGAATGTTATCCTATTCTAGAAAGTGAATTCGTTTCGGTTAGCATTTAACATCAAAAAAGAATCACCAACATATTAAACTCTAATGCTTGCCAATCTTTTTTTTTGTGTTGATCTTGTAGTTTTTGTTATTATTATTATTATTATTATTCTAAGTGCTGCGCCGTCGTGATATATTCCGTTGTTGAATTCGAGAACAAATCAGTCGTTCGTCGTTTTTCTATTAATAGTCCGTGAACGTGTCGTCGATGGTGGTTGCCTTTTAATGCTACTATTTTCTAATGTTGGCTCCTTCACACTTTGGCAAGGAATTTGACGATTGCTGTAGGCTGGTACAAGCCTACAAACACATGAACGTATCCGATTGACATCTTGTTCGAGTGTATGGCGACATCGGAATCGACATCCAACGATTTAAACATTGAAAGTGGTGCGCATTTGGACATATTGTTTCACCCATTTATTGAGTGTTTGGTTGCCGTTGAACATTCGGTCGAACCAACGGATACAATTCAGATCAGAGGCGAACCGTTGCGGAGCCGAGCCGATCAAGTACAGAGCAAACAAAGAACATGGATTCGGCGACCTCAAACCATGAACGGTTGATAAAACTCCCGCCTCCAGCATCCTTCACCTCGATACATCGTAAATCCTTCTTAAAGGTATGTTGTTATAGCAAGTTCATTGATGCAACCTTGGCTCGTTAGGACTTGGTATGTGTGTGTGTGTGTGTGTGAGTATGTCGCCTACACATTTTGTCATCGTTGAGTTGGCTATTGTCTTAACTGGATGGAGGGGGAGACAATAAAAATGCAGCACATCATCACGAGACAAAAATGATTCTTGTGGGGCAAGGTCGTGCAGTATTGAGTTACCAATGAGACATTTCCGATATCAACTTATGATTAATAAATAGAAACAGAACGAGTGAACTATGCATACTTTTACTATGCATATCAATGTTTATTGTTGGTTGGTGGGTTTCCAATATATCGAAACATCGTGCCCAACATTCAATTTAATGGATAATTGGTTTTTGGTGTGTGCGCAGCAAATTTCGACAAATAACGGACCGAACAAGATTGAACAGATGGATCCAGTATGTCACAGTGTACGTCGTGTGCCAATATTCCGTTCGGTGTCAACCACGCCAGACGTACAATTCCATCGGGAGTCGCCATTCGTCACATCGCCTATCCCCAATAGTAATGAGTCAAACAATCCATTGGACCGATTGGATAGTTTCGAACCGTTTGGTCAATTGATCAACCATCGAATACCATTACGGATGAACAAACGAACGCCGATCGATCATCATTCGTTGTCGTCCGGTTACGATTCAAACAACAGCAGTAGCTCGTTGTCGTACATGTCAACGCCGAGCACGATTCGTCGAATACCCAGCTTAACCAACTTTTCTTCATATTCATCTCCGTTTGTCACCACGGATAACAACAACAACAACAACAGTAACAATAGTCAACGTGAATATATGCGATCGAAACGTTATTCGTATAGTGAAAAGTGTATTAAGGATGAATTGATTCGAAGCATCGATCGATTGGAAAAGAGGGTTTCATTCTTTAGAGAGGTTGCATCAGAATTGTTGCAAGAAAAGGATAAGTTACTTGAAGCATTGAGTCAATTTGACCATTATCCGCTTAGTGCATTCACTGAAGGTAAGTATTTCATTGTAAACTGATATTTTTTTCATATATCATTAATGATTTTTATTGTCACTTTTTAGCTGATAGACAAGACATTCAGGCTAATGCAAGTTGTTTGAGGAATCGTTTAGAACAGGTAAACATTTCGATTCAAACCAAAAGATCGTCATCTCAATTGGAAGCATTGAAAAAAGCTAATGAATGTATCGATAATCTTAGCAAGATTCTACATAAAGATGGCAAGATGGCGGCCAAACAACGTTGCTTATCCTATATTAGTTCATGCTCGTCCGATAATCTGACCGATGAGGAAAACAAACAGATTCCAATACCAATCGATGAACGATTTCAACGAATGGTGATTCAGTGTTCTCTTGACGACCAAAAATCAATTCGCAAAAAACTAGAATCGGTTTTGCTCAGCATTGAAAATTGAGTTTTTGTTCTCTTTTTCAATCAAGAAAATGTTTGCGTTGTTTGGTCTTATTCACATTTGTTCGGATCATATCGGCATTCACCGATTCACTACAATGGTTTTGGTTAATTCTGTTGCAACATTGTGATATTATTGTTTAAAAATTAATTAAATAAAACTCTTGTAAGAAACAAATGTATATGTAAGAGAATGCTTTAATAAAATATAACACGATCGAATCTCTTTCGTCTTTCTTTTTTAGAAGTTTTTTCTTTTCTTTAGTTCTCTCACTCTTTGCTATTCGACGCCGTCAAACGACGTTCATCATTCTTGGTTCTCCCGCTCATTTCATACGCCATTCACCTGTGCATCCGTTCTGTTTCAAGCACGAAAGCATCATTGGTGACCCAGACGAACAACGCTCGTCCCCATAATGAAACCGCTTCAGATGCATCTTTAAACGTTGAGGATATCTTAAGTGACCGATTTGGCTTTATTTCATTATTTATTCAATCGAATACAACTATTTTTCAATATTATATTGATTTTCCTTGGATATGGAACAAAACTAATCTCAAGTAATTTCCAACGACGGACGAAACGACGGACGAAAGTATTGGCGACGACGTAGAAGAACTTGTCAGAATAAAGTTTAGATAATTCGATGATTTTGAATCATTACATTGATTATGATGTACAGTCATTTAAAGTTTTTTGGATAACTCTATTGTTACTAGAAAATATGAATTTTCGAAATCAATCAATTGTGACGCTACATATAAACTGACACAAGTACACGATATTATTATAAAAATTAATGTCATCGATAAAATATGGCGCAAGGTGTACAAAATTCAACAACACAGCTATAAAAGAGTTAAAGAAGCAAACAGTTTGGAATGTTTCTTAAGTTTAACTCGTTCAGTCATGAACAAATGACACTCATAAACAAAAACTATGAATTATAAATTATATAAAACTATTAAAATAAAATAAATAATTGATGAAAGAGTATTGTGGTCCGTAATGTAAAATAATTGATTATGTCCAAACTATTTGTGGAATAAAATGGTCTTGTGCATTGTAAACGTTGGTCGGAGTCGATTCTTTGCTCAGAAATTCAAGCGGCAAAAATACTAAATGACCATGAATTGATGTTAATCGTTCCTGTGCCTTCGCCTTATCCACCTTGTACAATTTGGTCTTTTCCATGTATTCCGGTATTTGTGCAAACGTTTTGATCTCGTCTGTTGGAATGACGGCAAACACCTGCTCGTAGATCATTGTATTGAGCCGAGCCGTATAGTTCCAGATTTGAAACCAAAAATGATCATGAATCGGATCGTTCACGCAATCCAACTTTAATTGTAATTGTTGATCATCATTTGACGACGATTTTGTATAGATACCCAAGTGTTCTCGCATCAACATACGTCGAAGTGAGCCGGCAAATCGACCCGATCGATATGGTTTTCCATTCATCGATTGCAGCTCAAATTCTTGGTCATCGATGATAACGGCCACTTCTGAATCACGATAGCCCATCATTGATCGATCGTTTATGTTGGCCGATCCAATTATGGTAACCCGATCGTCAACAATCAATAATTTACTATTGGAATAATAAAGAAATTATAGATAATTAAGGACAGCATTTTACACTTACCTATGAACATAGATCAATTCGGTAATCAATCGGCCGTTCAACTCATCATAATTACGCAAACTATAGAAACCAATATATTGGCTTGGATCGTCAATCTCTTGTTTCAATTTTCCCAACAATGAATTTTCTCCCTTACAAATAGTCGAATAATTGTAATGGGTTATCTGTTGAATGGCACTTCCACTGCTGGTTCCAACCTCACCCTCAAATGCTGGCAATAATGGTATGAGAATAAAAACGCGAAATGTTTCCTTGTTACGAAATGCTCGAATGATTCGCCGATACAGTGCTTCGGCGATACGATTCCGTACCACATAGTCACCATCCGAATGTGTTATCGTTTGTGATATGAAAAATTGATTTTCAATATAGATGTAATGTTCGGCATTACTGATTGCATCCATATATGCTTCGAGAATCGATGCCTCCGTTCGTTTGATACCGGCCGACCATGATGAGACCGACCGTAACACTTGACAAGTCACTCGATGCGTGCGCAAAAGAAATGGTGGAATCGACAATTCGTTGACCTTTTGGTATGTTCGCGGAATTAGACATGGATATCGGTCGTTCGATTTGGCCTTGGAATATTTAGTAAAATTCCATCGTTGAATGAAATGCCGAGCCACGTCTCGTGCTGCTGCACCTACCACCATACATGAAATGTCGTGCCATGGCATTCGTGGTGTCGTATGACGATCGATCGAATCTTGAAATGGAAGATTTAAATTGTTGAAATCTTTTACAATAAAATTTGTATAATCCTTTCCAATCCAAAGTTTGGCTCCTCCTTCCAATTCATCGGTTGCAATGTGATCGATATCAGTTTGAATTTTCGGTATCGATTGTTTAATGAAATCGTCATTGTTCTCAATGTCGGTCGATATATAGCTTATATCGTCTCCACCCGAATCGGTAATCTTGTTCCGAATACGACGATTGATTTTACGAAATTTCTATTTGTTAGATTTCAATGTCAATGAGAATAACGATGAGAATTGAATTTTAAATCATAATTAAATAATACAAACCGTAATTGCTTGATTGCGTTTAGTGCGTATCTTTGTTGAAATTCGATTTCGGAAACCTGGTTTGATTTCATTTTTCTTAAATTTACGTTCACTACGTGATGGACCACCTTGAACACTGAACGATGCTGACCGATTGATACGATTATCGACTTCATCGATACCTTTTTCATTGCTGATAGATTTTTTCATTGGGGACACACTTGGCTGAAATCCTGGAACGGTTAAATTAGCACCAAATTTTTCCGGTTCTTCACTAGTGGTTGAAACACCGTCCGATAATAAAGGCTGTGAGATGGATCGATATCGTAAACCGGTCGGTTTAGTTGAATTATGTATTACAATACTACAATTTAAATCAATATTAGAAACAATTAAATAAATAATAAATTCATCATCATACTCATCATTATGCTGAAATGAGATTCCTCCTTGATCGGTTAATCGATGTTCAAAATTGTCCCAACGACCAAAGCAAAGATCGATTCCGCCGACGAATGCATACTTTTGATCAATGACAACCAACTTTTCGTGATGTGACCATAGTAATGTGCCACCACGAGCCGCATCGGGATGTCGTAAAACGGCAATATTCTTATGCATCTTCATCAACGTACGTTTCGTATAGACCGAATTAATGCTGATACCTAATTCAAACTCTTTGTACAACAGAATAAATATGCGAACGCCTTGTTCTGCTTTCTTCTGCAACATTGTATCAAGACGCCATTGATTAGCAAAACTGGGTCGTTTCAAATAGATTTCCGGCGACAACCACCAATCAGTGATAAAGATCTCTTGTTCAGCCATTTGTATTGCTTGAGATACTGCCTCGAAATATGCCGATCCATCTACGAACCATTGGCAATCGGTATCTTTTCGGACTGGCGCAAATGAGCCGTATGTATTAAAACTGAGAAACTCTTTTGCGTATCGTTGCGCATATTCATTCAAATAATCGGCCAATTCTTTTGGATTTTTTGTCTTTACTATCAATTGACGTGATAGGTTTTTTATACGAACGCCGTGTTGAACACCCGTTTGTTTAATACCTAACATGATTAATAATTAATTAATTAATTCTCCTTATTACCGAAACATTCATTGACCGCAAACCTGAATCAGCACAAAAATCTTTGTCAAATAGCATTACATAGCGTATTTTTTTGTCTTTTAGACGATAATAGAATAGGCACGTGTCCTTTACCAGCAAACCTCGATTTCGCCAATGTCCGGTGAAATCGGTAAAAAAGTTTTCCATTCTTGTACAAAATGCCGCTTTGCGAAATCCGCCAGCACGTTTCTTTACCATAAACTCTTCACCTTTATTACCGAGATCTTCAATAAACGAGAAAGGACTAATCTGAAGAAAGTTTAACACAGCCGGATGCGAACGAAACAACGAAAGCGACAATATAAATTGAAGATATTCTTCCAACAAACGAATACGTTTTCCAATTACTTGATGAATAAATATCGTTTCTGGTATCATGGGGAATTTGGGAAATTCAATATCGCCAATCTTGGCCAAAACTTTTCGATTCTCTCGATTATTATGGGTTGGTAATGGTAATGTTAAGGTCGTATAGAACAACCATATCTGTTGATGTAGTGAACGGAAATTGTTGTGCCGCCGTTTGATGATCCATGTAAAGTTGCCATGTTTCAGTTCAATATGGTACAAATATTGTGAGAGTGATAAGACGCTTCGACTCTCTTCATGATGTACGATTTTGGCTTCTATCGGTACATCGCAAAGAAAACAGTCGGAGACTGGACTAAAGATTGCCGTATACGGAATCGATGATTTGGCTGATGTCGATAAAGTTATTGACTTCTCTTCTGTAAATTAAAATATAAACAAGTAGTACATATCGAAAATCTAAAATCATACCGTCGACCGATTTCGTTGGTAAGACTTTGTCTTCCATTTTTTCCAATCCGTTATTGTTTGAGCTGATTTGATTCAACATTGGACTGATCATATATTTTGGACTAGATCAAATCACATGATTCTCCTCTCTTTTCCACTCTAACTTGATCTATCAAGACAGTTAATTATGGTCGATTCAATCGGACATAAAGTTGGCCTACTGAATGTTGGGTGAAATGAATATAGAAACATACAGTTTTTCATTTGATTGTTCAAACTGGTTCACATTATATAACCTTATAAACAAGCACCAACATGCACAATAATCACACTCGTAAATTGAGGAAAAAGTAGGTTCAAATTTCCCATTTCTTCAATAGGTAATAGACGACCTGTTTCACTTAAAAAGTGCGCGACTATTGCCAAACGTAAACTTAGGTCGCTAAAATAATTTTCCTCTTTTTTTGATACATAGAGATCTAAATTTCAACTTTGATCCATCGATCAATCATAGCGGCCAATCCAAAGATAAGTAGACCAACATTTTTTAACTATATTCGCTAAGCATATCAAGCGGCACGTTGCGCCTGCAACTAGAAAAGAGTTGTCAATGGATACATGATAATGGACTTTACATAATAGAAGACAAATAAATCGTACTCAATCATTCCTCTGAGTTTCGCTAAAAAAAATTTTCATAACAAACCTAAATTGACAAATATCGGATGTTGTCTAAAGATGGATCGATACCAGAGAAGACCCGAATAAATGGAAAACCCGCAACCTTGTCGGCTTATGAAACACGATAATGAAACATTTGGGATCTAAAATGTGAAAAACAACAACAAGTTGATTGGTCGAAAGTTGATGCGCGAAAACTGAACGTAATAGCACACTGATTGCAAGCAAGATTGAAACATGGACTTCTTGTTTCATTTAATCGAATGATTGACAATGATTATTTAAATAATATGAGGTTAAAACTAGTACTGTTTATGTGCATTTATTTTATGCTATATTTTTTTATATGGTGATCAAGTTCATCAACTTTCATACATGGTTACCTTGAACATGAATCATGACATGAACGATGAGTGACGGGCAAAACCAATCATACAATTTCAGATTGGTTTAAGCTTTCAATCGGAACGGAGAGGTACACGACGAAAAATAAGGAGAGCAATGTCTTTCTTTTTCTTTTTTTGGTCTGATGAACAATAAATATCATGGATTCACGTTAATATATATCATAATATATGGTCTACTTTGATTCGGCTCCCAAAATGTGCCAAACTTTATACACTAAACCAGTTGTTATGATGTGAGAATGATGTCTCAATGATGTACACGTTTGTGCGTTCATCTTCCATCGACATCGACGATAAAATCATCCATAGTTTCAAAACTGAGTGATTGTGTGCGTGCGTGTGTGTTTATACGCTACCTCGAAGTGGCACGCGTTCCTTAAGGTTCTTCCACACACACAACACAACACAACAGATTATGGTACAACCTTTTTCCGATGTTATTCAGTAAAGTGAAATGACTTTTAATGTGCTAAAATGTGTATGTGTTTATTATAGACAATGATTTGATATCTATAAATATCATGAACGAACATTGGAAGCGCATACGCACTGTCATGTACGATGGTTGTACATCGACACCCATTTGATGTGTGACATACGGCTAGAATATACAACGTTGATGAAAGTGTCTTCTCGCTCGTATTGGCTTGCATCCCAGTGTTTCACTTCAGACAACCAATTGTTGTCATTGGATTGGTGGCTTCATTTTGGTTTACTGGTTGATTTTGTTGGTTGGTTGGTTGGTTGGTTGGTTGGTTGGTTGGCCTTCTACATATACACACACACACACTTGTCAACGATGAGTTGGATAAAACCAATTAATGCACTTTGATGTCGATGATTGTACAACTAAATTGAACTATCCAATAGCATAACGATTTTATTAAATTTCATTTGCTTGATCAGTTCAACAGTTTTGCTTTCGATCAGAGTCCATTTCAATTCAATACAATTCATGGATCAATTGATTCATTTGTACATTGGTTTAAATACATCGTCATCGAAATAGAGATCAATTTTAAGCGAGGAGAAAGTTGGTCAGAAGCTAGATTGGCCATGTCCACTTTGTTATTGACTATCTCGGTTTCATTTTACGCTATACTATTTTCTTCGTCATGCTCCGTTTGTCTTGATCGGTCGGTTGGTTTTGTTGATTCTCTGCTCGTTGGTTCACTCTTTAACATTTTTCATCTATATA
This sequence comes from Blomia tropicalis, assembly GCA_029204025.1. Classification (NCBI taxonomy): domain Eukaryota; kingdom Metazoa; phylum Arthropoda; class Arachnida; order Sarcoptiformes; family Echimyopodidae; genus Blomia; species Blomia tropicalis. The sequence goes on from CM055090.1 coordinate 8,904,416, forward strand.
TTAGTTAACATGATCATTTTGTTTATTTCTCTCTCGTCAAAGTCCTTTCTTTACGTCTCATTTGGAAAAAAAGACGAAAGAGACAATAGCATACGTCAACGTATAATCATTAATTTATCTGATTATTTGAACCAAACTTCAATCGTCTCTTTTTCTCGGTTTTCAATGTCAACGAATGAATAATGACTTCTATAAACATTGTACAGCTGACCAAGAGAGTGGAAAAAGAGAAAGGAAGATTTAGTGAGTGGAATAGAGGAATGTACAACTGTACTGAATAATTTGGTAATAAGTGATAAACAATGCCACCAGATGGCATTAGCTAAGTCTTATTGACAATTTCAAATTAATTTCCAGATAAAATATAAGTAAAATCATTTTAAATATTTAGAAAGTGATTATTCCTATTCAAAACTTGTATTTATACATTAATTTGATTGTAGGGGACTCAATTCTTATAACTTGATGCCGATGAAGAATCAGTTTCATGCAATGGTTCATCAGCCGGTTTAACATTAAGATTCGTCTCCGGCCCAATCCAAAATTGGCGAAACTCTTTCCGATAGAGTGAGAGAATAAGAACGGAAATGACAGTGGTCGGAACGAGATAGAGCAATGCCGGTTGAGCTATCTCCATTGTGATAAGGGCTAATCAAAAATGGAAAAAAGGGACACGATTATTATCGATTTACGGTGCTAGTGTTCTAATACTATACTATAGCATAGTATAGGACATACCAATATATGAGAAGACTAGTCCAAGTGCATATGCTAACGTTGAGACGATGAAATACGATCGATATGGCACATTGCGTATAAGATCATATGCATTACAATAGGAGACCATGATTCCGGGAATGATTATATCGCCCAAGCCCAGAAGCGAATAGCCGCCAGTTAAGCAATATTCACTCGGGTTGTGTGGATTAATTCCAAAGATATTTCTCGGCGCACGAATTGAAAGTGGTAACACTTCGACCTTTTCGCCTGGACATCGATATTCAGAAATGGAACCACGATTCGATACGCCACCTGTTGCAACATATTCCATGATAGAGACGCCTGAAAATAACGATTGTAAGTTTCATGTTTATAATATAAAAAGTGAGAACAAAATACCGTTCGATGTAAACAAAGGCGTAATGAAGACAAAGAAGATATCGTAAATGAATAGTCCACCCAAAAGCATGAAACAAATTTTGAACGATGGCAAACGAAGTGTTCGTAATTGGAATATGCAAAAGCATACGCATAGAATGTCTTGAATGATCCAAGCATGTGGTGAGGTGTGCCGTAACATGAACCAGGTGACCGGCAATGCCACCGCTAATGGTATCAATGGTATGCAAATGTATTGCAATGAGAAACGTTTGAAACATAGAAACGGCGATATAACCAATGCTAGATCCGTAATCGAACGTGGAAGAAGCAAATTAAGTACCGTATAAAGGCAGACGGAAAATGATATGGCGGAGAAGATCATAAAGATGGCAATGAATCCGTAAACGATATATTTGTAGAAGAAGTAGAGTGACATTAGTACGACAATTGTTACAATGACGGCAAACATCACACTTCCCGATGTTAGATCAGCGAATGCTTCCTGATCGGTGGCATGTTTGGTAGATTTAGATTCGGTTTCATCTGATTTTTTAAATGATGAACGATTATGTTATATACAATACATACATACAAATACATATATAATAATTGATTATACCTTTTTGAACTAAAGCATCTCGTTGTGATTTTTGTTTTGTTTCCAAATAGAATCCGAATCGAACATCGCCACTCCAATAGGATCCGACAAAAACGCAGAATACGGCCGTCGTAAATATCAGTATCATACAATAAAAAGCACTGATCTTTGGTTCGTCTGGTCTAAGCCGTTGCACTTGCTTGTATGATAGTAAACCTTTTAGGTTAGTATCGGTTATCACAGATAATGTAAATGATTTCTGGGATAAATATCTGTGAGGAAATAAAAAACGAACAAAAAAGAACGTATAAGATATTACACGTATACATAAACCAAAATAAGGGAGAAGGGAACATACTCGGAGGTAAGATTGAAATGTGTTTTCAAATTCAAATCACATGTAGTTGAAAATATCAACCCATTTGAATGTGGAAAACTGTGACCAAAATTGTCTAACTGCGTTTTAGTGTCACAACTGGTACTATAGTTAAATATATAGTAACCATTTCTATTATTTGATGGTAAATTTAGTTTCTTGCATAGATTATATGATGTAAAGTTGTTCATTGGTAGATAATCTTCATTCTATAGTTAAAAAGATAATAATGGATAATGTTTGAACACAGTAATGTATCAACATACAATGTTTTCCGATGAATTAGCATTGGGAAGAAAATCGATAACACAGAAATATGAGGATTCATCATCTTTCTTGTTTCCGCTTGTTGGGGTTGTTGTTTCATTTCGCCCATGTAATACATTGAATTCGATCCACAGCTTCGTTTGGTTCGTCTCAACACAACCTACATGTCTTTCGTTCAATATAACAAACGAGATCAATATAAGTATTGATGGTAGATGAGTGCAACATCGTTGACGAAACATCTTTCAGTCCCAAATATAGAGATGATGATGATAGGTTATGGATATTGTTTGATCTTGAAACGATGCTTTCCAACTTTGATACTTGAGTATAAATGTGTATATTAGAGTGTTTTGATTACAATCACAATCCTAATATAATAATTGATTATAATTGAATTGATTATATCTGTAAACATATAAATCGATCGTGTTTGTGTACGAATTGGGTGTCCAATATCTTGTCTCAATGTGTTGATCACCAAAATTAACATTCACAATTACATATATAATGGTAAAGGAAGAGCAACAGTTTCCTGTTTCGTCTAAGTAGCTATAATGCCTTAAAATAGTATTGGAATGATAGTATAGTCTTGGTCTTCGTATTATTAGATTATATTTATCACGCTATTTAGTGTACTTTTAATGAACTATATGAATATAAATAAAAGTTGGTAAAAATAAGCCAAACATTAATAACTTACAATAAATAATAATAATTTAGTCATACCTCTTGGGGGTATATTGAAATTAATTTAATTTTGATCAAGGCTAATCAAAGAATCTGTTTCAATTTACGTTGTAACAAATTGCACATTGTATATTATGGAAATATGAAATGTGAGACGATTACTTGAACATTGGAATAAACATGCAATAATAAACACAAATACATGGAATAACATACAAACATATAATAACAACAACAATTGGTGTGCAACAACTGATTGAGTTAAATTTTCCAGAAATTTCCTAAGAAAATTTTCCAGGAAACTAATTTAAAATGCAAATGTGGGGGCACAACTAATTTAAATTAGTTAAGAAAGTTAATTTTCTTTCTCTCATTCTTTTTACTCTTTTTTATGTTGTTTTATTTATTTATTTTCCTTTTCTATGAAAAGTACAGACAAAATCAACATATAATGATTATATGTTTGCCATTACAAACAAGTTGCAAAAACAACAATGTGAACATAAAATGGTTATCTTTATAAAATTGCCATTGAAAGTTCTGAATTGAATTTATTAAATATTTGTCTTATGCCATTTTAGTGCACATAGAAAACAAACAAACAGAGTTAAACAGTTTGAATGTTAATCGATTGCGAAAATGTCTTGTGACATTTATGTCGATATACACAATGACGATTGCGAAGATGCCGACCATATAATATATAATTGTATATTTGCCAATGTTCAATCAAACCGTTTCCCGCTTTAAAAATTGTTCAATATGTCTAACATTGAAATGTGTCTTCAACAAAGACGATGCCAAAATTTGAATGAAACATTCAGACAAATGATTGTTACGTAATCAAAAATGACACATTTCAATCTATGGGAACATATGCACACAAGTTGTTTCAAATTCAAATGGTACGAAATTCTAACACCATTACTTATTAGTACTAAAATAATTGAAACACATTTTCCTATATGTTTTCAAATAACAATTATAATCGAATTAATTGAAATAATAATTGAAAAAAAAGATAATGAATGAAACACACAATTTGTCACGTTTGATAAGATTTGGTTAAGTGGAAAGGTCAAATACAACAACAACAACAACAACGACAAGTATTTTCTACTTGACCAATTCTATTTAATGGTAATCATATAGATTTGAAACATTCCATATATCAAAATGCCAAATTTGATCATCATCATTTTAATTATCAACAATCAACAATTGACAAGCCGACAATTATAGTTTGCTTCATTATCATTCATCGTCATTTATTCAATTACATATAATTTGGTTCCATTTTCATTAAGTATATATGGTGAATGCAGAGTTTTGTGTTCCGTACGGTTAAGTGCATCGAGTACGGCAAAACCATTATCAATAGAAAAAATATTGGATCGTTTTTCTTACTATTTTAAAACAGTATATAATTGTGGACAGTATAAATGGATGGGTAAAAACAGAGACAAAAGCAAAGTCATAATTGTCTTCAAATCATTTCATCATTGAAAGTGAAAAATGAGTTAACTCAGTACAACTGTTCGATAAATTGATGATATAAATATATATTGGATAAAGTTAAAATTTCTAAATCCTATTGATAGGTTGAATGTATGAATCGAAATCTTAAACCATTCAGTTTGATGAATCGGAACCCAATAATATCAATTGAATAGATTCATTCAATATAATGTCATTGGACTTAAAGCATTGGATTTCTATAATTATGCTTCAATGTATTGGATCATTATTCGGCATCGATCAACAAGCAATAAAGAAGGGGAGAGAGAGAGAGAGGGAAAGAAAATGAAAGGCGTCAACTCGAAAGACTATGGCGGCATTAGGTTTTATCAATCAAACAACTTTGAACAAGTATTATCAAGCAAATAAACTGGTTGACACGAGTTTATCATTAAGTTTACTTTTGTATGACAATATCTTTTATTTCCACCATTTGAATGAATCAATGAAAAATGATATTTCAATATGTTGGGGGATGTATAATAATACTAATATAATAATAATAATAATAATAATGAATATTAATAGAATTTAATAATAGAATTTTTGAAAATAAATACTTTAGGTGATTGGAGCCTTGGGCAACAAATATGGATAAATTGGCATGCGACTTATTTAAATGTTGTTATCCATTCGATAAAATTGAATTCATCGATATTTTCCAACACACACACACCACTACATTATAAAAAAAAGAAGCGCACGCACTAATGAATCACCCGATCCTAATGACGAAAATGCGAGGTCAGCCTTTATTTTTTTAGAGAGAAAAAATTGATAAACGGAAAAACGCGATGATTGTCACTACCGGCAACAAGTCTGATATGGTCATGTGGTAATATATGACCATCCATCCTAAACTTTTGATTATTTCCAAAGATGATGAATAATAATAACTAAGATTATGGCATTATTCAATACCTGTGACCGAACCATGGTTACGCTCATATTGCACAATCGGCCACGAAGAGACCATATGATGGTAATGGACACCAAAATGTACGGGAAAAGTACTTCGGTCCGGTTGCAATGTAACTGGATACCATATCCCATATCCAAACTATGTATGAATGTTGTACTGGTTTCAGATTGCTCAAAATCGTGGTATACCTTTAAGATGCGATGTCATAGGATGAGGATGAGGCCAAAGGGGGAAGGCAACGATATATCGTCTTTCATTTTCAATGAATGTGCGCGTGTGTAAGTGTGCTTTCCAACCGTCATTCAATTCAATTCATCCACTTTCACATTACAATCAATTACATTTATATAAATAATATATATAAAATATATTAAAATATGTCCAATGCACTAGCAATGGAATGGAGTCCTATTAATAGATGATATATACAAGATCGGGTGGACATATCATGATCAATGATCATAGGCATACATTGACACAGCCCACTAGTTTGATCGTTCTCTTCTCTAGTTCTTTTGCTTTGCCTTCATCGTCTTCTTCATTTTCTTCAATCATCAATCATTGATTGCGTGAAACACGTTGTGTGTCTCCAATGGCAAATGATCCGCGTGCATAAACACACATACATACACACACACACACACTCACATAGATATACAAGCAAACTTTCTTTTCCACGATATAAAGAAGCGAACATCGTGTCGAACACTTCATATTGCACAAGAGTTTGCAACTGAACAAAACTCCATTACAAGTAAAGAACAGCATAATCATCACGTGTTACCAGAAAAAATAATATATATATACTTCTAATTATACCGAAAAATCTAGAAAATTAATTCAATAATCGACTTTCTGTTCTCGAATACAAGCACACAATCCAAGCACGAATCGGGTCGAGTCATCATTTGTATGCAACTTTTTTTTTGTCTACAATACATTTGACAATTCAACCAATGATATCATCATTGTTTGAGTGAGAGAGTCCTTACCACACAACCCTTCCATAATATAATTTATTGTTATACTCGTTTGTCAACACCATCATCAACCATAAGGGACGAACAGTATAAGAGCGAGTCAATTCTCCACCCCTTTTTGCTCCAACCTGTAACAGCCACCTGCCATCTCTTCACATTTGAGGCATTCGTCTTCACTTTGCTTTTCGACCTCTACGGCGCGGCATAAACAACTGAAAATAACAAAAATGATGAATGTCGACTGTTGGCTGTTGGTGTTGAAGAATATTCCACCGGGAGAACGGTTTCAATATCGAACGGTCAATCGACAATGGCGTGATCTAATCGATTATCTGGCATTGAGTCAACGATGTTTGCAATTATATTCAACACAATCCGATCAAGAACGTGATCGTTCAAATGAATTGAATCTATTCGAGTGGCCACATTTAAACATATCATATAGCGAATTTGTTCGCATCTTCCGACAATATCCCAAACTTCGACAATTATCATTTGTCGGCTTCACCCATTGGAATGATCATCATCTGATTCGATTGACCGAACTTTGCCATTCAATCGAAAAGTTGGCCTTTTACTCTTGCTCACATTTAGGTATGATCTTCTCCTTTTATGGGTCAAATATTGGAAACCTTACTAAACAATATGATTCAACAGGTGACAATTATTTCAATGATTTTGGCTTTCAAAATGTAACACAAGTTGGATGGCAAAATCTGGCTCTAAGTTATGGTGATAGTTTGAAAACCTTGATCTTAGAAGATTGTGATCTTGAAAACTATCACCTAGGATTGATCGTTCAATCGTTTCAAAATCTTACTCATTTAAACATTGCAAATAATTCTGAAATCACTAACTTTTCACCACTAACCAAATTAACCAAAACGATTGAAGTGTTAAAGTTGGGTCCCAAATTGAGTGTCAATAGTCGAAAGAATCGTGCCTTGTACAATCATGAGATGCCGATCGATGAATTGGTTAAATCGGAATTTGGACAAAACATTCGACAACTTCAATTGCAAGGTTGTTTAACGCCAAAATTGATTCAACTACAACAACTTGGCCGTTTAGAACATTTGATCGTAAAATATGCTTCCTTTTCGAACGTGGAAGATGTCTTCAATATGGAGATGGCCATTCTAACCAATATGGCGGCAAAGGTGAAACAATTACAACAACTTGACCTATACCAGATCAATCAATCGAGTTCGATCGATCTTCATTGGCTAAGACAACGTTTGACCTCGATATCGATGCCACCAGTTCATAAATCATCAAACACCAATTTACATTCATTTACATTATACACGATCGATCCATTCGTTGTTGTTGAACAATTTCGTATGGTCGATTTTATTCTAAGTTCATCACCTTTACTTCAATCATTTGGACTTAGTTGTTCTACCACCGATTCCAATAGCATGCATTATAATTTGAATCAAACCATTTTTGTATTATTACAAAAATATGGAAACAAATTACGGAAGTTAACATTGGAAAATATTATCTCATTTGGATTGTATCCAAATTTGGTACGTACACTTCTCGCTATGCCGAATCTAGTCACATTTGAAATGGAGGACCGGGAAATGTTGAACTTTCTTCAATGTATGGATCATCAATTGAATGGTATGTTTTGATTGTTAGAATTAGAATTCAAATTCATATATTAATTAAAATTTTATAATAGACAAAAAAAATCCACACGATCTCATCAATGTTGCCAAACCACTAGAGTTGATCTTTTCGGTGTCGGACCTAAATCGTATCGAATGGAATCGTCGACAGATTGGTCGACTTTCATTGGATAACATGAAACGATATGCCAATGTACAATATAGTACACGCCATAATGATCATGATCTACGAATGGTGGATACATCATTGGGCGACAGTCTTGCCGATCTATATTCGTCACACGAGAACGATCTATCCGATCTATGTCAATTGATTGATTCATCATACGATTTGATCGGTCATTGTGTCGACTTTGTTACCGTATGTACCAATTATTTGACATTGACGATGGCATGTGCCGTCATACTTCGACCTACCAATATTGTCCGTAATGCATATCATTGGTTCAGCAATCAAATGCACTAATAAAACATGTGCACTCAAAAAAAAAAGATAGAGGGAAAAGAAAGAGAAAAAGAGATCTCCATATTGTATACAACCAAACACTCGTTCATAATATCGATTTCAAATCTCAACCGATCTCTTCCGTCTTGTGATCGTCTTATATCTCGAGTCGAGTCGTCTTTATATTCCATTGGTTCATTCATTAATATCGATTTTATATGTATAATTATGATCATCGTCATAAATCAATAAATCTTTGAAATCTATTTAAAGAATTCATTCATTTATTTGTTTACTTATATAATCGTAGTAGTGTTGTTCCAAAAATAACGAATGGTTCAAAAGTTATGTGCGTAACATTGACGTTTCACAAACATGAATGTCCTATGAATGTCTCGCCACATAATCATGTGCCTTTCACGGCAATTACATCATCATACTCGTACAATCTTGAGCACCTATCGGAACGAGTATGCTGATGGGTCACATGCTTATTATGATTAACTATCAACATCACCGGTTGTGTGATTTCTTGGCAAAACACCAATTTCATGTCTGATCGATGTTCGATTTAAACAGGAAAAATATATTTTATATTTCACTATGTTCAATTCCTCGTTCAATCGAACATTGGCACGTTCAATCAATCGATCGAGACGGGCATTTTCTCGATTAACCATGAGTAGACCTTGACGATAGGAAAAAAAATGCAATCATACAATAACAACAACAACATCGTGCACGTTACATAATCGTCATTTTTTTTCAAAAATTTAATTTATTATTTTCGACGTAACATTTATGTAAGTGTGTTTGTGAATGTATGTTTTGAGGATTGAAATGAAAAAAAAATGTTGAAACTCTTTTCAAGAAGGGCGAAAATGGGGCATTCTCTATAGAATTGAGCACAGAAACTTGTTAGAAAATTGGGTGCATATATTAATATGATAAAAACTGAGTAAAAAATACTAGTAATTTATATTAAAAAAAATGTGATCAAATGTTTTGACCCATTCATTTGCGACACTTGAATGACCACCACCACCACCACCACCGCCAACAACTATGGACAAAAATAGAACAAATCTTTTTTTTCTTATTTTGTATCATAGTTATAGTAAAAGTTTAAAGATCGACCTTCTGTGTTTGTGTGTCGTATTCATTCGAATGTTTTGTATGATCATGACAGGAAATACAACTGTACAACTGAAACATGTCTCTCGTTTGTTTATATATAGATATATAGATACAAATTTGGAAAGAGCATAACGTTTGTTGAAGTTGGAACATGTTGATGTCGACTATTCAAAGTTTGAGAGAAGGTGAGGAAGAAGAATATCGGCTTGAGGCAATCATTTGACCTGTAACCGAAGGCATATATGTTCATGTTCAACAGGCTCCTGTTAGTACATTCACCTCGACCGACTGAGAGGTTGCTAGCCTTTCTCTCTTTCTCTCTTCTTTTTTTCCTTTAATACAAATGATTCACACCCAGTTACCTGTTTCTTACCAACAATCATCATCATCATCACCATTTCTCATTGCGGTCATTTGCTTCTGCTTCTTTATCTCTTTACAGTAAAATATGGTGTTCGAAACATGACCATGTCGAAGACGACGACGACGACTTCTTCGTCCCCACCACTTTTCATTCGTTGGCTATGTAATCGTCATCATTCACGTTGAATATACGCACACACACATACACACGACCACCACCACCTTCTTCATTCTTTAACCCCACCACCACCAGGAAACATTGATCGACAGGTGTCCGCTGATCCGTCCGAAACCAAAAAAAAAAAAAAAAAAAAAAGAAAACAGAAGCAGAAGCAAGCAATAGCGCGCGATCACACGAAATGTGTACATAATCCTTAGCAAATCTTACCACCGACCAAATTGAATACGGCCCCCCTCAATCATTCAATTCCCAAATCGAAACGACAACAACGATCAACAACACGAAGACGAACAGCAACATGTCATCCGGATGTATTGTTTGACCATATCATTTTGAGAAAGGTTTATAGTTAAACGTAAACATTTTTCATTAATATCGGGCTTCGAATCACATCATCATCACACATGCAACGTAAGGATGCAAAATATCGATTGTTTGGCCCATATCCTATCGTATCTGACTGTTCGTGAACGTGAATCATGTCGTCAGGTAAATCACCGATGGATGGTGTCCGCTGATGAACTGGCACGAACACAACGTTCATTGACCATCATTGGTAAACGTGACTCGTCCAATGGTTCCGGTAGGCGTTGTTCACTCAATGGATATCGGTCATCATCGCAATACATTCGGAATCAATGTTCCAATGTCGATTCACATACATCGATACATTGGCCGTATAATTTTATACGATATCAATATTTTGTACAAATGTTGACACGCTTTTCCAACATTCGTACAATATGTTTCGATGGAATCGAATATTGGAACGATCATCTTATTGGAGAGATGTCGCTACTGTTGCCACGTGTGAAATCGCTCAACTTTATTCGGTGTGTCGGAATCGGTATGATGATGTTTGATAATAATGTTTGCTATGATTTTCATTTTCATATTTCATTTTAAGGACGAAGTCGTATATATGAGAAAAATTTTATGAACGTTACGGTCAATGGATGGAATCGTTTGATTGAGATGTATGGTAATCAAGTTACGAAACTTACGTTAAGAGAATGCGATCTTGACGATCACCAATTGGAGATTATTATTATGGGATTTCGATGTCTTACATATCTTGATATAAGCAGCAATCGTATCGGCGTAGCTGGAGCATTAAGCCGAATCTGTCCAACGATTGAGATACTCAAGGTTGGACCACGTCTAATTGGAAACAATGTATCAGCTGATATACCAATTGAAAAAATCATTGCCGGACCGGCTCGATACGTAACCGAACTATCAATTCAAGGTTTTCTCAGTTCCAAATTGACATTGATTTCACATTTATGTTGTTTAACAAAGTTAACAATACGTTTCATGAAACCATTGTTCGATGACATAAACATTACCAATTGTTTTGCCGCAATTGGACGTCTTCGGTCGCTTCGATGTTTGGAAATCTATCAAGTATGTAACACAAACCATTTGTTTAGATAACAAATTGATTCAATTGATTTAATAATTTAACTAAAATAGCATAATACTCACGATTGTTATATGGCCGTATCGCGCGATCATCTTTTGTCCATCTTTTCCGGTTGTAATCAATTGGAACAGTTTGTGTTCAATTGCGACATATGGTGCGATTCGCCATTGGATGATCAATTGTTTGTACTCATGCGCCAATGTTGTCCAAACCTTCAACTATTGGATTTATGTCCAGGAAACTTTCAAACCACCGATCATTGTCTTCAAACATTAGCAACATTTCCAGCATTAAAGAATGTTAGAATTGTAGAATTTTCCGGCATAACTGAATATGGATTGATGAAATTTATCCACGATTCTGTACAATTGAGTCGTTGCGTTGTTGAAGATTGTTGTGATATCAACACCAATGCAATGATCGATTTCGTACGAAAACTTTATTATGGTTTGTACTGACAACGATGAATATTTCAACTATGTTGATTATTCTTATTTTTATTTACCAACAGAGAAACCATATAATCGTTTGGAGATGATCATCATTCCACTTAGATCGTTGCAAATACCGACAGAAATGTTTCATATACCAGAACATGATCCAATATATCGTTTAACCATATTTGGTCAAAAAGATCGTAACAAACCGAGCTCAAGTTTTATGGATGGAGCAGGCAAGATGTGGAATCATCGTTCAGCCTATCATTCAATTGAAACATTGATTCGTTTAACATTCAACACGGTTATATCGGCATTTACCTTCATTTCTACCTTGTTCATCTTTGGTGCTGCATGTTGTTTCTATCTATTACATATGATTTTGCTTAGTATCAATTCTCGATTTTCGTTCAACAATTTTGTCCTAGGCATTCCATTTCTTACAACCGGAATGATTGCTTTTCTTTCATCATTGTTTATTGGACCTTGTCTTTATCTGTCTACCCATGTCTTCTCGGTCATTCTCGTTGACCTAACCGATGTGTTCGACGGTTTGGCTCGTCTTTACGGTGATACTGGTCATTAGGTTAACCATTGTACTCAATTCCCTTCCATTGTGATTATATTAGCTTTTTTTATTATTATCCTCAAATTCCCCACTGTTTATCATTGTGTAACCCCTCTCAAACATTTGTGATTATTTTTAGATAATTCTAATCTAATTTTCAAATATAAATTCGAATCGAATTTCTTCTAAACACGGAAACTTTACATTTAAACGAACATTGTCAAATTTGAATGATGGATTACGTTTGCAATCAAAAGTCAAAGTTATTTTTCAAATGAGTAAATTCAAGTCAGTATCGTCGTCTAATCGTTCGCGTAGTGTTCAATCATTGTCGAAAAAGATTTCGGACATTACCGGTGAGCCGGCATTTGAACGATTACGTCCGGAGGGGAATCTTCACACAACATCAAGCAAAACCGATTGTGTGGCATTCATCATCCACTGTACAGCTCATGATCGAATTTTGATCAGTCGACAAGAGAAGGCAATTTGGATTCCATTCACCCATCTACCGCCAAATCGTTCATGGAAGGAATGTGCATTACTCGGATTTTGTTTGGTCATTTCCGGTTCTAGTGAAAAGTTCGATCAATTAAAAGACAATCCACCATGTAAACGTTTTACCAGTATGCAAGTGTTACGCGTTCAATTGCCACAAACACGAAAGTTTCTAACACGTTTGATCTACTATATCGAATTGAAGCCGAACACTAACAAATTTCAATGTTGCCAACCAATTACACCACGATTAGAATGGTGGCCACTGAAGACCATACAAGATGGTGAGATCGATCAATTGTGGGGACCAGAATTGGTGGTCTATTGCAATCTAATCTCTCCTCGAATACCGAATCGTATCAGTGAGTACAGTTTAGAGGAAGCATTCCATTTTGTACCACGTGATCCGCCACGAAATTTAGAGGAAGATATGCTTAAATCGTTACACATCACCGAAAAGGTGGTCGAACGATTGTATGCAGAATTTTTGGAACATTGCTTTCCCAGCATGAACTTGACGTACAATTCGTTCAAGGTGTACATGAGTAACCATCAATTTGAGAACAATGAATCACGTCAATTGGGTCTGTTCCGTGCGTTCAACTACAACTCCAATGGTTACCTTACGTTTCATGAATTTTTAATGGGATTAGCTTGCATGGAACCGAACGTTCAACATGGAGAGTATCGTGCTCGTTTCATATTTCGTTACTATGATGTCGATCGATCCGATAGTCTGTCAGAATCGGAGCTACGTCGACTGATCGTAGACCTATGTCCCACGTCTGATGCGGTCGAACAACGTTTTAAGGAAGCAATGGAAACGATGTGCACTGATGGACGTCGAGAGGTTAAATTGGCCGATTTTATCAATGCACTCGGTACGCTACGTTTCCGTGGTACGTCAGTGTTGTGCCGTTCCACCAAATCGATCTTTGCTCAGATCTCACAATTGATGGCATTGAAGAGCATGCACCAAACTGGAAGTTCAAAACAATTGCTTAGTACGGTGTTGAACAAACACAACAATCAAGGTACTTTTTTCTATTGTTGCATTTCTATTTGTTTGTTTACTTTTTCCATTGCTCATACATTGATTTCCTTTCTGTCATGATGATCAACATCAGGCGTCTGTCCGACATGTGTTCAAAAGAAGTACAATCTAGCGAGTCATATGATGACGTTCGATATAAACGGTAATTCCATTGGTAAACCACTGTTTCCCATCAGAAAGACTGACGACAATAATCGTTCGGCACCACAATATTCGTTGGAATGTGTGTTCAATCCCAAATCACCGGCAAATTTAGTTTTACAATTGATACGACAATTCAATAGCGTCAAACGTGCCGGTTATCGTCCATTGGGTTTGATGCAAGATCAAAAGGAAATGTTATGGTCATTATTGACCGTTCTTCACACCGAAATCGATGCCTTGTTGGATGCGGAAGAAAAGTGTCAACGCATCTATTCACCATGTTACGTAATGGGCGACATCCATGGTAACCTTGAAGACCTTCTCTCGTTAGAGAAAGCATTGTGGAAAGTGTTGCCATGTGTCGGATCAAATTATTTATTCTTAGGCGATTATGTCGATCGAGGCCATTGGGGCTTTGAGTGTGCCCTCTATTTGATTGCATTCAAGATCTTGTGTCCGAACAAGGTGACACTGTTACGTGGCAATCATGAGGTACGAACATTGCAAACACATTATACCTATCAACGTGAATGTCGATCAAAGTATGGAGAAGAGTTCGGCCTCAAATTGTGGGAGTTGACCAATCGAATCTTTGACAAATTGCCCGTTTGTGCATTGATCGACGATACCATCTTTGCTGCACACGGCGGAATACCGAGAAGTACACGTGATATTGAACAGATTGTTAAGGTAAAACGTGAGCTACGTGATCCCGAACATGAATCATCGATTGCATGGGAGATCCTATGGTCTGATCCATGTCATATGCAAACGTTCTTTGAGGCAGCTGATTTGACCAATCAAAATGCCAATTTATTGAATGGATTTGTACGTAATATCAAACGTGGTACGGCATATCTGTTCAATGAGGATGGAGCGAATAACTTTCTTCGACACAGTGGCCTAACCCATATCATTCGGGCGCATGAGGTTCCGCCGGCTGGTTTTGCATTTCACTTCGGTAACAAGTGTGTAACCATTTTCTCGTGTTCACACTATTGTGGCAATGATAACGAGAGTGCATGCATTTTGATCGACAACCAACGACTTCGTGTGATCCAATTGGATACTGTAAACAATGCGTCAGCTACTGATTATTGAACTACCACCACCACCACCACACCAACAACAACGTTCTTCCTCTTTCCTTTTCTACCTTTTTGTTTTGTTTTGTTCATTTGTGTCCCAACATTCACACCGTCTCAATAAATGTTTTAAAATTAAAATTTTATTTTATTTTATTTTAGCAAATAATTCGTGTGAATGTGAAAATTGTAAGGTAACACCTTTGTTTGTTTGTATGCTTGACCGTTAGATCGGAAATACCGTTTGAATGATCATAAATTGACAATTCTGATTTGAAATGGAAATTTCGCAAATATATATGCACAATTGATCATTAGTTTCATTCATGAAATTATGAAACGAACCGTATCGATGGCAATTTAAATGTTCGTTTTACCGAGACCATAATTGAGTTGAAATCATGTCGGTCCAAAGAAAAGAAACGAAAAGAAAAAAGTGGTCAACGATTGAAGATAGATATATCCTACTTTTATTCACACTTGTAATTTTGTCCTCATTTCTTTTTTGTTAGTTGAAAACTAACCAACGGTCATTTTCGTTGGCCAACTTATCTTCCCAAAAAAAAATAAATGCTTTTCATTGCTATTTCTGGTGTGCGTGCGTGTGTCCAAAAGTGAAATGCCATTGTGAGGTGGTCATCAGACAATAAAATTTTATGATATCATTTTATATTTGCTACAATGCGTTAGTGAAACAAGATTTTTCCACACAAAACAAATTCCAGCTTTTTCCTTGCGGTGAAACACCAACAAACAACAACAAAGATATAGTACGAAAATAAAATTTTCTTCCTTTGACTTCAATGATTTTCTTACGCAACTATTATACTTGCATTACCATTGGATGGGTAATGCTATTTGTGTGTACAATATGTATAGTAACTTTCATGTTAGCATTCATTCGTCTATTTCAACATCGTCATCTTGTTGAATATCTTTTTTTTTCGATTGTTTTTGTTTGGTTTTACTGATAGTGAACAAACCTTATTTAAATACAAATTACAAGCTCAATGAAATTGCTTCTCATATAAATATAGGTATATAATAAAATTGATAAACATTATGGAAGATCATAACATTTTGAATGCGGATGTCAACCGAGGTCGATATGTGTTTACGTTCATATTTCAATGTTAGTTTTTAAAAAAAATAATAATAATTTCCAATGTGATACAATTAAAAAAAGACATTTGCAATGTCTCCCAATGCTTGAATAAATAGTAAACAATTTATGTAAGAAGAAAATATTAAAAAAAATGGAAACTTGAAACAGTAAATAATCATCAAAAATGGATCTCACGACGCTGTTGTGATTGCAATCAAAGCACGCAGTTGAATCATTGAATTCAGTAGAGGTTGTAATAATTGAAGTTTAGAAAAAAGAAAGAAAAAGGAAAATAAACGAATGACGAACGATGATGAGCGTATGAAGAAAGTAATTTGAAATAATAAAGGTAAACAACAAAACTAATTTGATCCCATATATTTAGATTGAGTTCCGAGGAAAAAAAATCCCTATTCATTTTCACGAATCAATGTAAATCCGATTACAGTATGAAAGATGCAATCGGTGACAAAAATGGCACTAAATGGTGTTGTATTCAATCTATTTAAGGAATGTTTCAATCATTTTAGCTGAATTCATCGGTTTGGTGTCAAGTTTAACACTGACCATCACCGCAACAACAACGAAATGAAAATAAAAAACAAAAGAATAGAAAAAAAAGATCCGAAAACAAAATCTATTTGCTTTGATTGCTCAAAGAACAAGAATGATGAAAGTAGAAAGATAGGAACATTATTTTCAAAGTTGCCATTACAAGGACAGTAAAATGTATGAAGCTTGAAACAAAACAAGATTAATTTATTTTTTTAAAAAAAAGTAAATAAATGAATAAATAAGTAATAAAGAGGATCAATACGGCAAACAAGGTTCCAGTCGGGCAAGTTCTAACAAAAGAAAGTACAATTCGATTCGGATCTCATTGCTAATTGTTCGATACGAATCATTGCCAGGGCTGCTCAGCAATGTATACATATTCAGTGGAAATGAATGTACGAATGAGTGAGTGAGTGTACATAAAAAATATCTAAAAAAATATATGGACGATAAGAGAAGGTAAATAAGTTAGTGAATGAGTGAGAGTATATGAATCGGCTTCAATCATTAAACGATTCAAATAAATGAATGCCAAAATAGCCTTGTGTATCGATTTGAAATGTTTCGCCATTTACTCCCTATTTTACACTTGAATTTACACATTAGGATCGATTCATTTGAAACGTAGAAACACAATGACACGCACTGCCTTATAACTCATCGTCTTTTCACCATTATTTATTATTATATTCATCATCATTTATTGTCTTTTCAAGTGTGTCCGTACTTAACGATAAATGCAATGAGGCGAACGGAGAAAATTGTTGTGAGGGAATGAAACAAATTATATAAAAATAATAATGACAAACACGTTAATCCATTTTGAATGAAACGAATTGAACTGATATAAATAAAAAAAATCTATATAATAAAATGGATGGCGAACATTCATTCATCTTAAATGTATTCAATGCAATCAATTCTGAACTAATTTATAATTTAGATTTGATGATAATTTTCAATTTCATTCATTTGTACAATTCATTAAATTGTTTAGGGACGTTGCGTATATATCAGCAATAGTAATCTTTTTTTTATTTATTTTTATATTTTCTCTGTCGTATATTTCCATCTCTCTATCACCTGTTTACCTGCATCAAAAAATGTTCAATTCAAAAGTGTATATTTATAATAAACATATATTTATTTATAAATAAAATAAGTGGTGAGTATCATAGTCATTGTCGCTAATAATGGCACGTGTTCGCACTATACTATGAATAGTATTATTATTTTAGTTTATAGATAGATAGCCTGTTTCAAAATGGAAATGAATTTTCAAGGATAATTGTTGTTGTCGTCGTCGTCGTCGTTTCTCTTATCGTCTTCGTCGTAGTCGTCACCGTCTTCTTCTTCTTCTTCTTCTTCTGTTGTCGGCTTCCACATGTCCATCCATCTATTCGTATTCGTTTATTTTCTATTGCATATATTTATGTGCTTTTAAAATGTACTCAAACGTAGGTTGATGCCATACAAACAACACAAATTGACAAAATAAGCAAATGAACGGAAGGACAATGGATGATTTGCCACATAAAATGGAATTGGTTTTGTGTGATAAATGCGATTGACCAAAATAAAAAGGTCATCATGCTAAAGAGAGAGAAAAATTAGCTATCATGATGAATCATGATGACAAATGGATTGGAGAATTTCAAACTGTCAATTGATTTCATTGGCATAGATTAGGTAATGATCGGACATTTGGGAAACATTGAATGATGACGGGACATTCATTTTATATAATAAACGTGAGTACAACGAAAGTGTACACATAATGTTCAAGGATGGATACTTAAATCACATGTTGAATTGTAACTAGAAAATTTATATAATTTTCGAGTTCAACGTTTCACAATGGGCAGTGTACATTGTGGACATTGTTATTATGAAAATGGATCAACTTTAGGAGTGGTGGGAGTGGAAAAAGGTGGAAAGGAAGATGATGATGATGATAATAGTGAACAATCCCATGTTTGGTTGAAATTGTCCGATTGTTACATCATGCCTTTGAACTTGTTGATCACTTTGTATGCGGCATACATTGTAATCGTGTACATTGATTGTGTTCACCGTCAAACTGTATGGTAACAATTCAAAGTTGTCGGTGACTTGTTCATCTATAGATGTGCAATCATGATGATGATGATGATGATGACCGACTTGGCGGTTGTACTTGTCCCAAAAGACAATTGATCGATCAATTCAAGTTTCATCTCTATCTTCTATCTGATGATGATCAAAAAAAAAAAAAAAATGTTGAACCATTTTCAATAAAGATGTTTTGGAGGAAGAACAAATGAAAGTGTTCGATTGTGTATATATACGGTTGTTGAAGATAATAAGTCAATGCCAATAAGTCACGTTTGAACGTGAAAACTGGAGGACAACATCCGTATCTCGTAAAACTTCGATCCGGAAATGAATTCAAATAATGAAGAGAACGAGAAAACAAAACTGAAACAAACAAAATTGATATTACCCATTATCATTGTCATTGATTATGTGTTTATTTTTGCGTATCCATTCTAATCATCATTATTAGATTGGAATATAAAATTAAAAATTTAATAAACAAATAATACAAAAAGAAATCTTTTGTTACTTTGAAAAAAAAGTTTTCCCTTTGTTCAAGAAACTAAAATTGTAAATCATCATCATTCAATTGATTGTGATTAATTGGACATAATTATTGATTGATAGGTTCGGTGACACGAATCCGACTCGATTATGTGTTTGAACAAAATGAAAAAGGTTTATGATTAGTAGATTGTTATGTTGAAGGCAACTCATATATGGAAATATATGGGATATATATGGGATTGATACCATGCCGATGCCGAAGTTCCAATGACAGTTGGATGACACTTGTAAGGTCACATACATAACAACCAATTTAACCACTTCCATCAACAGTATAGCATACATAAATGGCTTATGATCATCATTTACAACTACAACACAAAAATAGACAAATTGAATAAGATAGAAAAATCACCATCATATGATTCGAATAAATCACAGAAAGAAGTAAAGATAGATTTATCTATTAAGGGGAAACCTTTTTTTTTTAATAAATCTTTGACACTAAAAAGAAAGAGTATGAAACGAAGATGCCATTTAAGAATAATCGATCGATTTTAAACCCTTACAACTATATTGTTGTAAAAGTTCATTTCAATTGTGTACGGTTCAAAGTTCGGTGACATTGAAAATGGCATTTGGGGGGAGGGAATAAGTTATCTAACCACTATTTGGTGAGTTATGTTATATTACCAATGAATGACAAATGAACAAAACAACAAAATCTCGTTTGTATTGGCGGTCGTCGTCGCCGTCGTGGTTGTGATTAAGAACAAGAGATGAATTTGTGATTAGTGTTTGGTTCATTGGTTCTATTCATTTCTAAATCCAGTATATATCGTGTGTTCTCCTATACTCTTTTGTACATTTTGTGCACATTCATTTTATATATCCCATCATTTCAAATGTGAATCCATTTATTACCAATGCCAATATTGTCTATGGTATATAATGGTTCGGTCGATACTGGTTGGGTGAGGATGATGATGTTGTTGTTGTTGTTGTTGTTGTTGTTGCTGTTGTTGCTGTTGTGACGACCTAAAGAAGTGGCAATCGCACACTGAATGAATGGCGTCCGGCCGTCTGACTGGAGTCGATTATTGTGTCCTGCCTTCAAAGGGATCTCTGTGTATATACAACTGTATGAGACGATACATGAAGGGAAGAAGCAACAACCACACTTCAGACGCGTTCTTCTTCTTCTTCTTCGTTCTTCTACAGTATCGTTTGTGTACAGGTGTGAATGTTGTTTCAGCTGGTTGCCTTTTTCTTCTTCTTCTTTTCCCATTCGTTCTTCTTCAGCTGGTTTTCGATCGTTTTTCGCGTGGCGGCAACAACAAATGGACGGAGAACACTACAAAACGATACAAGCCATTCAGTTCAGAACAACATTCGACTCCGATGCGGATAGTTCGTACCAAAATTCATTATGTTCTATCGATATTCATCAACAGAATTCAAATTCAATTGGATAATTTTGAAATGTGAACAATAACAACAAACAACAACTTGTACAAATTGTTAATTTGTTTTTTTTTTGAATTCAAAAAAAAGTCATTCGTCATCACGCAATCAAATTACAAATCTACCCATTCTTTGTTAATTAAAAAATGTCTCAATTTTCTCGTTATCCACCAATTGAATGATAACGTTTGAATTAATTGAGCGTATTAAAACATAAATGATCGACATTATATTGCGAATCGGAACATTTTATGAGGGGGAGAAAAGAACGTAACGTCCGACACTTGAATGCATTGTGATTTAATAGTGAAAAAGTTCAAGCCATTCATTTGGTGCATTCCCTAATACAAGGTAAGGTATCATATATACATTTTTCTATTATATCTCCTTGACAACCAACAACAAACACAAAGAAAGATCTAACAAATGCACTTAATTGATCGATCAATGCCTTTCTTTTCCTATGCTCAAACAGCTAATCATCTATTAATCTAACATCCAAATCCAATTAATCTTTGCCACTTTCAACATTTACATGTTTTTTACTAGACAAACCACACATATTTATTTATGGAAGATTTAAACATTCATTTCTAATATTTGTGACTGACACCGACGAGGTCGATTTCACTTTTACCAAAAAAAAAAAAAAATGTACTCTTTTGTTTCAAATTGAAAAATGAATAGATGAAAACAACAGTTATATTATAACAATATAATCAAATAACAAATACGACGACTTGGACCTTGTTAAATGTTGGTGCTTTGTGACGCCATATCGTTAGCACATAAAGTGAATAAACTTATTACAAACTATCATTTTAATCATATATGTTCATATACACAAAAAATGTCTTCATAATTCAATAGAATGAGAAGGAAATAAGAAATAAAAAACAAGAACTAAAAGAATCAACTTGTTGAACCGGTTCTTAATTCCGGCATTTGTTTTTATCATTACTTGGATCACAAACACTATGATAGTTTCAGTGTCATATAAGTGTCGACATCAATTCAGGAATTTAATTACTCCAATAAATGAATGAAAAGGACATGAATGAAAGGGCGTAACTTTATTATAAACAATGTACGTGGATGATTATAAATGTATGGAAATGAACGTTTGATCCATTCTCGTTTGACCGCATTTGGATTCGACACATTTTATATCTATTGTATATATGTATAATTACATAATCGCCCACTGCCATATGGTCCGTTTGGTGTTTATAATATGAATGGATTGACACCATTTGACCATATCGAACGATAAATTAGATTGATCAACTTAAATTCGTTGAACTCGTCATCGAATAAAACGTACACTATGTTATTATTCTCCCCTCAGTCATAAATATATGGTTCAAATCAGGGGAACAATACCATCAATTGAGACGATCGATATTTTTGGTTTTGACTTTGTTTGTCTTCCTTTCATTGGGCAAACACCAAATGCCTAATTAAGGGAAACCGAATTGGTAGCTTGATCGATCAATTGTTCCCCATACCACCTTCCATCTACAAATATAACTAATAATAAAATTTGACAGCATTATTGTGGCGCGGGAATTTTCAGCCATCATCAATATCGATTGTGATGATGGTTAAAAATATACATTTTTCTATAGAAAATTTACAGTGTTGTCGATCAATTCCCATTGATTGATTCATACAAAAAATAACGTTGAATAATTGTTGATATGACATGATGATATGATCAATGTCAAAAAAGTAATTGTTTTTTCTTGCTTTTTTGCTAGAAAAAAAGGATATTTTTAGAAAAATCAATAGAAAAATGATAAATCATAAGAGAGAGAGTTTGATTGAATTTAAAGATTAATCTATTGTATCAAATGATGGTTAAATCAATTTTGAGATCAAAACCGATATCCAATGAATAGAATTTCATTTTGATTGATAATGTCTTTCAAATTTGTTCGCTTCTGACTACAGTCATTTAAAAGGGAAATCACCTGTTATTATAGACTTTTTTTGTTAAAGTGCACCTTAATTAAAAGTTCATTTTTAAAACATTTTCATTGATGGCAAGAGCCATCACACATTTATCTCAATTGTATTCGAACGTGGAGGGTTTCCATTTTTTTTGTTTACTTTCTCTTTCATTGACATTTCAGGTTCTAATGATCATTCTTATGGCTGATTCATGGGCAGTAATTGTATATTTCTTCAATTAGTGCGAGGTAAAGTTACGAGTCAAATGACTAAGTTTGCTGCAAAGCAACATCATTTCAATGATCGTCGAAACAGAACGAATGAACATTCAATTTTCATTGACCTTGGACGGCCTTCAGCGTAGTGTTGATGATGATGATGTTGATCGTCATCATCATACTTGGTGGTAGTACTTTCTTGTTCTTCTTACCTGCCGTTGTTTGCTATATATTCAATTTTCTATAATATATTCATGTCGTACCTCTTTTATTCAATTCTTGTGCATATTTTTCAGTTTAGTAATAATCACTTTTTCCTGTTTCTCATAAACTTAAGAACAACAACAACAACAAAACAAAAACAACAAAAAGTACAAAAAGTACAAAAAAATGTATTTGTATCTTTATTCGATTAACTCGTTTCATCTGACCGTCAGGATAATAATAAAAAGGGAAAATATTATCATCTCAAATTTCTTGTTGCCTATATCTTAGAATTTTGCTTGTATTGGTCATCATCGTTCTTTTTTTTTCGTTCATAAACTATTTTGTCACTAATGGATCGATGGTGTTTTGTAAGAAGATTGTATTAAATTAAAGGCTTTAATTTTAAAGAACATCTGTTGTTGATTGATTTTGTGTAAATGATTGCCACATTTTTTTTGCCGATATCGTAATCATTTCACATTTCATTCGTTCGCCCTCTCCCACATCACAAAAGGTGAATGAGCCTGTTGGGCATTTTTGATCGAATCGTGAAAATTGAACAACATTTTCATTCTCCTATTTGTTACATTTTAGTCAATTTTAAAGATTTTTCAGTTATTCAACTAAACATTCGTGTGTGTGCCGTTCTATTGGAACAAATTATCCGCGTCAGGGTCATTCGATTGATTTTATTTTGAACAGACGTTAAATGCTTATTTTCCCTTGTCCATCATATTTGCTGAATGACAAGAGAAAATGAATTGATCAAATTTAAAATTTCAATAACCTATCACATTAAGCAATTTTAGATCACATTTGAATACATTGTTAAAAGGATTTTAGGGTGTGAGTAGGAGGAGTGTGCAAATTATCATTATCAATTTATT
Organism: Blomia tropicalis; assembly: GCA_029204025.1. Taxonomy (NCBI): domain Eukaryota; kingdom Metazoa; phylum Arthropoda; class Arachnida; order Sarcoptiformes; family Echimyopodidae; genus Blomia; species Blomia tropicalis. The sequence goes on from CM055090.1 coordinate 8,928,815, forward strand.
TTATAAAAAAAATAAATACATATTATAATTATTATTGTTATAATAATGTACGACATTAAGTTGTAGTTAAATGAACCAAACAAAATTGGGTGTTATGAGCGATATAAGCTCAACTCTTAAAGTGACCATTTAATCAAAATTAATGTTGTCTTTGCTGAGAAAAAAATCTATGTTCCATGTCTAAGCACACACGTACACACTTGAAGGCACATAGTAAATCCGGACGTCTTATTGGACACTTGATGGCTCCAATTATTCCGGACACTTTTTCATGTGAAGCTAATTAACATTTGAGAATGTTTTCTTATAACGTCAATACTGTTCCATATTGTATTCAATGTTATTTATATATGATCACTTTAAGTTTAATGAGCTATCTTGTGCTTGTGTTTACCTTACCACCAATTTGTGCCACCGTTTGCTATAAATTGATCATCATGCCATGACAGTGATGATGGCCATTAATGGTTTCGATTCAATATAGTAAACACCTAAATAATGATTGATGATCATTTGATCGTTCAATGAATCGCCGGTAGGAAAACACTATCATTTGACCATCATTTTTGCAAAAAAAAACGTATATGTTGTCTTGATTCTGCAAACAATTATTCTGTTTTGATATCATTAACGTTTATTACTATCGACATAAACAACCGTCAACAAAGTCGCCATTTTTGTTTTGTTTTATCAATCTGAAAATCAATATTTTTTTTTTTGGTTATTGTGTTGGTTTTTTGTCTGATTGTTAGTAATGCACCATCGGCCATGATAAGAGAGTAATAAGCTTCTAAATATATTTGATTTTGTTACTTATTTTTTGATTTCCATAAATTGTTTATTTGCAAATTGTATATCATTTTCTTTGAACAATCATTATTGAAGTCATTGTAATGTGATACGATTCAATATAACAATCCGACAGGTTGATCGAATCAATCTGTTTTGTTTTTTAGTTTCGGCATCACGTTTCATTAAATAAAAGACAACATTTTACTCTTTGAAGATAGTTCGTGACATGGAATCGGATTTCTGCTTTTTGTTATCATTGAACGAATTAGTTTATTCATATATAAAATGGAGGTTAACCTTTCCAATGATAAAACGAAACGAAAACGAATACACACTTTTCATTATTCAAATCAGACCTCAAACCACTTTTCTTCAAACTTTTTTTTTGGCGCGGTTTGTTCATTTGTTTTGCTCTGTTTGCCCCATAGATTAGATACTCAGCGTAACATCTTGGCATTTTTCGTTCATAATCTATGTGGAAACAATTGATCGATTGACATAATGTCTTTTTGTGCGCACACATACATTGGTATTTGGAAATCAGAATTGAAACACAAACTAATCTAATGGTTGCCTAATTTATATAAGTCTTGTCATTCAACTTTTTTCCTCGATGCATCTTAACTTTCGGTTTTGATCTATTGTATCATTGAAAAGCGGTGTTTTCAATTCCGATTGTTTCCGTTATTCATGTCGTACATGTTAAACACAAAAGCATAAGCACATTGAGACCTTGTATTGTGTTCAAACACCACAATTCTGCTTTGCAACTCTAACCGATGGACTTCAATTGACAACAACAACAACACGATAATCTATCCTTCTGTTGTTGGTTCACCTTGTATACGTTCGTGTCCTTATAGTCCTTACACCTGAATCTTACCGTTTTTTAGTTACCATTGATCGTTTCACATAGGCAAACATTTTATTATTATTACATTCATATATATATATGTATAAGTTCTAATGTTCATTGTTTCATTGTTCACAGGACACGGATAACTTGTTCTCGTTTCAATTTTTTATGTCTCATCGAGAAAGTTGGAAGTCGAGTTCGAGTTCAGCGCCGGTCGGTTTCGTCATTTCACTATTGTTCGAAACGGCAAATCGAAAGCGTCAATGTACGATCTCGGTTTCAAATCTTTTTGTAGCCACACGGTGATCTTCAACAACAACAACAACAACAACAATACATAATAATACTCGAAAAATTGTTTTCTTTAATTCAAAAGTGAAGTAATAAAGAATCACACAACCACAACAATCATGGAATGCCGTTTGGATCGTGATTGTTTGATCATGATATTCGAATATTTATCAATGCCGGAAAAGTTAAAATGCCGTCTCGTATCACATGAATGGTCGATTGCGGTCGATAAATTGATTGCTGGTCAACAATATTTAGAAGTTTTTGCCGCCAACAGTTCATTGGTGGCCGCTTCGGTGGAAGCAACCGGAATTTCATCCTATTCATCTAATCAATTATCATTCAATTCAGCCGTACGTAGTGCAAAAAAACTTTGGTCATCGGTAAATGCCAAACTGATGGCACAACCAGAAGCGAACGATGTCGAGGTTGCCGTTGCAAACAACAATCGACCAATAATGAATGTGATGAATAATCCTATAATTAATCCAATCATAAGGGAACATCGTTCGAATGAATATGAATTAATGAATGTATGTTCACCATCCAATCTACTCAACCTTTCATCATACTATTGGACCTATGCTTTCTGTGCATCATCTTCACTATTCTCTTCATATTCGTTTGCCAATTCTACGATTACATCGCATGAATATTTTCATTCTTTTTGTGATTGTTATCCACGACAACGGCACAAGTATTCGGTTATATTAGATCGAAAGAATATATCGTTTGAAACATTCAACAACCTATTGTCCAAATTTTCCAATATTCTCAGCTTGGTCGTACGTAACGTTGACCAATTGTCTGATGTGATCTTGTTCATGATTACCCAACAATGTCCAAATGTTCAATCGTTAAGCTTTTGTAATTGTTCCGGTTTAAAAAAGGATAAAAACAATCAATATGCACCATTGAACTGTTTAACAGGTATTTATTGTTTAATGTTTACTTGTTTTATTGTTATAATTTTAAATTTTAATTCTTTCAGATTATGGATGGCGATTGTTATCTAATTCATATCCAAATTTAACATCGTTAACGTTGCGTCAATGTAAATTGTCAGAATCACAATTGACCAAAGTGATTCAACATTGTAAAAATCTACAATTTTTGGATATATCCGATAATATTTGCGTCGGCAGATCAGTTAGATATCTCGGACCAAGCATTGAATGTTTGATATGTGGCGATCTATCAAATGATGAAGGAATCGATACAATCCTATCGAATATTGCATTTGCCAATGGACGACACGTAAAATATTTATCCATTTTTGGTGCCCTTGGTTCATTGAAGACATTTTCTGAATTTGATCGATTAAGCAAGTTAGAGTTACATTATTATACTGATGAAGAGTTGCCAAATTATTTGTCCGATATTGGAATGCTTTCACTTACTAGTCTGGTGTTGGAACAGATCCGATGCTATGAATCACCGTCAGCTATCAATGTCACACAATTTGACCAAATGTTGGCACGATCGCCCAATTTGCGACGATTACAGATAACGGGCGATTTCGATTGGAATTTACGTTTGAATGATAATTCGTTAAAAAAATTAACAACATTATGTCCAAAATTGCAGGAGATCACACTCAATGGTATGTTACATGTGAAATGTATAAATGTGAAACGTAATCAAAAATGATTGTTTAATTTTTTTCAGGCAATGGTTCATTGACCGACTATGGAATCATGCATTTGGCCAATTTGCCATTAGTACAGTTGAGTCTATCATCGTTTCATGCCATTACCGATTATTCGATCAAGAGTATTATGAGAAAGGTGTCAACCTTGAAACAAATAACGTTGGTCGATATGCCACAAATCACCGAACGTGTGGTTTCCAAAGCAATTGCCGTATGTGCCAATGATGAAAGGCGACGCCTTAATTTAACGCTGAGCGATGAACAAATGAGCAAACGTGTTCGTCGACGTAATTTGACCTATCCGAACAATTTGCGAGTCAATTTCGATAGTCATTTATGTGGTAAACAATTAGCCGACACCGAACCGACCGACGTTCAAATGATATTGGTTATTCTCATGTCGGCAATCATACTGGCAATGACATTGCTCACAACAGTTGTGGTCGTACTCGTACCATTGTCGATGCTGTTCATGATGGCCCATGATTGGTTGTTTGATATTCTCTTTACACGATCCGATCCATTTACATTTTTCGATTGGTTCATACAGTCCAGTTCATCTAGTTCCGTTCATTCATCAAGTTCAATTGCAACCAATACGAATGATCCATTGACCAAACATTCCGATCCTGCTGGAACGACAACTATTTTATTCGGTTTTCTTATATCATCAGTACGAAAATTTCTTTTATCAAGCGTTGCAAAATAAATAAATTTTTTTAATAATTTACAAAAAGAATTGATCTATAAACTAATTGGTCAACTCTTGTTGATGAGAAAATAAACGCCAATAATATAGTGATAATTCATTAAGTGATAATAAATAATTAAACTAAATTTTTTAGTTAAAATCCTTTATTATTTTATTCAAATTTTTTTCGCTTGATTTATCCTCAACTTTTTAGTGTATTAATAATTCATTGTAAAATATGAAATGTAATGTATACAATGGGTCAATATTTTTTTTCATTGAGTTTTTTTTGGTGTGTCATAGGTGAACGTGGATAATAGGTCAAATACATTGTGTATGGAAGATGGACGCAATATATCTTGATAGTTGTTGAAAGAATGTGGGGTTACTATTTGGCAGTATAAATTCATTCAATATGGGTTATACACATTACAATTCGATATTGTTCGATGGTTGATACTTGAATATTTGATTGCATTCATCAAAACGAAGTGCAAATACAAACCACATCAAACTAAGGGACAATGTGATAGAAACCGCATAGATAGCATAATGCCATGGTCGACGTTGATTGATCACATTGATGTTGTTGCTGTATGCACAGGCGCTGATACATTTGTCCTCTTTCAACAATGTTGCCTTATCCATCGATGCAAACAGGTCCGCTTTCGACGAGTTCGATCGTACACAAGTTCGATACCAAAGGAAGATCCAAATTCCAATTGATGCAACATGGAACAATCGAATCAAATCAAGTAGCAAGTGAATAAATCCATTCAAATGAGATGGTGGTGAAAGTTGTTCCATCCAAGATGAAATTATATAAGAATCAAATGGGAAGAACATCAAACAACGGAATGATTCAACTAGTGGTGCTATTGACCTATTAGTGTTTGACAAATAAATATTAAAATTAAATTTAACAAAATCGAACAATTTTACCTTCTATCGAAGATGGTTCCGAACGATGTCAATGCAAATAGGACGTACAACATAATGTACAATGCGTTAAGTGGCGAATTGCGTACTAATGGATGATCGGTAATTATATAGAAGCCAAATGCAACCAAAAATGAGTGAATCAAAACGTAAAACGATTGCCAAAATGATATTTCACAATCATAACGTTCAATTTGTGCATATGGATCAACTTTAGGAATATCGGACAACAAACCAGTTCGAGGTTTGCCTGGTTCCCAACCAGGTCCATAAAACAATGCCTTCATCTTATCTGGCCAATTATCCATTTTCTTAAACTTCATCCACACAGTTTCATAGTAATAGTAAAATTGCAATGTTAACGAATCAAATGTTTCATATTGACGGGCAGTGGTTCCAAACAAGATCTTCTCCTCTTCGGCTTGGTAGGTTCCAAATACACGATCCCAAATCATGATCAATGCACCATAATTCTTATCAATACAATATGGATTCTTTCCATGATGAACACGATGTTGTCGAGGCGTGTTGACCAGGTACTCAATTGGGCCAAGATGTGTTACCACTTCAGTGTGAAGCCAAACTTGATAGATCAAGGAAAATTGCATATGAACCAATAAAATCGGTGGTGGAATGATTAATGCCAATGGAGTGGGAAAGAACTGCAATTTTGCAATTATAATTGGTTATATCATCAATAGAAAAAATATTGATTAATTTATAGGACAAACCTCATAGATGACCAAATCAACTACAGTGTCACGAAGTGTTGTCGAAATATCGATCTCAACTGCATTATGATGGAATTGATGGCTTGCCCAAAATATGTTAATCTCATGCAATGACCGATGTACCCAGTAATACACAAATTCAACGAGTAGTAACGATAGGAACCAGGTTGAAACACAATGTTTCGGTAGGTCAATGATACGATAGTTGTCGTACATAAAATAGAATAATTTCATGATGATACCCAACAGCATAACCCGAACAGCAACAAACACCAAACCGGCTCCGACATTAACCACCACATCGCTAAGACGGGAGAAACGTTTCCTTTGAAAAAATCGAATTGCTTGTTCGATCATCATCAAAACGCCAAAGATGGGAAAGATCTAAAATAATTAATTAACATATTAATTAAAAACATATTTTTCATTAAATAAAAAGCTTAAACATCATACCTGAACTTCATAGTTTGGAACATCATCCACACTCATATAGAGTGAACTATTCGGTTTGATATAGTAGAACATCCAACCGAGTTGTTCCAACATTCCATGAAACATGAAACGTCCGCATGAATGCAAAAGATCGTGCGGTGTCGTGTCCGAAAATCCATCATGTTGTTGATAATGGAATAATGATGATGCTGAAGATGAGGGGGAGGATGATGATTCGAAACCGATCGATTCCAATGATGATGAAGTGTTAAATGGCGGTGGCAACACCATGATCGGTGATGCGATCAATTGATGATTAAAACGAAGATGAAAACGACAATATTTTGGTTATATGTCACAACTATTTGCGACTTTACAGTGCCAATGGTCACTATGGCCTGAAAAAATCGTGTTCTTGTGTGTATATATAGTACACGGCCCTAGCGAGAATCACAAGTGCTAGTGCTAGTGGTCACGTACGCATGTACTATTATTGTTATCGTCTTGGTTGTCTTTGTTCTTGTTTTTTGTGCGTCTCATAGACTTGTGCGTGTGTGTGTGTGAGTGTGTGTGATATGTAAAGATACACGAAAAATGTAAAGACTAATGGTCAAACGATAGGGGGTCAAACCATGGACTATGTACACAGAAACACGTTAAAATGCATCTAAAGTTCATTCGGCACCATTGGAAATCGGCACCTATTCGAAAGAAGGCCTAACAAAAGTTTTCACATAGAAAAAGAAAAGAAAAGTTCATTATCATTCGAACATTTGAACTAAAGTTGAACGTGACCAATATGGCATATACGAATAATGTTGAAATCCAAATAGGCACACAACAATAGCACATGAATTTCACATAGTAGATTGATCCGTTTTGTTTCGTTTGTGGAAAGTGGTAAAATAAAAAAGTATTCGAAACACGGCGCAACAGTAGATCGCCTCTTATATACTGATGGTCGGATCGGGATCTCCGTTCGAAGAGATGATGATAATGAACGCTGGATCAGCATCATGTCATGTGTATGTGTGTGTGTGTGTTAGTAGTGGTCAATGGGCAAACAGTATCACCCAATCACAGCTATTTGCATGACTCGTTCCTTTCAATGTTCTTCTTGTTTCGTTTGTTCCAATGCAGAGTTCATTCACTATTCACTCACCTATATGTGGTGGATTATTATTATTATTATTATTTTTTCTTTTCTTTTCTTTTCTTTCAGTTCATTTTCGATCTCAAATGGAACGATACATCTTGTACGTGCTTCCATGCACGATGCATCATTCATTGGTTACGTTATGAGCCGACACCTTGACACTGTGAGATATAATCGCGCACTTATATAATCGTATACATGATGATGATATATATATTTACAAGTGATGGACATTTACAAAATATAAATGCTTTCGTATCGAACAGTCCCAAAATTAGTTGTAAATCGACACAAGACTACAATTCTAGTACAATCACGATCGATTTATGCAATCAGTTTGGTACATTGATTACAACATATAAAAACATATATTGCCAAATATATTGTTTATACTATTGATTCTGTAGAACAATGTATATACAATAATGTAATAGAACAAAACTTATTTCCGTGTATATAGTTCAAATTAAATTCTCTCGAATAGAATTAATCTACTTATTTTCCGGAATGTTCAATAATTGTTCCGCATTGAAACAAGAGAATCGAGACTCGAGTATTTTCCTGTTCCAGATATATGGATGGTCAATTTGTACGTACACGCACAAAAGGTAGATCGATGGGCCAAATGATGTGCTTATGACACAAGTGTCTAGTTCACAAACACGCCATTAAGATTAGAAGGTCAGATTAAGGGCGAGCCAATGGTTGAACATTATTCGATGCGGACGCCAATGCCGATGTTCAACATTAAACATCCTCCCACCATCACCATCTATCCATCTAATCCATCCATTGATCGCCGTTTTTGGTGGCGATCCTACAAGTTCATCAAGTTCGTCCATCATGTAACACACGAAAATGTTTGCAACGCTTTCCAAATGTCTGCCATGTCATGGTTAATGAAATATGAACAAACAATTAGAAAAATTAACAGCAATCCCCTCGATTGTGTGATTACATACATGAACACATTTTACCAATAAAATATATATATATATAAATATATATAGATTTATAATTATTTTTTTGTCGTAATCTGAACATATTGAATTGATGGAATGGAGTGGAAAGTTTTTTCCCCTCATCTAACTTTATTTCATGTTCAAGTGTTCTTGTCTCGCCAAACATCAAACATCGTCATCAATAAGATATGGATCCAAAAATGTGCCATAAGTTATGTGTTGAACACCCGAGACTTGTTTCTCTTCCATTTCGATCCAAAAAAAAATTGATTCAAAAACTATGCTTTATTTCAGCAATACTTTGTGATGTAAACATCCTATCTATTCAATTCTTCTTGTAACATGTCGTTGTTGTCGTTGCTGTTGTTGTTGTTGTTGTTATATCCCATTATGTCCGTGTATGTACATTGTATGTTGAACTAGAAACAAATATGGGCGCCAAATGGATAATAGATTGAAACATTGTTCCAAAAGATCAAAATCATAATCGGCCATTGTACTTGTGTGTTAATTTCCATAAAAATAAGAAATAAGCTTTTAACCTTTTTGGTGTGAAGGTTTAGTGCAATCTCATTGAAATAATGTCACTATATCACTCATACAGACAAATTACCTAGATTCTCGGTGTATCGGCATATTAATAGAATGGAATTATTTCGTCGCAATGTTTGTTTGGATTGGCGCCAAACGTAGACGATACAGACGATAGTTGATAGATCTACGTTAACGATGACGTTCTTTGTCATCTTGAATCATCATTATTCTTCAATGATGATGCAGTGGGAGTTGTATGTTCTCCTAAAAGTGCACGCACTCAAACTAAGAATATATACCACCGAATCGGTGGCACAAACCTTGAATTTTATTTCAATTATCAACACAAACATGTTTGAAGACACATAGCTTTACATTAACAAAAAAACTTTTTATAAAGCATAATAAAAAAAAAAATATCACGACGCTACAATCAAATGGATGTTTGTTTCAAGGCGGACAATCTTCAATCGATCATCTTTCCTACGTTCTATCAATTTCCCGTTTGCAAATGGAACAAATTGACTCATGTAAATCCACAAATATTAGTTCGCAACCAGCCGGAACTTACTTGTCTCTTATATGATTCTGAACCGTTTTGTACAATTCCATCTGTTGATAACTTTGATAATAATACGATATTTTCATTCAATGATCAACAACGACAAATATTATGGTCATTAAATCGATTACAAATTGTATTCCATCTGTTTCAATCGGCGGTCAATGTTTTAATCAAATTGTTTATACTGTTTCTAACCACGTTATCCACACTAATCATTCAACTTTTGAACAATATTTTCATTAATCATAAAACGGAAATATTTGTATTATTTGTAATAATCGTACTTTTGGCCGAATTGGTTCGTCGTCGAATGATCTATTGGTTTAAATTAAATATTCCATTTGAAAGTTTAAATTCCTGTTTACGACAATATTATCAATTGAATCCAATTCCCATTGATGACGTGGATCGTGTTGGTAAATTTGGAAAAATTTTTGGGTTTGTTGTCAATTTCATACTATGTTTAATGTTTAATAACGTTTTTTTGTATAGATCATTCAAATTAATTAAGCCGTTATTATGTGTTGCTGATCATCGTTTAGCTGATCAAATCTTAAATATTCAATCGGATCATTTTGCAATTCAAAATGTAAGTATTAAGAAGAAGAAGCGTCATCTTTAGATGACCATTCAAAAGACTGATTGAAGAGTTTCATTAACTACCATTATTAGTAAGGAGTAATCATAGATGGCGACATTTAAGGTAAAAACTAAATCTTTTTTTCAAAGGGATTTCCACAACATAGCCTTCGGACATTATTTACATTTAGAATTCAAAGCGTGAACATCTTTATTTGATTGACATAAGATGTACTAAACGAACGCAATCAACTAAAAGTGCTTTATTTGCTAGTATAGACCAATCAATTGTTTTCTTTTACATTTGAATTTGAATGACAAGTCTTCGCATTGCGGCTACAATGTGTAAAGGTGTGAAAAGATTCTTCTCACCAATTGGCCGCAAATAGTTGTCCTTGAATTTTCAACCAATTACCACCATCTAATTAATTAACTAAATTTTAAAATAAAATTAACTTTTTTTATTGGTGGTATGTAGACTTGGCATGTAGAAGGTCGTCTGTTAACTGAGTCGATCTTTTCAAATAATTCACCAGCCGACATTCACCGATGGAAACGGAAGAAGGCAATTCTATTGTCATCGTTTATGAGTCGCAAGATTCGATTGCTCAAGCCGACAATCGACAAATTGGTGGTTGAATTGTGTCAATATCTTCGTTTGAAAGTTAATCGAAAGCAATCGCATTGGACACCAAAGTTGGATGATCTTCTATTCCCGTGGCTTACTTATTCTATGTTGTTGTTGATATTCGATATTGATGTTCCAAAATATCATGTTTTTTTGGAACAATATTCTATGAAATCTAACCTATTAGACGCTACCAAACGATTTATTGCAATCAATCAATGGTTAAGTCAATCATTGTTAGCCACAATATTTCCTCGTCTTGTCCATTTGACGCCATTGTATTTGATGAGTCGACCAAGTCGTGACCAAATCAAAAAAGTGATTGATGATGCAATCAATTATCGAATCGACAATGGATTGTTGGGCTTATCCGAATATGGTAGCAAGAGATCATCGAAGAAATGTGTTAAATTTAGAGATCAAGTTTACAATTCATTGATTATGGATGGAAAAACGGAATCATCATCAAATAATAAAGTTGATCAAAAGTCAGCACAACGAACGAAACTTAATGAATTGACATTCATTGATATAATTCTAAACTATGAAATTGAACCAGAGGATAAACTTGAAGGTAACATATAACAATACACTAAAAATAAACTATACGTTTCTAATAATAATAAACAGGTAATGAACTAAGTCGAACGGAAATGTTGGACAACCTAATGGCATTCTTCACGGTCAGTGTATCGACGTTGAATCATACCATTGCATTTGTGTTATACTATTTGGCCTGCTATTCCAATGAACAGTCCAAGGTACGACAGGAAATGATCGATTATATTGGCACACGAGACAATGTCAATTGGGAACATTTACGTAACTTAAAGTATATGGATGCATTCATAAATGAAGTACTACGATTACATTCGCCAATCGAACGAATCGAACGTGAAGTGACTAAACAGATTCGATTAGAATGCGACAACAAAGAATACATTCTTAAACCGGGAATGCTATGTACGATTTTAATCGATGCAATACATCGTGATTCGGACCTTTATCCGGAACCGAATAATTTCAATCCGTCACGATTCTACAATTCAGATATGGATCAAAGCTTGAAAAATGAAACATCAATGAATGGTGCAAAGTTTATCCCATTCGGTCTCGGCTCAAGAACTTGTATCGGTAAGCTTAGAAACCTGAATGACTGATTAAACGTTTTCATTTATTGAATTAAAATAAATAACAGGACTTAAGTTTGCCATGTTCTACATCAAACATTTGATCGCCAATCTTTTATTTGACTTTGAACTACAAACTAAACAAAAAGTGACAACGGTAAGTTGTTCAATTTGTTCCAATGAATAACATTTCTCATTATTTACCATTTACCAATAGCACATGAAACGAGCCATGAGTAAACACATTGCTAACACTCGAATTTGTTTCGTCCGCCGTGTTGAATGAAATCAAATGTGATCTTGCTTTTTTACTATATCTTATTATGATTCTAGTTGTACTTGTAAATGTTCAAATAAAGTTTCGTTTAAAAACTTGCGTTGGAAATGATGTCAACAATGGATCATTCAAATGATGAAATGTTCGCACTTGAGCGTGAACATATTTCGTTTCAGGTTGGACCAACATGGCCAATGTCCGAATGAGTTTATCGATGTTCAAAATTGAAATCAACTTGAACAATTCAGAAGCACATTTTTAAAATATCTTTATTCAAGTGTGCGCAAACTGCCGTTTAGATGAATGAGTGCAGATTACAAACGATACCACTAAATATTCATTCAATATTGATATCACTTTAAATTCAAGGATATCAAATAATGTTTGCAAACAATTTTTGAATAATTAAATGGCGTCAGCATGGAACCCCTTTACTCATTCTCTTTCCATTTCCCTCCCGTTCATATTATCGTCCTCTTACACTTCCACCACAATCTTCCTGGATATACGTAAAGAGGAAACCAGACCAACTCATTCTGCACATTCATCAAATCTGAGTTAAGAACTATATCTTTTCTATCAATATAAAATAAAGATAAAACACGAATTCAAGTTGAAACATTTGGGAAGAAAATTTTAACACATTTAGATAAACTGGTTAGACGATTAACTTAAAGAACGTTGATTCAAGCTCACAGTTTTTTACGAGCAATGACCTGTTCTAATCGACAAAAAGGAATCAAATGCAGTAATTATGATAAGATCAAACTCCTCGGCTGTATAAAAGTTTTAATTGTACCCTCCTTTCTTGTGTGTTCACATCAGTTATATCAATAAGTATAAGAAAAACTTAGTCTCTGGGGGGTTAATAAAACATGTGGTAGTCATAAAAATTTAATTCAAGGTTTGTGTACTTTTCTTCTTCTTAAGATAAATTCCCAATACATACCAATGATTATTTACTGTTTTGAAAATATTTATTTATTCCTGATTGAACCTAATTGACAAACCCAATTGATTGATAAATAATAATAATCTAGAATCTGAATAATGTTTCAATAAGCTTGTGGTATGAAAAGAGGGAAATCGAAGATCGATTTAGATTCTGATTATCTGCGATAAGATTAATGTTCAAATGCATTTTGTTGTACTCATGATTTTACACGCTTTAGGCATCAATATAGAAACATTTATCAATTGAATCGATTATACAATGATTAAACAAATTATTTAAATTTCATCGTTCACATATACAATTATACCTACAACACATGATTTATATTAAAAAGTTCGATCCGACGAAACCAATTGATGTATTGGTCTAAATAAACAAGTAATCAACTTTCATTTTATTGTCCAATTCGTTCATAATATCCTGGTACTTGAACGTTGTCGTCGTTAATAATGATGTGGTTACTTCACAATGAAAGGAGATACGCTGAAGTGGTTCAAACAGTTTGGTATTGAACAATGGACTAAATGGTATGGACAACCGTTCTTGTTCCTTTTTTTCTTTTTTCTTTATCTTTCTCCCCATTCAAACTCTATTTCACTACCTATAGGTGAAAACGTCGTTTTATATTTCACAGTTTGGTGAACAACAGGCTCAACCTTTTTGTAACCAAAAAAAAGTCAAACGAAGCACATTTGACACTTTAGCTGTCCGCACTGTCCAAAGTTGTTCACAAAAACAAACATACACATACACACACAAACATACAAGCAGATAGACAAATACAATCATTCAATTCTTTGTCTACGATCTCGATACCAATGTCGACATCAATCGACGTTCAGCTTTACAAATTAAAACAACAACAAACTAATTTGAACAACTTCAATATGGCGGCAACCTATGGTCTACTATATCAAATCTATATCAATATCTACTTTCAATTGGCCGCTATCGGTGAAACGGTGGCGAATTCGATCAACTTTTTAGGCATATATCGTCGTCGACGGGCAAAGATGCCAGAAAATCTTCAAGGTAAAACGGTTATGATTACTGGCGCTAATTCCGGAATCGGAAAAGAATGTGCAATTGCGTGCGCAATTCGTGGAGCTCAGATTATATTGGCATGCCGAGATCAAACGAAAGCACTTGAAGCCGTTGAACAAATTGTGGCCACAGTGGGAAAAGAACGACGTGATCAATTATTTTTGGTCGAATTGGATCTCTCTTCGTTGGATTCTGTACGAAAGTGTGCCCAACAAGTGGAAAATCGTTTTGAACGGATCGATGTGTTGATCAATAATGCCGGTGTAATGATGTGTCCACAATGGAATACAAAAGATGGTTATGAGTATCAATTGGCAACTAACCATTTAGGACATTTTCTACTTACTAATCTTTTGATGGAAAAGATCAAATCTGCTCCATCGGCACGAATCGTAAATTTATCTTCGATTGCACATATGCCCGGACAAATGTATTTTGACAATTTTGACATGGATGGAATCTACACGCCATTTAAATCGTATGCGAGAAGTAAGTTAGCCAACATATTTTTTACAAGAGAGTTAGCCAAACGATTGAAAAATACGAACATAACTGTATATTCTGCTCACCCGGGAATGGTTAACACCGAATTGAAACGACACTTGAATAAGATTCAACAATTTTTCCTAAAATGGTTGAATAAAATGATATTGATCAGCCCAGAACTTGGCGCACAAACATCATTATATTGTGCATTTGATGAACGTGTTTCCAACCAAACCGGACACTATTATGCGTAAGTGCACTTGAACTTCATATTTTAATATTCAATGAATAATTAATTTTTTCTTATGTTATGCTAACAGAAATTGTTCACGTGTTGAAAAACTATTTCCTCATGTAACTGATGATTCAGATTCAGCAAAATTATGGGAATTAAGTTTGAAAATGTGCAACATTGAGAACAATAATTTCATCTAATAAAATTTAATCGATAACATTGGGAAATATAATTAACAATTTAAATAAATAAATAAAATGTTTTATGTTTATTGTGAATTCACTCTAGTGTTACCATAGAAATAATACGTCATTTATTTTGCAAACTATATTTCCATACGTTTTACCGAGCAGATATTTGAATAATACTTATGTTTCAGATCCCTCCCATTCAATATAAAATTAATAGTAAGTTTTCCTTTTCATTAAAGTAAGTGATGTTAAAGATAAGCATCTCAAATTGATGGGTTGTCAAAACGTATTTCTATGGTACTTTAAAACTTAATTTATAAAATAAATAAATAAATAAAAAAGCAATCCTTTAGGTTCGACACTTTCATTCAACGAGTGAGGTTCAATGACGACGGTGTTCAAAATTGTCTTTGTTGAATTTGGAAAATAAAATAAAATGAAATTCTTAATTCATAACTATTACATTCTAAGTGTTATATTTTGGGTGAAGATATTCACCGAATCAACAATAAATTTTTGGCGTAAATTGGGCATCGGTTTGAGACGCGCACAATTACCTGAACATTTAGATGATAAGGTTGTGGTGATTACGGGTGCCAATCGCGGCATTGGATTGGAGACGGCTCGAATCATTGCCGAACGAGGCGCAACAGTAATTCTTGGATGTCGAAACATGCAACGTGGTTATGAAGCATTGAAGTTGATCATTGACTCAATCGATCCCCTCTATAAGAACAATGTTACTTTAATACATTTGGATCTATTATCGTTTGAATCGATATACAAATTTTGCAATGCAGTCTTCAATTTAACCGATCGAGTCGACGTTTTGATCAACAATGCCGGTATAATGATGTGTGCCGAGGGTAAATCAATGGATGGCTATGAAACACAATTGGCTGGAAACTATTTGGGACCATTCTTGTTGACCAACCTATTGTTGACACATTTGAAACGATCAAAAGCTGGTCGTATTGTAAATCTATCATCAATCGCTCACAATGTTGGAATTATGCATTTTGATAACATTAATTTGGTCGGAAACTATACGCCACAACGTGCATATGGTCAAAGTAAATTAGCAGTCCTTTTGTGGGGACGTGAATTGGCAAAACGATTGAGTGAAAGCAATATTCATGTTTATTCGGTACATCCCGGTTTGATTGGAACCGATCTATACACTAATACGGTAAATCCATTCGTTGGCTATTGTAAACGAATTTTTGGTTCTATTTCATTTCTCAACACTGTCGATGGATCTCAGACCACATTATATTGTGCATTCGATGAACGGGTTGCATCCGAATCTGGACATTATTACAAGTAAGAATTTGAAATCAAACAAATTTAATTGAAAATTAATTATTTAAATTTAAATATTTGATTAGAAATTGTAAGCGAGATAATAATATGACTGGAAGAGTCAATGATCAAGATTCATTGCGGTTGTGGAAATTATCCATGGAACTATGTAAACTAACCGATAACAATGATAACGTTGAAGCTTCATATAAAATTGATGACGAATAAGTTATAAGTTTGAATCATAGTTTTTTTAGTTATTTAGTTATTGAAGTCAAATTTAAATTACATTATTCATGTAAACATTGATCGATAAGTGCCTGAGAATTGGTTCGGGGAAGTAAAATAAGACACAATAAATGTTCTCAAATTGTAAATAAAAATTAATTTAACTTTGCGACTTATATTTGACGATCGATTCGTATAATTCATCACAATCGACTGGCTTGACTCGAATCAAAAATGTGACCGATTGTTTTTTATCATCTTTTTTAGTTTCCAACTCAGGATTTGGTATGCATGTTAACATTACACCTTTGTTACCATCGGCTTTCGAAACGGGCAACGAGTCAACTAATGAAATGTTGAGTAAAATGTTCCCGGTGGTTGTATCGGCTCTGATCAATAACTGTGGTCTCGAATTACTAGTTTTAATGTATAAAAAGCCTACACCTTTTTCAACATATGACCCATCTTTTTGAAAGTAAAGTTTACATCTGTAGATAAAGAAAATAATAATTACTCTATGGTAATACTAAAAATTTAATAAAAATACTTTTTTGAATAAACGGCATCGGATTCGGTATGTTGAACGGATACAACTTTTGGCGGAACATCAGATTCGTTGCCATCTCCTCCACCATCAGTGTTGGTTTCAGTTGTACTCTCTTTGGTTTCCTCATTCTTTATTGATGTTGAAAACTTGGTCAAATTTTTGCCGAACAATCCATTACTTGATAGTGAATTGGAGGCGGCCCCGAATATGAAATTGTTACCTAAACTATTGGAACCAAATGGCGACAATGAAGATGTTTTGCCAAAGTTAAATAACCCCGGTTTATTATTGTTAACTTCAGTAGAACTAGTCTTCGGCTTCTCACTGTTTTCATTTTTTGTAAATTTTTTAATATGTTCTATATAACCTTCGCATACGACTGTAAAATCATATAACCTTTTTTGTTCATATAAGAAACATTAGAATAAAGTGAGAAATAAAGTCAAATATTAACTTACTTTGAAGAATCCATATATTTTTTTATGTGTGAATAAAAATCTCGATTAAGTTTTTCCAAATAGGAAGAAAAAGAATCATTTTCGTCGTTTGTTGAAGAAACATTATCATTATCATTAGTTTTATTTACTGGAATGTTGGTTCCAAATTTAGGAACACAAAATGTTGAAGAGCCAAATGTTGAATTTCCAGACGTCAAGGTTGAGTTGGTAGTCAAAGCAAACGGTGAAGTTCCGAATGTAAATTTCCCACTTGAGCCAAAACCTCCTTTAATAATTAACGAACAAAATTAATTTCACGAATAAAAAAAATTAGATATACTAACCTTTAAATCCACTAAAGAGTCCGCCTGATTTTTCATTCTCTTCATTGGACGTATTTTCAAGTCGACGTTTAGCTTTAACAATCGGTCTACTTTTTAAAGTTTCGGAATCGGCCATTTGCGGAGCGCTTAAAGATTCTACTTCGTCATCGCTTTCGCGGTCACAATTATCTTTCGTCAGTTGAATTCCTGCGCGTCGTTTTGACATTTTTTAATAAATTATTGGGAAAAGTAGACAATTATATCAAGAATTGCCGATTCAACGACAAACAGTAATCGTGGAAATAATTAACTCAAAGTTTATGTTGTGTGTGTAATGTGAGTGAAATTATGTGAACCACATGTTTGGTTTATCCACAAACGACATTACTGAATGATGACAACATATTTACCAGTGGAAGCATTTGGCATAGTGAAGTTCGTTTGGAGGGAAACATCAACAGATAATGTTACTACTGTTGAGAACCTGTACTTTGGTGCAGCTTTTATGAACGGACCAACATGTGTATATAGACGACACATTCTTAATAATAAACATTGACTATTGATTATCCACAAGTACCGGTGTTTTAGTTGGCTACTTAGTTTTTTTCAGTAATAATACACCAAGAGCTAATTGTTTTGTTCATTATATTTCTTATTACCGAGAAACAAATTTTTGAATTGAACATTTCAAAATGGTAATATCATTGGACGATGAGGTCGCGCCGTACGAACCATTCGGGCGTTCAATCGTTCAGTTCGTTCCAAACCATAAAAGTGATAAACCACCTAATAATGATAATGAACATTGTGAATTGTTGTCAATGATTCGAAGTCTTCATAATGATTTCACCACATCTGAATTGGAAAGTACAAAAGAGCTGTTCAATATGATGAACAATATATCCATCACGAATGAAAACAATCAACGAGAATTTTGGAAATTGCGTAAATCGATAAAAGGAGAAGAAGAGTTATATGTAAATGAAAATGTATTGATTTGTAGTCATTGTCCGGCCAGTATCAGTACGAACTCTGTCCTGGAAAAGACTTACTCATTTTCAGAGAAAATTCTTGATGCAACTTGGTGTAAATTTATTCTTAATGACAATTTAAGTGGCATTGCAACTCAGGATTTGTCGAATCTAATGTTCAAATCAGGTGAAATTGATCCTTCATCAGGTAAAAACCAGTATCCAAAATTTTTACTTTCATCTCCGATCATCAACAACGATCATACCACCTCTCGATATCAAAATGAATATAACTTTTATAAAAGTTTAAAGATATTAAAAGCTCTCTGTGTGTTGGATAAATATTCGATCAATATCATAACCGAAGGTGGCGATTATCATCGAAAAACTTTACAATTTGAGGTAAGATTCGAAAATATCTAACCTAAAATATTAAATTTTTTTATTATTCTAATTTCAGATCAACAAAATGGTTTCTACTAATTTTGGACTCTTGATGGAACGTTCATGCGAAACTTCTGAATTAAAAGTTCAAACAAATAGTAAATCATATCCATCGTTATTTTCACTATCAAATGTGTTGAACGAGATCACTCCTGTTTTGATGGTGTCCACTTCTAATTCAAAGCATATATCAAACCGGCCATACATTGGTTATCTAACTCCTAAGGATAGATTGACTTTGATCGATTTCATTATTGATAAGAATATTGCCATCTTTCATTGCAGCAAAACTGGGATGCATCACATCTACTATATGAGGCCGATTAACAATTTTGAATTGGACTGGATCCGACTCGATATGCAAGGTTACAATGATATTTCGATGGATATTGATAACAATTGTGTCAATTTAAATATTACTCCCACTCCAAACTCGGTTAATATTTCGACTCCCACTATAAACATGGATGGCGTCAAGAAACAATGTCGTCTTTCATCCCCAATTCACACCTCTTCTCCAATGACACGAAGTATGAGCAATAATTTTTTACCCAATTTTCCTTTGCCAAATAATCGTCAATCACCAATTACATCGTCTATGACGGCATCATCGATAAACATTGCCAATGTTCAATCGCCTCACAATGTCAGTCAGCCGTTATCTAATTTTGCATTCGAAATGTCAAATCGTCGCGTTTCATCACCACTGACAATAATGTCGCCACTAACATCGGGCCGAATCGATTCTCCCGCTTCACCAAATATGTCTCGTTTAACATTTAGTCAAACTGCAAGTGGTAAACTAAAAGAAAAGGATCGATCCCATTTGTCATCATCACAATCACCAAGTTTGTCCAAAACATCTCG
Organism: Blomia tropicalis; assembly: GCA_029204025.1. Taxonomy (NCBI): domain Eukaryota; kingdom Metazoa; phylum Arthropoda; class Arachnida; order Sarcoptiformes; family Echimyopodidae; genus Blomia; species Blomia tropicalis. The sequence continues at coordinate 8,949,062 of CM055090.1, forward strand.
ATATTGTTGTGATTCATTAACCCCTAGCATGTTACGAAGAAATCAACTTGATCTATGCTCTCATTTGCAAATATGTTCGGAACCAATTATTCCTGATTTTTGTTTGGAATTCGTTTGGTCCGAAAATGGTGTTCAACCGGTAACTGGTATCAATGTTGCTGCTACGAAAACATTTGTTACATGCAACTTTTTGGGACAAAACTATCTTTGTTTATTGGTCAAAGGAGGTGCCATTACTTCGTCGTTTGGTTCATCCGAATTGTCTCAGTTGAAATTGATTAAGTTTGATCATGTAATTGATGATTATGAATCGAACGAAATTGCAACTAATAATTCTAATGTCCATCAAGCACGTTATATCTTTAGTACGGTGAAAACAATCAACGTTAAAGATGCTGAACCAATCGACTCGTTGAACATGATACTCGTTTTAGATGAAGCCAATTCGTTGGTGTTATATTCTGGTACACATAAAGTGTCGATCGTACATTTTCAAGCAAATATTGCCATTCATAATGAATGGTCGAAACATTTTAATACGGAAACATTGACCCCAAACTATAGAAAGACAGTTGCTGTCAACTTTGAACTTGATTTTGCCGATATTCTATCGGAACATACACCTAAAATGGGAAAAGTAATATCATCATCTCCGTTGATTCGCGATACTGGAACTGATGGTTCGTTGCAATTTTCCATTCAACAATATCCATCATTTGGTACGATTGTAAGTCTTCGAGATTCGGTTGAAAATCGTATAACATTTCAAACCGCTGAGGGAAAGACGTATCGACTCGCCTTTCCAAACATTTCATCCACTTTTTTGGTGGATAAATGTTTAGCTGCGTTACGGCAAATATTTTCCAAAGAGGATGCATTATATTTTCTAACTACATGGTATACGTTTCGTAATTCAACCAATAAGGATGAAAATATATCTGAAATTATTCTATTTAAGTTATGTCTTCTATCAACGATTGGTTACGAAATTGATTCCATCAAAGATGATTATCTTAGCAAGAATGTGATTGCGCCGGTTGTAAGCACAAGCACACCTTCGTCGAACAGAAAAGCTCGTTCGGTGATTGTTCGTTCGCCTTCCTTTATTGGACATAGTGAAACATTGGAAAAGGAGGTAACAAAAAAGATGAAAATCGAAAACGATCATGGAACTGATGACGATTGGATCGATCTGATTCGAAACAGTGAAAATCTGTATGGTTTAGATCGGACCACGTTACTCAACGAATATCAACAAAATTGTAATAGACGGAAAACAAGATCAGCATCAAAAAAGAATATATCATTACAATTAGAAACAAATACGAAAGGAAAATATGAATATCGTTTTGATTCACCCGGTGTCCTATTTTCGCAAACGCCCAACATTCTATTTGCATTACACTTGATCTATGAAGATTTTAAACCAATTCAAATGAATTGGCCTCTATGTAAATCGTTGGCGGACATTCTCTATCTTTTATCGGTTGATCTCGATCTACCACAATACCAAGATTATTATGTAAGAGACTTTCCTTCAATATGTGTAGAGATTATGGCTGATAAGGCTCGGTACTCGACAGAAAATCGTGCCAAGTTGATCTATCCAACATATTTTCGTCACAGTCCGCCTTCAATTTATGGTTCAATCTATTCATTTTTGAAGAAATGTCCCAAAAATCAGCAATCTATTGAACCATTTCCATACATTTGCAGTAGTGGCAGTGTAACAAAGCCGTTAACACCATTGGGTGGCGATATTATAACCCCGAATCTATTCAATCTGATAATGTTGTACTCAAATATGAATCAAAACGAATTGATCGAACCGCATCATGTTTTACAATGTATTGGCAACAATCTTCTGTTGAATGTCAACAATACTTCGAGCAATATTAACATTAACAAATATAAACAAATGATGAAACTTTATAAGAACAAAAATCTCATCCATAAACAAGATTCACTTGAAAAGATGCTATTCCTTATGTCATCGTTCGGAATCACTCAATATTATCTGAATCATCTTCCATTTGGACTATCGTTACCACTATGGGATATTATTGCTTATCATCGACATAATCCGAAAAATGATTGGTGCTCATCAATCTATTCACTAATAGATCGAACCGATCTTTTTTCTTTAGAACAAAATGATCGAACCAATTTACCGGAAATGCATCAAAATACCGATCAAGGTTGTGAGCTCGATTTTATGGTCGATGACGATGATAGAGAGTTGGCATATTTGGATCATTCTGTTCTTCATCTATTGTTTCCTAATGATCAACGTCTTCAAGAAGCGTACAATATGTTGACTTCATCATCACCTCTTTTGGTTACGATTCAACAGGCAGCTGGCGTTAGTGATCACGATTTTATTGAAGAACAAGAAAAATTTCTTTATGGTTTATGTGTTCGATCAATGGCATTACCGTTGGGTCGTGGAATGGTCACATTAGGATCCTACACGCCAGTGGTTGCTGAACGTTTTTCTATTCCACCTTTATGTTTAAAGGGTAAAGTACCGCCACGAAATACGAATGTCGATTTGACCCACATTGACGTTCCGCCGAATATGAACGTCTGGCCTTTGTTTCATAATGGAGTTGCCGCTGGACTTCGAATCTCATCACATTACAACAAGATGATCGACTCATCATGGATTTTGTACAACAAGCCGACCAACAATATGTCCCCAGATGAACATTATGTACATGCTGGTTTTCTGTTTGCATTAGGTACCTTTTTACCCTTTTCTAAAACAATTTTCATGATTATTATTTTTATTATTGATATAGGTCTAAATGGTATATTGGAAAATCTATCGATCATGGAAATGCACGATTATTTGGCAAAAGGAAACGATCTAACAAAAGTAGCCATATTATTAGGTATAACCGCTTGCAAACGTGGAACGATGGATCCGAATGCACACGTTTTGTTGGGTATTCATTTGGAAGGCCTATTGCCGTCCAGTAGTACCGAATTGGACGTTTCTCCCATTGTAAAGGTTGCCGCCGTTTTAGGAGTTGGTCTTCTCTTTCAAGGAACCGGACAAAGTTATATTGCTGAAGTTATGTTGAATGAAATTGGTCGACCACCGGGACCCGAAATGGAACATTATATCGACCGTGAATCGTATGCTTTGTCCGCCGGTCTAGCATTCGGCTTGGTAACATTAGGACGCGGTAATGAAATGTTCGGCATGACCTCATCAGAAGGTATCTCCATTCCCGATCAATTGAATCATTACATGTTGGGCGTACATAAAAAGCAATCAGTATTACAACGGGAAAAGAACAAGACTCCAAGCTATCATATTCGTGAAGGCGATTCGATCAATGCTGATGTGACTAGTCCCGGTGCTACATTAGCATTGGGAATGATGTTCTTCAATACGAACAATAAAGCAATTGCTCAATGGTTGAACGTTCCTGATACACAAAATCTATTGGAGATGGTTCGACCCGATTTCATCATGTTACGCGTTCTAGCCCAAAATCTGGTAATGTGGTCTGAAATTAAGCCAACATCGAAATGGATCGAGTCTCACATTCCGCCAATCATCTATAATAATGCATTTCAGAAGGCACCACAACCGGAATGTTTGGCAAACGAACGAATGGCTGAGAGTGTCGATTATGAAACCATGTCACAATCGTATTGCAACATTATTGCTGGTGCATGTTTTGCATTGGCTCTACGATATGCGGGTTCAGCCGATCCGGATGCATTCGATGTAGTTCGAATGTACACCTCCAAGTTGATTACCATCACCCACAAAGGTTCAGCAGATAAAGTGGAACAGGCAGGACGAAGCACGATCGAATCATGTCTCAATGTTCTAATTGTATCGTGTTCGATCATCATGGCTGGAACCGGCAATGTAGAAGTGATGCGAATGTGTCGATTACTTCGATCTCGAATCAATCAATGTCATGTACTTTATGGATCGTTCATGGCACTTCATATGGCACTTGGTCTATTGTTCTTGGGTGGATGTCGACTTACGTTAAACTCGTCACCGGAATCGATTGCTGCTCTATTGTGTGCCTTCTTTCCCAAATATCCTATTCATACATGTGACAATCGATATCATCTACAAGCATTTCGACATCTTTATGTTTTAGCTACCGAACCGCGTCTATTGGTACCTCGTTGTATTGATACTGGATCGGCGGTCAATGCTAAAATTCGATACCGATTCCGAAATTCGGTTGAATCGATCGAAAAATTGGCACCATTCATTTTACCTAATTTGAACAATCTCGATTCGGTTCAATTGGTCGATGAAAACTATTGGAATATATCATTTGAATCGAATATTAATTTCAACAAACTACAGTAAGATTCTCAGGTTTTAAATATAAAAATTAATTAATTCTCGTTTTTTATATTATAGAAATTGTCTTCAGAATAATGGGAATTTATACATAAAACGGAAGGTTAAAAGTCTTAGCTATCATAAACAGTTCATCTACTCATTGCCTGAAGATTTTGATGATGAACCGAAAAAGTTTAATTCAAAGTTAAAACAGAAAAGATCTTTATTCCATAAATCGGAAAAGAAATCGTTCACGCTGTTCGACTTTACCAATCATGTCAAAATGAAGATGTTGTCCGATTTATTTATATCGAAAAATCATACAAGCGAATTTGCTATTGAAAGAAAGAATCGTCTTAGTTCGATTTTGTATGACTGCATCGAAGATGAAACATTAGAATTATTTGATCCATTATTCAAATTAATCACTAATTGTTCGTTGATGTTTGAACAAAGAAACCGTAGTTTGGAACATAAGAAACAACGATCGTCTCTCCTTCAAACAGAATTCAAATGTGACCTAAGTGATCAATCGTTTCATAGATATTTTACAATCTGGCAAATTAAATTTGCTTCATTATATATTGATCAGTTGGCAAGGCCAATACCCAAACTAAAATATATTGAATCAACCAGATTCCGTTTAGAGAAGATGATTAATGAGTCAATCGATAAAGAAGCATTAAAAAGTTATCTTAATGGACAACCTTTGAACGATTTAATTGATGATTCGCTGATAGAAGCAATCGTTTATTATCACATCGATTGCCAAAATCGTGGTGAAAATGCAACAAAAAATATGTATCGTTCAGCTGATCGGCGCATTTTCAATTTAATAAACGTCGACGAATAGTTTTTAATTTTGTTCTCATATAAATTTGTGATACTATATTTGGTTTAACAAAATAAAATGGATTTGATGATTTAGAGTTTTAATACTTTTGCCAAAGAAAATTGAATTATTAACCAATTTTGTCCGAGATGGTAGGCTTAACTTATAATTAAGAAGAAACACGAATAAAACAAAAGTCCGGCGACTAGTAATTATAGTTAATAAAAAATATTTATAATTGACAATCATACATTATTGTGAACAAGTGGTTGCGTTGACATAGCCATGTTATTACAAAAAAAAACAAACAAATCGTAACAATTGTGTGTAAATGTGAGTTTGTGGATATAAGAATTAGAGTCTGAGAGCTAAGAACTTTGATGATGGAAATATATTCTACACAAGACATTTATGTTCTTTGTGTTTGTGAGTGTTTTCCTGTGTACAACTGAGTCACACGAAAAGATCTTCGTTTGAGTCAATTGCACTCAAATTGTAGAAAGTAAGAATTGTTTAATGCTATCACACCAAGGGAAATTATTGTACATAATAAAGAGAGAAAAAATTGAACCGGGGAATTAAACAATTGGTTGGAATATTGAATTTGAACCATTAAAAACAATTATATCAAGGGTAATGGTCCAATGAACAGACGACAATCGGTTTCGTACAAGATGTATGAGAGAATTGGAGAAGGAAAGGGGGAAAGAGATTTAAATTTAATCACGTCGAGATACGTTTCGCTTTTGAACAGTTGTTGACTGGAACGATGTAGAGGTAGGTGTCGTTTGATTCGACGACAATGAACGATTAAATCGGGTACCGATAGCGGCAGCTGTAGCGGTAACATTCGTTCTCGATGTTAGAATGTTAGCCGTTTGATTTTGAAGAAGGTTCTGCATCTGATCCAAAGACTAGATTGATAGAGAAGAGAAAGGAAAAACAAAGTCAATCTCATTGGTAAAATATAACGGATTTTGGATTAGGTTTATTGGAATAAATAAAAACGGGAATGAATTTTAGTTTGTTTACGATTGTTTTTTCATTTTTGAATCTTTAGTGTTGGTAATCAATGGAATGTGTAGAATATACTTGATTACAATGATACTTACGAATAACCAAATCATTTCGGCATAATTATCGATAAAGGAGATAAATTCTGGATAGTTTCCTGAATATCGACCGGTAACGTATAGAATCATAAGACCGAGATCGAGTGTTCCCAACGTAAACATTGTGTTCGAAAGTCGTTGAAGGCCAAACATGTCGAAGAATCGTGAACACACCAGACAGATAAAACACGCGAACAGCAAGATGAGTGGTGTACCAAATAATCTAAATTAGATTTATTATAAACATAAGTTACTAATTTAGTATCTAGTTCAATGAAAACTTGTATTGATAACATACCCGAACACATTTTTGCTTCGATTTTGAATGGCAAAATGTTCGAATGCTTGATTAAGCTCTTCGTCGAGTTTTTCTCGATAGGATACGGAAAATTCTTCACCGCCCATCTTTCTTATATTGTCAAACTTTTCCATACATTCATCTTTAATCTCCTGATGTCGCTTCTCTAGATGGGTCGGATTTATGAATGGTTGAGCGCCGCCGCATATGTTCTCCATCTCAGCAACATAGGTATCCTTAATGATGGCAACAGCGGTCAAGTTGTTTGCTTCGGCGGTAGCTTCAAACATGGTCTTTGGTTCCGGCATTGTGTCACCTACATAAAAGAATAATGAAGCAATAATACAAAAATAAGACAAATAAATCAAATAACGTACCAGAGAAAACGGTAATATAGACTTTAAAGTATTCGAGCAATTCACGACCAGTAACGGCACGACCGCCAATTTGCTTTACGATCAATTTGTTTGGTGCCAACAGATCGGGAACAAAGTTTTTAAGATGAGACAAAAAGTCTTTATCATAATCTTCGGTTCTTCCATCAAATTCAGGATTGGTAGCTACCCGCGAGCCGGGGTGTGGCATAAGAAAGCAACCGATTTCACCGAAACAATCTTTAATCTTTCGTCGAACACGTTGCAACTGTTCCGGCATCATGTCCTTCAATTCCAATTTCTTATCCAACAATTGTTCACCACCCTTAAAACCGTATGGATGTTCGTATGGATATGACCAATCTCGAATGAGAAACATTAACTTTTGAAACGGTTTCTGATCCACCGATTCTAATGCCAATCGGCCATATTCAAGGAAGATTTCCAATACTTGAAGATTATCCTCTTGAAGATTATGCATCAAATTGAACACTTGTATCGATGATGTCATGGTGGAGAGTGCAAATACGGTTGCAGAATCTTTCACCGTATATTCACTGTCGAATGCACCTTGGGTGTCCATCAAAACGATTGCAACTTCCCGTCCATCGTCCAATCTAACCACGAATGGTTCACTCCACATCAATATACCGGTAGTGTCCCGTTGACATCCTCCACGCCAAGAGAATCCTTTCAATGGGACGGTCGAATCGACCAACCATTCGGATCCGCCACAACCAGATTGAAGATAACGCAAAAAGTGGTTCAACATAAACGATTTTCCTATAGAGTTTAAAAAAAATTGTTAGGATATCAAAATAGATTTGGAGCAGCAAAAAAAATGAAGCTTCAATTCGAAACTGAAAGTATACAGTTTCAAATTGTATAAACGGTAAAAGTAAGAGTGACAAAGTAAGCATTGACACCGTATAATATCGTAATAATAAAAATGTCAACATCGGAGCCAATTATTGACAACACTCGGCACAATTACGGAGTAGTAATAACAAAAACAACAATAACAACTCGTTATGATAATATATAATCCAAACACACTCAAGACTAGGTAATCAAGCTTTTACACAAATACATAAGAAAACAAACTTGCTTTCATAGTTTGTGATAAATTTCGTAATAAACTAAATTCATTCGAATTGCATAACTAAAATACAATTGGTTAAGTTAAAATGAGATTGTTATTGAACAGTTGATCTATTAATAAGTGGAATACATCAAACGATATAAGCGGAAAAGCAATTCGTGTCAGAAACACCTAACCTTGATTAAAAAGTTAACCATGAAAGAATGTTTTTACCATATTTTTAGTAGTTCACAAAAATAAAGAAAGGGAATAATGAAATTTGTCATTAAAAATTTGTTGCTTGAGTTTGGTTCGACTTTTATCATAATGTACCTTCGCCCAAAAACAAAATGGTGTCGCTTGAGCAACATGATTCAAGGATAATGGTGTCGGCTACGAATTTGAATGGGAAGTTCAACAAAGTTCTGTAGGATAGTACGGTAGAGGTATTTTGAACAAAAGTGCAACGACAAATATCAACTTTTAAGCTAGCTACTTGCTGAGCTGGTTGAAAGAAAATCACGTTTTCCAGGTAACCAGACGATAGTTGATATGTGCAAGAAAGGGAAAAAGAGGAAGAAGTCTAATGCAAATAATTACAAACTTATAATATGATCAGCTCAACAAGTGTCTACGTCAAACCATACAACCATATTTTTCCTCTCGGCAAGCATTTCATTTTCCTTATTGTACATACAACCACTATTTGATTATTAGGTAATCTACAGGTGGAATAAAACCGATAAAATTGAACCAATAAATAATAAAATCAAGTAGCTAATGAGTGAGAAAAAAGAGAGACAAATCATTCAACGCACAAAATATCTCCAACTTCTTCTTAACGTTTGAAATTGATTGCAAATTGTAAACCTAACCGGTAACCGACCAAACCAGTAATACCCGATAAATATATAGGTCCATTACCAAACAAGTTAATGGATATATAAGCGAGTGGTGAGATTTAAAAGTTTAATGTCGATTTACCAATGTCATCATGACAACTTGTATGGATTAATTTGCTAGGTACATGATTAATTAGTATACATCTTTCTTTTCAATATAATTTAAAAATGGAAAATAACAAAGAATTAAAAGGATGAAATGAATGGTTTAATGGTTGACATTCGAAGAGGAAAACGGAGATATTAGATATAACCTAATATATATATATTGATAATACATCAGTAGTTTGATGGGAAAAAGAGAAAAGTGTACATGTTCCGATTGATATTATCAGTAAGAACGGCGCATCACATCGCAATGGTGAAAAGCCACACACACAGACACACATACACAAAAGGTTCATCTTATTACTTTTTACATTCATATATCACGATTGTTAACAAAAAATAATGATTGACATTGCAATATTCAACACAACTTGAAACAGGATACGGGTCTCTTTGTATCCATTCCAATGCTACTACACATTCAGCAAGACACAACAAAAAAAATACAAGCTAAAGCTATTAGTTCCACGTATACTTTAAAAAGATCATTTTATGCTAGTGTTGTTGTTGCATAAAAATTTGTTAACGTATGTATTTCAAAAGAAATAAATACTAGAATTCGACCAAATCTAATTAAAATGAACTAAACTAGAAAATAAATAGTTGACATTCAAGAATAGGTTATAATGTTGAATTATGAAGGAGATAGACACATTGAGAACGGATGAAATAGTGAAAAAGAAGAGGCTTTTTGGCTAGAATAAAATGTGTGTCATGGAATGTGAATAGATCACATTCGAAGGAAGTAAAATAAAACTATTTATAAAGACAGAAGAGATATAAAGATTAAGACTACGGAATGAATGAATACTGTCTGGTGATGATCTATGATTAGTTCACAATTGTTCTATCTGAAACGAAACGGGAACAAAATACTAAAAAAAATTCTGTTGGAATGTTAATTTAGGTGGACCGTAATCTATTAGAGGCATGATGTTTGTCTATGTATAGTTAGTTAACAGTTAATCACTCGAAGCTCGGTTTAATTTGAAAATGTTAGTAAGTAAAACAATATACTAATTATATTATAATATAAGATATAAATTGAGAGAAAGAGATAGTCGAAAAGAAATAAGATATGAAGAAAAAACGTACCTTTTCGAAAGTCGCCAGCAATGGACACAACAACCACCGGTGTATCACGTATCGAATCTCGTAACAATATGTTTCCTAATGCTTCTACATCGAGCTCAAATTTCCGTTCATCTGTGACCTTAACTATTTGGATGGGTAAACCGAATATTTCCGGATTTTGAATCACTTCATAATCGGATGCATTGGATGATGCAGAAGATGAACCACCACTTGGTTCCATCAAATCGTTATTGAAATTTTCAGTTGCGAGAGACATTGTGTTGGTTAATTGTTTATATGTGAATTTACTAAGTTTGATAAATCCTATTAGACAAAATTAATGAATTATTAAAATTGAAAAGTTGAATTTGTACAATATCTTACTTTTAAAAAGTGAATGAGGCTATAACCTTATATTACAACTCTGGAATGAAAATAAGTAAGAAAAACAAAATTTGGGGTTTTCAATTGTTAGTTGCTATGTAAAAGATTCGAAGCTCGATTTTATAGATGAGAATAAATTTAGAATAGACGATCATGTTAAGGTTAAGGTTGAAATAGCCCACATTTAGCTAATATATTTATTCATTTGAGTTGATTATCTGAAGTTCATTTGATGCCCTCAATATGATGGATAAATAAAAAAAAGTCACTTTATTTAACAAAATATATGGATGAATATCACGACGAGTCCACAGTGTATACACTAAGAAATAACACAGAAACCCACATGCAACAGAACTGTTCACTTAATTGGATATGATACTGTTTTGTTGATATACATTCATTTGTATAACATAAAGGACGACGACGACAAGATGCTCACACAATGATCATTCTTTACATATGGACTATGTCCTGTGTATGAACCAATCTATCAGAGTATCATCATATGGCAACTGTTGTGATAGTTTGTTATATTTACTGTTGATTGTGTGGTTGGTTTTTGCTAGTCAATGATGCGCCACCAATTGATGTATACACTGAACGGATAGAACAGGCAAAAGTGCCTACGTTACAGCACAACATACATACCGTAGATGGATGAAGAGGATGATGGTGGTAATGGTGATGATGATCGTAAATGGTTAATGGCAATAAGCCTATATTGTTTTTATATACGTATTTTGAATGTATAAAATCAAGACGAGACAAACCGTTTATTTGCTGTTGGTTCACTGATTGACTAACCTGGGCCAAGCAATCGAAAACAAGCGAATACTGAATGGGAGAGTGAATACATATACAGACATGGACCTATAGATACAACGCATTGACTCTTTCATATGGACACAAGTGACGCCACCATCAAAAGGCGCCTTCGTTCTCGACCACTTCTTCCTCGTGCTTCATCCTCAATATTTACTAACGCATGCGCATAAATGTAAACAAAACCATGTATCTCTTTTTTCCTCAAATTTTGGATTAATAATAGATAATAACTAATAATAAAAACGTTTTATAATAAAAAATCAATAATAAAAATTAACTTAAATAAAATAATTTATTTTGTAAAATGAATTTGTAAAATACTAAATATTTTTATTACTTTTTTTGTTAAAATGTTTCAAAAAAAATTGAAATTAAAAATTTGCAGCTTTCCTGATGCATCAAAGTATCGACGATCGCTCGTCATCTGTGAACAATCTTGGTCACCGCATATTCTGATGTATAAGCAAAGGTAGTGAATGTGGCAGAGGCGGCCTCTTTTGTATTGTGTGTTGTGCTTTCCTGGCTTGTTCCCTCTCTTTTGTGTTTTTCGTATGTGTGTGTGTGTGTTTTGACTATCAATGCCGGTTAAATATATATAAAAATCAGCCGATTTCTTTTCAATTCGACAATCTCGTAATTGATTATCTATCTCGAAAGGTCCTTGGTTCAAATATCCAATTCCTTAGGTGTTGACATCGTACAATGGCCGATCCATTGAAACAAGATTCCGGTGAGTTTAAGTTTAGTATTATTAAGTTCTTAAATATTTAATTATTTTTTATTTAAATTTGTTACAGTTGTTGAAGAACGACTCATTAATGAAGAATATAAAATTTGGAAGAAGAATACGCCATTCTTGTATGATTTGGTTATGACCCATGCTTTGGAATGGCCCAGTTTGACAGCTCAATGGTTACCCGAGGTACAGCGGCCATCAAATTGCGATTATAGCGTTCATAGGATCATTTTGGGAACCCACACGTCCGATGAACAAAATCATTTGGTTATTGCAACCGTACAATTGCCCAACGACGATTTCAGTTTTGATGCTAGCTATTATGATATTGATAATGGAGAATATGGTGGATTTGCTTCCGTTGCCGGTAAATATAATTATTAAAATTAGTAATAACCCATAATAATATTAATGTTTTCATTTGTCAAATTAGGGAAAATTGAAATTATTCAAAAAATCAATCACGAAGGCGAAGTAAATCGAGCTCGATACATGCCTCAAAATTCAAATGTAATCGCTACCAAAACTCCATCAAGTGATGTGTTAATTTTCGATCATTCAAAACATCCGGCTAAGCCAGCAGACAAAGGTTTGCATAACAAATTAATTTGCTTAATTGTTCTTAATATTATTTTTGGTATTATTAGTTTGCGTTCCAGATCTCCGACTTAAAGGTCATCAAAAAGAAGGATACGGCTTATCATGGAATGCTAATCTTAGTGGGCATCTTCTTAGTGCATCAGATGACCAGACAATTTGCTTATGGGACATTAACGGAACACAACGACCGGAGAAGGTGATTGATGCTACATCGATCTTTACTGGTCATACTGCTGTTGTTGAAGACGTTGCGTGGCATTTATTACATGAATCATTGTTTGGATCGGTTGCTGACGATCAAAAGTTGATGATATGGGATACTCGTTCACGCGAAACTGGCAAACCATCGCAAGTGGTCGAGGCACATTCGGCCGAAGTTAATTGTCTCTCATTCAACCCATTCTCAGAATATATTCTCGCTACCGGATCGGCTGATAAAACAGTCGCTTTGTGGGATTTGCGAAATTTGAAAGTTAAATTACATACATTCACATCTCATAAAGATGAAATATTCCAAGTACAATGGTCGCCACATAATGAAACTATTTTGGCGTCAAGCGGAACTGATCGCCGACTTAATATCTGGGATTTGAGCAAGATCGGGGAAGATCAAACAATGGAGGACGCTGAAGATGGACCACCAGAATTGTTGTTCATTCATGGCGGACATACAGCAAAAATCTCAGATTTTGCATGGAATCCGAATGAATCATGGGTAATTTGCTCCGTTTCCGAAGATAATATTATGCAAGTTTGGCAAATGGTCTGTTTGGCAATAGATTATTTTTATATAAATTAATACTTGACTTATTTTTCTTAGGCTGAAAACATTTACACTGAAGAAGAGGTTGAATCTCAAGCTAATGATATGGAGAATTAAATAAACTTTATTTGAAGTATCCGATCATGATGATTTTAAGTTTTTCTTCAACGCAATGCAAAATAATTCAAAACTTTTCTTTATGTATATTGTGCTATCATTGAATGATCGTTTGACATATTATTAATGATCTTTATTTTATTTGATTTATTGATTTTGTCAGTTCTAATGCTCGACAAGTATTTTAAATTACATCATAATTTTACAATTATCACACAATTCGTAAAGAAACAATAATTAAATCAAAATCATCATTTATATTAAATTACAAATTGGACTTTATTGAATAATAAAATACACAATAAAACATTGATTGGACGAGGTTGTAAAATATTATCTTTGGAGTGGCCAAAAAATAAGTGTCCAAATTGTTTTTCATAGTTTAGAGGTAGAATAGCAATTGAGATGCCAACTTGAGACCATTTTTTGCCATATGGTAAAGATTATCGTAAGAATATCTTGGATTGTGAGTACGATGTTTCTTTTTGTTTTTTTCCAAAATTTTTTCTTTTTATTTAATTTTGTTGGTTTTATTTTTCTATACAAAAAAAACAAAAAATAAATTATAAAACCAAATTAAAAATAATAATTAATGAATAAAGTTAAAATGAAACTTACTTTTGGTTTTTGATTTTTTGTCTTTTTTTAGGATAATGGTAGTTGTATAATGCTCAAAGGCTATATTAATGGAGCAATAATATTGCATAAAACTAATAAAATAGAATAGGTAAAACTGAACAGTATTTGGTGGGGTTTAAAAAAATGAGAATTCCTGTTTCGTGATCCCCAAAATTGCACAACCACATTCCAAATTCAATTTCAAATAGAATTCATTACGATTGTGAATCGATATTGAGCATCTTCTTGATTTCGATTGTCTTCGATTCCGAATTCATCTCTAAAATATTGCGGGAAAATAAGGAAAATGAATCAACAATTAAAAGATTACCATTAGTAGTGGTTATAGTTGATTGATGTAATGAAGGCAAAATTGTATCAACTTTGTTCTTGTTTTTCCCTTGTAATTTGCGACCTTTCGTCTTACCAGAGCGTGTAACATCGGATATTTCAGACATGATTCGAGACTTTTCAACGGACAAATCTTTTCCATCTAAGTTTTGGTCTTTCTTTTTTGGTGTAAATGATTGGTTGTCATTATTGTCTTGATTGTTAATTAACATTTTCTTTTGATCACATTCAAGTACTTGGTGTTTTTCATCATTGTCCGGTGAATTTGGTTCCTCATAGTTTGAAAAATTCGAAGATTGGCCTGATCGATACTTGTCCTTTTGCCGATAGAAACGTCCTTTCTGATCAAAAGCTGATTTGTTGTTAGAATATCTGTCAATAGAACGCACATAAATAGGTAAACGGAACATTCCCATGTCGATGGTAGACACGTACGTGTCCAAATGAGGTGAATAGTTGCGACGATAATCGCCATTGTTATGACTTGAAGAATAATTTTGATCAATACGACCTAATGAACGACGTTGGTTTCGATGATTCAATTCAGTCAAATGAGTTGTATCGTTGTTTTCCGTTGATGCTTGTGATCCCGAATCACTATACTGACGATTATAGGATGATTCTATAATAGAAATATTTAAAAAATTTCACATTAAATATTTTAAACCATCGTAATACGAACCATTGTATCGTGTTGGTGGAACTGAAAAATCAAATATATGACTATCGCCATTTTGTCCGTACATCTGTTGACCAAGATAAAAGTTATAAGCCGATTTTTTCGCCACAGTTGGACGAAATGATTGAATGCGATCCATTTTTTCCATCAAAATTAACTCCACCGTATTGTCATCGAGTCTTTTACAATCGAACTCTAAAGTTCGTTTTCCAAAAATGTTGCGATTGTTAACATACGATTCATACTTTTCACA
This sequence comes from Blomia tropicalis, assembly GCA_029204025.1. Lineage (NCBI taxonomy): Eukaryota > Metazoa > Arthropoda > Arachnida > Sarcoptiformes > Echimyopodidae > Blomia > Blomia tropicalis. Next base: position 8,964,499 of record CM055090.1, read on the forward strand.
GATGCCTTGATAGTCGGAGAACCAGCATTGATAAAGAAGGGTTAAAATATCACGATATTCGACAAAACTGTCCACCACTGCTACCACATTAGCAAGAATCGATGTCGTGTTGTCGTTTTGACATTGTTCAGGATTGAGCAACATATTCAAAAGATGACCAAAATCATTTAAAATCAAATCAGAGTTAAACGATCCACTGCTGACATTTCTCCATGGTTCAATGTGATCTTCGATCTTTAATATAGATGTCTTCTTATTGAGAAACAAATTACCAGGATAAGGTACATCCGGAAGTGGGACGTAAGGCTTATAATTGCCAGTTCCAGCAACTGAAATTGTATGATTACGGATGAATTCAGTATCGCTATAACGTTGCAAAAACCCGATCAACAAACGAGCCAAAATTGTATTCGGATACTTTATGGAACATTCATGGATCATATCTTTGGTTGACTCTTCTTGAAAATATCGGATCACCATCAATGTCAAAGCATAGGATCCAATTCCACCATGAAAAACTTGATTCGATCCTTTCGACAAAAGGTAATATTTTAAGAAGTACAAAATTTTTATCATGTATGGATGGCCATGTTTCATTTCATCCTGAATAATATATAAAAGGTTAGAAAAAAATTGATTAATTCCAAATAGTAGAGTTAAATGAAGATAACCATACTTGAATGTAGAAGGCTCTGTCCATAACATTGGGAGTGTTGATGGTAATGTTGATAGGCAATCCAGTTACTGAATCATAGAACTTGAGCAATGGTATTCGAGAATTGGGGATCAGGGAACAGTGCTTTTCAATGATGCCATCCTGAAACAGGAGTTCGGCAATATCAAACAAAACGCTTACAATATCGTATGTAGTGTCGCAATAGACCACCAGGTCGATATCGCTAACCGGTAAATAGGTATTCGAACTATAACTTCCATAGTACTTTACCTATATTTTTTCATAAATAAATGAACGGAATAAATAAAATGAATGAGTAAAAATAAATCTTACCGAATCGATTTCATACTTTTTCGACCTTTGATCGAATTTGCGATGCAATAGTAAGTCGCTTTGCGAAACACTCTATCTTCATTGTTTGGACGGATAAACTTGTAAAAGTCATCTAACTCAGCATGTAATGCCTCGTATAGGTCTTTAAAGTCAGTACGATAGTTTACAGTTAGATTGCGCCAAGGCATTCCTTGATATTTCCATGTTTGAGACAAATTGTTCATTATACAAGTTGGGCAGCGTAGATTTTCAAAGTATCGTTGTTTCAGGGTAAACTTTTGCTGCCCATCCAATTCGTATGTATTTTGAAAACTTTTTGGTTGGCGATTCGAGTAGATTGGCTTACAATAGTGTCGCGTTCGTGGTTCATAGCCGATGTTGCGGTTTTGATACATTCGATGATTGCCGCCATTGTTTATTTGATAATGACGAACCGAATTAAAATTATTTTGTGTACGACGACGGCACATGCTGCTCTCTACGTCATCCTCCTCACGTTTCGATTCATTGGTAAATTTGCCATTGATGACCGGCCCCAAACTCGAATCGCAATTTTCACGTTCCATATTTTCTTCGTTGTAGAACTTTTTCGCAGAACACTGATGATGATGATTGTTTGTTAAGTGTATTGACTCTTTTGAGATTTATTAATAAAAGTGAAAGTCCACTGAATTTGTGTTTCGTTTACCCTTAATAAGGGCCGGCCTTGGCGAATTTTTAGCAATTACCTTATTTCGAAAAGAAAAATACTATTATTTTCGAAAAAAATTGAATTATTGTTTTGAAAATATACTTACAAATATATGAACTAACCAATAGATCAACAATTTCAAATTGATTGAACGAATTTTCGAACACAAATGTGAGAATTATAGCATTTCCATTAGTTCCAATTTGTTAGCCGTGATTTCTTGTGCGGATTGATTTGAAACACACATTGGTTTTGGCTTGAATGGGTTCACAGACCGCAATAAAACGTTCACAATAAAAATGGAATTCGCTATACTTGTTACAGACAAATGTCTTTTACTCCAAGATAAATGTTCTACTTATAATAGTTTAAATTGGTGTAGCGACGATGACACATCGGTTGCTAAAATTTGATTTGCAAATCGACATTAGTCTGCAACGATTTATTCGGTCATGGGTTCATTTTGTGACAAATTTTAATGATTTATATATAATAATGTTGTTGAGTCAATCGTTGATATAACTGCTGCCGCCGATGCTGCTGTTGTCGATGAAAGTTGAAAATTGGTCATCAATGATTGAGCGAGGGTTGAGCTTTTTGTTTAAAATAAACATTTATTTTGTTTAGTTTTTTAAACAAAACAGATAATCTAATAGAATCAAAAAATCTTCAAACTCAATCTTTGAGGAATGGAATTTATTAATATATACTTGTATTGACATAACTATTATTTGTCATATAAAATCAAAGAAAAAATCTCAATCGCTATTGTGTATATTTGTCGTGGTGGTTTTGACCTCTCCAACAAAAATTCTAAAAGGACGTCATCTACGAATAATACAGTCATTTGTTGCCATTTACTCACACATTTAGAAACTATTCATTTTTTGTTGAAAGGTTTAATGAACGCCAATGTAATGGAACAATTTGAAGAATAAAACGATAAATTAATTTATCGTCGATTAAAATATATCACGAATAATTCAGTGATTCATTTTAAATAGTCATGTTTATTTTTGCAAGAATTTAGCTGTAATACTCACACAATATGAACTTGCTCCCACATTAGATGATCGAATCATCAACTCATTTGCTAAAGAGGATTTTCCTTTTCACGTGATGTAAATTTTGCTCATTTCAAATGAAAATCAAATAAATCGAACAAATATTTATAATGAAATCGACAAACAATTGCCGATTAAACGATAGAACAACATTTAATATGGCAATACATCAACTTATCCTAACTCAATAGGTGTGCAAGGCTGTGAACTAATACAATCGATAATGGCAACCTCTTCCAGCACACTTACTGGGCTTTATGTTCCTCCCGGTCCGAAATACTTTCCACGGCCACGTATGATCGTGTATCGATTTTTGGATGTCATCAAGCAGAAACACAATCTGGTTGTAGAGATCTTGACCTACGTACGTGCAAATCTATATCCATTCCTGCAAAAATATTGGGATCGACCTGAATTGATGTCAATGATCGATGGCCTTCGAAACGAATCGTGTGATGATAGTCAAGTAAATGATAATGCACCACCGATTGTACCAGCGCGGCAAACACCGAGTGCAATACAAGATTCTGTGGTTTTGTATGTTGCATGGAAATGTATGCGCGAACATAATCGACTTGATTTGGGACACGATAGTACTAATCTACAAAATTTGGTACATTGGGTACTATTGGATGGTATCATCACGGATCAATGGGTGGTCAGTATTGATCGTGCATTCATCGATACCTTCGAACATTTTTCGCTTAATCGCGTTCCACAATTGTTACTATCTACTGTAACCCATCAGTTGTTTGATACGTGCCGACTTTTAAGCAAAACAAACCATGGTGATTTAACACGTTTTCTAAATTTTCTTGACGTTCCAATGGATACGCGAAGTAAAAATACGTACGCATTTATTGCCACCCAATTTAACATGGCTTCCAGTGACATTTTGTTCATTGCATTCAGCGATACCGAATGTAAGAAAGCGGCACGTGCCGGTTTTCGTGTTGCCAAAATTAAGCAACGTAATCAACCAGTTCCACGAATGAAGTTGATCACCGTTGTTAATGATCTCTCTGAAGTACGTATCGCATAATATGATTTGAGTGATAATAAAATATATTTATTGATGATAAATGAATTAACATTAATTTAACTTAATATGCGATAACGAAACATTTCATTCTAAAGCAATTGACTTGGTTGTAGTTGTATCATCAACCGATTGGCGCAATTGATCTAAACCGATGCGAAACTTTTGTACCGAATTGATTAGATCATTGATTTGTTTCCGTTGATCGACAAGCAGGTTTAACAATTGATTTGCATACTTATCGAGTGCATATTCACGATCATTTGAGGAAATCTTACGTAATAATTGAAATTGCGAACATCGGTTTAACATTGTCTAGATTTAGAATGTGGAATATAATATTAAAAAAAATGATTAAATCAAATATCAAACCTTATTGAAATGATCATGCATTTCAAGCATGTCTCCCTCCAAAATGGAAACATTGTTCAACAGATGAAGGTATAGATCTGTCTTGTACGATTCATGGAGTGCTTCAATCAATGCTCTATTCTTCTCAATAATTGTCTCACCATAATCATCATTTTCACTACCATAATTACGCATTCGTTGAAATGAATTCAACAATAGAATAATTTCAAATGAAATTGATCGTTCGGGCGGAATTACAATCAACTGAAATGATTAGAAAAGGAATGATTTCAAGTTAAATTGTTCTGATCTGTACATACGAATTTGAATGAAGATTTCTCATTGATGATCGCCGGCTCTAAATATTGAGTTAATGGGCAAGTTTCGATCGGAATCAAATTTTGTTTTCGTTTACGTGCCCGAATACATACTTCAACCTTATTGATCGATTGTAATATATCGGTATTTTTCGATTCAGTATTCAAACAACATTCGGTTATTATGAAATTCTTTTCATCTTTACCATCCAACGTATAAATGTCGTATAAGAAAATTATACGAAAATTCCGGTTTTCATCTTTAAAATGTTGTTTCACAATGTTTCTACTGTTTCCTAATTCTACCAAATCAAGGAGATGTTCAAATGAAGATATTTTACGTTGCGAATATGATAAATTTCCTTCATTCAACTTCAATCTAATGTTTGAATTGTTAGATTCAAGTAAATCGAATAATTGGTCATCGATAGTGAAACAATAACTGAAATAAATTTCCTTATATTTTGATTGAAAAAATCTCTCAGTAATTGCTTTGAGATAATTGGTCTGGTTTGAGATGAACGACTTCCCAAAACTGGTGATAAATAAGGTGTTATATCGTTCTGAACCAAATAAATGACCCATTTCATCTACGGAGGAACTTAAATTTTCATTGATAATGCTATCAAACACATATTGACACGATTCTTGGCCATTATCATTTACATGAAGAATATTCTTTTCACTTTCGAATTGAAAATTATATAGCTTTTCATAAGAAGTAACATGACAAACAATTTCAACCAACATTTTCTCGCTTTTTTGTTTCGCACTTTTATTTAATATTGGTGATTTTGTGTCATTTTTTGTACCTATTGTTCTAGTTTTATTCAATTGTCGCAATTGCTTCGCCATTGGCTTACGAAGACCGTAGCATCCACTAAATTTGAATTTTGGTATCTTTCCCCTTTCATTTTTTATAGCAAATTTTCGATCTTTTGTCTTTGAATTTGCGCATAATAAAGAGCCGGACATCATTTCTAAAGATCCTTTCTTAATTAAGGGATTTTGCTCCAGTTTTTCACAATGAACACAATGCTAAAAATTAATTTCATTTATATCATGTTTTATTCAATTGTTCAATTTTAATTTTGTTTCAAAACAATGAAAATTTATTTTAAAGATAAATCAGTTTTAAAACAACTACATTGGTTTGGTTTTACGATTGAATTTGTTTATTGTTCATAGATGTCGCCCATTTTATAAACTTTTCCATTGCAATACTTTAGTACAGCTAGATGGCAATCAAACTGGATCCAATCGTTACAATGTTTTGCATCATCATCATCATTAGAAATGGCATCAATGGTCAATTGAACACTTTGTGAACACAATCAATGTGTGGTGGCAATGAATGGATTAAATTTAATCGATTTGAATAGCGAACGTTCGGAAATGGATTGCACAACAATGATTGAATGAAGGTGAACTTGGCCCATTGCGAAGCAACTAGATTTGTCATTTGTATGGCAAATCTGTTGGAACACAACGGGCGGTTTATGGTGGTGGTGCTTTGAAATAAGAGAAAGGATTGTATAGACGCATATATGTCGCCATCTCGGTCACGGTAACGGTCAAAAATGGATGAAATCCACAAAGAGAAAACAAGTTTGTGAACTACTTGCTGTCTCTCTCTCTACTCCCGCATATAATTGGAAACAACAGCAGAAAACAAATGGCAAAAAAATGGAGTCAAGTTCTTGTCACCTCGTGTCTAGGTGTATATATATACGTGTAGGTGACCGATTTTAGTGTAATACATTCATAGTACCTTGTGCATATTACCATTTCCATCAGTTTACGCGCACATTGTGTTTCTATAATTCTGTCCAAGTTTGGCTTCATCATCAATATCACATATATGTATTTATAGTTAAAGGTCATACAAACGTTCAAATAGCAAGTGTCCAAGTGTAAATCAGTTTGAATCATTGATCGGCTTACAATTGAAAATATCTCATTTCATTTCAAACACTATTCGAAGGGAAAGTGGTCACGAAACGGGTTCAAACAAGGGAGATAGAGAGAAACTCTAAGATGATCATAATCAATAGTAATAATCCAACCATTGATTTATGGTTTAACTATGGTAGTAGATTATAGATACCCGAACGATCTTCTTCTCATGATAGTCCGGATTAGAAACCAAGAACGATTGCTTTAAGCTGATTGTGTTCAATTGTAATCGAATGTGATTGAAAAAATCTTTAAAAAGAAATGCTTTATATTATATTTGGATGATTTATATTATAGTTGGAGACATTCTAGACTAGTAAATTGAGCGAATCGACACACATACTGATACAATGACGCCTAACGGGCCTATTGAGATTCTCTCTCTCTCTCTCTCTCTCTCTCTCTCTCTCTCTCTCTCTCTCTCTCTCTCTCTCTCTCTCTCTCTCTCTCTCTCTCTCTCTCTCTTCTCTCTCTCTCTCTCTCTCTCTCTCTCTCTCTCTCTCTCTCTCTCTCTCTCTCTCTCTCTCTCTCTCTCTCTCTCTCTCTCTCTCTCTCTCTCTTGTATAGGATCGTGATGCTACATTAATAATTGATCAAAGTTGTATCACATTGAACGATACCATTATTATTTGGCATTTTTTCTAGTAAAGAATGTGTACAGCAATGGAAAACTAATTACCAGGTGAAATGGGTTCTGGCAATTGAAACTAGTTTCATCAACCAAAAAAAGTGTGTTCCCCCTCTTTCCCACTTTTTTCATCTTTCGTTTCTCCACATTTGACCATTATATTCTCCAGTGGCGACAACATGACACACTAACAAGTTAATTACATTTGTGTGCTTATGTTTGTCCAACATGTTCAACTCAACATTCAATAAACGACAAATGAAAGGAAAGAAAGTATAAGAAAGATTGTCGATATAAGTTTTCTATACAAAAGAAAATAATGTCGATTATGTTTAATTAATTAGTGCCACCACCATTTTATAAAAAAAAAGATTGCAGTTAATTAGAATACAATTGAAACATTATACATTTTACGACATTTGGTAGCAACAACAAATTCAATTTATAGCAGTTATTTCACTAACGGTAAATTCATTAATTTATTTGTTTAGTAGGCATTTGGACTTGGTCGCCAATTGTTGGCCTGACAAACACATTGACCAAAGTTCGAATTGCAAAATAAGAATTTGCCATGTTTCTACAAATTCCGTAATTCAATTATCTTCTCGTTTTCATCTATGTGCTTATGATAAAAACAATACATGACGGTACCATCATAACGTTACCTAACTACTACCTTTCCGTTTGATATTAATCAAAACTACAACAACAACAACACTGATTTAACAATAAAGATTCTAAAAATAGGAATAAAGCTAAGTTGTGCGTATAGACACAATTATTATTAGAATGCCACTACTGTATAAAGGTATGAACTGGATGAGTAAACAATTTGAAAGAATTGCTAAATTCTTACAGTTCACAGTTAAGAACATTTTTTTTAGATTTTGTATTATTCGTTTGCTCAAATGCTCGCTTCTATGTTCGATTATAATGGTCACTAGGTCAGGGAACATTGATCAAATGATGATAAAAAGACGATTGGTGGGAGAGTCGGCCAATGGAGAAGCGAAATAATAATAATAATAATAATAATAATCAATCTACAAGGTAAGGCAAGAAGGTAATGATTGGCATCGATTACTTCATGACACGATTGGCATCGATATATTGTTCGAGCGAACAAGAGTTTGGTTCATCACCCATCTTTTTTTTTTTATCTTTTTTATTTATGAAATATAATGAGTATATGAATATTTTGACGGTCAACAGTAATATGTCGATTTCATACTTCTATTTCGGTTTGTCATCATCATCACAAATCTGATTTGGTTGTATCTCAAGTTGCATAGTGAACACACAAACACAATCATCATTGAGAATCAAACCAATAGTTTATTGTCGACCATGTTCTTATGTCCCACCACTATATCGTTTGATGCAAATTGACTTTTTTGTCCCAATCTAATTGTTAGTAACGGTCTACCAATGCACCTCTCCGCACACCCTCACTCACTTTTCATTCATTGGCTTTGGCTCGTCTGTCTATACTAATTCGATTAGTATATACTAAATATAGATCTGTTCTTATATACTACTTATATATACTTCTTATTTTATCCAGTTTTGTTGTTCCTTCTTTCCTGTTGTTTTGACAGTATGACTGTGATGAACATTTCGAAAAACGAATACCACACAAACACCCGTACAATGCATATCACGGATTTGTCATTTTGGCTAAATTATATCGTTTCAATTTTGATAATTAACCTACTATACTCAATGGTATGGATGAGAGGTAACCTCGTAACCGTTTTTATCGTCATTAAAACCAAACAAATAAAAAAACAAGTTGGATAAATAAATGGAAAGGGTCAACATCAACCCTGTTAAAGGTAGTTACCAGAACATTACGAAAAAAATATAACGAAAAAAAAAACGAATACAATTCAACAATAATACATTTACCATTATATCAAATGGGAAATGTTTGCATTTACAATTGTCTTCCTCTCTTTGTACAGGGTTCATCTCATGTTTGGAGGATATAATTCATTTATTCCATCACAAATAATGATCCTATTTGAAACCGAAAGGAAGACGAAACTATGGTAACAACTTATTTTATGGATCATTTATTTCAATTATTGCTTCAGTGGAGTAGCTCTCATGTCTCGTATATTGATCATTCAAGTATATCAATTGATGATCGATTGTGATCTCGACCATATGGTCGAACCTAGTCATCATTATCATCATCATCATCATCATCATCATCATTGACATAAAAATATTATTGACCATTTCCAAATGGTAGCCATTAATCACACCTGTTTCTGTTTCAAATGATCTCGTTTGCATTTCGATTGGGACAAGGACAAACTTACACAACATGGCATGATCTTTAACTCTTTCATTGCATTTAGTTTGTTCATTTCTTTCTTTTCTGCTCTTGTTCTACGTATATCAACTAGACGACCTCAACGAAATGGTGATGCAAGCTGACAACAGCGGCAACAGAGTCGACAATAAGGTGTTTCACACTTGCAATACATTACAATTCTTCGAATAAATCATATCGTCATGTGTGAAGGGTCATGTTGCGTTATTATTATATAGTCACATTGTCGAACGCAATTTGCCGAAGCTAATCGTTCCTTGTAACCAAATCGGTAAATTGGTTCAATGGAATTTTGAATTGTGTAACTGTATAGTCTAATTAGAGACTTTTTTCATTTGTTCTTTGGTTGTAGTTTAGTTGCAATCTACAAACAACAACAACAACAACAATAATACACAAATGACACGAAGGAGAGGAATCATATATCCATTCATCCATTCATTTGGTTGACAATTGAACGATTCCTGCCAACATAACAACAGAACAAAGTAGAATGAGAGAGGGAGAGAAAGAGAGAGACCAAACACCAGCCTCATTAATGAGACCCGTTCAGAATCATTGGAACGTTGCTACTTTTACCCGTATTTTGTGTGTCCTTTTTCTCCCTACTTGCTTGTTCATCATCGAACACTACATTTGACTAATTGGCTGTCCTTTTTTTTCTCCTCTCCTTTTGTACTGTGTTTCAGTCCACCTTCTTCATCTTCAGGTCTTTCGACACAACAAAACGACAAATCGGGCAACGAAGCAATGGTGGTGTTTGGGCGCTAATAGCGGCTGCCGTTGCATTTGTCGATTATTTTGCCGCCACTTTCCATAAATAATACACAAAAGTGTTCATGGCTTATATAAACAATATACACCAATGGGTATAAGAGTAGCCAGTGGGCCATGTCGATCACACACAAACCAAAATTGCGACACATTCGAGTGTATTGAGTATTAATGTGAGACTGAATCTTTATCATTCTTATTTTCCTTTCTTTTCTTATTTGAAACATGTAGCTTTGTTTTTTCTTCTAGCTGTTGTTCAAAATCGTCTTACAATTGTATGATCACCACCACCACCGTCATCATCACCATCACCATCTATCATTTACACCTATGTATAAGCTATTGAATGAATGTCGAAATGATAAATACTTCTATGATTGAAACGTTTTCTCAAATGGACGATTCAACGTTCCATTCAAGTGAACATTCAAACGACAAGGACAATCAACCTTGTCATAGTTTTTGAGCTATAGTGAATTGGTTCATCGATATATGTTTGTATTGTTCATTTGTTTGATTGTGCCATTTTGTTACGACATTGACCAGAAAAAAATGGTTACAAATTACAACCAATTTGGGAGAACAACAACAACAACAGGGGTGGACAATTGAGAGCATTCATTGTTGTCACCGGAGAACGGAAAAAGGCGATACAATCCTTGTATAGTACATTTTTCAAAGTCTGCCTGTCTATTTGCTTGCATGCAGTTTGATCCAATTTTGATTGCATTTCCATTCGGAGAGAGAGAGAGAGAGAGAGAGGTGAGTGGATTATTTACCACTGTTTATCGTCGTGGATTGCATTTGAATTGTGTGGTGACCACCACTAACTACCACCACTAACCGCTTCCACAATCAGCGACGATCGACGACAAATGTGAACACGAGTTTGTTTAGGTCATGGTCAAATTATCTGTATTTGTATCGAGTACGAGCAAATGATCGTGTGTGCATACGATGACAATGATGATGATCGAATTGTTACAAACAAACACTGAACTCAAAAAAATGAAAACGAAAGGCGATCAAACGGTAAATATTTGAGTCAAATAGTATACAGAAAGAGAAGAGAATGGGAGAGAGAGATAGAAAAAAAAGGAGAAATCGATCCTATGTATGATGCGGTTTCGTCCGTTTGGCAAACTCATTCAAAAGAAGAGCAAAAAAAGAAAAGGTTAGGGAGAGAGAGAGAGAGCTGACTCATCTGTATGTGTGATGAGACGTTTCGTTTCATTCGATTGATCACGTTCACAAAATGGTGTGCGCAACAATGTGCGATATGGTTCGTTGGTTCGCTTGTATCTTGCATTGTATATGATCTTCCCTTGTTGTTTCGGGTGTTCTTGTTGATGTTGTTGTTATCCATTGGTTGATTGAACGAATGAGGTTGAATGAGGTTGACACCATCATACTAACTAGAAAGAACCGAAAAAAAGTAATTGGTTCCATCCTTTTTGTTCTCCTTCTCTTTTGACGATGGATTATCCCGTCATCTTTATAAACGATCTAGATTGAACATCACCTTTTTAAAGTTGTCTCCTTTCTCTCTTTCACCCATTCACTTATGTTATCGACGGAAAATCTGACTGATCTCATCATTTGGAGTGCTGTCTATCCAGTCATTGTTATATTCGAACCCAAGACCAGCAGAGACAAGTCAGTCAATTCATTCAATTCAGTCCATATTTCGAGCATACATTCAGTGGACTATGATGTCATGTCATTATGAGCCATTATCCGCCATGATTTAGCCCGATTACATCCATTCAAACATAGATTCACCTTCATTCACCTTAATAGTTGACCTTTATCTCTCAACTATTTTCTTTTTTTTTTTTTGAAATTTTGGATGCACGATCCGACCTATCTTTTATTGCATCGACTCTTAGAACCTTTAAATCTATGGAAAATGAATGAATCTATTTTAATTAGACCAAACCAAACTTGATGTATGATGGCATTGAATGTCAATTTCATATATTAATTGTAGCCATAGAATAGTAATGAGAAAGAAAAAATTTTGATTCATGTCAATAGCGCAACAGTAAATATGTTGTACAGGTGACATTTATATATGTAATATAAAACTTCGATTTCATAATAGAGTGTATAGAGCGAAGATGACGACAACAACAGCAACAATAACGGTGATAGTAAGAGAATAACATTTAGTGATCTTCTAGTGATTGAATGGAACACTACATTGAAAACATTTTATGAACACATTCGAAACTCAGCAAATAAACGATTAAACTGAAAGAAAAGAACGTCACCTCAATTAAGTCGATTATTGTTGTTGTTGTTGTTGTTGTTCGATTTCGTAAAATCGTTTACGTTTTCATTGCTTTCATTTTCTTCATAATGCCTATGGGAAAGTAAATTTAGTTCCCCAAGTTGAAAAGTTAATTGTATCCAGCAATAGAAAGTGTTTGGGAAACAACAGGCAAGAAGACATTACATTACATCTATGTACATTTTACATTGTACACATCTAGGTTGTTGAAATGCCGGTTAACCGGTTAAACCATGAGGGTAGTAGTTCGTAGTAAAAGAGTGAAAATCTCAATAAAAGAGAAAAAAATGTTGTTTTCATTTGCTATCTTCCTTTCTATGTTTCAATCGAAACCAACCAGTCCATTCGTATGGCGCCAAAGTGTACTGGTACATGTACACATACTGTGTACACATTGACCGAGACCGGTAATCGTCCTCGACAATTTCGATGTCGATGTTGTTGATGATGTTGCTTTATGCCAGTCAGGTGGTCGTCTTGTGTCGAACCAAAGTGTGTTCATTGTCAGCTTCTCTTTCACTCATTCACTCACTCTCTCTCTCTCTCTCTCTCTCTCTCTCTCTCTCTCCTCTCTCTCTCTCTCTCTCTCTCCCCTTTTGCCTGTAATGTTACGTAAGCACACATTGTGGCGCGAGTCTCTTTTGCCGCTCTTTCTCTCTCTTTCGCTCTCTTTTCCTTTCTCGACCTCTCGTATACTCTAGGCGCCATATGTACTCGCATCGGCAGTCTCATTCGTCGCTTGTCTGCTGGCACAGACATACATACACACACACCGACACCGACACATACACACACATACACACACATTTAGATTGATTCGACAATCGACAAACATCCCCCAAAGTTGCTTGTGCGAACTTTGGCGCCACTCCGTCTCTAAACCATTCTGTTCTCCATTCTCTCATCACTATATTTCTCTCCTTATCTATCACACTCTCCCCATCTTTATCATCGTATCGTCTTCTTCTTCTTCTTAAATAATTGCCGAAAATAATAGCTATGAAACGGAATCATTCAAGTTCATAATTGTTTTATGGTACAATAAATTCAAACTAATTCTTCCATTGAAATCTGTTGTTGTGTTTTATTTTCTGGGTCTTCTTGTGCTAAGCCTGTGTTCTACTCCATATCCTCATAATATCACCAATTTATGTTCAATAAGTAATTTGGAAATCATTGTAACGGATTTTGAACAAACAACCTCGGCATAGAGTATTTGGTAGTGACATGCCTCATCATCGTTACGAATGAAAATCTTGGTTTCGATGGCGCGTCAACCCAACAAGTCTCGGTAGCAACAATCGCCATCTTATATATGCTCTATATGTCTTCATGTGCGTTGTTTGGTGGATGTGAATGTGTGTGTGTGTGTCCCTATGCCTAAGTGTACTCTCGTTCTTTCAGTTCTTTTAAAGAAAACACTCGACCACGAGGACGGCGGCACCTAAGCCATTGAATCCACTCGACTCGTATAATATATATAGATTGGTGGCTTATCCCTCTCATACACTCACAAACTCCTTGATATTATCATTTAGAGAGATGTGTCATTCATTGCAAGTGGCCTCGAACCGAGTGTCCTTCCTTTGATGGCACATACACACACACACACAAATATGTCTATTTATGTTTGTACAGCTTGAATCAATTTTCACATTAACATCGATCCAAATTTTAAAATAAGGTTGATTCCGTTTTCTGTGAATGACCCACCCAACAGAATTTGTGTCTGTTTTTGTCCATCAACCACTTGTCTGAGGATATATATTGATTCTATAATGTTGGATAACTATTGTCAACAAAGAATATACAACGTCAACAACAGAAAACCACATTTCATCATTGATTCACTGATCAGTAAGTGTTTAATTATTTTCTAAACTTATAAATATAGATTTATTTTTTTATATTATATATTTCGTTCTTTTCGTCTACTTACTTTTTTTAATTTAGTTATTCGTATTGTTGATGTTGCTGATTCTATTAGTTGAGATGGAGGGCCACTCTATTTCACTTTGCTTTATTACTATTATTATATATTATGGACTCTGGGCCATTATCTAATTATGTTCATCATCATGCGATGAGACAATCAATCAACACTGTATTGTGAGTTTTCCCTTATTCTTTTTCCTATACTGTTGGCTTCACTTTAATTTACTTTATTTAATATTTCTACTCTATATTATCAGAGAATAGTGACAAACTTTACTTTTTCCAATTTTATTCTCTACATTTCTATTGTATTGACCATTTGCTTGCACATAGCCGACATCATCACATGTGTGATGATGAATAGCAATTGTCCAAGCTTACTGGTGCTAATAGTATAAAGTCCGGTGCATTGACTCAAATATAAGTTACTAGCTACCATCTCTTCATTTTTCTTGTTTGCGTAGTATAGTGTAGTATAGATACTGTAAATAACAGCAACAATAATTGTAATCCCTAACATAGTAAGAAATTCGATCCAATTGTTATAAAGAGAACATGACACAAGCACACACACACACATACATTCGTGTAAACGCAAGAATTTGGCAGGATTCAAGTCTTCCGGTCGAGACCATTCTAGTGTACATTCCGATCTCCGTGCCGAAACTGGAGAATTATTTACGTCCACAAGTGAGTGACTGCCATTGCACTTACTTAGATAGATACAAACATGACAACCAATAGAGAAATAATGGAAGAGTGAGAGCTTTCTATTCTTCGTTAGGTATAAACTAGATCGAACTGGACCCAACTTTCATTCTTAGTACAATCTATTAATTACACACGTTCGATCGAATGGTCTCGATCGGAGACATGCATGTATGGCGACAACAAGCCAAACAAATCCCCAGTGTCAAATCTACATCATTCTAGTTCGTTCACTTTCATCTTATAATACTTGCCCATCATCATCCAATCTCTAGTGGTGGAACTTAGAATCGAATCAAGTCTCTTTTTACTTCTTTCCAGTTATATTTGGTTGACAGAAGTAATCCACTGAATTAATAGATTGCAATTGCACATCCCATTCCAGTCCGGTCGAATGAATGTGTCCACTTGTTAGCGAGAATCGAGTGTACGACAACACAACAAATTTTTAGGCCCGGCTTGATGTGAGGGTTTGAAGTTTCACTTCATATCTTTCCCTTTCACTCGTTATCTTGTTTGTCGCCCATAAACACATCAAACACATTTCTAAGTAATCACAAATCATTACATTATGTAATGAAATTGTATGTATAAGATATCATTCAAATGTTGATCTACATTTAGGTCGAGAAAGAAAGAGAGTGAAGTGGAAGAAGGGAGAGTCGTGAATCGGGAAAGTGTCGATTTACCATACCATTTTAATCAGAATTTTCATTTCATATTCATTCGATTGACAAAGTTTAATTACTTTATTCAATGATTTACCATTTAATGGATGGTGATGAAAATGAAAATAAGAGGATTTGGGGAAATGTGGGTTGAAATGACCCTTCACTTTAGTGAGACTTGTACTGCACACAATGGTTGTGGTGACATTCTATCGATCGAAAGAGAGAATGAAAGACGGAAAAAAATTTAGTCTCGGTACACCGAAAATCTTCTTTCCAATGTGTTCTCGATTATGTGTTCCATTTGTTACGTTTTGTCTCGCTCATTCATTCGCTATGTGCGTGTGTGCAAATTCGTTTTTATCTGTTAGTGTTAAGTTAGTGCTTAGTATTATTTATATTCAAACCGATGGTTGCTGATTTGTTCCCATTCCAGGCATGTGTGTCTCTGTGTGTGTGTGTGTATGTTGGTTCGTCTTAAACCTTATTCACGGGCACCACAATTTGTAGTATAAGACGGACGTGTGCACAAACAAACTTACAACCAAAATCCCAAACCAAATTGAACGAACCAACCACTGACTGCAATCTCAACCTCCATTCGTTTAGGTTCATTCATTCATTCCCTTTGCGGAGGCCGTTGCCGTCGCAGCGACGAGCACAATATTTCTCAGTCGAATCAATTTGCCATGTTGGGGGTATTCGGTTCTTAATTTGGCAATACGGTAGTCTCACTATTCAAACCCAATGGAGATTTAAAACATTTATGTATGCCAACTGGCACCCTAAATATCGGCCTCCTAAACCCCCCTTCAAACTCTTCTTTTCTTCACTGTTAGTCTTCAATTCAATACTAAAGTCATTTTTATCCTGTTTTTTACTTCTATTTGTGCCATATTGGGTCTCTCGGTTTCCCTGTTGCCGTTTATTATTGCATAGTCTCTTTTTGCCATAAAAAATCTGGGACGAATTGTTCAGAGCTAATCGAGTATCATCGTTCTATTGTTGTCGGTCAATTATGAACCATCTTCTATTCCATCTTTTTTTCGTCTTCGTCTTATAGCTAAACTTTTTTTTTCAATCAGCCTTTAGCATGCAACTATGCTGTGGCAATCATATCTATATATCTCATTCGATGAATATTGTTTGGTCGTGTTCTTTGATATGATCATAAAAAAAGATCAGAATACGAAAGATCAAACATGCATAAAGTATTAAGATTGCCAGTGCCATGTGTCGCACATATCGTTGTCCTCGTCGTGTGTTGGTCGTTTGTTCGTTCGACTTTTATGGCTTTGTCGGCTATCATCATCATTATTTTCAATGAAAATGATGGCCATGCGTACCGTTGAGACAAGTCGGAACGAACAAGACAAACCCAATCTAACTGAAAAAAAAAACAAAATGAAACTTAAACCAAGGAACAGAACCGCACACATAATAACAAATAGGAAATAGGAATAGGAATAGGAATAAGAATACTTGCCATATCTTAGTAATGCGTCTGATTTTTCTGGTCTTTTTTACTTTTCTCTTTTCATCTCATTCTCTCCCATTAGGCCATGTGAAACCAAATACTACTGGAAAATTAACTTTCTTAGTTTGTGCGTGTGTGAGTGTGGATGTGGATGATAGCAATAGGAGACTTGATCGTAAAATGGCCGCTAATAGCCTTAATAGTAACCCCATTTTGTGTTTGTCTTGTATAAGTTTCATCAAGTATGGCAATAGTAGTCTGTATCCACCTTTCTACCGTTCCAAAAAAAAAAAAAAACGGTACGTATCAGTACTGAACTATACCCATTCTGGATGGTCGTCTAATTGCTAGCATTAGCTTGCTTATTTGTGTTTTTGTGTTTTTGTATGTGTGTGGCCATAGAACGGGACTATGATTATGATCACTATTTATCCTTGTCGTCATCATTGCTATACTTAGTTCTGTATGTGTGTATGTTGTAGTTAAATGGTCGTGTAGTGTAGTGTCCCGTTGCCGTTTGGTGTTTAGGTTGGATGACGGTCGTACCATAATCATAGATCGTACCTCAACATAAACTCGACCAAATGCAGCCGACAATCTATATATCGGGGACAAACCATTCACCCATCAAATATCGCAAACTCGCTTCAATGCTTTTTTATCATTATTGTTGGTATATCTGCTGTTGACGATTTTGACGATGACGTTGCTACCATTTGTCAAACTCTGAGTAAAACATAAGCACATCTTTCCCTCATTTATACTGTTTATATTAAATATATATACAATTTCAACTAATATCTTATTTAAACAAACTATTTTTTATATTATACACAGGTATCATCATGGTCACCTGCTAAATCATGGTCAATGTTATCAATCAACATAAACATTGAAAAGAATGGAACACGAGGATATATTTCCGTTCATATGGAGAGGGGAGCATAGATTGTATCTCTCTCACCCTCCATAAATATGTGCACCTAACGTTCCGGGTTGATCACTCACACACAATATTTCACACCATAAAATTGAGGTCTCCCACCTGTATGTGAATTCATAAATACGATGGCCGCCAATAGTAATAGTTTCAATATATTGTCGCCATTAACGTCGACAAGAAATGTTTCGGTAACGACCAACACGAATCTATATTCGAATCATAATAATAATAATAATAATAATAATCATCATCATAATAATAAAATGGCCCAACAATCGACGACACCACTCAATTACCTCGATAATTTGTTCCAATATAATAGTCAACAACTGAAACGTGACTCATCATCCTCAATGAACTATTCGAAGAAAACATTTGGCTCAATGTCCACTTATATGTATTCGGTATCGTCGACGGCAACCACCACTACCACCACAATGATGTCGATGACAACGACAAATGGCACCAATCAGCACCTCATATCGACCTCATCGCAAGCGTCGTTATATCAAGTACCATCATATCAAAGTTCCAGTTCCATGAATATATTTTCAACATCACAATCACCAACAACGGTGGCGACGACGACGACAACAATGACAATGATGCCGAAACATTCGACCACAGGTGGCCATTTCTCACCCACCCATAGTCCAACATATTCTTCACATTCCACGCAGTCCTCATTCCCATTTTCAGCAATAGTGGCACGTAATTGTCATCGTGTCAATCCAACAAACTACAATCAACTACAACAGCAACAGCAACCGCAATCGAATGAATCGATCGTTTCAAGATCAAACAGCTGTAACGGTAACAACAGCCACATTAACCATCATCATCATCAACACCAACACCCTCATCACCATCATCAACATCATAGTAATAATAGCATTAATGTTCGGAAGCAATCGATTCATCACTATGGTTCGAATAGATCGAATGGCAACTACAACAACAATATCAATTGCAACAGCAACAACAGAACCGATATTCTTTTGGATAGGAAAGCATTTATTAGTTTAGAGAAGAGTATCAATTGGCAATCGTTATTGAACGAAACATCGTCTTCATCGTCATCACGAACATTGGCAAATAATCATCAAACGAATTCAATCAATTTAAACAGACCGGACAGTAGAAAGGATGATCATAGCAATAATGTATCACCACCACCATCGGTACCGAATCAACTAACAATAGGCGATGCCGTCAACATTGAATTCTCTGAACGGAACAATCCGGACGCAGTGGTTGCGCCCGTCAGCTCTTCTTCGTTAGTTTCATCGTCTTTATCGTTATTGGACAATGTCAATCCATCAACAATAACAACAACGTCAACATCGGCGGTGACGACAACGAATACGACAACCACTACGATCGATCGGGAATTCACGTTGCCAGGCATGAAGGATGTACCCGCTTGGCTTAAATGTAAGTTTCATCAACCAATCTAGATTGAATTGTGATTTTCAACGTGAGCATGTGATTCAATTTGTTCAAATAGTTGATTGTCCATTGTTCAAAACATGTGTCCTATTAAATCGTTTGGTGTATATGTGTGATTGGCACCTTATCAACCATTGAACCAAATGTCAGCCTTGGTCATCATTGATGATGGCAATGGTAGCCATGATTGCCGTCGACAATAGCATCTCATTTCTATTTTTTTTTCATTTCTTTTTTCTTTATATTTGATTGATCAATCGATTGCCATTAGCTCGTTTGGTTTCATTCTTTGGTTTGATGAGGCACTCATTCCAGTGCATCAATTGCCATCCTGACACCTCACATCCCACCACCGCAACCATATATTATCGCTATACAAACTAGATTTATAATATTGTACCAAAAATGTAATTGTATCCAATTATAATCAGAACGATCATCCATCTAACCAACCACACATCAATTCATTCGTTGACTTGACAACGAATGTCGATTACAACTTCTATATATGTGTATTCTCATAATTTTATTTCAATTTATTCTTATGAGACACACATTTTTTTCAATTCATCAATCAGTACCGTTTGTGTCTGGTACACTATTTTTTTTGTCGTCTGCTCTTGTTCTTATGGCTTTGTTTCCATTGATGATGATGATGATGATTTCTACTTTTTAGTTGTTATAGTCGGCAACCTTATGATTTTAGTGGTAATAAAAAGCTAAAAAAGATAACAAGAAATGAACGACAATGGCATCCAAAATAAAAAATTTGATGAACTTGGCCTTTCGAAGGTTACGATTTTCACTAGTATTGCAGTTTTCCATTTAGATAAAAATATGTATATGGAAAATGTTCATGATTGCAATCTCATTATTATTATTATTATTATACTGTTTGTTTAATTAATTTGAGATAATTGTGTGATTGTGGGAGACATCTAAACTGGACATAATCATTGACTTTCATCCAAACACAAATTGGAGCCATTTTATTATCTTTCATTGACATTGATATTTTTAGTTTTTTATTATTTATTTTTTGTTTTCGGTGACATTCAATTGAAATCTTTTGTATTGATTGTAGGAAATGTTTCCAATCACACTAACATGTAGTTCTTATTCTTATTTGTTGACTTTATTGGTATCCTATTCTTTGCTTGTGTATTTTAACTTTTCATTTTGTCATATGGTTTTTTATTTATATATATGTTACCATTTCCTTGCTCAATATCATATCCGTGAAAGTGTTTTGATGTTAATTTAGATCAATTATCATTTGATAAAGGAGGCACTTGAACTAAACAAAATTGCAATCGATCGAAGCAAACTTTTGTTTTTTATCTATTTAACCCCATCCACATTCTCTCTTGAACACTTTTTCTTTTTTCGGTTTCCCTTCTTCTGTTGGTTCGAATGTCAATATTTGCATTGATTGTGGCTGTCACTCTGTGACGAACGGCAATGTTCAGATTGCCCGATTCCGTTTCAGTGCCATCTCCATTGATTGTTTGCACTTGTGTCCATCAATTCTGTTCTATCCTTTATCCATTCTGTTCAGTTTGAGAGAAGCGAAAAAAAAATAAGAAAAAATAACCTTCCATTCGCCAATGGGTAATTTGAGTTTGCACACACACACAAACACAAACATTCGAACGCAAACTTTAATTAAAAATGAGGGGCAACAATTTTGTAGAACGGTCCATTTAACTGGCAAGCCGTCGCCCAATTTTTTAATCCTTCTTACTTCTTCAATACATTTCAACCGACCAAAAAAAAAAAAAAACATAAAATAAAAACTGAAATGCCATTTTTTTCCGAAAAGTAGTGTGAGAGTTAGGGAAAGACGATGCAAAACGAGAGCCGTCGAACTCATTTACACCAAATGTAAATAACCCGAAAGTCGAGTCGAGTCACTTGAGAAGCAATGGCAGAAAATGTAGTAGCAGCCAATTTACAAATTCTGCCATAGGCGTGTCATTGGCACCGACATATCAACAACCAACCAACACACACTTGCACAACAACAAAAAAAATGGCGAAGAAAAAGTTCGAAATCGACCGATATTTTCTCCCTCGGTGCCTCCGACAATAATCTGTCCGACATTCGCTTTCGGTAAACACACACACACAAACGGGCCGAAATTGACTGAATGTTGATGTAGTTGTTTTGTGTCTCGCTTATATACTTTTTGTTGACATATTCCGTTTTGCGGTGTGTTACGTACATGTGCTTGAAATTGACCGACAATGTTTTCCTTTGGTCAAAATGGGAAATAACGAATGGACATTGAATCATACTCAATTGATCATCAAAAAACAAAACAAAAAACAACAACAACAACGACAAAAGAGGATTGGATCATGGGGAGGGCAACTAATTTCAATAAATATGGTGGCTATCGTGTATATATTATACAATTTTGTGTGTGTGTGTGTGTGTGTGTGGTGTATGATAACAATCGTCTTTCGGAGGGAACATTAACATTTACGGGCAAACATTCACAATTTAGTTGACACACAAACATGGTGAATGGGAATATGATGATGAAAAAGGAGAATAAGGCTATACAAGACTGTCGATTGATTGTTATTGGAAATGTATAGTATAGCACGCGTGTGTATGTGTATGTGTATGTGTATACATTGTCATCTTTAGGGGACGATCGAACTTGAACATCAAACATCTGGTTTCATTCGATTCGGTATATTGACCATATGGTAATTGCATTCCCATGTAATCGATCGATTCAATCGTTTGTACACCAAACGAATTGGATCATTCGATCATCTGACAACTGCAACAACAACAAAAACCGATAACATTTTTCCTTTTTCTTTTTCTTTTTAATTTCTCGGTTATTTATTATTCTTCTTATTATTAGTTCAACTATTTGTTTCGGTCACAGCAATCTAATACACGCAAAAAAAGGATTCTTCATCGTCTTTTCAATGTTTTTTTTTTGTTTAGTCGGTCGTACAACTGCTACTTCATTCCTTTATCGCAATTTTTATTTTTATTCTATTGTTCTTTCTTTCTTCTTTTCTTATTTTTTTGTTGACTATTGTTTTGCTCTAGTTGGTTCATTTTGAAGGTGTCTCCAAACCTGATGTTTTTTTTCTTTATTTGGTCATTTTTTTTACTCTTGTGAGTTTATGTATATGTAGATTGATGATGTGAGAAAGCGTCCACAATTGAGTACGATCAATTAGACTGGAGACATAGATACACAATATATACGAACACTTTGGGAGGTGATGGTCAAGAATGAATTGTTGGAAAATGGGTGAGATTAAATTTAGTAGAGGAGAGAAAGTTATATTTATGATTAAGATTGCCAATGTCATGATAATATGAAAGAGAATGGGAGAGAATGAAACGATGAAATGATGAGACAATCCAACATATTTTGCCTTGACTCTAGTAGACTTTAAGACATTCCTTTTTGCCCACTTTCCTTCTTTTCGGCAATATTTACTGATCACCTGTAATGTATATGTGTGTGTTCAGATACTCTTGACATTGTATTGTAGTGATATTTTAAAATATCATCCACTTGATGGTCGAGCCGTCACTTTATCACAATTTGGCCACAAGACACGCACACACTGTTTTTTGTTATGTTCACCTTTCTCCGTATAGTAGTATCCTGTATGAGCACGCACTAAACTCTTCCATAAAATGGTTTGCACGGTTTGACCTTAACCGTATTTGGCCACAACCACCACCATCAACATAAGTTGTCAATGTGAGCAAGCAAATGTGATTGGCGTGTCGGCTGCTGCCGTCGCATTGTCATTAGGATAATTTCATGTTCATGCGGTTATGTAACGTTTTAATACACCTGTTAGATGTATTGAATTCGTATTTATGCTTGCGATTGTAACCAGCCACACAAACCCATTGTATGGGATGGGATTTGATGGTGAACGTTGCCTTATCACACCAATTAATTGACAATTAACCATAAATATATGAAGCAATTTCCACAATCTTACTTTGGTTTTTTTTATTAGCCTCATTCTTCTTATGTGTCGTGTCCCGTTTCATTGTTGTATCATCTAATTTTATATTTCAATGTACAAGCCCATTTTATGTCATTATTATTATTTTTCTTTTGTCGTTTTTTTCTCTTATTTGTCCAATGTCATTCATTGCTTCGTTCACTTGACATTGGATTCTATATTGAACTATGTTTCATTGGAAATTTAATTTGAAGATCATTGACATGTGATGCGTATTTATTCATTTAGTTTTGAACTTAGGTTAAAATGTTGAATGTCAGAGGCACTTGACTTGTTTTGACTTGACTGTTTCGATGCTTTCCATTCAACCGAAACTCTTTTAAATGTCAAAGCAAACTTTTCCTATCGATAGAACTAAAGTGTAGGTAGATGATGATGAAGATGATATCAGCCATAAATGTTTAGTTTTATTTACACATTACTATCACACTAAACAAACCAATCAACCATTTCGTTTATTGACAATTTAGATTGAATGATTGTAACAAGAAACGGTCAATCCCGAATCCTATCCTATCGTTTTGTTTGTAAATTTTATGCTTTTATGGGTTCATCATTTGAGAATCAAGACCACAATTATTGACATTGTACAATTTCGATTCTATGTATTAATTGTTTTTTTTGTTAAGGTTAAAATAATGACAAATGGCAACAATGATATGACGTTGCCTGTAACCACTTGTTCTTCCATTCATTTACCATTATGTCTAATGTTGTTGAACCTTTTGTCCAATAGAAATAAAAATAATAGCATATGAAACCATAATTGAATTATCAATTGACCTGTCTCATGACGACGACGACAATGGGAACGATCACCATTCTATATATTGTATTGTCTAATTTAATTACATTTTAACTCTATTCAATTCATTTTGTACACATTGCCCAAAGAAAGGGAGAGGAAATTGATCGACTCGACATGAGATTGAATTCACTCTACACCTGATTTAGCATTATGATGAGATTGTGGGATGGAACACAGGCACACACACACACACATACACATACATCTATTCTTTGATTTAGACTACACTCCCGGCAATTCACTTTTTTTTGTTCTTTGATTGAGCAATTGAATTTACATTCAAATTGTAGATTGAGAATAATTGTGTTAGTTTGCTGGTATAATTGGGTTAGAGGTCGGAAGCAATCACACCAGGGTGTCGAGAATGAAGGAATGAGAGAGAGAGAGAGAGAGAGAGAGATCCATGGTTCATCGACTATGTATACTATATTAATCGAATTCATTTGATGTGGTCAAATATGCTTTCCTTTCCATTCAATCCAAAAATCGTTTTAGTTCATGGTCAACCGAATTCTCTTCATTGGATTCTGCAAGTGAAGAATCGCGTTTACGGTTCCATAGATTGGCCAATTCTGTACATTTGGGCAATTTTAGTTTAGCACATCTGTGTCAGCCGTTCTGTACTTTGTAGTAAACTCTCTCCGGTACTCCAATGTTGCAAATGGCTCCACATTCTGCAATCCATTAGGCAATCTATTCATTAATTTGTCCGTCAGCTCGCTCATCCATACGTACACACACACACACACACACACACAAATGTACATATACAAACGTATACATATATACAGAAAACTGTCCTCATCGCCATCATGGTCGTCACTAATTTACTTTCTCTTATATTCACTCTCAAGCTAACTACGACGACGATGACGACAGGCACCAATTCGTTTGCCAATGGCCATAGTTGTAGCCACTTTGGGCCACCACTATTATATTTGCACACACACACACACACACAAAAATAGATCGAGATCTGGTGTGCAATGGCGGACACAAGTGTGTCCAATATCACCCCAATATCCGGGATCCATTAATGGGCACTTGCTTGCCTTCCATTCTCGATGCATTATTTATGTGGATGGTATAAGCAACATCACCCTCTCCCTCTCATTTTTTTTCTCTTTTCACTATGGCCACCATACAATCAACAGTCTGAACGGGCGCCATTTTATTTGTTCAATGGTCGGTTTTCTCATAAATTACCCACACTGTCCGGCTACATTTTCCGCGTTCATGATTCGTTTTTCTCTTTTCTTTCTTTTTTTTGGAAAACTTTCGATAATACCAAACGATCGACCATTTGAAACTGGTCTGATCATCTAAATCTGTTCACAATTCACTGCAACAGCAGTTGCAGCATTAACAATAGAATCAATCCTTAAACCATATAAATGTACCATCATATCCTAATCATATAATACTAATATTTATTTACTTAAAAACTTATCCAAATTCATTTATTCTTTTACTCAATAGTGCTACGACTACACAAATATGCGCCATACTTTTGCCGAATGTCATACGAAGAGATGCTTGACCTTACCGAAGATGTACTCGAACATCAGAACATAACGAAAGGTGCTAGACAAAAGTTGATTCTCAGCATACAAAAGTTGAAGGCCCGTTCAGCAGTCCTGTTGGGCAGTGAACATGAATTGATCGATGTCGATTGTGGAAGATATCGTGATCACATCTCATACTCCAGTTTAAGTCAGGTCCTATTTCAGATTCGAGCTTTCCTTTCTACGCCGATTCGACCGGCATCATTTTCCATTGTATCGATCGATACATCGACGATCGGTGTCAACCATCATAACAATGGTGGGCATAACAACAACAATAACAACAACAATGGTGGTTATTGTTCAAAACGATCATTGTCAAGTTCCTGTTCATCGTCGTGGTCATCCTTTTCGTTATGTTCATCTATGCCCTCATCCACATCCGTTTCATCGTCATCTTTGTCTACATCGTTGCCACATGTGGACGTCAATAACAACAACAACAACAATCGATCGATGATGGTCAATCGCGATCCACAACATGGCACCGTATGGAAATGTTGGCGTTCATTGGCAAATGATAATCTTCCCGATATAATGACCAGACTCATTGGACACGGTACGATCTAACCATTCCCTATCTCTTCTATTTTTTCTTGCTATTTGACAATCATTTTATAATATATTGCTAAACTTTTTGTTCAAAATTTTAAATTTAATCATTAACAGTTCATCACATTTTGGTTGGTAAGAGTAAAAAACGTTTGAAAAAGTTAAAATTATGGCAAGATTACTTCAAAGATTTTTACGGTAAGAACATTTTTCCATTTTTTTCTATGTATTGATTGAACCGTGAAATTAATCATTATTTTTTTTTCATTTAATTTGACAGATAAACAATCGATTGTAGATACGAACGTCAATCTACAAGAGGTATACAATCGTTATTCGGTCGATGGAGATATGGAACAGGTTTCGCATGGACACGAATATGACAATGATGAAGATGACGATAGTGGATTGTTAGATTTTGACCCATCGTTACTTAATTCTGGTCCAGAATCGTCCAATAGTCCGTCGTCGACGCCGAGCGGAACTGATAAAGATTCCGGACTCGATGAATCGGTCGGCGATAGCGATGAGAACGGCTCGTCAAATAGTGACGATATTCTTACCCATGATGAAGAGGAGGAATTGTTTACGGTGATGAGAAGCATTCTCGACAAATGCTTAACCCATGAGGTAATCATTAAAATCATTAATAATAATAATAATAATTTCTAAATATGTGATTCTTATATCGTTGTGTTCATTTTGAACTAGGCATTCTGGCCGCATCAACCATTATATGATCAATGGCGAGAACAACTGCAATGCATGATTGACGCATTGCGTAACATGATGAACGATTCTGCCATTCAATTGCATCGTACTATGTCGCCGTTGGCTGCCAGACATTCGCCCGAATGTAGCTTTTATTCGGATAGATTTTCTAGTAGGTCGCCCACTCAACAACATCTTCAACATTCTCATCTAAACTCGCCGCATCATCATCACCAAACTCGATGCCATTCACCGAATGGACTAAACAAGCATAAGATGTTGATGATGGCAACTACAGCCACAACACAGCCCTCTATAATGCAAAGGTGAGTCGCCTTCAGTTTTCCATTCTAATGGCCTTTCATCTGAATAGATTTTTTTTTGTTTGGATGGATGGTTGCATAGATGAATGGATGGATTGATGTGCGCCAATGCACTCTCATCCTCATCTTGTGCTTTATATCCCATTGATTTTGTTAGCTATCCAAACGTTGATTGGCGCCATATGTTTCACTCTTAAGTGTGTGTGTGTGTGTGTGTATAGATTCGTCGGGTAGTCTTGCACTTATAATTCTCCAGTAATGACCAAAAAAGTTGTTGTTTGTTTAATGAGCTCTTTTATCCATTTTGGTTGTTACTTCTTTTTTCTTTTTCTTCTCTTTATCTGATGAAACATAAGATTAAATTGATGATAAAAGCAATGATAAAATGAAAAAGTGTAAGATGTATAAGAGTATGTTTGAGTTGTTGAGTAATGAAAAATATGAAAAAGAGATTCAAACCAATAATATGGAGTACATATCTGACAGCTATTGTTTGTCTTTGACTCGTTTCTCACTCAATATTGATTGTTCTACTCACTTCTGGACAGGACATTAGTACAACATAAGGATTCGGTGAACGTTGACGACTATTTGATGATGCTTGGTTGATTGTAGGACACATCAAGTAGAGATGATGCGAGTGAGCGAGCGAGAGAGAGAGAGAGAGAGAGAAGGAACAGTAATTAAGTTGAACATGGAGAGGACACTTTTGAATTGACGGATGGAACATGAAAGCGTGGTGTGTAATATCCCACCATCATCTTACACTCTTATTGCATTGTTGACAATTTGTTCAAAATTCGTCTTATCAACCGATACTCAAGTCATGGTCGATGTCAGAGTCAATCTCTCAATGTCCCAATATCTCTTCTAAATTCACATTCCTTAATATAAGTTCATAAGAATCTTTCCAATCCTTAAAATGACATTTTGGAAGAATCCTTTCTATTACAATGGTTGCCTGTTTTTTTTTCTGTATGCTTTCATCATTCCTAAAGTTAGAAAAAAATGAATTCTTCAAATTCTTGTTTTAGAGGATGGTCTGTTGAAATGAACACACGTCAAATCGAATATTCTCTGTTTTTCCATTTTCTGTTATCTGTTGGAAACATTTGTCTCATTTGCTTGATGAATTTTTGTCTCTTTCTTCTACTCTTTTGCTCTTCATACCTTAATAAGAAAAACACAAGGTATACATAGAAGAATATAGAGCACCCCGACACTGACACACTCAATGACAGAGACAAATGCAGCGATCACTGCATGAATAAATCATTCATTGTTGATTGCATAGTGCCATCTTCATTCCTTATACCGTCAAGATTGTTAACCAATAGAATATACTAAACCAATCACGCCCCTAAATGTTTGTGGTAATTGATTATCAACTATTGTCTTGTTCACATACATACAATTGAGTCGAGTCAGGTGTCCATGGACGTGGAAATGTTTTTTTGTTCCCTCTCCTTCTTCTCTATCATTCATTTGCATGTTAAATGATCAACTCTATTCTTTTGCCAATGTCATATTGGTACCATTTATTCAAATCAATTGCTCTATTAACTCGTGCTCAATTCTGTGACTCTTTTATGGTAAGAAAATAGTGTATGCACGCATTCGATCCAATGGATTCGTTTCGAGGTTGCCCTCGTTGCATGTTTTCTCTCCACATTATGATTTACTATTATTATTTATTATTACACTGAACTTGAAAGTCACTGAGCCTCTCACCATTTAGTTCTCACTTGTCTTGTTGACCTCTTACGCTTGGCTAATGGCGGTGGTCGAGCAATGCCTTCTCCCAACAGGAGGACATCTTTGATCTTGAAGCTATAGGTGCTTGTATGTGTGTGAAAAGGAGAGAGAGAGAGAGAGAGAGAGGAGCAATGTTCGAAGTTTGACAATCTCGTTTTAAACTTTCATTTTGTGTGCCATTTTCACTTTTCAATATAGTCATCATCAAACGAAAGAAAGGAAGGAGAAGTTGGAAATCATAGTTTGCCAACTTCCATTTTCTATTCCATTGTACTAATCGATGTGTATTCGATCGAGAAATTTTGTTGAGTAACTTTTCTTTTTTCTTCTTTCCCGTTGAGCACGATTCGAGCACAATAGCCGCAAAAAAAAAGAAGAAATATAAATGTAAAAGAAGAAAAATCTGAATGAGATATAACGTTTCAGGGTTAGATATGAAAGGGTTGAAATTGGCTTTTGTTGAACATTTTTTTATTAATATTATTTTGTTCGAATTTTGTAAGAAAAAAAAATATTTCCCAAATGTTTTGATTTTGTTGTGAACAAAGATTTATTCATTAACACACGCTCATTCGTTCATCGTTCAGGATACCGTGCGGTCAACGAAATAGATTATATCGCAACAAAATAGTGGGGAAAGGGCTATAGTATTAGGGGAAAAATATATTTAAAAGAGAGAAAGAATGAAATGAAACTAAATTTACCGAGAAATATCGTGTCCACTTTTCAGTATGTTTGATCAAACACCGACACAATTCGCCATTTTGACATGGCTGGTTATTATTCGTTTTGCGTGACCCGTCAATTGGTGGTTGAACTTGTGGTCAAACATGAAGCCATGCATGATCAAACATTACCCAATCAACCTTTTGAGACGACAGATTGGTGTCTACTGAAATAATCTTGTTCGCGTGGAAAGAAATGACGAATAGAGTAAAAAAAAAGGAACTGTACAAAACTGAACAAAATGGGATGATCAAGTGAAAGAGTGAGATTTTTCTATATTTATACATTAACGATATATTTGTTCAAAAAACACTAAATTGAATGAAACAATATTGATTGATCAAACGAGACTAATATATATTCTTTCATTTTTCTTCATCATCACATCGATTCATCGCAATACATTCATATGAAGTAGCAAGAAAGTGTCGACCTTAGGTTACCCAAAGACGAGTTTGTCGTCCAATTATAATGGTACGTCAACGATCGGCGGCAACAATCGCAATCGACTTTTGCATAACAGGTCGACGACGATTAATCATGGCGCCATGACGGGCGTCGTTTCGGCCACTGCAAATCATGGGTCATTGGCAAACACATTGGACAACGGAACGGTGGCAACCGCAACTAATTTGTCAGCTAATTGTACAACTCGCAATGGCTACCAATTTGCCAATTCGGTTTCATTATTGTCACCACTCGAAGAGAAAGTAAACGGAAAATCGCAACCATTTAATCCACATTTGAAGTCATCAAATGTGGCGTCAAATGTTAACAACATTACTGTGATACCGAATCGTTCGACGAATCTATTCTCAACGCCACTCAACTTCAATTCAAATCATAGTACGACATCTTCAACGTTTGGAGTTGGAAATAGTCCTGAAGCTAATTTGCGAAACTTGTTGCTGCAACAACTGATAACAACAACAACAACAACACCATCAGCAACAAGCAATGCAATCATCTCATCATGCTAAATTGATCGATTCGTTCGACTATGATGGGGGCATCATTGGACCGCAACCACCATTTACCTTTCCGTCATTCCGATTGAACACCTCATCTTCGTCATCATTATCATCATCATCCTCATCATCATCATCATCAACAACAGCAGAGGCAAGCACATCGATCATCAATTGTACAATACCGTTCGATGGAACTGAAGACCGTGATGTGCCACAATCATGTAAACAATCGATTGAATCGATGACAAATGAGATACAATTAAAGGTACGTAACTAATTATGTGATAATAAAGTGTCAATCTAATCATCTATTAATATTCATTTTTAGCAATCGTTCGACTCGTTACCAAATGGTTCACCTAATGTATGGAGTTCGAATGACATTATCGATAATATAATTGAAGATCAAAACCACTACCATTGTAATGAGTCAAGTAAGATTGACTCAACAACATCACTGCCACAACAACTACAACAACAACAACAACAACCTGCCGACAAATGGAATGCGACAAATCTATTATCCACAATCGATTTTGGCAATAATGGAAAATTGGAGAACGTCCTCAATCAATTTGACAATAATAATATCGATGGATTTCGTCTTGGTTGGTCCCCGATGATGATGATGATGGGCCACAATGGTTGCCCGATGACGACAATGGGCGAAACGGTCACCTTTCATGACGACATGGAACAGCTATGTATTCGCATGGCTGAACATGCACTTGAAATCAATGGTATGAATAGATTTTTTTTTTGGTTATGTTCTTGTATCAACTAATCCATTGTTTGTTGTATTTGTAACAGATGAATCAATCTATTCCTAACTCGACTTGACTGATTGATCGGTTGAATCGGACAATCACACATTCACAAACAAACACACACTCACTTACTCACCAAACAACTATGGTGACGATTGAAAAAGTCGAAAAGAAAAAAATATCAAAGAAATGTTCAACTTATATTTAGTCATATGGCTAATAGCAATTGGTTATCACAACTTGATTCTTAATGATTCATGAATCATACTTTTATTATTTATTGTCTAACAATATAAATTATTATGTTGAGGAGCATTAACCACAATGTGATATACATTCCTGAATGTTCGGTTCAAACCGTTCGAAACTCGTCCAACATACATCATTCAAATTCACATACCAAGTCGTTTCATCTTCACAACCAGTGATACTCTCTTTCGTTCTTTCATTCATTCTCCTATGAGGGATTAAAACTTTTTTTGTTCCCAATTACTTCTCTGGTGATATTACATACACACACACAAATACACGTTCGAGCATAAATTCACTTACTTGTTTGCTTACACGGAGTCACTGTTTGT
Organism: Blomia tropicalis; assembly: GCA_029204025.1. Taxonomy (NCBI): domain Eukaryota; kingdom Metazoa; phylum Arthropoda; class Arachnida; order Sarcoptiformes; family Echimyopodidae; genus Blomia; species Blomia tropicalis. The sequence continues at coordinate 8,996,924 of CM055090.1, forward strand.
TTTTCAAGTTATATCAAATCATTCATATTTGTTTCAACCAACATTCAGCATCTGGGTTTGCATTATTTATTATTGACATTTGTATTTCATTAAACATTCACATCAAAAGACATTCGGGCTTCACAATCTTCTTTAAATCATTTCCAATTTATATGATCTATTTGTTTGCACTTTATTAAAATAGGATCCATATATCCAAAAATCAAAACTAGATTTATCAATTATTTATATATAAAAATAAAAATATGAAAAATGGATTAACGAAAATGTAAAAAAAAATTATTACGGCTATACGTCATATTTGAACGGATAAATTCATGTTGTTTATATTTTTTTCGTGGATTCGTGGATTGGCTTGGTTTCCATAATCAATTTTCGATTGATTGTTTCATACTTCCAGACATGATTTCCCAAACAAAATTATTTTTGAGGTTGATTCCTTTCAACGTCAATATAATCCGACAAATGACAAATACTCCTGTATTGATTCGAGATAATTTAAAATTTATTAAATCTAGTCCTAAACTTCCTGATTTGCATTCAATTCAAAGTAAGCTTCTGTTTTTATTTCTTGTATTGAATAACTTATCTATGTATTTATTCAATATAGAAAGGTTTATGTTTATTCAGGTAGAAGACACACCAAATCCAAACAGTCTAAAGTTTTTCCCAGGTCAAAAAGTATTGGAAAAAGGAACGATGGATTTCCCTACTGCAATTTCAGCTTTAAAATGTTCTCCATTAGCTGAGGCAATTTTTAAAATACAAGGCGTGAATTCTGTTTTCTTTGGCTCTAATTATGTTACCGTTACTAAGCAAGACGAAGAAATTGAATGGAAAGTAATTAAACCAGAAATATTTGCTGCAATAGTTGACTTTTATTCTACCGGATTACCGGTTCTTCGTGAAAATGCACAAGAATCTATAAATAATGAAACAACTGATGCAAATTCAGATAATGAAACTGTTGCTATGATTCTCGAATTAATGGATACCAGGATTCGACCAACCGTACAAGAAGATGGCGGAGATGTTAAATTTATGGTTAGTTTTAATAAAACGATTATTTTCTAATACTTTTTCATTTTTTAGGGATTTGAAAATGGTGTTGTAAAGTTGAAACTTCAAGGAGCTTGTACATCGTGTCCTTCGTCGATTGTAACATTGAAAAATGGTATTCAAAATATGCTACAATTTTACATACCTGAAGTTATGAAAGTAGAACAAGTAAGAATAAAGCAATTAAGTTGACATATCATTTTTATTAATTTTTATTTTATTTTCTCTAGGTAATGGACGAAATCGATAAAATATCGGAAAAAGAATTTGCCAAATTAGAGGAATCTTTAAAGAACAAGGAGGAAGAGGAAACAAAATAATCTACATAAGATTGAAAAATTTTCTGTACTTATATATATTATTGTTATTAGTTGTTAATGTTTATTTAGTAAAAAGTTTTCATTTTGGCATTTTTTCCTGAAATTCAAGTATTGACTCACACGTTTGTTTGAGGATGTAGGATAATAGGTATTAATCTATTCTAGGTGTTAAAACCCTTTTTTACTTTCTGGTAATCGTGATGGTTGATATCGGGACAGCGTTTTTTCGCGGCAAAGTTAGAGGGAGTCACTGGTTCGTCCAGGCAAATTTTTTATGCGGTATGATGTTTGACTTAACTCGTCTTATGTTAAAAACCAAAAACATTTTGTTAATCAGAATTTATAAACATAAAAGATTATAGATTTATAAATTATCTGATAATTACGTTATAAGGTTAATAAATATGGTGTTTGGGTGCAATAAACCGCATTTGCTTTTATGAATACAAATGTTGTTCACAGATGACATACCGCCTACAAAAACATGTAAATACTCATATTGGCCCAATCTTGGCTGTTCAGTACCAAGAATCTAAGCTATTCCCTCGATACAATACATCTTGGCTGTTCGCTTAGTGCAAATAAACTTGACTGTCCCATTGTTAAATTTTTGATGTCATATCACTAGATATTATTCTAACAATCATGGATGTGAAAATTGTCAACAATAAAACTAGTTTAATACAGTCTTTTCGTAGTAAAATTGACAAATTTCAATCTGTCTCGAAAGAACTTTCAAATGAAATTGAAGAAAAAAATGCAAAAATAAGTTCTTTAAACGATGAGAATTCTCAATTAAATAAAGGTAAATGTTTTTATAATTTTCTTTATAAATATTTAATTAATTATATATTGCCAGACAACGACTTGCTCAGATATGAAGTTAACAATTTGAGTGAAGAAAACGCTAATCACGTTGCTGAAATCCAACAACTTCGCCTTTTGTTACAAGCTAATGACAACGGCAATAATTACGATCATAATAACCTCCTTAAATTATCTGATGAATTGAAATCGAAAACAAAAGAATTACAAAGAATTAAAAAAGAAAGTTTTACTGAAAATATTGAAAATCTTGCGCAATTGAATAAAAACAAGAACAGCTTGAAAGTATTAAAGGAGAAAAATGAGCTTTCGCAAAAATTCCTTTTTTTAAAAGACGAATATATAGATTTGTTAAGTGAATACGTTCAAGATTTGAAATCTAATTCAGATCGATTGGAAATGTCATTTCTTAACGAGATACGAATGCAAAATAAAACAATCATGATTAATGGAAGTTCTAATTCTGGATTACAAATGCAAAATAAAGAATTGAAAAATGAATTAGATTATGCTAAATTGGAAATAGAAAAATTAACAACTAACCTGAATTCAGAGAAAACCAATTACGACGATTTAAAAGATCGACACGAGAAACATTTGAATGATTGTAAAAATGAAAAAGAATCTTATGTTACCGAAATCGATAAACTAAATGATTTAGTAAAACGCTCAAAAAACGAAATTGTTGACCATTATATTGAAAAGCTTTATCCGCATATAAAGGGCTTATGTCAAATGTTACAAAATAATATGGGAATCAGCCGATTGTATTCGCTATATATGGATGAAAGAAAAGCTAACGATAACTTGGTAATGGAAAAAGCAATATTAGACGAACGAGTTGGCAATTTAAACATGGAATTGGAACAACTTAGAATTGCACTTGATCGTTATTCTGATGAAGTTAAATTGGTTCCCATTTTAGAAGGAAAAATATTTCAACTGGAAAATGACAAAAAGGAACAAACTATCGCACTTCGATTCTACCAGGATGCATCACAAAATATCTATAAAGGATGCAAGACTTTTAATGAAAATTTAGTGAAATTATCTGAAAAGATTCAGCAGTTAGTACAACAAACGAACGAGCCCAGTAATGAAAACAGTGGTTCAGAGAATAGTGGATTATTGGCTTTGGAATATATTACTCAATTACAAAGTAAATTTCAAGAATTCAACAAACTTCAGACCGATTATGAAAAAGGAAAATTAGAATTAGCTAATCAAAAGAAAAACTTAATTGAAACTGACAATGAATTGAATTATCTACGTGAACGTGTCTCATTGTGCGAAATAGAAAAACGAATCGACGTTGCCAAATTTAATTTAGTAGAACGTGAATTAAATAATTTGCAAACTTTAATGAACGATACTAAAACTAATTATGAATTGGATTGTAAAAGACTGAATGATACTAATCAATCATTACAAGCAAAAACTGATTCTTTTCAAGAGAAAATTGAAAAATTAAAAACAAAATTGAAAGAAGTTCAGGATGATAATGAAAAAATGGCACAAGAGATTCGAGTATTAGAGAATAAGGTTCTTACACAAACTCAAGAAGTCGAATTTGCCGAACAACGTTGTTCCAGCCAAAAAAATTTCAGAAAACAATTGGAAAAATCTTGTGTACAGTTGCGTATACAGAACGAATCTTTGAATGATATAAATCGAAAATTGACGGAAAATATAAATCAGATGCAAGTAAAATATTCTGATGCCAAACAAAAATAATTACGTTGGAATCTAAGCTTGCTGAAAGTCAACTAAAGATAAATATACATACTGAAAACGATTTGTCAAACCAACGTTTGGATTGGAGTAAAAAACATATTGAATTGAAAGAAGAGCTTAATCATTTAGTTAACTCATTGAAACAAAATTCTGTGTCTGTGGAGGAAAATGTTTTGAACAGATTACAATTGATTGAAAATGAAAAAGCAAATCTAATTTCTATGAACGAACAAAAAGAGAAACAATGGCAAGAAGAACGAACCTTGCTCGTCGCCCGAGTCGCTGAATTTGAACGTTTGTTTTCCGATGAATCCACCAAATTGGCTAGTCTTAATGAGTCATATTATAAATTACAAGCAATCAAAGCCGTTGTAAACGATAATGCTGAAGTCGATGGAACTATTCGTTCAGAAAATGATATTTTACGTTCTCAATTGCAGGATCTTGAATATCAGTTCCAAGAACTAAACAATCAACTTGTAACTTTCAAACAAAAATATATTGAGTTGACAACGGAAAATTCCAATCTAGTGTCGAGTAAAAATGAATTAGAGCTTCAACTTAGTGCAGCAAAGAATGATAATTCAAATACAATGATCAAATTGGAACAATTAAAAAGTGAGCTTCAATCGAAAGTTATCGAGTTAGAGACAAAGTTCAATTCAACATCAGAAAAATATTCTACATTGATTGAACAAAATCGAGTCGAAATTGAAAATAAAGAATCAACGTGCCAATCATATTTGAAACAAATTGAGGCATTGAATCTTGCAAAAATTGATTTAAGTTCTCGTTTAGATCAAGCGACTTTTGTTGCCAATTCTGCTAATGAGCAAATAGCAATTCACATAGAAACGAATCAACACCTGCGATTTAAATATGAACAAAACATTGCTAATCAAGCTAAAGAGGTTGAATTGGCTAATGAACTACGAAAACGTTTCGAGGAATTGCAAGTTCGACTCAATGAAACGGAGTTGGAGAAAATCAATATTGAAAAACATCTCTCTGACAAAATCGCTGAAAGTAAATCAGAATATAAACAATTACATAGTGATTATAAGCAATTGGATACTTCATTTGTAACTATAAATCAGTTGAATCAATGTTTAGTGGGACAATTTGAAGATTTACGAGAGCAAATGAGTAACGATCCTGCGTTCGCATCAAAGCAAGGAGAATTAACAAAAATGGCCACATTCAAAAGTTTGATCGATAGCTTATATACTGAGAATACGATTCTTCGAACCAGAATTGATTCATTTAATTCTAAAGAAAATAGATTCAATAGTGAAATGGAAGCGTTAAAAGCAAAACAAGCACAAGAAGCTCGTCTTCAAAAATGCTTGGAAAATATGTCACAATTGAAAGATACATTTGCTGTAGCAATGAATAATGATAATGAAAAGATTCAATCATTATTCGAAGTAAATCGACAGTTACGTTTGGAAAAGGATGAATTGATGCGTCAATGTTCGATACAGAAACATGAAATTGACCAATTTCAACAAAGAATGAAATCGGAAGATATCAATCTTCTTCATGAGGTAAGATTTCATTGATTATATTTTGTTTTGTATTAATGAATATAAAATATATTTATGTAGACTTTGAACGAATATCGTACACAGTTGGAAGTGTTGAAAACGCAGATCAACTCAAAAACGTTGGAAAATGCTCAACTTGCCCAACAATTAAAGGCTAGAGAAGATGAAAACCAAAAGCTGGAAAAAAGCGTTCAAGAATTAAAACAATCTGTAATTCACTTTTTTTTATTCTTAAATTTATTTTTATTGACTTTTTTTTTAAAAATTAATTTCAGAATACAAACTTGAATGAGAATTTGGAATCTTTGAAGCGTGAACTAGAAAATTCAAATCATAAGAATCGATCAGAATTCAACAATGTGAAATCAAATTTAGCTGCTGCTGAACAGGTAGAAACAAATCTTCGAAATGATATCGAACAATTGCGTAAAGAGGTTGCAACGTTACAAAACACGAATCAACAAATAAAGATTTTAGCTCGTAAATATAAATCGCAATGTGACGAATTGCAGAAAACGGTTAATTCGAAAACTGGAACGATCAACGAAAGTGACTTGAATCAATCGTCAAGTGTAATTACTGAAAAGGATGATAAAATCAAAGAACTAGAGGAAAAGATTCATACAAGTGTAACTGAATATGAACAATTAAAAGCTGACAATGATCGATTAAACAAGGAAAACGAACAACTTCGCATTCAGATGAATGAGAAGGATGCGAAAGCAAAAAAGATTGCACAACAAGCATGGCAAAAATTATCCGACAATAAGCGAACGATTGCATCGAAAGAAACGGAAATAGAGGCATTGAAAGCTCAATTACGATCATCATCGATCAGTAAATTGAATCAACCAACGACATCCAAGTTCAGCAGTGTTTCCAACAGACGTAAGATGCCGATCAGTTCGACCTACATTTCGGCATCACAATATGCGCCGAGTACATCGTTTGATGCTCTAATTTCATCCAACCTTCAACCATCGTCATCGAATGAGGACAATGTCACACTTCAATCGGCCCAAATCACCTCCCATTCGGTTGATGATAATAGTTCGGAATCGATGTTATCCAATATTGCTCGACAACTGCAACAGCAACAACAGCAACGGCAATCGGTTCCTGACAGTAATGTATCATCAAATAAGCGCGGATATTCTACTGATGAAGGCGAAAATTCAATGAAGAAAACCAGACGAAATGATGATAATCAAGTTGAGAACCTATATGAGGATGAAGATGATAGTAATCAATCGGTTGATAATATAGAAGAAGATTCAAATGATGTATCGGCAACCGCACAATCGGGTAGCAACTATAATCAGACCAGTGAGGAAAGTGCAGAAGAGACGATTCCGTTGGAGGACATAAACGTTGAAGATGAATCGAATGAACAGTTGGTGAACAATAACCAATCCGATGCTGCCTCATCATGTAAATAGCATTCTTAATTCTCTTACTGTTCTTTATACTATTCTCCTTTGTTCTAAATTTATTCTACTTAATATCTTTGATTTTTATTGAAACTAATGTTAAATAATTGTATTATTTTTTTCACAAATTAATTAGCACATCAACTTGTATTATCAGCTCAACTCGATCCACTTCTTACCGAACCGGGACCATCAAATCGTAATGAATTTGCAACCAGCACCGGTAGTACATTCGTTAGTCATCCCCTCTCGTTACGATCGACAAGTACAGTTCCAGGTTTGGAACACCATGATGATGATGATGGACGTTCGATACCGATGACATCGACAACGTCCGATAGTTTGAACACTCAACCACGATTGATGATACTTCCACCGAATAATATGCATTCATCGTCGAATCCAATAATTGGAACCATTGGACCATATCAAGAGGATGGTGAAGGAATCGTTCCGAGTACGCCGATTCTGTATGTGCCACGTTACGAAGAAAGTATGGTATCGCCCCAAGTTCAACAACCACGTTTCCTATTTGGTAACGCCAATTCAATGGTTCATCAACAAGATCAATCGACGGCACCATCCACTTCTGATTCACATCATTCCATTTCGACGATAATGGTGGACGATTCGGTTGTAGATTTCGACCCAACCTCACCACGTGCTAGTCAAATGATTGATGATCAAATGGGTTCATCGATTCCCACCTCATCGGATTCATCTTCCAATGTTCCAACAATCGAAGTTAATCAAACCGATCAACAACAAGTACAATCGGCAGAACAAGTTGGCCGTACCCGAAAACTGCGAATTCTCCGTCGACCATAATGGAAAGGAGAAAACATTTTTTTTACTACAATAATTCATTCCAGTTCAATTTAAAATGATTTTAAATTGAAAAATTATGTAAACATGCCGAAAAGAGATAAAAATGAAACATTACAAACAATTGCTATTATTGTTGGTTAAAATAAATTATCAAAAATCACAATCATTGAGGTTTTTGGGTGCATATATTACTACATTTTAATGATTGGTTTATTTATCATTTAAATTGCCGATTTATGTTCTTGATTTTGATGTACGTGTTTTTTACTCCCTTCATGAGATCGGGTATCTCGATGTATATCGGATTGCAGTTTTTTGTTTCAATCCACAATCATTTTCATTATTATCATCATCCTCATCATTCTCTTCTAATTTAAATAGCGATGATGTTCTGTAAACTTAATTTGACATTTATCCCTCTCAATGGATGTCAACAACATCTGATTTCAAATCTAGAGGACACATTGTGTGTGTGTGTTGTATGATCAATCAAACCCATTTTCTCATATTCAATTGATTGATGACGATGCTCAACGTATAGATATCTATCAATTCATAAAATATGACAAGTTTGCCAAAAAAATTGCTGATCTGAACAGGATTGAATGAAACATTTCATCATTCATTTCAAATTGTTTGTATAATATTTGTATTTCATCGATTGAATATTCCAATATCAATTTTTATGTATAAACATTTATGGTTAGATGGCGTCAGTATCGATCATCCATTCTTGTTGCTAACCACTTAATGTTGATAATGATGTCGAATTTACTTGTCCCCCTCAACTAATCTCCAACCATTCCAATGTTCAGTTTTTTTACAAAACGGTCACAATTGTCACAACCATTTTTTCATGTTTCCTATTTTGAACACTTTAAGTTTATCCATTAATTGCTTTTTTTCGATATTTTTCCCCCACGAACGGGCCCGATTGCTCAACATCAATGTTTTCGTATTTATCACACATTTTCGTTTGTTTGTGCTTTTGGTTTGCGGGTCATAATCGACTCCGATATTATGGTTATAATGTTATGGTATACTACCATAATCAATTACAAAGCAATAATCGATTTCATTTCAGATTGGATCAATTTAATTCGATTTGAACGTACGACGATGTCAAATTGTGGTCGTATAGTGATGTTTCCATCTTATAATCTTGTCCACTTATCATTTCGATTTCGAGTATGTTTATGCCACCCCAACCATCGATCGATGGCTTCATTCCATCCGTTTCGACTACTTCATGATTTGGACTTCGAATGTCAACTCAACCTCAACATGATACGTATTGACAAGATTGAAAGTTTTTTTTTGCTTTTTTCATTCGACCACAAACCATCATTCAGCCAACCAATCAATCAATATATTAGCTATCGTATATGAATAGAAACAAGTTGTAATTCGACCTCTTGATTCGCGGATGGCTCCAACATCGTAATCATCCCCCAAATTGAATTGTGGTTGAACAGTAGCTATATCGACATGGCTATTCATATCGCAATTGGTTGCAATGTTCATCATCGACATCATCGAATTCATACAGTCTCTCATTTATGATCCAACCACAACATTGGTTGGATTCAGATCGATGGCTTGCCGGTCTGAATTGAGCCGTTTGGTGCGAACCGCTTTACAAGTTCAATAGAGCATTTAATAAAAAAGAAGAAAAAACAATTTGTCTCAAAATATTTGCTTAGACAAGCATCAAGTTGAATCTGGGTTGTTGATGTCGAACGAAATAGTGCGTGCTTGCATCCTTATCAACCACCCACCAAACATCACCATGGGCATTGGTAGAAAAAATTATCCTCCATAAGTGGCACCACCATCAAGCATCTGATCGTCCTCGAACCATGCTCTCTCTCTCTCTTTCTTTCTTTCTTTCACCCATCTACACCATCGAATCGAACTGTCCAAGCTGAAATCACCAATATTGATCAATAGCCCATTGTGATCGAGTCCAACCAACGACGATCATTTACATCATTCCGATTTGTACTAGAGGTCATAGTTCTTTGGCAAGTGTGTTCTTTGTCGTCAATCCAAGGTTCATTCATATATAATAATACGCTTAATTGTGATAAGACCCATCAATCAGCTTCAACATCCGTCGATAGGTGTTTTTTGTCCATCCCTTGAACCCAATTGGGTTGTGCAAGTTTGTGTGTGTTGTGAATGGGAGTATGTTTTGGGGAAACTCAGATTCTATTGGTATTTGATCAAAATTGGTTGCGTTTAAAATCAATATTTCATTAATTTTTTGATAAGCAAATTTGGCATATCTGCATCATCATCATCATCATAACTGCAATCATCACCATCGAACATCAACCGTCATATAGGTGTGTTGAAGAGTGGCACGAGTGTTGTCGTCGTCGTCGTCGTGTCGTCGTCTGATCGAAAGTTTTGATTGAATTGTAAGCGAAAGTGTGAGCGGCGTTGTCGTTTGTTATGCATATGCCTGTACTCGTGTGTCAGGCCAAACATGTTTCCCTTGATCCGATTGACTGACGATGCCAATGGCAGACCACATCCACATCTCGGACGTTACAATTCAAACGTTGGCGGACGCCATCAACGGCAACAAAGGCCTCAATATCATCTAACTACACTATTATTATGTGTCATACTCCTTACCGTCAATGCATTCTCCTTTCTATCCCAATCATCGATCTCATCGACATACGCATTGGAGGAGGAGGAATATTCGGTAGCAAGTCTGTTACCATCGTTTAAGACGTTATTATTTTGGCGCGCTGATGATTCAAAGGTTCAGGTCGATTCAGTTGACACGTTACCCGTAATAGTTGGCTCCGATTCTGGTCAATCATCGGCATCGTCATCATCTGCCGTACACGTCCAATATGAGGTGAATGATGTTGTGGTGGCAAAACCGATCGATCAATCGTCATCATCATCATCATCATCAACAGCAGCAGCAGCAATAGCATCATCGATCGTCGTCCATACGTCCGATGTTGTGCTCGATCATAAGAAACGTGTCCCGGACACCATTGGCGAATCAATCGTATACGAAAGTGTCAAACGTTTGAAAGTAAATGATGGACCAGCCAATAAGAGAGGACCGACATCAAGGGATAAGGATAACCGAATATGTCATAGTTGTGCCCGAAACGATCTATTCGATTTGGATGAGGATGAAGAGTATCGGCAACGGATCGAGTACATCAAAGAACAGATTTTGACACGGTTGGGTATGAAACGACCGCCACTATTGCGACCACAGCCGGACATTGATCTAAGCATGTGTACGTATTTCTTTTTTTGCTTTGTGCCACACACACACACACACACACACCGTGAGATATTTTCCATATTTTTGTTTACTTATTTGTTTGTTTGGTGCCTGTTATTTATTGTCGACTTTTGATCAATAGATATGAGAATGGCGGAAAGAACCATCAGTCAACGGGAATTGATCGAATTTGGTTCCCAACGTGCAATCAATGCTGTCGCTACCAATTCCGTAACCGATTCGGTAGAGATGATTGAAGATGTAGTGAAGGCATTCATTCTTCCATCGTTAAAAGATTCGAGTTCACCCGTATTCGATTTATCCACTGTTAACCTATCGGATGAAACGAAAACAATCAAAGCAATAACCATATTGGTTAAATACAATTTAACTGAATATTATTACCATAAATTGTTGAACGACGATTCTGACCTATTCGTCTCGTTACAACCGACCGAAGAGAACGATATTGAACGTAATTTAGAGACAATGTCGTTGGTCAGTGCGTCGAATAGACCGAATTCTGATTTTTTGGCCAATTGGTATCAATACGACGTTACACATTTGTTGAATGATTACACAGGAAAGTTGGTTCGTATCCATAATGATTTTGAAATCACAAGTTCTGTGATTATGATTGAAATAGTCAATGGAAAGGTTAGTAACATTTTTTTTTATCAAATAACAATTTAACATAAATGATCTATACATGAATGTAGAATACACGAACAAAACGAAGTATCGATTGTACGGAAACTGTTTCATTCTGTTGTCGGCAACCGTTCTATGTAAACTTTACCACTATCGGTAAGTATCAACCTAAAAAAATTATAGATGATAAAAATAGATTGGTCAACAGATGGCGGTCCATTCTAAGAGTAATCATCTTCCTCAAATCTTATTTTGTTTATCTTTTTCATTTTTTTAAACTTTCTTTTATACCCATCTTAAATTGCCATTTTTGCCAATTTTTAAATTGGTTCAACGATTCCATTGCATACAACGTTGGCTATTTAATATTTATTTATATATAAAAATACTGAATGAACACTCGATCCGCAATCAAGGCTGGAATAATTGGATCTTTCAACCTCCAGGATACAACGCAAACTATTGCAAAGGTATTTATGATCACTCTCACTTTTCTTTTTTTATACATTAATTTATTCGTCACACACATACACCCACGTTTTACTGTTTAATTTCGTGACCCGTTTGATACTTTCCCATGCTTACTCGTCCATACACTTATACGCTCGTTTTCAGTTCATCATTCACTTTGCAAAGCTTTTGAGTCTATCTTTCTCTTCCTCTCTCGTTTTGGGTTTAATTTCCGTTTGTGTTTCGATAATAACCGGAATCTAGTCGAATCAAGTTGAGCTGCAATTTTTCTTCGAGCGGAGATTGTTTTAATTGGAATTTATTATCGCCTAACAGATACAATAGTAGCCCTCATTTATTTACTCTCTAGAATTAGGATTCGGTTCCTTTTTCTAGCGCGCGTTCTTCCTCCCTTGACGGAGTTTCAATTTATTCTTTTAAAATTTCCGCTTACTTTGTTTTCCATTCCTATAATCCTTAGTTATTATTGTTGCACGACAATTGTCCGATTTATTGTCCATTTTTCCAAGGCTTAGACCAAAAAGGTCGGTACGGTTTGTCACCCTTACGCAATTAGTTCATAACATTTATTTATAATATACACCTCTTAGTTTCTCATTTCTATGTGCTGCAATTTGTTTTCTCTATCTTTTTTTTGTTTTTTTTTTCGTTTATTTTGTTGTTGCCCTTTCTTAGAAAAGACTACCAGAAAAGCTATTTATTTTTCAAATTGTTTCGCACTAAACCCATTTTATTTACTGCCGTAGTCCACACTTTGTTCAATCCACTTTTTTTTTGCCATTCGCCCGTATTTGTTCACTTTATTCTGATTCTCTTTCTACGATTATTGATTTGTTCGTTGATCACCTTTCCATTGGCAATGTGTTTTTCTTATGGATTGGTTGGTGGTCATCGATTTCCTTTCCGTTCCATTCCGTGTCCATCCAACACACACACACGCACATCGATTTGACAGCATCAAAGACTTTTGGTGTATCACGTTGTTTTGTCACACATTCGCTATCCTTGCTAAACTAGCTTGTGTTCATTACTGTTTATGTATCGATTGGTTTTTTAGTGAAACATTTTCAAACGCCGATTAGCTAATGTGAATTCAATTGCGAAGCAACCCAACAAAATAGGAGAGTGAGAGAAAGAGGGAGGCAAGCGTGAGTCCACTATTGATTGTCACACTTGGTGACCCACTAATCGTCAATCTATAAGCATCGTTGCGGTGATTTACTGCCGCTGGCTTTCTTTCATTTTACTTTTTTTTATTTACTTCACTTTTTCTCAACTTCTCATTTTTTTCCTTGTTGTTTGATACAAACCGACTGTGTGTTTGTGTGTCAACTTGGTTCCAATTCTTCTTGTGCAAATATTTTCCTTTCTTTTCTCCATACTAAAATTGTGTCTTATGTGTATGTGTGTGTGTGTGTGTGTGTGTGCGCGCACTTAAATTCAAATTTATATGAAGACTTGATTTGACTTTCTTTCCTTTGATTCTTTCGGTCATTTTTCCTTGTTTGCTTTCATTATTGCTTTGAACCTAGATCAATTGTTAAGGATTTTGGTCTCTCCTGTTCAAATGTACTTTTAAATAAACTTTATTTATGGAACAATTCGATCGATGGATCGATTTGGTCGAATTTGGTCTGTATGCTTTACGGTCGCGATTCTTTTTCATTACGTTCGAACAGCAATCATTCTGGTCAATTATTCTTGAATTATTCTATTACTTTTTGTTTCTTTTTGTTTTTTCGACATTTCTTTATCTAAAATTCTATATGTTTATTATTATATATATATGTGTGTGTGTTCAGTAACAATTTGGTTGCCAAACCCCAGAAATGTTTGATGTTATTTGTTATAACATGAATTCAAATGGAGTAACACGACTCGACGAATGGCCGTATATTAAATGTCGTTCGTGCATGTTTTAGTGCCATATATAATGCCTTATTATATTTCTTATATTTCTACCAGATTCCTTTAATTTGGTATCCACTGAGCAGACCAAATTGATATTGGGTACTTTGATTTTGTCGTCCGATTTCATATCTACATTATTCGTTTATCTTTGTAATGTTTGCCTATTAAATTCAATCTTATTGGCGTTGTTTTTCAACCAATTCTATTCATTCATAAAGTGATCTTTCTAAGAATGTGGATCCTTTTGATCGGTTCCATAAAAAATTGTATGTTTTACATTCCGTTATACATGACCCGATACTTGCTCGTTGAAATAATGAAAGGCCATTGACTCGATCCTTGTTTGATCATTTGCCACTTGTCTTTCTTTATTTCCCAATCCTAAATTGATAAAAATCAAATCATCTATGATGATGATTGTCGACTATTGTAATTGACAATTAATTAACTCTCAATTTAGTATTGGAATTCCGCATTCCATTTGGTTGTGATGTCTACAACATTCATTTCACATTTTCATTTATAATTTTTTTCATGTGAAGCAAGATTGAAGTTGTCTATCATTTGAATGTCAACTTTGATGACAGTTTTGTTCAAATTTGCCTCAATGGTTCTATGATAGACTTTTTTCATGATTCGATTGTTTTCGTCCAGTGTTGTTGACAGCATCTAGACACGATAGCAAAGAACTTGTAAACGTTTTGTGATTATTTTTTTATATATTCTTGTGTCGCTTATAATTAACATCTTTATCTTTTGACATAAAAAAATTTGCAATTTTAAAAAAATCAATGGTCAACTAGTGGCTGTCATAAAGTGTAAAACTATTAAATTTTTCAATTAATTTTACGTAACATTTGGTAACCATATTAAGACTTTTACATTATTTACAATTTTGAAGGAATCGACTGCAATTGATGTTTGATTTATTATTTTATCCACAAATCAATTGTTTTGCAATTGCAAACAATTCCATTACCTTTTGTGTATTTGAAATCTATTTGGAGCAACAACAACAACCAAAATGGTTCAAATCGTATTAGATGTATAGTGTTAATCCGCTTTACTTGATTCACTTTACACTCGGTTCATTCATTTTCCTTTTGGAATGTATCTTTACTTTTCCATTATAATTTCTCTCTATCTGTTTGTTGGCTTAAATCAAGATTTCTAATGTTAAGATTGTAGAGTGGACGGCAATTGAAACGGCTCCTTACCCGACACAACACACCATCGGAATTGCACCCGTGAGTCTTCCGCCAAGCTAAGCTGAATTGCATTTCTTGTTCTCTTATCTTTTTGGCAATTCTAATTTTGTTTTCTTTTGATTTGCGTTGCAATTTTTGGATCAGATTTTCGAGTCAACAAGCTTTTAATCGTCTTACATTGTTGGAATTGTTATTGCCTGGTTGGTTGGTTGAATTAACAGAACATCTACGTTCAATATTCAACTTGAGTGGATGGTGCCGAATGGGGGCAAAATCCCATTTGGGTAATCTGTTACGGTCAGATTTATTGTTCCAATATTGGGTTCTATTGTTCCATGTTTAAGCTGGTTGACTTAATTTCATTAATTTTCCTTTACTCTCTTTCAATAATTATGTAGCTCGACGTCATCCTAATAACTGCCATTGTATTCTATTGTTGTTGTCGTTTCAGTATTAATTCTACAAAATGGAACTCTTTTTCTCTTAAACCTTGCTTCTTTTAGCTTTTTACTCTCATATTTTGGTAATGGGCTAACGATTAAAATCATAGAACATAATTGGCAGACCAACATTACGTTTTGGGCACAACCAAATTTATATTGGTTTCCTACTCTCTCTTTTCCCTCTCTCGATTCAGAGAATTTGATTGTTAAGCAAATTGCTTAGGTTGATTATTATTAACATTTTGTACCATAAAAAAATAATAAAAATAGAGAATATTGTTATTAATTCACTCGTGCGAACCACCACATAGACATGTAAGCGTCAATTGTGTCCGACCAATGAATGTTGTTTTGCCTGTCGTGCTTTTTGTCCATTGTACCTTTTTATTCATTGTCTATTAGACCAATGAGCCATTCATTTGAACCATATTTTGTTTTGTTTTTTTTTTCGGTCGAGATTGTGCATTTGTTGCAAATTTGATTCCATCTTGATCATCATTTACAATGGTCGCCACGTATGTGATATACAAGTTGTTTCGTTTATATTTAAATTCATCATGTATTGTGTATGTATGTGTGTGTGTATATATCGTAATATTGGTTCGTTGGCTTACTAGGTCTGTGAGCACTTTAGTTAATCGGGTTTTTTTTGTTGTTGGTATGTGCGTGTGACTGAGTGTTTCTATCATTTTTATTCTCTTTTATCTCTTGACTGTCTCCAACACACACACACACACACACACACTTGAAAATCGATGTCCGAACCAGTGTGTGTGTGTGTGTGCATGCACCACTCGACTTGAAGTTAGCACGTTTCTCATTAGGCAAATTAGTCTGTCTTGCATGCTTCTTCGTGTTTAGAGATGAGCCATATTGTGCATCTGTTTGTTTGAACGCCAAAAACATGGTAATTTGCAACTTTCACTATGCTCCCTTTTGGTTGTTCTTTTTCTCGGTCAATTGGTCGGGTTGTGCAATCGAACGGGCGTCGGTGTTTGCTCCGTTCTCATGTTTCTCATTTCGTTAATCGCCACCACTGAATCGATTAGTCAGGTTTTTTCCGCCCAATTCGCCATCGTTGACAACAACCAATTATTCGGTTCCAACCAATATTGCACAATTTTCCATCTTAATTGAAAACAGTTGGCAATGAGTTGGCAACAGTTGTACAATGGCATCACATTTTATGCATATAGCTGCTTTTCGTCATTTGAATATAAGTGCCCCAATTTAATTACTGGTAATTTGCGCATAAAAAGTGTTCCATCTTTTCAACATAATATTTGGTCATTTGTGTGTGAGAATGGAATTACTATACTTGAATTTATGAGCCAAACTTTTAGTTTTAAAGATAAAACATAAGCAACAACAAAAAGTTGAATGCTTGACGATGATGATATTTATGGGTTTCTGGTTTTAACTTTATTGCTTTAAGTTTCCCTCTTTTCTCTTTATTCTTTTTTTTAGTGATTCCGGGTTTTGATGAATCAATTCGAATGCTGAAATGTGGTACGATGCCAAGGGTATTTGACTATATTCTCGGCAGCGAAGTTCGCATTTTTCTGATATTTAATTTGAAAAATTAAATCTAATTTGATTTGTGTCTACCACACCATAATCATTTGCACTAAAAATAATTTTCCATTGAAAAGTTTTATTCTAAAAAACATCTCTTTGTGTTGTTTTATACTCGTTTGCTTCTTTAACTCTCTCTCTCTCTCTCTCTCTCTCTCTCTCTCTCTCTCTCTCTCTCTCTCTCTCTCTCTCTCTCTCTCTCTCTCTCTCTCTCACATACATTATTATTTTTGCTACAACTGTTTATTATGTTCGTATGTATGAGTTTGTATACCTTAAGGTATATACCAATTGGGGAATGTGTTGATCTTGGTTTATAGCTTATTTCATTGAAAGTTAAGTTTTAATTAATCGAATTAAGCCAATTGCCGCCAGCCAGTTTATGTGTGTGTGAACCACTAATGAAAACCCTTTTCTTTTTGTACTTTCATCATAGTTGATGAATGTTTAGTCTAAAAATGGCAGCTTTCCAAAGATAAATGATGATGAGTGAATATAGAAAGTAGAAGGAGAGTCACACATTTTCCATCATCATCTTTGTACTTGTATGTGTGTGTGTGTGTGAGAATTAACCCGAAAGTGTCGACATGTTTCGGATTGACAATAATTAATGTACACCCAAGCTCAGGGAGTTCTCAATTGATAGCTCTATTTTTCAATTGGATTCTTTTTATAATGTTGGTTATTTCTCTGTACACTAATAATGTTAGCATGCTTATGTTTCATTTGTGGATTGGTGATTGGAGAGCTCAACGAAGAAATGAACAGCAGTTTTATGAATCTTTGGATGAGTGCCATTAGGCTCCACTTTCTCCGTTTTTTTTTTTTCTCTTCAAATGATTGGGTCCCATATTGCACCAACTAATTATCGAAGTGATGGTTGCAAACCGTGTAGCTTAAGTCAAAAAGCTGCTTAATGTATTAATCCATTAATGGCGTACCAAATCGACTGAGTAGCGAATTTTGTGCCTCAAAGCTGTTTCGTGATTTTCAGCTTTCGTACGTTCATTCAATTTATGTTTCATTCCCATTGCCTTTCATCAACGTTACTTTTCCTATTTTTTTCTCAATTCCTATTATTGTTGTTGATTTATTCTCGACGTGATATCATATGACGATGTTAATATGTTGTTGACTCTTCCATTCATCGAGTTGAAGTGAATATGATTTTTTTTGGTGGTTCATTCTAAAAGAATAATATATGCAATAGCACGCATTCTCATCTGTCTCATGTCATCGTACGTCTTTCTGGGGTTTTTGTCGCATTATTATTATTGTTGTTGTTGCTGCTGGTGCTGGTGCCGCTGTTATTTTACATTGGAAACCGGGCACTAGAAGAAAAGACGTCAACAGGAATTTTGGCTCATATCTCGGTCACAATTAATAAATGAGACTCATGATGCGAAATTGAGGAAACGTGCCCTCAATGGTAGTTGGCATATATCCTTTTATGAATTGTTATCTTCTTTTCAATGTGTTTGATGTTGGTCGACTACCCGGTTTTTTATTAAAAAAAATGAGACAATGATTTATATTTTGTTTAAAATGATAAGCTTTGCATAAATACTTTATACTTTATCTTGTGGTTGAAGCTTTCGTGTTATATGATACCAGTGGTTAATTGTAATCACTCTTTTCTAAAACTAAATGAATGTCACATTCTCACATTCCACAATTATATGGGTTCAACCATTTATACTTTACGCACACTAAGATAATGAAAAACGAATATAGATAAAGATAGATCGGTTTTAAGTTAGTTATAATGTTGGTGGTCCTGTGGATTTTCGGTGAATCTACATTTTGCACCCATATTGAGTGGAAACCCATTTTCATTTTATTTTCCTTCAACCAATTCTATTCTATAATGTTCAAACTCTTCTATTCTCTGTTTGGTCTCGGCAGCAAATGAATGCAATTGACCCGTTAATCTAATCTATTTATGGTCTCCACTTATGCATCGTTTCGCTCGTTTGGTCTATTCTTTTATTCTATTGCATTGTTGCTATTGCGGCTGCTGTTGTCTGTCGTCGTCGTCGTCGTCGTCGTTGATTCGGCTTGGCTCAATGCAAATTGCCGTCACTAATGCCCCCGTTTGCATAGTTTGTCTCTCTCGTTGTACGCTTTTCATTCGTTTGTTTGTTTTCATTCGTCCGAGAATTAGTGGATGGTCATGCTTTGGCTCGCACCAAAAAGAGCCCATCAGTGACATGCAACATGATTTATCGTTTGAATTGTGTCTTGGATTTACATCCACATATTATATTTGTTCTAACCATATATATAATAATATATATATACCAGAACATTTCCTATCTATATCTTTTCCTCTCACTCTCATTCTCCAACTCAGCCGATCGTCAATGGAGAACATTTCACCATTTGCGGAGTGTTTTTAAATTAAATTTAATTAAGCTCAATTTGATTAGCAACGAGTCATTATTTCACTAATTGAATTTTGGATTGAATCTATAATTCTTGTTTCAAATTCGTAAGTCGTTAGAGTACGTCGATGTTTGGTTGGTGCCATTTCCATTCATCTATGGGGAGGAGTAGGTAAAAAAATGCATACATACTATTTCAACATTGAACACGTACTTATTTCTAAACCAAACCAAATTTTCATTAAACATGGAATAATTAATAACTGCATCCATTCTATTTTCAGTTTTTTATATTTTCTATCTACTTTAGTTGGAAATGATGTGTTCATCTTCATTTGCCATTTGCAAACATGGGGACATTAAATGAATGTGGGGAAAGAAAAGGAGGAAAAGGAGGAGGAGGAGGCAACCAATATAAGCAGGTTATTAATTGACATTCACAATCAGAGTTTGCAATTTGCAATTGCAACCACTTTTACTACTGAATGTCGCCTTTGCTGTCAGGCTTTTTTCCCATTTCCTTGTTATTGAAGCACACAACGCAACACCCAATGTCCAATTGTGTGTCAATTTCATTTACCATTTCATTTTGGTGGGTAACATTTTCTTTTCTTTCTCAATGAAAACGTTCACATATTATTAATTTGCCAATGTTGTGTGTGTGTGTGTGTGTGTATTTGTCGTTACATTCATGCTTAGCAAACGAATCGATTTGCTCATCGAATAGCTTCATTGTGTCATATTTCGTTTCCATTCGATTTGGTCTCGGCTGTTGCCGCAATATTCAAATGTGTAGCCTTTATTATGCTAATTGTGTGTGTGTGTGTGTATGTATGTGGTATATTGCCCACTTTGATGCATACTCGGTTCTGGCGTTTTGCATGCTTGTTCGCTTTCGTTTCGAACGCTAGCTTTATTGTCGAACTCATAATGGTTGACACACTTTGCATTAACATCCTCTTTTTCATCGGCATCTTTATTTCCACTCAGAAAATATAATGTTTTTATGCACCAATGCTAATATCCTTGCGGCTATATTTCAGCAAGGTAATTTGTACTTGTTCCGCTTGCTATGTGCCGAACCTCAATTTAATTCGATTTGTTCACCATTATCATGCACCAATAGAATAGCACTAGCGGCAATTCTGTCAATTTTATTATTCCTCATTTCGTTCGTGATTCTTTAACTTTTACTTGTATTTTGTTTTGACTTGTCGACTTGTTCAAACTGAATTGAACCTCTTTCTTTTTTTATGCCTTCATTTACAACATTTCTTTACTAAAAGATTAATTACATTACTTAACGTGCGATCATGTGTCACCAATGTTCAAATGTGATAAGTGAAACTCAATTGAAGATCCATAAATTTGAATGAATGGCGCAAAAACTTTGTTCACTCAATATACAAACCATAATCATACACTTTTCGTTGTTATTGTTGTTATTTACGTCTGTTGTTGGCACATGCACTCTCAAGTTCCTATCTATCCCATTCTTTATCACCTTTGGCAATTTAACATTGGAACACACACACACTCACATACTTTTCCTACAAAATGGGCTTTATTTACACACACACACATAAGAAGTGTATTGTTGGAAAGAGAGGGAAAAAAGGGAAAGATAGCACTTTACACTTTGGGCGAATAGGATCAACATGCAAATGTGTCGACCTAAGTACGCCGTCTTTTTGTACCATTGTCGCACACGGCACGATGTCGAGTGTGTGTGTGTGTGTGTGTGTGTTTGTGTGTGTTGTCTTTTCGAGCTTGAGCCAACTCTACAATTGAATGTATTTCACCGCCGATAAACTTGCTCGATCGACATTATCTTGAATTGGGTCTGGTCTGCATCGTTTGTTCCTGTTGGCGCTTTGGCAACTAAACAACAAGAAAATGGCTATGAAAGGGGAAGAATAGACGTAAAGATAAATTGAGAATGGGACACGTTATATGTTGGTTGGTCGGGCCTTATTGGCAACTTATGTTCATTTCTTTTATTTTTTTGTTAGGTTCACGACTTCAATTATTCATGTTATATCGTCGAGTTCGATCGGTTCAAACCTTATTCTTTTTTTTTATTCTTGGTACTTTTACAAAACACACGCAAGATGCGACATTCAATGGTTTACGACTCTCATTTGCCATTTATGTATTGTGTGTATATACTGTTTTAAATATGATGTTATTTCAAATTTTAGTATTGAACCGGTAAACAAACCACATTTCACCTGAAAAGTCAGAATTCAATTTTGATATGTCGAGTTCACGAACAATTGCATTTTATTCGAAACTCTTTAGTTCAATTGTCAAATTAGCATCCCATTGCTTTTATGTTCTTTTTTTCCAGTTACAAACGTTCAAAATAGGGTAGAAAAAGTCAGTCGGCTGATATGAATTGGTCTCTTTCACTCTTCTGTCAAGGTGTGTTTCTTTTTTGTTCTAACACACGTAAATAAAACATGCACCCTCTTTAGTTAGTCCCATTTGTACTCAATCAATTATTTATATCTGTAAACCAAAAAAGAGAAATGGTAAAATGACTTTCGGTATTGTGGAAATGTCCAACATTACCTCTTAAACAACCAAACATTATCCAGTTATTCTCGTTGTTGCCAATCATTGTCTCGAGACTATCGCCACCACTTTCTTTTGTTGTTTTCAGCCGGCAATTGTAATTTCATTTAGCTCTTGTTGCAATACACTTCACACATTGATAGAAAGCATTTTTTTTTCATTGGAAAAACACTCGAATTTATGGGTTAGAATGATGCACAGGTGCACGACCAATGTGTCGCATCCGCATTCGATCGTGGTGGAAGCGCAATTTTTGCCTGCTTCGGTTGGTTGGTGACACCAATCTATAGTTGGTGTGTGTGTCTGTCTGTGTGTGTGTTTATATGTTCGTGTTCAGTGATTTATTTGCGAATTATAGCTTTGTTCACTATTGATGGTGACACTTTGGCGTGATCATTTCTGATTTTCCTTTGCCTTTGCGTGTGTTTCTATGTACTCTATGCAAATTTGTCCGTGCGTGTGTTGTACGTTTGTCAATTGTGCCGAACTCATCGGCAAACATGGAGCTGAGCCCAGATACTCATTCCTTCTTTTCTTCTTCTCTTCTTATTGGACACGAATACGAATGTTTCGTGAACGTTTCAGTAAAAGTTTTAAATGGCCAAAAAAAGAGTTTTGAATTCGAATTTGCATTTAAATTTATTGCGCCGTCCAACTATCGACATCGTCCTAGTCGTCGTCGGCGTCTACACATTTCTCAGTCCTGATAGTTTTTCATTCATCGGTTGACATTTTTTTCAATCTTTTGCCATTTTGTTCTTTATCTCAATGTTCAATACTTTTCTTAAATAGTGTATGCGATGTGAGTATAAAGTGTCAATTCTTATTTTTTTGTCTTTTTGAAGTACTTTGGCTGATCGTCAGAATCAAATTATATCCACCAGGATCTTTATGTTTACTTTAGAAAAAAACATTTTTAGCACTTTGGCTGCATAAATATCTAAATTTTTTTTATTTATTTCCTCGTTTTAAACTTTGAGGAAAATTCATCTTGAAATGTGTGTTTGCCTCGTTCGTTTATTGTTTTTTGTTGTTGTTTAGCTAAATTGTTCCAGTGAATTCAATATGATGATTCAAAAGATTCTAACAATCATTTGGTTTCGATTCGTGGCTCAATCGACATTCAATGGCCGTTTTTTTGCATTCATGTAACGATTTGATGAATCAGGATTCTTGTGGTGAATTTGTTTTGTGTTATTTGTCTCTCTTTCTCCTAATATTCTTTCCCCTTTTTTTCATTTTGATTCTTATTGAGTATTGGTCGAATCAAGCTCCAATTCTTGTATAAGCACTATCTCGTGTTATCAATTTGCTTCTTGTCTCGCTCGTTTGTCGTCTATAGCATTTTTAGTTCGATCTTTGAAAGAGTTTTTTGATTTGATAAATAGTGATTGTCTTTGTGTGTGTACTCAAACGGGAGACAATTTGATTTGTCGATTTTGATTTGACATGCAAATTGAGAGGCAGAATATATAACGATGAAGAAAGGGGAGAGAGAGAGAGAGAGAGACCACTTCACATGTTACCGTGTTTTATGGTTTTTTCGGTGTATCTCCCCAGTTCTTTTCCATTTCTTGGCCGCCCTCTCATCATCATCGGCTTTTAGCTGTCAAACCGTTGACAACCGCTCACACACACACACACACACACACAACCGAACAACAAGCCAACTAAACCAAACCCGAACCAAACCACACAGACAAACACACATAGACATACACGCGTTCTCCCGATCAATGAGTTTTGGTTCCCATTCGTAACGGAAAACGCAACCAAGGAAAAAAAATAAAAAATGCTTTCCCTCTATTATATGAAGGGTACTCCGAGTAATCAAAGCAGAAAATTCAAATTTACCACTCTTTGCTGATTACTCCACTTGATTGGTCGGCCTAGTTTTGTTCATATTTAATAATATTTCAGTTTTGCCTCTTCTTTCTATTTGAATCAACTGCTGAATTGCATGCACCCAAAAATACACTCGTATAGACATTTGACTGAAATAGTGGGGAATGGAATTCGATTGAACTGTTCGCTACCGGAATCAATTGAACACTCAATTGTTCCACTCAGCATATATACGCATATATGTGCACTTGAATCAATAGCTTTCAAGATTGGCTTTCACTTTCAATTGAATTCTGTAATTTTCATGTTTAATCAAGATGGGAAAAGTTTTATATAAAGTGAATGGAGAAATTCAACTCACAACTTGATCCATTTGATCAAAATTAATTGTTTCTCTCATTCTTCTCATTCCACTCATAAACAAATTGGTTCATAAATTTTAGTGTTGGAAATATTCAATCTAGAATAATAGCGATATAAATCAAGTTTATATTTACTTTATGCATTGAATTTATTGGAAAGTCAATAGGAACCAATGGTTTCCATTTTCCTTTTCCGTTGTTGTCGGGCAATTAACCCGAAAATAGAAACCATATTTCAGACGTTATCATTATTAGTTCGATCATAATTGAACATGATTGTAATTGGATAGTTAGTTCAAACTCATCTTGTTCATCCACCACTACCAAGTTATACTTTCCATTGTCCAATGTGTACACGAGAAGCCGAGTCTCCGACCGACCCAAGACCCGGTACGATATACGAAACATATCGACTTTCGTCTTTATCTTGATGTTTCCTCTTTCGGTTTGGCAAATTATGGATTTTATAATTGGATCCGATCGGTCCATTTATCATATAGTGTCGAATTGGCTCCCACTCATTAATCATATAATGGCGGTGGTGAATATATACAAAGGGGGCGTTGTAGTATACCATTTTTCCGTTCTAAAATCGGATCGTCCAAGCATCATCACCATTCTACATTATTTTCTAATAGTTTGGTGATTTATATTCATTTTTGACCATTTTTTTCTATTCTATATATTTTAGAAATGTTTGTCTGTGTGTGTTTGTGTGTGTTTGTTTGTCGTCGAAGACATTGTTTGAAATCATTTGGCACATTGTGACCATTATTTATCTAACAAATTAATCTCTTTTTCTTCATCTACTTTGCAGGTAAATGTGACCTAAGTCATGCTCGTTATCATCATACCACCGTAATCGGTAAGTGATTACCAAATAAATGTTTGCATTTTCCTAATCGTTGCTATTGGGACCAATCATTTGTGAAACAGATTATTGTCTTGCTTGTAGTTCATATCCGAGACCACAATATTATTACATTACTAACTTGCTAACATTGCATTCTTCTTCTCTTATTCTGTTCCGTTAACTCAATCTATTAGCTACTGTCCGATTATTATTAATATTAATTTGGCCTTACACTAATTGATTTGGTGTGGTTCCACGTCAAAACACTTTGTGTTGGAGTTTTTGGAACCTTTTGTTTATGAATATAAATTGTGTTCATAGGTTTTCACCTGCTCTTTGCCATTTTATTATTTTGGTTTTGTTTTGTTTTGTTTTTTGTTTCTTCGTGGGCAACGAATTGTTACCCATTTTTGTTTTGCTAATCTATTTGTGAGGTGTGTGTGTGTATGTGATGGTGGGGGTTTCTCGATAATGGTTCTGTTGTATATTTGTTTCATCATTGCTCGTTTGTTACTTGTTTGCTCGTAGCATTGACCGACCATTCATTATATACGGAAACCGCATCGGACACTTTTGTACAATTTAGTTTCACTCACTTTCACTCACTCACATTCTCTCATCATCCTCTCTACCTTGGTCATACAAGTGCGACGGCAATTTTTTTTTTACTTGTTCGTATGCTGTTTGTTTGTCCGTGTTGTAACCAATTCTGTGTCTGTCTCGTTTTGCTCTGAATGTGTCTGCGGCACATGGTTCCTAATTTGGCACGATCATGCATTATTTACTTCACATTCACTGACACATTGGTACTGACTGACTTAATTCTACCCGTCCAATATCCTCTCACTCATTCATTCTTTTTGGTTACCGCTGCCACCGCCAAAACTGTAGGCAAATATCCGGCCATAAAGTTGTGTTGCTCGCCAAGGGAAATGTCATCGGTAAGTAGCATCATTCAACTATAGTTGTATTAACTGTTTGTAATAGTAGTAGTTGATTTTGTTCATTGGTTGTGTAACCATTTTTTTTACCTTATTGCCAACAACAACAAAAAATACATTGAGTCGATTTTATATTGAAAATTGTTCCTATAGTTTTTCATTTCCTATGAATGGCCTAATGAAAATGGTCTAATAGTACAAAATGGGTCCGACACCACAGGCATTGAGTATACGATCGATTTAAATTAGACAACAATATTAAACTATAGTTGTTACATTGATTTATCGAATTCGGCTCTATGTGTGCAAACATAGCGAACGGAATCCCATGATCATCGACACCGAATCAGATTAACGTTCTAGAATGGAAAACATTTGTCTCCTAGTTTGCTTTCGTTCATCGTTCCTTTCAACGCCATACACTTACCGATAAAAGCAATTCAACATTTTAGACCTAAATAGACATTGACTTACCTGAAGAAACAAAATATTACATACATTGGCAATTCTCATTTGACAGTGATATATCGATACAATGGCAACAACACATTTGTCCACATTGGCGCCCTTATTTTTTCCATCATCATTCTTTTTCATCTCAATTCGACATTTTATATTTTCTTTTCTTTTTTTTGTCGATTCAATTTTTTAGTTGGCAATAATTGGTAAAATATTTAATATACTCAACCGTTTTATACGAAAGTCGAGTCCACTTTAATTCTGTATAAATTTTAATTCGATCAATTTTTTTAAAGATATCGCTCATCTATATGGACGACAAATTTAATATTTATCAGAAGAATCTTCCAAATATGGTAGTCGAGTCGTGTGATTGTGCATAGAAAGCACAGAGTAACAGATCAACATCAAATAGCAGAGTTTCAAGAGTATAACAACCAGAATTGCAACAACAGCAACCTAAATTCTAACAACAATAAACCCAAACCCAAAATTATACGAAATGTTTTACAGGTGGAATTTAAATTAAATTAATAAAAAACTATAAATTAATATATACATCTATTTTCTTTTATCTGAATAACAAAAAAAATATTTGAAATCAAATTATTTAGAAAAAAATAGATTCGCAACAAACACAACAAAATGTCATTCACATTGATTGACCAACGATCTAATAGGGGAAGATTGAGTTCCTTCCGAATGAAGGGAAAAAATCGTTCATCATAATCGATCGTCTTTGAAGTCATCAATCAACTTATCGTTATTCGCATTCATTCATAGGAATATTTTGCAACTGTATATTGATAATATTGGTTTCCAATAATTCCATTCCATAAGTGGCCAAAATATATCCAAATCGGTCGTAAACAAAAAAGAAGAGGAAGAAGAAGAATGTTAGAGATGAAAACCTTGAAATTGATCAATTTTTGGTAAATGGATCACTTTCGTTTTTGATCAATTTCCGATACAATTTCATAATTCAAACTATTTTGATTCATTTATTCATTCGCTTGGCTTCCTGGGGTTTATGTGATGCTTTAACAGTAAAAGTTGTTTTGGAAAAATAATCATTTTCAATGGATTCGGGTAATCATAGTACATCCTTTTTCACTCTTTCTCAATTTATATTTGCAATGGGTTCTATTCAATAAAAGTTGAAGAACAAGAAGATTGAATTGTAAAAGAAAACGTAACTAAGAGCGAGTGCAGAAAGTGGAATATGGAAAAAACTAAAAAGTATCCAATTTTAAGTGAATGAAAAGAATACGAAAGGAAAACGCCGGAGCGCCAGTTGCCTAACCAGATCCCCTTTTGTGAGTGGTAATGGGCAATTCTAGTGCAAAACCACTGTTACCACCGATCTGAATCCAACCGAAAAGAAAACTTTTTTCTTATTTATTTTCTATTTATTTATATTTTCATTCATACCGTTTTTTTTCTGAACAAGCAATAATATTTTCTCTACAATTTTTTTAAAATTGTTAAGTCGTCAGATGCAAAGATATTTAACAAAGAAGAAAAAGTTCCAAATTGGAAGCAACAACACTCAATGTGAATTACTAGAGTTTTAGTGTTATAAAAAAAGAGAGGAAATGAAAGAAAATGAAAGGTTCCAAAGATCCAGTTTTGATTCTAGTAACTGCAACAACGGCAACAGTATGGAACCATTTAAATGAAAAGAATTTGAAATCGTTCAAAACCTCTTTATATGTGTGGGTTTGTGAATAACCATAATCTAATTTAAATATAAGCGAATGTAATTTACGTTCGTTTAGGAGAGTAAAGAAGACTCTGTTGCCATGCAACATGCTTGGTATCATCATTTTCTATTGTAAACTATTCGATTGGTTGCCATCTTGTCCTGAAATTGTACTATTGGCGGCAATAAGACTCATTTAGACATTCATTTTAGAAAACCAATATACTAAACAATGGTGTTGTTCAATACCAATTGGATGATTATCCATTTCGGTAGAACCATTGGTGGTTAGAGAGTTGATTAAATAGTATACCAATTCACCAGTCTTTTTTATTCTCTTTTCTATTTATGACCATCCATTCAAAGATCGGTCTCCAATAAACATTCATTTCCTTTGGGTATCTTTGTGAACTGGATATTCTATTCGTCCATCTAGAACATTTCATAGTTTTCATATTTGAATTCGAGTTCGCCTTACCATTGTTCATTGGCGTTCCTATCCAATGGTGATGGATTATTATCGTTTAAGGTTTGGTTGAGACCAATTCGATTGAAATCGAACCAAAAACCAAATCTATTGGCCTTGTTGGTGGTGGGAATATATTTGAATTGGCTCGTGGAGACGTTGGCATCGGAAACAATATTATGATAAATGATACCTTGTGATTGCCTTCTTGCAAATTGAATGCTTTTGCTTCGTTCTCATATTCTTTCTCACAAATTATTGCACCACACACAACCACTACTGTCAAAATTTGCTAAACATGTTTGAAACAAATAAATTACGTTCATGACGGAACTAAATGAACCATCGGTTCCATGTTTTTGCTTTCCTATATATATATATATGTTTTGTATTTGTTTGTTTTTTTTTTGTAAAATTCACAACGAGTTTCAAATTTACAGCCACAGATTTATACGAATTGTTTTTACAAACTTTTTTTATTTATGGTTTCATGATAAATTGTTCTTTATTCTGGATTGACTCTTAGTTCTTTTCCATTATTTTTTCTTATCCTATATTTAAGTTTTTATTTTATTTGTGAAAAAAAATTTAACTTGATTCAAAATTGAACAAAAGTCATCTAACGTGTGGAGTTGTGTTAGTGTTGTTTGGTTCAAGTTGCTGCTGTTGTTGCAGTTTGAAATTTAACCAATGGCGATCAATGGTGTACTTGAGTGAAGGTTTCGATTAACGGGAACGAATAATAAAAGAAAAGTAAGAAATAGGGGCGGGAAACTAGAATCGAGAGTTTCAAGATTGAGTTTCGTTTTGCTTGTGAATTGGAAACGTACTACAATTGGTACAACAAGAAACAACTCTCCAAAGAACCTTTAGAAGTTGATTTGTATTGTTCGTCCATCGGACGGTTTATACCAATAGACTTTGGTCCTATGGTTTACACTCTTTCTACTTTGTTTTTTATTTTGTTTTCCTTTTTTTATTATTATATACATTCACATACTTTCTTCATTCTGACTTATTGGCTACAGTATGTTTGTGTGTCGTTCCATTTGATCGACCGATCTCGATTCGCCACTCGATTTACTGAGACTTTATTATTTATTTATGTTACCTATAGGATGTATAGCATATGTGTCGATTCAAGTTAATGTTTACCAAACTCGATCAAGAGTACAGCATACAGTCTGCCTCAATTCCTTTTCCTTTTCAAACAATAAAGTACGACTTTTATTTCAATGACCAAAACAGCAATTGGACCGGTACTGGTCGATATACGCCTCGATTCCTGATTTCGTTTTCTGGATTACGAACGTTCATTCGTTTGCTTTATCGTTTAATTTTGGGAAATTGTTTCTTTGTGCCCATTCTTTTATATATTTAATGATATGTGTGTGGGAAAACATTAATGAAATCGATTTGTTGTTGTTGTTGTTATTGTTGCTTTTGCTTTGTAAAAGAATAATCTTAGAATTGGAGAATTGAAAATGTACGACCATTTCAAATAAAAATGGTGCATTTTCTTCTTATTTTTACGGAAATTCTCAGATTCTTAAATCTTTTAATCTGAATCGATTCACATTCGTGTTGTGTTGATGGACTGATGGACTGTACCGATCCAAAATGAATGAATGAATGACTGACTGACTGATTTACTGAAATGTAAGACGCAAAGCAATTGATCATTGGCTGCCATTTGGAACTTGAATGTTAGATCTTTTGGTCCGGAATCGAGAATTCAAACATGACATCAAACATTGGACACTGAGGCATCGTCACTATGTTTCCCTACTTGGTGTGTACGTATGTATGTATGAGCGAACCTTTTGTTAAGTCTCATGATTGATTGCACTTTTAGCCTTTCGCCTTGCCTCTCCAGGGGATGCGACGATGTTTGCTTGCAACTGAATGATGTTAGTAGTGAGGCCAACCAGACGGGAGAAGAAATCTCGTCCGAATTAAGCCGACTCGAGATGGCATGAATTAAGAGATAGGAAAAAAATGCCAAAAACATTGATGATGAGAACCAGAGAGTAATAGAAAGAAAGAATGAACCAATGAATGAACTGAAGAAAGAGAGAAGGCTTTCGTTGACTTGTCGCTTTGTCCACATTTGCTATTCATTCCAAGTGGAAACACATAAAGGTGGGAGATTAACGAACTGGATTTGATTGGATGAAATGAGCCTTCGTCTTGTATTCACATTTATGGTGCATAATGCAACTTTCAACTTTTGTTCATTGAATTGGATATGTCATCAAGAGTCTGTGTGTTCTCCATTATCAATGCCAACGACAATTGGGGCCAACTCTTGGTAATATCAACTTTGCTCATGGAAAAGGCAAACAAGCAACTAATTATGACTATTAGTGCAGAAAATTAATTTCTCATTCTTATATATAATATTATATGTTATATAATCGTAATATAATAATAATATATAATATATAAAGTATTTACAAAATTGATGGTATTAGTCCGATGGATATAAAACAAAAGTTTCATTGCTATTCTGTCAAACACCGAATCAATGGAGGTAATTCCATTTGAATCAAACTATTCATTTTGTTTTTGTTTACACTGTTACCCATTTTACTTTTGTGAGATGGAGAAAAGTGAACCTATTTAGTTGGTTTATAGTGTATGTGTGTGTGATACATCAATTGATGAATTATTTAATTCGAGCCATGGGATTGCCAGATTGATGATTGCAAGTCGACCACCGCATCGATCGTTTGGTTGGTTTGCTTTTACTTTCCGTTCAATTCAGTTTGGTTTGGTTTGATTTGGTTTGAGCAGCAAAAACTTTCATTCTATTTTCGAAACAAACAAGGTATCCATTTACCAATAGTTACAATTGAGTGGAGTCCACTTTCTTAATGCTACTCTGATTCTTTTAGTCGTGATTTATCGTTAATAATCTATTTACTAATTCGAGGTGTCAGAATCGGCTCGATTCAAAGGCACTATCTTTCAGCTTCAAAGTTCATCCTCATTCTCTTTTTCAAACACACACACACACACACATTGTGTAATGTAAAAGATTGGTGAGAATAAAGGAGAACCTCAATTTATATACATTTTCTGGTTTAACATCAATGTGTCCATCTATTTCAAATCTGTGAGATGCTTGTTTTAGAGCCCAAAAACAAGCAACTCAAAGTTGGCCATTTAACAAGGATAAAGTGGCCAATCAAAGCATTGAAATGACCAGTCTAACATTGACCATTCGTTGAGCATATGTTGCGATTCACCTCGACAAATCGATGCAATTGTATGTTTCGGACACTGTAATTATCCTTGTCTTCATTTTCTTTTTGTTTTCTTTCTATTTTCAGTTTTAGATCTTTGGTCTTGTTGTTTGTTTGTTTGTTTGTTATTCGATTTTGTTTCCACTTTTCTTTTTTCATCCATTCTATATTTATGTTTTGTTTGTTTTATATTGGCTACATTTGGTTGTGAGTGATTTAAACCGAATAATTGATGGTTTTCGACAGCAAACCAGACGGCACACTTATGCTGAGTGAGCGAATCAACATTGAACTATCTTTCCAACA
Source organism: Blomia tropicalis (assembly GCA_029204025.1). Taxonomy (NCBI): domain Eukaryota; kingdom Metazoa; phylum Arthropoda; class Arachnida; order Sarcoptiformes; family Echimyopodidae; genus Blomia; species Blomia tropicalis. The sequence continues at coordinate 9,029,331 of CM055090.1, forward strand.
TTTCATTATAACCGAATCCACCTTTTAGCTAATTACTTCTAAAGATGTCTACATTTAAACTTTCCTAATGCGGGTAAACAGATAATTTCGATATAAATAGTCGTTTATTGCTTTTTAAATTGAGTTCCAATGTGGATTAGATTGTCTTTATTTTATCGATCGTTCAATGTTTGAAATCGATTTTGAATTCCATTGATTGCAAAATTAAACTTGAAAGAAAGAGAAATAGAAAAATGATCGGTTTTTGAAAAGAATACAATAATAATAAAAAAACAGCGTAACGAAACACTTTATTTTTTTTTGTTTCTGAACTTAATTAATCTTGCCCAATCGCCGGCGGATCTTTCTAAACTTTGTTGTTCTGTGTATATGTTCAATTGTATTGATATTTTTTATCATCATTGGATTTTGATCAGTTTATTGCAATTTTCATTTCAACTTGGCGACACTTGAGTTAACCAGAATCGAATTCTTTTTTGCCCACAATTTATTTTTTTACTTTTCTTACCAAAGTTGAAAACCGGATGATTGAGTTCTTAATTTTAGTTTTGTTTGCACTTTTTTGATATTGTAAGACTTTTTTCTTGGTTGCGTGTTTCATTCTCAATCATTCAATGATCACTCAATGGTTTGGTTGGTATGATTGTCGAATCGACCATATTCTCGCTTACTCATTCTTTCTTTTTTTAAATATAAAATTTCAGTTGTTCTTCACTTTCTTTTATTCCAAATAATATTCGTCACGGTTTCATGTTATTTTCTCATCATTGCTAGATTGGACAGCATCTCCAAGAGAATGTTGAAAAGCGATGAAGATAACAGAATTTTTATTTTATTCGATTGTTTGATCAATTGTCCGATTAGTGTTGAAGGCAACAGCCATAATAGTCTTCCCTATTTCCGAATTTTGAATTGACAGGTTAATTTAGTTTTAAATCAAATTTTGTTCAAGATTTTTGTTATCGAAGATTTTTTTAAATGTAAGAAAAGACGAGACGTTTAAAAGTTTAAAACGAGAATCTAAAATTTGATTTTCTCGACCGTTTCACAAGTACGCCACTTCTTTCTCAATCTTACTCCAACTTTTTTCTACTTGATTTCCTTTACATTTGTGATTTAGCTTTGAATTGAATCAAAACTAATTACGTTTCTAAACGTATTATTCGGTAAGACCATTGTCAAACGGTTAAGTTCTTTTGGTGTTGTTGTCTGTTCCATTTCATCATCATTATCTACGATTGAACGTTACTGATCTATTTTGTTGTTTGGCACCATAATAAAATAATTTTAGAAATTTAATTGAAATTAAAAAATCTAGTTCATGTTATTTATTATTATTTATTAGTTAATTATTATTTAAAAGATTTAAAGTATATGATGTGATGTTTTGATAACAGCTTTATTTTTATTTTATGCTACTATCAGTGACACATTTGTCACGTTTACTGTAAAAAATAAGTACATTTCAACAAGTGCTTTGGTAAGGCATTAACAGTAACAACTACAATAAGTACAATAGAATAAAATATGTTTTATTAAGAAAATTACCTAACTATAATTAATTATTTTTATTTTATTGGAGTTTTTAATTAATAAATTGCAAAATAAATACAATAACTATATTCAGAAACTCAAATGTTTTAATTTAATAGTTGAGGATTTTATTATTAAACCAAACCAAAAAACTTAAAAACCTGGACTCTATTTAATACCAGATTTTGGTTTGTTGCATACAAGCAAACAAATCAACATCGTCAAATCAACACCCATTTACTGGCGCAGCTACCTTTTCTATCTGATTTCCTAAAATTTTCATCAATCAGATACAACATATATTCATCCTCAAATCATTTTAACATCTTAACATATTAAATAGCTTGTATAATTTTTCAGGGTTCAACGTTATGTTCCATCAACTGATAATATTGAAAATTTATTTTCAAAGTTCGCGTTTAATTACAAAAAGTTCAAACTTTCAATTGAAGAAAAATTTAAAGAATTGAAAAAATCAACTAGTGCAACAACATCTTCCTATATAAGGGATAGCAAATAAATTGATCTAAATTTATTTAATGGATGAAATATACCTTGACATTCCTGATTTTTACAACCTGTTTAATTTTGGTTTTCTGTTAAAAACATTGATTATAATAATTTTTAACCAAATAAATATTTATACAAAAAGTTTTTGGTTAATATCACAATTAAAAAAAAGTTATGACCAAAATTCATTATGCGACTAATTAAAAGTTAATAGAAATTGGTTTAGCATTTGGTTGTTTTTTTGCACCAGTGGGAATGGCGTGCAAATTTAGCTGATGATGCAATTGATGCAACCAACATTCTCCTCAACATTCAAACGGACGTCTCATCATTTTGACTTTTGTATTATTAGCTTAATATAAATTGAGTTTAATTCAATTATAGGATGATGATCAAGCTCGTGTCCAGTTTATAGCAATTCGAATAGTAGAGTTGTGCCAATGTTGGCTTACACGCATTGCATTTTTCAAATCTATTGTTGCTGTGGGCTCACGTCCGAATAAGTTAAGTCTTCAATAATTAATTAGTTCGGCTGCCATATTTGATTGCCGTTTGGTTCTATTATTTTTTTCTTTAGTTCAGTCTTTTTTTTACTCATTCACATTTTGTTGCTATCTTATAATCAAAGAAGACTTTGAGTAGCAAATAATGGAAAGCATCTTCTATCAAGTGACAAATTGAGTCCGGCAAAAGACTGTAACAAACTTTAATCCATCGTCATTTTGATCACTTATCCCCCTCATTCTGTAAATAGTGTGCTTCTGTTGCTAGTGGTGGTGGTGTTGGTGGTAGTAGTTATTAAATTGAAATAGCAATAACTATGTGATTGTGTGTTGGGTGAGAGTTTGCAATAAGCTTGCAATCTATTCAACCAAACATTGACTATTACCAATAAGTCACTGAATTGGGATAGTATCTAGTCTCGACAGTAATTACGTCTTGGTTGGTTCGACAGTGTGCGAGCTTCAAAACAAATTCAGAGGAAAACTTGAATTGATCCCATCGATGGGCTATTTTCTCAATCTCAAGTCTCCACCATAAAGAATCGGCAACCAAATTTGGAAAGCTGTGAATTGATATATCTATTATATAGCAGATAGTATGTTTTTGGGTGCCCATCATCTTCTTCTCAAATGAACATGGCACCCACTCGATGTGTATTAATATATTTTTATATTTTCTCTAATTATTGTCCCATCAATTCATTGCTTACCGTCTGCTCTCAGTCTAGTGGCAAAATGCCAGACTACATTAGCTACGGTTCTATTGATCCATTTCACTCTCTCTTTCTATCTGTTCACTCGTTATTCGTTGCTATCTCTTTTTTTTGTTTCTCAATTTTTTTTTCATTGGTTAATACATCTACAAACCAATGTTCAAGTTTTGGCCTAGATCCTAGTTAGATCGCAAATCGTCGTTCAAATAAAATGTAATGATTGGACTATTCAGTCGTTTGCTTCTTCCGTTTTTTGTTCTGCTTTAACTCTAATCAAGAATTGCTAATTATTGTCTGGTTCAAATAGAGTGTAAATATACATTAATTAAAATAGTACATGAAGTGAATGATTGTAAATGTCATGAAAATGCATATAGGACAATATTCTCATCTTTGTTAGCGCATTTATCGAATCGAATTTAGTGTATACACATTAGACTCATTGGAATCGATTGAAGTATTCCACTGGCTGCAATGTGTATCTCTCAATTGATGACAATTGTCAATTAGCATTTGTTTTAATCTAAGAGTACATACATATATCAGAATATTCTGATTGCAATTTAACGATTAAATACATCCGAATGAAGAATTCGAATCTAATTTTCCATTCATTTTCCCTTCTCTACGCTTTATTCTTTTATTCCATTCATTACATGTAGCAAGCACATGTAAACGATAGAATTACTATAATTCTCTCTTATATACATTTTATTTTATATGTGTTAATATGCACGTCGCATTAAACCATCGTCGTTTGCAATGGGTGTTCAACTGTGAAAATGGGCTCTAATGTCGATTGTGGAACGTGCCGATATGGCTAGCCATGTGATGAATATGGGCAAACATTGGCAACACCAATGGACGGTTAATGTTTGGCCCCCATTTGCTTGTGCTTCATCTAACATTTACCCCGATTCGAAACTGAACCCAATGGATTCAATGGATCAATTGATATATCTATGTGTCAGTGAGTAAACGAATGTGTGTGTGTGTGTGCTTGTGTCCCTATGTTTGGATAGAAACGATTCCGATCGTGCGCATCGTATTAGATAGGTACTTCACTCCATTTCGTAATGTTGTTCCACTAATAGATGGCTATTAATTGCCAATCGATTGAGAGAAAAAGAGAAGACACATTCACATTGCACTTCAAATGCAATTCAATCGTATAGTTGAACTTTGTCTCACCATTACATGGGTTAACCATTTGCTTATTTCATTATTACTGTCCACCATGTTTTGGTCGCATGATTCGTGCAAACGAGCCTTGTCGGAAACGTCCACAGAATTTTGATTGCCACCACCATCAACCACCGTTTCTTTTTCTTGGGGTTTAATTAGGCGCAAAGATGCAATGACCATTGTATGTTCATAGTATACGATGGTTATCGATTGTCATAAATCGACATAATGGGTCTCATCATGATGCCATTTTGATCGGTTCGTTTCCTTCATTGCATCTCTGCTCAACTATCGGTTCAATCCCATTTTCTTCTTAAATTGGTGATGGCAGTCGTGTGGGAAATAATTTCGATTGTATCATGATCACCCATTAATATCTTTCTGGTATAGATTGGGAAGTTAGATCGTTAATACATAATCGGTGGCGCCTGTGACCATCTTTGTTTTACTCATTTAGGAACTTTTTTCCTCTTCTTCTTCTTCTTCTGTTAGATTTGAAGATATCTGTTCATTCTGATTGGTCATTTTAGTCATTCTAAACTTTTAACATTTGGTCCAATAGTCCAATAACGTTTGTCGAACTCGTAATTCGGTTCATTCGTTTCGTGACGCGACATTATTCTCTTTTTCTCTATCTCTTTATACATACACATTGTACATTTGCATTGTTCTACATTTCATTTGACTATTCCATTTTTCTTTTCATCTCTCATTCTCTCACCAATTCGAGTCTCGTTTCTTTCTTAACAATGGGCGTCTGGAACTATTAACAATGGAAATGGAAATGAGCTTTCGATGTAATGTAAGCTTAAATATATTTTGACAAACTTTGGCGAACAAAACCAAATTTATCTTTATTATTACTCGCACATAAATAGATAGATGGAAAATGCATATTACCATGTGCATGTGTGTGTGTGTCTATGTCTATGTGTGTGTGTGTGTGTGTGTGGGTGCTCTTCACCACAGTGTCAAGATCCATTAGATACTGTTCGAGTGATGTAACTATAGAATGTCGAGCTTTACCAAATTTGTCGACCTTTTCATTTTTTTTGTATTGAACTCATTTTTATTTCAATGTTTTGTCAACAATTATAACTGATCGAATCAAATTATAGAATCGATCTGATTCGATTCATTTGAGACGATGGAAGACAACTTTACGCCTATGGGACAAATTCAATATCCAGATTGTGTGTCTGCAATGTGTCATCTTGGTTTTGCTACTATTCCTATTAATGTTTGTCATTTTATTGTTGTTATATTCTTGTTGCAATTGTCAACTAACACTTCAATACATTTCAATTTAAAAATTGGATTGTAAACTTTTCAAACTTTACACAAATACACTTTGCATAACAAGAAAGCAAACATTTCAGGTCAAACACACACACATTTACAAAGAATCAAACATTTCCCATCTTTCATCATGTGCACGTCCAATTTTATATACGATTACTTTCTTCTTTTTCTTTTTCTTCTTATTTTCGTTTGTTCGTTCAAGTTGTCGTTTCGGGTCTTGTTTCACCCCATCAAACTATTAGGAAAATATGATGAGGAAGAATGCTTCATTAATCATTGGAACCAAGAGAATATTGTTTCGTTTTCTTATTTCCCTTCTTCATCATCTTCATTTTTTTATTATTTTGGTTAGGTTGGAAACAGATGTCGAGTGGCAACCGGTTCAAGCGGACAAAACATCGACTCTCACTTGATTCGACAAAGAACCGTTCAAGCATCGTTTTTGAGTTTGTTGATTTTTCAATCATTTCTCTTCATCGTTCATTCTTTAAAAACTATGAGTTTAAAATTTACTTAAACTCACCCTTTTTCATTTTTTTGGTTCGTTTGATGTACTTGTTTTTTATTCTTCTAATTTTTTTTATTTCTAAATTAAATTGAAAGAACATTATTATCAACACAAGGCTTTTATCCTCTCTTTTTTTTATATCTGTAAAAAATTGGTTTCTCATATAAAATCTTAAATGAAAGGCACATTTTCATTAGTTTTAAGACTTTGATGTTAAAGACTGATTCAATTGGCTGTTTCATATACAATTTCAGCAATATTGTCATTATAAACCATGAGCATGATTCAAAATGACTTTTATACTCAATTATTTCATTGAGCTTGAGAACATGTTTAGATTTTGTGAGGGAGAAAAATTAGAACAAAACCGAATTAGTAAAGAAAATCATTACTCGATTGATGAATTGAGCTTAAACCATCATTTGGATAGAAATGAATGAATGAATAAAATAAACGATCGATTCATCGATTTTCTTATGAAATAAACTTTAACCAAACAACAAAACAATAACTGATTGATTCCGAAATCAATTCAAATTGGCATATTGAAGTTAATATTGGTTTATCAATTCAAATCGATTGGCTCGTTTGGGTCATAACATTTGTGAATAAATCTAGAGCTCCCTTTTCTTATTCTTTTTTTTTATCTCAAACCATTCAGCCCCAATTGAGAATTGTGTCTTATTACTCTAGTTATTGTTATATTATCATTTCATACATTGTCACACACGCTTGCTTTGTAGTGTCAAGCTGATAACGTCAAAATTAGACAACATTTTTTTAGTGATTTTGTATTGGTGTTGATGAAAACCATTCGATGACAAGCGTCGACCAATTTAATTTATATCAAGTGGACGCGTGAAAACGATATGATCAAATCAAATGTCATCTGTCAAGGTAAGTTCCATTGTTACTATATTATGCATTATATCATTATTTTTATTCATGTCAGAAAATATCACTTTTTATTTATATTTTTTTTGTCAAATGTTTTTTTTGTTGAAAATGTTTCATATACTTTACATTATATATATATTTCGTACACTTTATCCTCCTCTTTCTTGTTGAATTTGTGATGTGATTTGTTTGTGACTTATCTTGGCCACTTCGTCTTCAACTTTATTGTTTACAGAAACCAATAGACTGCGTGTATGAAACTGAATTGGCAAGTTTGTTCCATCATTGTTGGTTTGACATTCTGGCGTTGGTGGTAGTGGTGACTAATGGCAATGTGAAAAGATTGCTTTGCTTGATCGTATTATTCCAATGAGTAAGTTGCTGTCTCGCACTCTGATCCACCCATATGTTGCATTGGGCGTCGTAATGCTGGTAAAAGATAAAGAATGAGAAAAAAAAGATAGGTGTCAGTTAATTAGCATCATCCGTCATCTACCAACATTATCTATCTATGCACCTAGTCTCATTTCATGTTCCATATAATAAGACAATGAAATGAGAAAAATACAATTTCATTGAATTCAAGTTTCGCTTTTTTTTATGTCGTCGTAGTCGCAAATTGCATCCAAACAGATACACAATTAGGTTTAGTGAATCGTTCCCACTTTTTTCGTGTATTCCATTCTCGCCATTGTTGAAACCTCATTTGAATGTGAACACTCAACGTTACGTTTGTTTGTTACTGTTCTTGTTTTTACATTATTTCGTTTGTTTGCATTCCCTTTACTATGCCACTAAATTGGCCATTTGCAGCACACACATTTGGAAGCGACACCAATCGTTGTCTTGTTTTTTTTTTTGGTTCCAAGTTTGGTTTGAATCAAATTTGAAAGTGGATCTAAAGCATTCCTTATCCCTCCGATTTATTTCCCAAAATCTAGACTCATCATCATCATCATAGTAAATGATTGGCTAGTTGATAGCTTTTTTTCCAGTGTATATGTTTGTGTATAAGCAGGAAATGAGAAATGACTGACTTACCGGGTCTTATAGTTTTTGTGTTCCTCATCATCATCATCATCATCAACCATTTCCTTTCATTGTCTCTCATTTTACGACTATTAAACGTGTATTACTATTCTTGGCCAAACTGCTGTTATTAGCTTTAGATCTCTAGTTTAACTTAACTTACTAACTAATAGCTATCAGAAGGCCCGGAGTTGATACACGATTTCATTTCCATCCGATTCCATTCTCTCAAATCTAATATTTTTACCATAGCTATGTGTTATGTGTTGATGTATCGTAACACTATTATGGTTACAACATGCGCCATGTTACCAACTGAATCAACTGTATCATGTTTGGTACAACAACATTGGCCTGCTCTCACTTTCATATCATTACCGATCGAAACCTCTATTTTATGATTTCAACTATTTTCTGCAATGATGATAGAACAAGTTTTAAAACTTTTCAATGAATTATGGAACAAGCTGGTAAATTGCTCATGGAATTCCTTTTCATCGCCTTTATTCCTGTTTTTGTGTATTAATGTCGGTCGTGTAATTTACACGAGATCACATTCGATTACGTCTATGTTTTGCCCGTTTTTTATTATTGTTATTATTATTATTATTGCTCATACACACAAAAATATATAAATGTAGACATAGACATATTAATAACAAGCCTTGAACGTACCATACTTGGTTGGGGGTATTCAAAGCTCGTCCAAGCATCAATAATAACGAGCAAATGGTTCATGGCTTGTCTTACATTTGCTCAGACAGTATTACAAACTGGGCAATAATTGTAAGACGTGAATATTGAGCCATTCATTGTGTTTATATATGTGCATAATCCACCTTGTAAGGCATACGAGCCCATGAACATATAAGAATTGCCTATCGACATCGGCATCGACATCATCATCATCATCATCATCATAATCATTGATCGAATTTACATTCACATTCGGCTGTGCATGTATGTCGATGCCATCGAATTAATGGGCTTCGAACGAAGGTTCATTCATTTCGATCCTATTCGAACGAACCCAATTGTACTATTGTGCTATGTTGCTTCCTTCTTTTTTTTCGACCGTAATTTTGCTTTTCAATATTTTTTTTTATATTCCATGTCCTATTCATTTACATTGTGTGAGTGTGTGTCAGACGATATTGATGCCGCCTATTGCCGTGAACTTATTATTATTATTATTAACCAGTAATTTGAGTTGGAATTTTTCTCCTTCTATTCCAAGATTCACAATCGAAGAATATTTAATTTTTCCGCATCGCTCGAACGAGTTCGAACCCTATTTCGTTTATTACGGTGTCCACAAGATTAATCGCATCTCATTCATTTGAATATATAAATAGATGAATGCGAGAGCTTGGTGGTGGAAATGTATGGAATAAAAATGAATAAAAAAACACCACATTCACAGGATGACGTTCAACTTGATCAACTAACGATCGATTCGTTCAATGCTGCCCATTTCGACATCGATATCTCAATTGACATATTTGCAAGTTTAAATTTTAATTTAGCCAACATTTTTAGCTCAAAACAAAAAAAATGTAAGATTTGTTTTAAATTATTACTTGCCAAATGAAAACGTTCAATGGGTAAAAACGAATCCAAGCCTAGTAAAATATATTCAGTTTCTCACATTTCTACAGTAATCGATGACTCGTTAAGACATTCGATTGATCGATTTCTATTGTAAACCAATTCGTAAATTCAATTTCAAATGCGCGCACAAACACACACACACACACACACACACACACACACATTATTCCATTTCACTTTCAAGCCACTTGAACATGTCCAAACAATCGAACGATTTTAATTTAGTTTGAATTGAATAGAACCGAATCGAGCTTGTGCGAACACTTTCCTGCATTGCATTTATTTATTTCGGAAATTTGGAAGCCCATATCGAATGGCAATCCAAAGTGGACGCTCGACCACTTTGCCCTTTTTCTTTTCTTTTTTTTTTTGGTATTATTCTCAATCTCTACTTTAACTCGAATCAAACGGAAAAGTGTTGGTCAATTGTTATTTTGAATGTATTGCAAGCCGTCGCCACTTCAATTCAATCGGTCTAGCTATAGCCTGTCCTGGTTCGTTCATTCAATAGATTCTGTTATCCTAATTAATACGAACAACAATGTCAATGATGACGTATAAATCAATCGAATGTATCGATAATTAATTGCAACAATGTTTCATCGTCAATTCGATTAATTATCGATTATATTATTATTATTATATCGATTGCTTTTGTATGTGGTTGGTTAATAACGAAATGTATGAAAGAAATTGAGACAGTTGGTCCATAGTAAATATGCCATCGGAAAGTGGAAAAATGGATGAAAAAATCGACCAAGAAAAAAGCAAATCATTCATTCATTGTGTCTGTGCTAAAATAATAAATTTTTAAAATATTTTTTATTCGGCAACCCAAAGCACCCGAACTGTTGGAGATTAAAGTGGGCACATTATTATCTCATTATGTTGCAATGAAACAGTGAATAAAAAATAGGAAGCAATCGATTTATTAGAGCCTTGACTTGGCATTACCTCGATAAAGTAATGTGGTGGCAAAATGTGTATGTGCTAAACGAGAAAACAAACACAACCAAACCGGACACACCCAGGGCCATATGGAGCTAAACTGCAATTTGTTGTAGAGCGCAGCTTGGAACAGTAAATTTATAAATTTCAATTTAATCATGATAAATTGTTGCTGCCTTCCAGCTACTTTCAGTTGTAAAACGCCACCACCCAAGATTCAAGATGAGCTCCAGATTGCTGTCCATTAGCTTCCACATTAATAATACCATTTTTTTTGTTATTGTTTTTTCTTTGATCGATTATGTTTGCACATTGAATGGCTATCTAATGTAACAATTTATGTTTACTTTTCTACTTTTTGTTTTACTGTTTTATAACGCGTTTACTTAAAGTTTGAGTTAAGTCCTAAACAAGTAGTTACCTTGTTTTGACGATGCCACAATTCGATTTGAGCGTAGAATCGTTCGTTTCCAAGGCAAATCATATTGTTTGCAATAATCGTCGTCGTTTGATGCTGTTTGGTGCTGTTGTTCAATCTGTTTGCTTGCCAAAATGATGATGATGATGATGGCGATTGCGATGGTCCATTTGTTTGCATTTTGTTCGATGATGATGATGATGATGATGTAGGAGAGGAGGATGATGGGTACACTTCAATCGGCTGTTTACTTTCGTACTCAAAGTCGGCTACAAATTGAAACGAGATAAACAAAAATAAAAATAATATTTCCACGATTAGCACACAGTCCAATGGGATATTTAGGATTCGATGCTCTTTTCTGTCTCTCTCTTTTCATTTGTATCGTTTACTAAAACGAAACACAAACACACAGCATTTGTAATTGAATTAATAATTCGAAAGACCACTAAACTAACTGCTGTTGCTGTTTGTTTGTCTACTATACTCTAATTTGGTCGAAAGAGATTGAAGAGAACGAAAATGGCGTAGCATAAGGGAGAGAACGCAAATCATGAAACTTACTTTCCAAATCTATGCTTCGTTGTAACGCCTGCCGGAATGAGGAAGGGGGAAAGAAGAAAAAGAAGAAGAAGAACGAGAAGAGCAAAAGAGAGGAAAATCAGATTGCGCACAATTAGTCACATATAAGGTTTTTCGGTTATATCTCTCCAGGGAGAGAATAGAAAATCATTTCCGAATTGATTCCGAAAGTGAACTCACCAGACCGGAGTAGATGAATTCGCCAGTATGGTGCAATGAGATATGGACTTGTAACGAGATGGGTAAATTGTTCGTGATTTCATTTTTGCTCTCGTTCACATTGTCACCGGTTTGGTTTGGTTCATGATTTGCACTTTGATCGCTATGGTTCCATCGGTCACGAACCAAGCTGATCGTTATGGCCGCATTCATCTGTATCAATAGTGCATTATCCGATTGCATCATATGTCGACTGTTGGCCACTTTAACCGGAATTGTCAATTTGATTTGAACAATTTTCGACAATGTCGTCATCGTCGACATTTGCTCGTTGCCTTGCACCTGATCACGATCCAATTGCATCCTTCCCAATGGTATACTGATTCCTTGATCGATTTGCAACAGTTCGGCACGCAACTCAATTTTGCCATTTGTTCGACGAATCTGGATCACACTCAAATGTGCGATCGTCAATTTGTATCGATAAATCATTGTACTCAACGTATGGCGTGTATGAATATATGACGTTTCATTTTGATTCATTTTCATATCTTGATCTAATATCGTATTTGCAATCGATATCGATTTTTTCATTTCAACACTTGCCGTCGATGTTGACGTTTCCAATGTTTGTACATAATCGCATTGATAGCTTGAACGTTCCGCTATACAAAAATCAAAGCTCGACGCATTGTAATTTTGGCTTGATTCGGCAAATTCGTGCACCAATTTTCGTGCTTTTACATTCACCTTACGTCGATAGTATTCGATAATCAAGTGAAATACACAATTTGTCGATGGTTTTCTAAATAATTTAATTTTTTTGTTTTGATGTTTTTTATTAGATTACGGGTTTTATTATGATAATAATTGTATAAAAATTTGAAAAGTAAACACTTACCTTAATTCATTTGCTAATATTTGATCCAATTGTTCGAATCCATACTTTGGCCATCGGTTATCGCGTGGTGGATGCCAAAATTGTCGATCAATATCATCGATCAACAACTGTACGATCTGTTGTTTAATTTGGCACGAATCGGCATCGGCAAACAATTGCACTAAACGGTTTTGTACTTGTGACCTGTTGATCGAACGGCGATATGCATGAATTCGTGCAATCGTAATAAGATGCGATTGATTCATTCGATACGTGTCAAGACTATTTTGGACGGATTGTAATGCTGTATAGTTGTCAAGATTTCCAATCATTTCCAACAGGTCGATCATGTACAATTCACGTTCGATTGCATTCGATTCTTGTAATGCTTCTCGTACTCGTTTCACTAAATGAACGCTAAGTAATTCTTTCAATTTGATCAATTGTTCACGTTGTGCTAACAAGGTTAGCGTTTGAAGGAGAACGGTCTCTACCGGTAAATTGCCCGATTGATGATGGGTTTCATGAGCTAAATTCTCTACCAACCATTTCGATGGTCGATAGGTTTGTGCCAACAAACGTGCCGACACAATAGCTTTCATTGTTGGTTGATTACTTTGATTTTGCATTCCATACAACAGAACATGTTGAGCCGTTTTTGAACTACTTTGCAACAATAATGATAAAAATGATAGACACTTTTCGGTTTGTAATTTGATCAAATTTTGTCCACAAACTAGTTGTATGTTATGTATCGTTCCAATTCGGCGAATGTCGCCAATCAATGAGTTATGCTGATGTGTAGTATGGTTGAGTTGTTGTTCCAGAACAACGATTCGCATCAATGAACTATATTCTGTTGATTTTATTTTATTTTTGGTTGTTTTAGATTATAGAACTTATATATGGTTTTGATTGAATTAAATATTACCTTTACTCTGAGAATTGGTGGCACATTCAAATAATTTCGTATAATAATGATATTCATTTCGACCCAATTTTGTTCGCAACCGATACAACGAATCGGTATACTTCTCTTGTAGAACCATTTGTTCTATCAAGTTGTTTAGCATTAATAAATGTAATTTAATGTGACTCAATGTTGCCATACCTTTCAACGATTCGGCAACAAGTGTTTCCTTTTGTGATTCACGATATCTATCATGTAATTCGTTGAGAAGATCTTCAATCTTTTCATTGGTAACCTCCTCTCTCTGTTTACAAATGTAATAAAATTTTCAAATTTAATTATATTATATCAATAATAATAATAATAATTCGTTTTTGTTCAACTAAATTCAATTGCACTTACCTCAAGGCTATAATCATTTTCCGTCTCAGAATAATAGCTCAATTCTCCTGGGCCAAATGTGAATCGTACCTTTCCATCTATATATTTATAGCGATCAAATTAAAATCAAATAAAGAAAATATGAAATAAAGGTTATATCGAATGTTATTGACATTATTGAACATGGAAAACTCACTTGTGGACACGATCTGATTTCGATCAATATCGATCCGTTGTGTTTGGCTTGAACTAATGTTCAATGGAAAGGCGACGACCAGATCGTTATTATTCGAATCGATGTTATTGAAATGTGGAAGCTCATAATTTTGTTCGATGAAGATAAAGTCGTCGGTGTCGATATGTCGCTCAATTGTGGACAGCAGCGGTAGCAGCAGCAGCTCGTTTGATATGTCGTCCTTGCCGTTCATTTGTTTGGTCGCATAGTGCGACCGATGGACGCCCAACACCGATTTTTCCATTATTGTCTCATTGGATTGAGACGTATTTAAGTGTCGGGTGGCTAACATTGTTACGATCAACTTTTTCATATTCTTCACCTCAACATTCGTTTCCTGTTTAGTGAAACGAATTTGTGGTATCGACCCATCGGTCAATTGGATGAACCAGAAAGGCAACGAAAACTTGGACAAAGGGCTTGCGTGACAGTTGTTGACACATTTGTCCGGTCCTTGACGATGCATGGAACGTAACTCTTCCCAGAACAGTAGTGAATGACATTTCACTCGCAATTCGCTTTCCATCGATCGTAACAGATCTTGATCGAATTCATCATGAACCGAATTTTCCGTCTCTTCAAACGGTAAAATACTCTTAAAATCGGTCCATAGATGTTCAAAGTATTGGTACATGCTACGTTTTAGGCGATTTTTACGATTCTTTGTTCTATCGTTTCAATTTAGTTAGTTTTTTATATTAGATCTTTTTTTTATTAAAATTTACAATTAAACTTATACCTTTGATTTGTTTGTTCGATTGCACTGGTCCGAAAGTCGGCAATATAGACCAAATACTTTTGTCCGTTTAGTTGACCGTCGGACGAATCGCCCCACGTTACCTGATGTAGGCATCGTATGAAGATGGTTGCTAACATTGTTCCATTGGTTGCCGTCAAACGTGATTGGACAACATTTCGAAACGAATATTTCCAAACAGTTCCATACTTGAACAAAAAAATATTTCATCAAATAAATAAATGAATGAAAATATATAATAATAAAGAAGAAATGAGGGGAAGAAAACATTATAATGATGTTGATGGGTTTGTTGTTGTCATCGTCATCGTCATCGTCGTTGCCGTTGTCGTTGTCGCAGGCATTTACCCTCTCTTATTATTGCTCCATTCGTGTCCAAATTGAACTAAATTCGATTATCATATACAACAACTATATCGCCTCACTTTAAATTAGCGTTCCCATCGTCAATTGGTCGTCGTTGCCATTGTTGCCGCCATTGATGACGACATCACTTTTAAGTGCTCATCTCGTGCATTATAAGCTAATTAGATTCGTTTATTATCGTCTACTCCTACTTGGTGCATCACTTTTTTATTCTCTGTAATTAAATTCGTGCTTCGAATTTTGAAAAGTTTAGTTCGAACATATGGAATCGATTCTGAGAATTTTTTTGGAGAAATGGGGAACAAGATGAAACAAATAATGGAATAAACCAAATATAACAATATAAATTTGCCAAATATAGAATTATATCATTATTACTATTATTATTATTATTATTATTATTATGATGGTTCAAATATTTAATATTGCCAATTGTTTAAGAATGAAAATTATCTTATTCTAAAGAACAAATTTGTAAGCTTGTCTTCATTTGTCGTTATGGAATTTATAATTTTGTTTAGATCATTTTTTTTTCGTTCTACTATTGTCATCCCCACATTGGCCAATGAATGTTTTCGATGGTAAAAGAATTTGATTTTATTTGAACTCTCCCTTTTTCCTTTATTGTATATAACTAATATAAATTATAAAAATATATTCTACTTGACAAAAAATTAACTTTAATTTTGTCAAAAATTTTATATTTTTTACGAGTTGAGAAGGCAAAGCACGTCATCGGCTTCATCCCAAACAAGACCCAAAAAATGACAATAGTTGGCACGTTCGAATCTATATTTTTGCTCTTTGGTTATCCCGTTTCCGTTCTAAACCTGCACCATTTCCACACTTTTTCGATTATTGTTGTCAATTTGTTGTCGTCGTCGTCGACATTAAAACTGCCATTTTGATCTATTGTATATATCGATGCCGTTGAGTTGATTTATTGACTGACAAATGTTTTGTGTCCAATGTTGTTGCCATTTGCTTCAATATGCAAATATGTTTTTAAAAAAAATGAGCTAAAATAATCCTTCTCTGGCCCTATTGAACAAAAACCTCAAAACAAAGTGTAGAAAGAAAAGTATTCAAACTTAAAATGATTGACAATTCGTTATTCATAAATTTGCATCAAATTATTCATAGAATTGATCAATGTCATTATCTATATGAACCAGAATATATTGGGTATTGTGTGTGGTAAGAACCAAAATGATCTTACATTGTTTCGTGAACTACTAATTTTTTTAAGGGTTATAGATGCGAAAGCAATGAAGGAAGTGAAAGAGGAGGTTGGTGTGCGACCCATATTTTATTGATATATTATTATTGTATTATTTAAATGTTTGATTTTTCAACACACACACATACAAAGTGAAAAAGATTCAAATTCAACGAAGGATACAAGATTGAATGAAGAGAGAAGGAAAGTGAGAGAGGAAGTTTAATTTGACGTTCGACGATAATAGTTGGTATGAGGTGAATGATGGATCGGTTCGATTTTGGACCGACATTTTTGCTCTTTCATTTTCTCCATATTTAGTAATAGTAATAGTAGTAATAGCAGCCGTAACATTCGACAATGATGACGACATTGCCATGCATGACCGTTCGTTTTAATCGTCGTTTGAACATATACAACCAAAAAATAGGAGCAAATTCACTATTTCAAAATGATAGATTGAATATGAATGACCCGTTGACAAACGGGCGAAACCGAAAACTGATTCTGATGTGAGCCAATGTGTTTCCATCGGTCTTCGTAACTTTAAAAGTGTATAGGCCTTTACACAAGTGCATGTGTGTGTGTGTGTGTGTGTGTGTGTCTCAATATATTTTAATTATTTTGTTGTTGAATGGATGGATGGTAAATGCGTGGACATTCCAGCATGTTTGTGTGTGACCAGATTTATGGCCATATCGATTAGAGTTTGGGTCCCATTTCGGAGAAACTGATCGCACCATCAACTTGTCCGTATCTCTCTCTCTCTCTCTCTCTCTCTCTCTCTCTCTCTCTCTCTCTCTCTCTCTCTCTCTCTCTCTCCCATTACTTCTGTCCTTTATTCTCTCGTTCTCACATTCAATCGTATGGTAAGAGACATCCATTGAGTTGCACGGAACATAAAACACACTAAAATGGTTAAATAGCTCATTCAATTAGACTCAATCGGGTGGATGATTGCAATTTGGTATGCGTATTAGATGTGGGCCAACTTGATTCACTGACCATCATCACCATCACCATCATCATCATTGGTTATGCATGAGTGTTTCAAACGATGGTTCACACAACTATTTGCTAGAAACTAAAAGCAATCCCATAGCAAATAATCAACAATATTGAGTGCATTTCAATTTCAATCTCAATTTCTACCTCAACAACAACAACAACAACGTTGACGATTCAAACATTCACACAAAACTCATTTGCCTATTCCAAATGATCTCCTATATTAATTGTACTAAACATTAATCAATTTCTCAATCTAAATTCAGAATATGCTAATGAATTGAGCTCTTGTGTTAAATATTAAATAGGCCAGTTTAATTCGCTTTATGATAATCCGTAAAATGAGATTTAGATCTCGACAGTTAATAAAGTGAACGTCTCGTCGACGAGGTGGCCTTTCATTTTAATGATTTGTGGCTCATTTGTTTGTCATTGAACAACAAATAAAATGGCAAACAAATAAATCCCCTCCACACACACACACACACACACAAATGGGCAAAAGAAAATGTTTCTACATATGCCATTGGGTCAGTTGACATTGGACGTGATTTCATCTGGACAATGATTATGGTTCTGGTCCATTCGTTGGTTACTACAGTACATCTGCGCCAAACTAATAGCCTTCGTTTACAGTACAGTTGTAATTCTACTAGTAAAAATAACCGAAAATAATCACAAATCGTGGTATATATACGTTTACTGTACAACCTGCTCTGTTTATTTATTAATGGTATTAATATGTTTGTGTGTGTGTGTATAAAAGTAGTCATTACATAAACTATATTCTAATTGTTTTTTTGCTTTGTCAAATTGAGATTATAAACAATTGTCCTTTCAATTGTCATTTTTTCACGTAACAAAATAAGAACTTTTGCACAATTATGATGCAATTGGCTTTAATTAAAGCATTGGTCCATAAATTTGTTCAACTCGTGTCGTCTTCTGGATTAACAATTTTATAACTATTAGTTATTCGTTTTGTTTCTTATTGGATGGATCGATAATCAAGTACATCAATGTCGTCCAGTATATAAGAATAAAAAAAGGAAAATTATCCAATTCCTGGTTCGACTTCATCGATTAGGTCTAAATGTAATGCAGACAAATGCTATTGCATTTCTTCTATTTGTGTGTGTTTGAAAATCCTATTATCCCGCAATAGCGAATGAATGCGATATCCTCTGAATTTGAAGTATGAATGTATACATTGAAATGAAATTGGACTAAGCATACACGCACACAAAACGGGAATATTTTTTAAATTACAATTCAACTGGCCAACTTTATTTTTTTTTGAGGGGGTTGACCATTGTCATTTTTGTTGTGCCTGCTACTCGATTGTAATATTCCATTTTGGTCAATTCCCGTTGCTCATATATAAATATAAATATATATAAACCTTATCCCGATCAATTCCTTCATTTTGATTGTTGTACTCATAGACTTTATCTTCCAATGTCCATGGATTATTATTATTATTGTTATGTATGTTTAGAGTTTTACTGTATAACCGTTTTTTTATTTTGATCTCAATTTTTTTTGAATTCTTTTTCTTCGAATATATACATATAAATGTGCTTAATTATACTAAATTAAATTTGGTTAAAGTTCAAATTTAGAGAGCTTTTTATTTTTTATACTTTTATACTTTTTTGTATTTATTTGTAGGCAACTTAATTTAATTTATGGACTCTAATTTTTTACCCAAATAAATGTGCGTTCAGAGTGTTCATGCTCGTGCTGAGTCATCCAATGGATCGAGTTGGGCATCGGGGAAACAAATAGCTAATTTATCGTTTTCGATCGGTTTGTTGTCCCGTCTGGAATTGGAAGTGACCGGCTTGGCTTGCCTCAACAATTAGAGTCTCGTTTAAAGTTGCAATTTTATCTGAATGAACTGAGTTCTATGGGTAATACATCTATTCTTCAATAAGAGTAAAAAACGAATCGATACCATTATTATGATCACACCTCAGTGCATTTTATACATTTCTAAATTGCATTTTTCAAAGTGTTTGAGTATTGGAATTGAAAGTTGCATAGAGTATCGGAATCGTTTATATAGAAGAAGATTCTTTATATCTATCCATCCATTATCAAATAAAAGCATTCAAATTGAAATGAATTTCTTCTAATACCAATCGATTGATGTTTTTTTTGTTACCTTTGATCCATTTTCTAATAGTATACATACATCTTAATACAAGATAATGTTTCTATACATATGGAATCAATTGTGAAACCCTATCAAACAAAATTGATGACAATCACCAAATTGTCGACACGTTAAATGGGCAACCATCAATTAATAATTGACGAATGAATATATTGTCGTCTCACTAATTATGGGGTTTGCTGAATGTACCAATTGACCGTCGATTTACAAGCGATTCGAGTTTAGCCGACTTGTGGGCCCGACGACGTCAAGTGTCGTTGTACTATAGTTTGCATACAAACATATACGAGTACATAATATTCTTACCATTTCTTTTCTCTTCTCATTTATTTGGTTGTACATTCAGACATGCACATGAACTATGTTTTTTGCCCCTCTTCTAGTTTTGTTTCTATTTCGGTTCGCCAAATTGCGCCACATGGCCCAATTGCACACACGCACACACACACACACACACACCGCACAACACATGGAGACCAAAACCCGATCTCGATCATGCTGTGTCTAATGGCCCGTGTCGCCATTGTTTACTTCTAACACTCTTTCACCCTCGAACAAGATCGAGACCGGCCGATGCCGACGTTGTTTCCGTTTGCCTCTGCATCGAATAGTCATCTTTAAGCATAAAAAATTCAATGCAGAGAAGTTAACTTTATGCTTTGCATTGCCTCTCTCTCTCTCACTCTCTTTTGGGTATTTTGTTCTTGTTCACTTGGCCGACGATGACGATCTCGTATTCACATTTGTACTGGCACACGTTCCTCATTCACCATTGGCAAATGTATGGATGTTAATGTCTCAATCTTTGGACATTTGCTTATCGTAAACTATAGTGTGAGCTAAGCATTTAGTTTGGTGTTCGCAAAATATATCACACCGCCATCATCAATAATGTATCGATGACTTTTCCTTTGTTTTCCCATCTCCGTTTCCCATTACTCGAAAATGTTTATGCTCGTGATGTCAATACTCTTTGCTCTTATTCTACTATTAGTTTGTGTTATGTTTTATTTTGCAATCTGTTTAGTTTCGATCTTGGCGACAACGATGATCATTAGGGAATTGTATGGAAAATGAATGAAGAAGAAAATGGGAAAAACATACCTCACAATGTGGAGATGAAATAAGGTCAGACTGGTTGCGGTGCGGTGATTTTGTCGTTCGATGGTCAACATCATCAAGCCACAATGCGGAATTATGGTCCGACGACGGCGGTGGTGGTGATGGTGGTGGCGTATCATTTATCTTTTTTGTATTAATTCCATTCTTAGTTGTTGTTGTTGTTGTTGTTGTTGTATCTGTTGTTGGTGTTATTGTTATGGAAATTGTTTGTTTTGTTGGTTTAGGTAACAATAGGTTTGTTGCCACCAATTCCGTTGAAACACTAGACACATTTGTCACCGTTCCATTTGATAACGTATGATGATGGTTACTGTTGTTGTTGTTATTGTTGTCAAACGTATTATTGCTTTGAATGAGAATAGTCGTGGTTGGTAATGTTGATGTTAAAGAATCAAATACATTTGGTACATGATTGGTCGAATGATTTAATGTTAGATTGGCTGTGATATGGACGTCATCACCATAGATCGATTGAACGATCGTTGATAGAACAATGTACAATATGATGAATGTTGTTGATCGTTGATAGATACAATCAGATCGATTAGTTCTACGGCAATCCATCTCCAATTGGTTGCAATCACATTTATTGGGACGTGTTATGCCTTTCATTGTGGCTGCTAACCGCAACCACGTCGGTTGAGCTATGCCTCTCCTTAATTTCCGTTCATTTCTTGACATGATAATGATGATTTTATTACTTGATAAAGACACTTTGAATTATTTAACACATCAATTATGGTGATAATAATTATTAACATTGATTAAGTTGTTATGTCACAGAGTAGTGATCAGATTGTTCGAATCTTGGCCGATTGTTGATCCATCATATATTCATTTAAAGTAGAGCGTCATTTTAGGTTTATTATTCTTGGAAAAAACATGTTCTAATAAATTGATGTTCCAATAGTACCGATGACATCATTTTTTATATGATGTTTTGATATGTTTGCCGATCAAATTTGACGCAATTATTAATGCCGTTGGCTCATTTGAAAAGCAAATTCAGTATTTGAACGGTCGCTTCCCCCACTTTTCTTCGTTATCGTTCGTTTCTCCTAATTAGATTGTTGTTGTCGTCACTGTCAACGTTGTCATATATGTTTTAAAATTGTCATAATAGAATAATCTAATTATTCTTCCAATTCGAGGCGAATACAAATGGACGTTGATGTTTCATGTCATCCAAGTGTTTATTTGTTCTTAGAAGGAAGAAGAATACAAAGATAAAAGTTAGTTTAAAACCGTAAACCAAGTGTTGTTGAATGATGTTTTTAATGTTGCTTGTTGTTGTCTTATATGTTGGATCGAACGAATGTTGTATTCTTTTGCACACATGCTTTAAATCATAAAATCTCAATCTTTTGGAATGGAACACCAATTGCAGTCAATGGCAAACTGACTACTGTCGGCTGGTATTCTCTGGAACCGACCTTTTATACACAACACCGGGTTCTGGTCTTCCGGGCGTTCTCCGCGTTGGTCTACGTGTGTGCGTGTGTGTATGTTTGTATCTAGCCCCCCGATTGGTTAAGTTCGCATGCGCACTCATTCATTCTTCATTTTCCGGGGTAATCAGTGTTTAGTTGTGTGTCTGTTAGAGTTCGTATGTTCTGAAGCAAAAAAAAACCAAAAACTATCGCCTTTTCTTTCTCTTCCATTTCCCATGCTACCGACTAATTGAAGGAAAAGTTGTCGATAGTCAATATGACACATATGACGATGCGGCGGCGGCCTTCCGTTTACAATGGAGTGAAAGGAGAATCATGGTGACAAATTCGACGGGACACATTTGCCATCACAAAGCAAGCAATTCAAATCGATTCGATCCATCTATTATTGCCGCTAATTGTCATGAGCCGCTGCCACTCTGTGCCATTTCATTGTAATGTTATGGCGTATGGTATATGTTGGTGTTGTGTCCACACTTTTACTCTTTTTTTTGGTAGCCTCACATTCCCTCTCTCCCACGCACACAAACACATTCTCATGGCCATTGTGTTTGTAGGCTATCCTAGACCGAAGAGTCGACACACAATTGGTACTAGCTCAACTTAACCAGTCATCGAACGAACGAACAAACCAATTCAACAGCAACATCAACATCAGCCATACTCTGACCGTGGAGCTTATTCTTCATTTCACCCATTAATAGCTTACACTGTTCGATGGACACATGCACATACACAAACTCACAAGTGCCAATACTTCCGCCTCGTTTGCCACAATACATTGTAACAACAAAAAACGGAACCTAGTATAACGTATTCTTCATCTTTAAGGCAACGACAACGACAACGACTAACATTACATTCGGGACCTATTTGAAACGGAATGAAATGATCGAATAGTGAATATATGTTTGTGTGGGAGCCTTGGTGTGTGCGTGTGAGTTTTTTCACTTGAAATGGATTCTAATTTTAGGTCTAATTTGCATCTAAATTGGTTTGCAAAGGATTAGCCATACTAAGTGTTCCCTTATGAATGCAAATGTACATTTGCCAATACATCGTGTAGGAGAATGTGTGGGCAAATGGGAGTCAAGGCACGAGTATTTGTTTGTAATGTTGGCTCCATTTTGTGATGTGTGTATGGTCTATTCATTTTGGTCATTCGACCATTCTCACATTTGGTCCAATTCCACAAAGTGACTCACACATCTATTGCCCTTACACAACAACTCAAACACACAAGCTCGGTTAATTAGCATTGTAGCAATTTGTTTAATTAACAAATTTACTTGCTTTCTCATTAATAATCTAACACGCCATAATAATAATCATGAAGTCTGATGAATAGGAAACAAACAAATATTAAAATCGTACAAATGAAATGAAACAACCGTAACAGAAGAACAGTAAGTTGGTTTTAATTAGTAACTCGAATATGATATTTATTACCAATGATAGTAAAATGTTCAAATTGGTTAACGATACATTTGTTTTGTGTTTGTTTAACCGTTTTTTTTAATTTCATGTTTTAATATATCGTTAATAGAATAAAACCCAACTTTTAAACTTTTTTTGACCATTTTAAACGATAAGTATTGGCATTGGACGCAGACAAATTACAGTTCTGTTAATGACGGTCAATTTGCATAATCACTCGAAAATGTTACTAATCGAATGGGTTTGAAGCGAAGTGAGGTGGCGAGGAAAAGAAATGAGGGGAGAGGGAGCTAATTACCTCAAAGTTTGTCAAGTTTGGAACATGTCGCACCAGCTCAATCTGGCGACTATGGCATGACAACGAATGAAGCCAATAGAATACAATTTGCATTGGCTAATTGACTTTTAATCAAACTTTCGACTTTGGTCCATGTCCTTTTTTTTCTTGTTTTGGTTTGTCTCTAGATCGTTCGTTCACTCTCTTTTTTTTGCCTTTTTTGTGCGCTCACTTGATGGCATCGATTGACAAAACGCCACTGTGCTTGGGTGATAATTAATAACCAATTGAACTGATGGTGTTGGTGTTCTGCCACAAAATGTGTCGCTCCGTTCTTCTAGTGTTCACTTTCTGTACTCTTTAATCATACCAAAGTTGAACTCTCAAACCAAACGAATTGTTCAAGGCAACGATTGCCATTGAATATAACAAGAGTGGCCAATGTTTCAGTGATTTATGATGACTGGACACACTGGTCTTTGTCGACCAGAAAAAAAAATGCGATCCACCTACTATTCTGGCAGGGGGTGTTGTAATGACGACAATCGACAACGACGACGACGACGATTGTTATTATGATAATGATGATCATGTATGAACATTTGCTTTGGACAAAAATGATGATGGTGGTCATACATTTTTACGAGATGGATGATAGTGGACATAGCATACAACAAAAAAATGGTAAAAATATAGAACGAAAATCTAAGTGACCATTGGATACAATGTGCAAGATCTTAATCTGCAACTTGGACAAACATACACATACCGAACATACCGAAACAAAAAAAATGGACATTTCTTACCCAAAATTTGCAATAGTAAAGCCTTATTGGCGCCTTATAATAATAAATTAGTAAACTTGTGATTGCATCGCTATTTTTGGTTTGGTATGCTTAAACTGGCCACATAATAAGAAAGGGGAGATTGTACAATTCGTATATACAGCAATGGCGTCTGTATGCTACTGCACTGCATAGAATTATTTTTGTATAATGATCATAATGACCGACTATGGGCTCATTCGTCGTCATCTTCTTTTTTCCTTCTTCTTCTTCTTCTTCTTCTTTTTCCTTTTCTTCATCGTATTTTTTTGCTATTTGCTCTTTTTGGTCTAAATAGATAACGTTCTATAACGAACAATGGGAACGTGGGGCTAGTTTTGTGTATGTGGGCTAGCCAACAAATTGACAGCAAATGGTGGACAACTTTGTTATTTTTTTTACTTCTATTATCATTATTATTCCCCTTGTCTCTTACTATCCCATCATCATCATCATCACCGTTGATGACAAAACGACGACCAATTCTATTTGGCATCGTTGTTTTATTATTATTATTTTTCTTTGGTTATGTTTTAATTAGAATGTTCCTTGTGTTGGGTTTGTATTTATGTTATATGTGCGTATTAATTACAATTCCAACAGCATAAAAAATTGGACATTGGTCGATTTTGTGTAAAGGAATCGTTCGAGAAAAAAACAACATCGTATGTTCTTCCAATGTGTGAATGTGTTTGTAATTCCCCTTTACTCCGTCAATCTCCTTCTCACTCAGTTTCACCCTATCCCCCCTTCCTATTCTTATGGAAGCAGATTGTGTATGAAGCATTCGTTACTTCCTAATTATTGCTCGTTATTGTTTGGTTGAGACAAATTAATATGTGGCACCAAGTGTGTAACGTTAACAAGAATATATTTTCAAGCTTTGACATATTGAAGAAATGCGACACATTTTCGTTCGTTCGTTCGTTTGTTCGTTTACTGATTTGTTCGACATGTTTCTTTGTGTGTGTGTGTGTTTTCAGGTTTCGTTAATATGTACATTTCAATTTATATATATACGATTGAAGGTACCAAATAAGAAAATGTAAGTGTGTGAATGAGAAAGACTGTGAAATAGCCAATTAATGTTATCAAACAAGGGACGCAAGTTCCGCTTTAGTGGTTTCAATTATCATCTTTGTGTAATGTTTTGTAAGAATTTTATTTTAAGGTTTTTCTTTTTCTACAAAAAAAAGTTTCTACTTTTCATCAATTTTTATCTTTGTTTTATTTTTATTATTATTAGTTACAATCATAATTTACCATTTGTCTCTAGATTGATTGTACGTATGTGGTATAAAAAAGAAGAATGTAATTGAATTGTTAGACAAAATGTCATAAATAGAATTGATTATTATTTTATAGCACTTTGTTATTGTTTAATAATAATTATAATACCAAAGTTATTAATTTTGATTGGTTGTTTTATTAAAGTTTCTAATCAATCTAGTGTCAAATTGGTGCAGCAGGTGGCAATTCTGCCAATTGTTACAAGAACAAATTTTCAACAAATGAATCAATGGAAATATGAAATCATAAAACTGATTAAAATTTAAACTTCTATTTTAAGTTATATTTTTATTTTTATTTTACATTTTTCATAAAATATTATTAGAGACGACAAACAAGAAAACAAAGCTACACATCACAAAACATAGTTTTAATTCAACAAAAAAGTTTATCTTCTAACTAAAAAAATAAAAATCGAAAACATTTCCGTACAGAATGTAACGCATTTTGTATCGAGCATTCATGTTTAATGTAAAATCGTCAAGCTTCTGGTTCATCATTTTCGTTTCATGATGATTAAGTCAATGGGTAAGTGAATTAGCAAATGTCTTTTCATTTCTCTTTTTAATGTGTAAATTACAAACTAAATTTACGCGGAAACGGAAATTGTTTTTTTTTGGTTGTTATTGTTTTGTGTTTCTATTTTGGTATCGTTTGATACCGTCAAACATTGTACTTTTAACTAACTTGGGTTGAAATGGATATAATGCTATTTTGTTCTATTTTGACTTAATATTCGTAATCATACTATTCATGTTTGGTGTGAATGCAATCGTTGGTTTTAGCGTTAATACTAGTGATGACTTCGTCCCATACTGTCTATTTGTGTTGTTTTGATAGTCATGATGATGACAATGGTCGATCGTTTTCATTGTTTTATCGATTTAACTAGCTTGATTATGCAATCGTTCCTCATGAACTAAACAAGTCAATTTGGCTGTTTTGATGTTTCATGTTTATATCACATCAACAAATCGTTGACTTTCTTTATTCTTCTTTTCTTCAATCATTTTTTTTGTTGAACATCTTTGTTCAGTACACAAAAATCAATATAATTCTGACTTTTCGTATTTCATATATTTTGTCCTTTAATCAATTTTTACTCATAGTTTTCTTTTAATTCAATCAACAATATAATACAATGGATCGAACATCTATGTGAATGCAATTGTTAATTATAAATTAACATCATCATTAGCCTTGTGAATAATAGAACGGAAAATATATTTTCATCATCTTCTATAGACATCAATTTTATATATACAGTTATAATTGACTTACTGACCCGATAACTTGTAGGCGAGACGAATTTTTCGATTGAAGTGTTGTTCCATTTCATTCAATTTCTATGGTTTGCGCAAAAAAAAGTGTTCAAGTTTGTTTTCGTCCTTTTGTGTTGTTCTTGCTCTTTGTTCTAGTTGGTTTTGGCTGGTTTTTGCTCTTCTAAGTTGGCATCGACATTGACTGCATATGAATCGATCTATTTTGTTCCATTGTGTGTATGTGTGTGTGTGTGCCACTAATGGATCAACCATGGTTGCGATCTAAACTCGATTTAAAGAATGAATGAACAAAGGGGAGGAGAAGAATGTCTGCAACCGATCGCCTTTAGTTTGCCGTTGCTGACGTCGAAAGCAAAGCAAATTAATTGAGGTAAATGCCGAAAGGGATTTGGTACGTTTATTTCCCATTGCATCGACTGGGTCAATTCGATTGGATCGGGCGGGAAAATGCGACCAATGTCCAGGGTTGTGTGCCTGTGTATTCGTGTTGTGCCATACTCTTGTAAATGGGCATCACGTACGAGGCAACGTATTTATTGGACATGAACCGATCAATTGCCGTACAACATAAACACACAAACGGTCCCAATCTCGGGTTTGTTCCACACGATGCAATTCGATTGAGTCGAGGCGCCTCCACTTTAGGCTCACAAGTTTAGCACGTACCATAATATTCGAGATAACATTTTGAATTCTCTTTCTTTCTCGATTTTTTTTAATTTTATATTGTTCATACAGATACACTTTAATAGACCGAAACAATGTTAGGACATGTTTTCATTAGTAGCTTAAGTTAACCGTAAAATGAAAAACCGGAATTATTTTTTTCAGCTAATTTTTGATTTTATAATCGACATTTTTAATATCGAAGGTTGTTTTTTGGAAGTTGCTTCCTTGTTTTTAGCTAAAAAAGCATTTTTCATTCAATAAATTCATTATAATCTTTTTATATATGAAATTTATATTCGAATTGTACCATAATTTGTCGCTTGTCTATGATTGGCAACGGCAATGGTAGCGAAAGTTTCATTCTCATACGTAATTGTGCAATGTGGATTCACTTTCTCAAATTATTGAGACAATTATTTAAGACAATCATTATTCATTGAGATGGTAGAACAGATGCCTTTCCTCCTTGGCTCCATTTGTTAGACGATTCATGATCCTTGGTTACTAGACCAACAATAACAACAATTTGGGTGTCTACATGTCGTGTCCGCTCGGTTGCGGAGCGTAGGTTGCAAAACGTTCCGATCTCATTTGTCACATTGGTCCAATAATTAGTGCTTTCTTCTTTCGTTGGCTGAAAAACTGGAACGTAGCGAACATTTACTATACTTGTTCAATCGAATGTAGTAAAAGGTCACGAACTAAACTGAAATGGATGAAGACCAACCAAAAAAAAAAGATCGATGTTTGCTACGTTAAATGTAGTACCTTTTCCATTTATGGCCACTAATTAGAAATGAACTAAATGAACTATATTGGACGATCACATTCGCTAATAAGTATCAAGCAAAAAATAAAAAATTAAAGTGTAAATTAAAAAAAAGTACCCATTTGTGTGTTGTGAATTATAAAATTACATAAATGGAACTTTTTTGAAGATATTTTTTGTTAGTTCAGTTTGGTGATCATTGACATAAGAAAAAAATAATTTAACATTTTACGATTAATCGATAAGACTTAAGATGACATTCTGAGTTTCGGAAACAAAGTTGACAACTTAATCGCATTTAAATTATATTTCAATTTTTTTTATTTAATATATTTATATATATAAACATCGTATTAAACGTTGAATCCTTAATTTATTTGAAGGGATTATATCGCATTTTCCATGCGACCTTTAATGTCAAAGGTGCTGATGCATTAGTGTCCAATATTGATCTTCCATTGGTTCGCACGAACGAACTTTTTCCTTTTCACTCATTCACTTTTCTACTATTTTTGTTTGGTACCATAAAGACAAATCTCATACTTTATTGCGGAAATGTGCCAAACTTTTATGGTAAGCCATAATTAAGCATTTCCATTCATATTAATGTCTTTGTTCGTTTCGTTCATTGTTTTTGAATGTGTCAAGATTTTAATTTTAAATTTTTCTTATTTATTTTTCCGATTAAACATGGTTAGAATAATATGGAATCAGCAAATGAGGATGAGGGAGAGGGAGAGATAGAATATTCTGTGTCACGAACATGAACACGAACAGAAACGATTGTCCCATGATTTTATGGCGTTCCTTCGTACGCATCGTTACCCATCGGTCCAATTGGATCGTGTATATGTGGAAAGAATGTGATGCCGTACTTTTCCATTCATTTTCGATAACTTTTTTCTGATGTTTTTATGGTGTGAGATAAATTTAAAATTAACCAAATTCGATCAAATTGATACGCATTCAAATGAATTTTTCTTTTTTTGGTTCTATTGGATTCAGATGCACACATTGTCGAACCATGAGCTATGATATGGCTTGTGCAGCCTCCACGACATTCGACTCGGCTTCCAACTGTCCTCCATCCATTCGCCACAATATGGATTGAAAAACTAGATTTCAGTTACAAGTTTATAAAATTAGAATGGAAAAAATATGAGTAAATTAGCATAATTATATGAAAGTTGGGAATTACTTTGAAATTAAAGTCCATTGATACATTCATCGGTCTGACGGCACTTCGTGCCGAAACGCAACGTTCACTGAAGTCGACATTTGAATCCATATCAAAGTTTCCCTTTAATCTCATCTCACCATCGAAAATCTGCAATTTTTTTTTGTTTAAAATCAAACCATTATTAAAAAGTCGTCAAATTTCAATTTAAATTTACCATAATTGAAGCATCGAAGATACCGCCAAATTCAATCTTTGTATTTTGTATCATGTTCAATTGATCTGTTATCATTCTACTTAAAATTTCATTATTATAATCCAATGATGATGATGAAGGGGAAACGGTCGAATTATCAGGACATGCCATATTTGGTACTTGAACTTTAAATTGAAGGTCATATTTAATTTTGATACCAACACGAGTCAAGAACCAAATACTTTCACTAAGTAATGGTATCATATTTGCTTGTGAAAATACTTTATCACGAATCTCACACAAATTAAGATCAATATATTCTGAACCAAATAAATTGATTCTTAACTTAGATAGATCATTTGTTTTTGAAACAATCACTTGCCCCAAGAAAACATCTTCTCCGAGTATTTGTGCACCGACACGGTATTTTGTTTGAAAACTATCTATTGATTTTCCTTCTCTCTTTCCGGTTAATAAGGATCGATTAAAATATGCTTTCAACCAACCAGAACCAAATTCTTTGTATTCGAAACATTCTTTTAGATCATCATCGACCGCATTGGAAAATGGTCGATGGCTTACTTTACAGATGATATTGTCATTTGGTTTTGACGTTTCACGTTTTTGTCTCCACAAATGTTTGTTATTGTCTACTACAAGAATTATTAATTTATCAAATTATTGGACAATTTTTAA
Organism: Blomia tropicalis; assembly: GCA_029204025.1. Taxonomy (NCBI): domain Eukaryota; kingdom Metazoa; phylum Arthropoda; class Arachnida; order Sarcoptiformes; family Echimyopodidae; genus Blomia; species Blomia tropicalis. Next base: position 9,060,355 of record CM055090.1, read on the forward strand.
ATGTAAACAAACCTTGTTTTGATGAAATGTTTTGAACGAAAGCTGACATTGTATACATCTTTTCGGCAAATTTTTCCATTGCACGACTGCTCATCTGTTCGATCGGTGTTTGGTCATCGAAACTGGTCGATCTTTTCCATCGATTGTTAACAATTCGCTATCATAAAAAAATGAAAACAATTTGAGTTTTTATATAATAGAACGAATTGACCACAACCATAAAACTATTGAGTTTTTACTCACCACCATTGAATACTCTAGATTGAGTGTAATATATTTTTTCATTGTATCATCGAAATGTTCTTCATCAAAAACGGGTTCAATCCATGCACGTTTCATTCGTTGCAAACTGTCATTCCCTCCGTTGATATACAATGATAATGGGCTATGGAAATATCCGCCTGAAGCCACTAATATATTGTTCTCCACCAATTGAACTTGTTGGGCATTGAAGTCGATATCGGACAATTTCAACGTCTTATGTTTATATTGGTTTCGTTCTCGACCGGTTTGGTCCGATGCCAACATATCGGATCGTTTAATTGTTCGTACAATTGAAACAAGATGACTATTTGAACGTTTCGAACGTAACATTCCATTGATATATTGTTCTGGTGTTACCTTCGACCGATCCGGTTCATCATACTCCACTTGATAATGGGAAATATGATCACCCAGTGTACTTTGTTCACGAATCGATTTCTTGGAAGCGTCCAGATGAGTTGCAAATGCATATGCTAGAAAATGTTTGAAATGTCGAACACCAGGGTCCGCATCGGACGCCGAAAGTTGTATGCTTCGAATCGATCCATCATTCAATTGGACAAACTTAAATGGTTTTTCATAGAGTTCGTTCAATTTTTCACTAAATTCTTTTGAGTCTACAGATTTAAAACTATGCCGTTTAGCTCTTCGACTCATACGATTGTTGCCATCACTACATTTCATTGATATTCCAACCGTTGAACGACCTTGGCTGTTTTTGGCTCGGTGCAAAAGATTCTCCAAAAATTTGACCATCTTTTGAAATAGTTTTTGTAACAATTCACCCAATGATTTGGTAAAATCAGTAAAAAACTCGTTAACAGCGCCAACTTTAAGATTTGGTTGATATGGTCCATTGTGGAGATCACCAGAATCTGGAATCTTTTCCAAATTTTCAAACAAGGCTGCCATCTGTAGTCGACCATTTTTGATTGTGACCGAAGATCCGATCGTTTCCGTAGTTTTATTATCGTTTTGAATGGGAGTCATTGCCAATATCTTTGCCTCGAACAGTTGAGCATTCTTCAATTGACCATTGGTTTTATTCAACCACATTTGTTTTTGCAAACATTTCAACTCAATTTTAGTTTTAACCATCATACTTGAATCGGCGAATCGATCCAAAAGGCCACCTTGCGTCATCATCATGTATTGGTGTTTTTCACCAACCTTCAAAACGGGAAAAGGAAAAAAGATAGAAAAACATTGTAACCAGTAATTATGCAAATCAATTTATTGTTGTTGAGAATGTACAATGCTAATTACCTTACAATCGATTTTTGCAAGAAGATTGTCTTCATCGTCACCATTCTCAGTTTCATCATAATCTTTTTCAACATTACGAGCATTGACAATTGCAATAAATGTCACCAAAAAACATAAAAAATGAAATGAAAATTTCATGATTAGTTGTATGAATCGATTCCGTTTTAGTTGCGTTTAGGTTTGAGGTCTATTATTATTGATGCTCAACGATTAATAGATGAAACATTGTTCAATGTCGATAGTTTTATAGTCTGTGACTGAATCGTGTTTTTGTTTTCTTGCTAAAAAGTAGGATGGCCAATTGGTTACAGATGTTGGTATTAGTTCAAGTAATATTTATAATACTTGAAGATTTGGTTGTGGTTGATCGTCATCATCATTGTTCCATTGCCAGTACATTGTAGTTATATATATTCAATTGATAGGATAGGATGGGAAGTATCGCCGATGTTTAACATTACATTTTGTTGATGACTTTTATCCATTCAATGCAAGCCGAAATCATGTTTCCACATTGCACTATTCAAGTCCAATATATTTTTATTACTCATCTTTAAAATAATCATCATCATCATCATCTTTCTTCACGATTGCCTAAAGCGGAATTGTTTATAAAATTCATTAATTTAATGATTGGTTCATTGCCACATAAACATAAACACTACTACCCTTCATTTAAGGGTTGGTCAATGAATATAGAAGATAGTGAAGCCGATTTTAAATCAATGGAGATTTCGTTCGATGTTGGCAACATCTTAGTTCATTGAAACAAAAATTGAAAGTATGACATGAGTCATGACATAAGATTCAATTTAAAGGTTTTTATCGATTATCGTCTTATTCAATGAGTTGCATCCAATGGAAACATGTCAATCGAATGTTGTCAAACAACTTTATGATTAGATTGAACATTCGGCAACATCCGCATATGTCAATCTTATAATTAGATTAATCAATCGAGTTTGATTTGATTTTTATTTATTTTTATAATATTAAAATATTGTGTTCATGAAAGTCCTTTTGGTTTGAACAATATAATACAATGAATTGAGAATTCAAGTTCAAGTTTAGGTCTATAGGTGTGAAGGGTACTATTCTTGTGAGCTATTTTTAGATGATCACACCTTATTATGATTGATCTAAAGGGCAAAGTTGTCCTTGTTCTATGCTTTGCTTTTTTTCGGGTAATTGGAGATCTAACTCTTTAGGTGGACTCGCGTGTCTGCGAGATTCTCTCCCATTTGATCCATATGGAAGTGGGTTGAACTGAGTAGACATACCAAATTATTATCAATCACTTGGCCTATCATTCATTTCGTTCATTTGTTTTCTCTATATACAATATTCCTCCTTGTTCGTAAACTTTAATGTAATCATTGAGTGTTCCATTCGGAGGCGAAATTCTCCGTCTTCATTTCTATACTTTCTCTTGATATAAGAAAGAATTCTAGACATTGGCGCCAATTTGAGGCACGACGCCCTAACATTGTCATCACATTGAATTTGGCACGCAACCATACAATAGTACGACAGCATAATATAGAATAATATTTCAATTGTGATCATCGAAATCGGAAGAATGAACAAGAAGAATGAAAGAAAAACATGAAGAAGAATTGCCACCATTAGTTTGACTATAACAACGACAAACCAAAAAAACGAACGAACATAGCAGAAGTAGTCGATGAAACTGTCACTTTTTGTTCACTCATATTTTTTTTGGTTTAATCGAGCACAATTGGTGCCGTCACCACTTTCCAGGCTTACAATCATTAAGACATTTGTACAACGCCACTGGTCGTTTTTTTTGTTAGTTTGGTTTATATATTGTGTATATATATATCTATATATATATAACGACCAATAAAGTGACTGGCAAGCAAGCAAATGAAACGAAAACTGGCGACGCAACCATCAGCAACATCGATACATTCCGACATGGATCGACAACGTCTATGACTATTTACTATATCACGGTCGTTTTATGTTGGTTGGTTGACTGTTGCAACACACACACACACACACACACACACACACACACACACTCGCATACCCACATTTGGTGAAACGACGCACAACCAACGAGTCCGTACGTTGTCAGTACCCCCCAAAAATGGGCGAGAGCCCAAAAAACTAAATTGGATTTGACTACCAAATAGAGAACGATAGAAGACGAGACTAGTCACAAAACAATTCTAGTAGTTAGTCTCGTCATACAGTTTTGGCTTCTTCCAACAATCATCATTTCATTCAATTTCATTTCATCTCCCATTCCAATGTTTGGTGAACCAACAAAGAAGTGAACCCAAAATTAATTCCATTTCCATCCGAACAGTGTACATGTTTTACATCCAACATTGAACATTTAGTGTTCAATTGGACGTCGAATGGATCAAGTCATGGCGAACCACTGTTTTGTGCTCAACTTGTCCATCAAATCATTTTCATTCTTTTGCGCGTATCGATTTGGAACTTCATCTTGGTAGTTCATCATCGTCGTCGTCATTTCATCACGTTCACATTAACGAGGTAAGTATATTTCCATTGGATCAAACAATTTAAATGTTTCAACACTGTTTTTGAAATAGTTTCATAGTCTTTTTCCGTTTTTTTAAACAAAGGAAAATTGAGTAGAGCTTATTTTCCTGGATCATATCACATTGTACGGTAATGAGGATCGATTGGTGTCAGCGCCCCAGAAACAATGACGCCAAATAAATTGACACTGGTGGTGATGGTGTTGAGATTTAATAATCAGTTTGGGAGTTGATCATTGATCATCATCATCATCATCATCATCATTATTATTGTTATTATTATTTTTATGAATTGGTTGCATGTATTCCATAGATTCCATAGCAATCGACAATGGCTCTTTCATGTTCGATGATGAAAACGATTGCAGCAAATACGCCCATCCAATATAGGAATCGAATTGAAAATTAAATCTAATTTTTTATGTTATCATTAACTTTGTTACATTTTTTTCAGATCTTGTTGTTGAAAACAAAACGGTTTCATTCTTCATTGAGTTTAACAATGGAACCAATCTGGTTATGGTTTCTTAAAGCCAAATTTGATCAACATTGGTATCGAACGTTCTCCATACTAATATGGTTTTCAATATTGATTGAACAACACAATTGTTTACCAATTGTGGTAACAAATTTCAATCAATCATTGTTAATACCATCGCCATTCTATCGTTCCAAATTGAATCATCAAAATTTAAGTTCTCAATCCGATATATTCCATCGCTCAAAACGAGGTATGTTGTAATATTTTATCATTTGTTCTTTAAATCTTATTTTGATTTTTGAGATTTTTGCTTGTTTTATACAAACAAAAAAAGAAGAAAACCCCCTATTCATTTGTTAAAATAAATTAACTATAAAACATATCACGTTTAATGAAATATTTAATTAAGCCATATTAAACAACTTCAATCAAATGTACCTTGAACCAATATTTACCGACCAAATATATATATTTAGTTTAGGGTTGAACAAACTTGTTCAAGCATAGAGGATATTTGCTTTTATCTATTCATTCAAGTATTACATTTGATCCAATATCGTCCGTTTGCGCGTCACAACGATATCAACACTAAAATGAACGAAACTAATAATAATAAAGTTATCTAGTACATTATTGAAACGAGAATATAATTTAGGGTCTTATGCAAGGTAATAAGCTATAATCGATCCATATAGTAAAGTGAATAGATCTCGTATCAGAATATCAAATGTTCATTATATAATTGATGGTAAACTGAAATATTCGTGACTATTCGATGGAACATGACGTGTTTCTTATGAATGCATATTTGTTTGGTTTACATGTTAGCTTCGATCCCATTTCAACTACAAATCTGGTTTGATAATTGCTTTCAAATACGGTAGAAAATATGGTAGAACGATAACACACTTGCTAGATTGGCCTCTAAATAATAGATGGGAAACCATTTCCATAACCAAACTGATTGTGTTTGGCTTGTTGTCCTCATTTATTCTTGGTGCTAAATTATTGATCCATCAAATGACGAATTGTATGTTAATTGAAGTACTCAAATATTGGGAATAGAGGGAAGAGGTGAATGTGTTGGGTAAAATGTGTCACCTCACAGAGGCGAACTAAAATCTTGATCGATCGATATTTTTTCGTATTCATTTCGATTTGGACGTGTTTTGTTTTAGTTTTATCAAACATTGATCAAAACGAAAACGTGAATGTGTGGTTTGGTGCGATTAGTGTCAGCTGGTATGTCCATTTCCCATTCTATCGGGCCCAAAAATGAAACAATGCAATTAATCATTATTTCATTCACCCCCCTCTCCCCAAAACTTTATACATTCATTTGAATTACACAATGTAAATACCGTGCAATAATCTAAATGTGGAATGCAATTCACGTAACGAAGAATGTGATTTCCCCAAACATTTGCTCACCCAACACGGATAACACTTGTTTCGCCACATAAAAAAACGCAAATATGGACCCAGTATAAAGCAAATAAAAACCAAACTATAAATGGTTGCGAGGTCAGCCAAAGTGGAATTGCTTCTGTCATCATTGTTATCGAATTGATAAGCTTTAATGTTTTAACATTACCATATCAATTAGATTTCGAGTGAAATTTGACATTGAAAAAAAGACGATGACAAAATTCATTATAACAAAATGTTTTTCGTTGTTGTCCTTGCTCCAAATATCATTTAGATGCCGAACAGGAGGATTTGAGCACCAATTGCTTACACGATCATGAATGTTGGAATGTTACTCAATTGAATTCGTCTACTAACGAAACAATGGCCAAATGTATTGAAGGTAACTACATATACGTACAATATTTGGTTTTGTTTCACCACAATGGTTGTCAATCGATGTATAAATTCTTTTATTCTCTTATGTATAGGAAAATGTCAAGTTTCCATTGCGAATGAAACCATGCCAATAGGTGAGCAGCTAATTTTCCGACGAATTGTTTAGAATAATTTGAATTTGAATTTTTTCTAATGTGTTTTAGTAGAAAAGCAAAACCATTCGTCAAAAAGTGGTAAACCGATCAATAATAGCCTTCGCATGTTGCCGATCATGATCATATTGGGAATCATGTTTGTCGGGATGTGCGTTGCCATGAATATGTTTAGTCGGTACGTTTGTACATATGGAATACGTTTAACTGACTAATGACTAACCTTCCATTATTATTTTTTTCGTTTTATTTTGAACAATTAATGACAGGGCTCGATTCAAAAATAATCGAAGCATCTTCTCCAATCCACGTATATTGAAACTTGCCAATGCAAATCAATCGACCAAACATAAAACTCGCACTAGACGACATATGTTCGCACAAGCAAGAGAACAAGCGGCCAGTCATCATGCTCGACATAATAAAGTTTCCCAAGCATCGGATGAAAGTGTTGAGGTCGATACCGTTAGTCGGAGATTGTCGAAAACGGAAAATAATGTCAACAATAATGTTGTTGAGTTGAGGAGGAAACTGATTTACCCATCGAATCGTAATTGTAATACGTATTGTAAACTATTACACAACGAATATAATTTCACCAATAACTTGCTAACACTAACTTCTACAAGCCAAAATTCATTAACGTTTGTCAATTCCATCAGAACCAACAATTAATTAAAATAAAAATTCAATTATAAATATACATTTTCAGCAATTATTTTCCTCACTTATTTATATGTATATTCGTTATATTTATTGTTATTTTAAATAACAAAATTAAAATTGTCTTGACCTAAATTGTCCAATTACCAATTTACGGTAAAAATTTATTCGCAAAATGGAAAAGTTTTTATACTTAACTTGTGAGCAATGTTTCCGAAAACTTTTCATGTGTGTTTTGATACAGCAGACGCAGAGGACACACAAACACATACAAGTCAAGATTGATTCGTGTTTTTTTAACCAAAAAGAATGTTGCTTCGTCAAATATTTAGTAAGAAATAAATTCTTAATAAATTAACAATAGAAGATTAATGTACCATTTTGTAATTTTTTAGCCCGTTTACCTGTAAAGCAAACATATATATGTACAGGAGCAGTAGTCAACAAATCATTGAATCGATGTTCAAGCACACAAACTGTGAAAGGTGGTGGTGATTATTACAATGTAAATCCGCAAGTCGATTTAACACCTGGAAAGGTATTAGATGAAGCTATCAGTGGAATGATGTTTGCTGAATTGATCAGCGGAATGGGTGTTGTTTTGGGTCAGATGTTCAAAGAACCAGCCACGATCAATTATCCATTTGAAAAAGGTCCTCTAAGTCCACGATTCCGTGGTGAACATGCTCTTCGACGTTATCCATCTGGTGAAGAGCGATGTATTGCATGCAAGTTATGTGAAGCAATCTGTCCAGCTCAAGCAATCACAATCGAAGCTGAAGAACGAGCTGACGGTAGTCGGCGCACGACTCGATACGATATCGACATGACCAAATGTATCTATTGTGGCTTCTGTCAAGAAGCATGTCCAGTCGATGCAATTGTAGAGGGTCCCAATTTTGAATATTCAACTGAAACACATGAAGAATTGTTGTACAACAAAGAAAAGTTGTTGGAAAATGGTGATAAATGGGAAGTTGAGATTGCCGCTAATCTAGAAGCCGATCATCTTTATCGATAAAGGACTCTTTACTGTAAGAACATTATAGAATTCAAATATAGTTTTAACTTTTTTTATCTTTTTTAACATTTTTAGGTTTATAATTAATTATTGAAATTTTAAACCCATTATCGAATAATTGTAGATTTGATTGATTCAATGTACATTTGGTTGGTTGTCAGACCACATCAATTAAAAAACTATTCGAAAATGATTTTATGAAACAATGAGATTACTTTTTATTATTAATTTGAAAGTTTTTTTATTTAAAGTCGATAAGTTTTGCAACTTGTTTCTCTTTGTAAACCTTATAAATTCTGCTATCTTCGTTTTAATTATTTAATTTCAACAAATTTAAATTTATCGCAGATTCTTTATATAATATAAACCAAAAAAAAAATGGGAAATTATATTGTTAAAGGCATTAAAACAGTAATCAAATTTTCAAAAAAAATGATAAAAACTCCAATTAAAGGAATCAAAACTTTTATTAAAAATTTTATTATGGGAGAATCTAAAGAACTCGATAATCAGGGTATGTATACTTTATAATAAACTTTATAAGATTTTTTTATTAACCTAATAATGACTTCAACAGTGGATTACAGAATACCGAATGAACAGAGAACTGAAGCAACTATTGTTGGAATTTTTCGACAGAATGTTGGCTTGTACTCCCCACCCATTGTACTTGCATTGATGGTCATCGTAACATTGGTGTATTTAATTGTATCCGATTCATCCACAAGTGAACTAGGAAAATCGGCAAAGGAGAATGATCAGAATTATCCAAGTATATTATCACGTTCGACTAATATTGAAACTAAAAAGAAAAGAAAAGCAAAGAGAAAATCATCAACGAAAAGAAAAAAGAAATCACAATCACATACGAATTCAAGTTTTGAAATACAATCAACCGATAGCAATATAGTATAATTTGTTACAAACAAATAAAAATTTGATAAAAACCATTATAATAATAAACAATTTTCTTTTCTTTGTAAACAAATCATTACTTGAGAACAGTCAAAGCTGCAGTTCTTTTATAACTGGTGCCACGGGTAACAGGTCTCAAGTTATTGCAATTGGACAATTGAACCTAAGTTGTCGTGTAAATAAGGATGTGAAAAATCTGAGACTGATGAATGTTCGATTGACCTCAAATCTGTTCTGTAATCTCATCTATTGGAATTATATGGAATTAAATTAGAAATGTTGATTCTAATTTCGGTTCCGATATATTCACGAGGAAATCTCAATCTGGGTTGGTTGTGAAATTGTTCGGTTTGACTATAGTGTGGACGATCAAGAAGCAACAAACCGTTTCCACATCTAGCAGTGAGGCTGGATACATTTCGATGGCCCTGGGTTGTTTTGTCGTTATGGGTATTCGTAGTTGTTTCATAAAGTTGGGTTTCAATGCTGATTATCCAATACCAATCTATGAAGACAACCAGACGTGTATCGTGAAAGGTGAAAGTGAAGATGAAAGTACTTTATGAAGAAGGAGATGTTTTTTAAACTCAACAAATTTATGTCTTAGTTTTTTTAATTGTTTTGTTTCATCATTCTGCTTGTATCTTTGATCAGTTGGTTTAATTTTAGGTAAAAAATGTTTGTTCAATTTGCTTGTATTTTTTGGTTATATCATATTGATAATAATCAATCTTGATTGTCGTTACGTATGAATGAAGATAAGCTATTTCAGGCCCATTGAACATTTATAATCTTTATATGGTCGAAAAACGTTTGTTTGTAATGTACGAAATACAATTGGTTTATAGTTGTTTCATCTTATGCCAATTTTCCAAATTTGAGGCTATCTAAAAAATAATTTTTAAAACTTAGGATTCTTAATGAGAATAATAAAGGTCTAAAGAAATGGATCACAGTGTTCAAACCGATGGACAAGTGTTAAAAAATCAAGCAAAAGTTTGTTTGAATATTGGGTATGTTATTTCTTAAATTTCATGATTTTCATGATTAACATGTAGTTCATGGATTTTCATTCATTAAGCTATTTTTACCTAAATATATCAGCTTGGGTAGAAATGGATATTAAACATGTGAGACGCATAGACAAATCGTTTTGTTTACTGTAAAAGTCAGAACCAATTTTTTAGTGATCTACAAATTTTAATTTTCCATATTTTCCATATTTTCCATATTTTACATAATTTCCAACAATTCGTCAACATATTGTTATGAAGACCATTAAAATGCGGAAAAAGTGGACACCTGAGGTAAGTCATTGTAATTGATCGTTTTCATTTAACCCTTAGTAGTATGGGTGACAGAAATAGGCATGAGTCTTCAAGGCTCATTGCCTTCAGCGTGAAGTGGCATTGCATTTTTTTGTTTTTTTTAACGGTAAACAAATCGGTTTTTACACGATATCCATTTTTAAAATCTGGTTTTAAAAACTAACCACATTGTCCAAATTAAAAGTCTGACACTTTAAAATTAAACATTCTAATTGATACATATCTCAAAAGTCTGAATATGAGTCTCGAAGACTCATGCCGTATAATGAAGGTTTAATAAAATATTATTTTTAAATATAAAATAGGAAGATACGAATTTGATTGAGTTGATAAAAATTCATGGTTTAAAATGGACTAAAATTGCTAACTATATGAAGGGTCGTAATGGACAACAATGTGCTGGCCGATGGAATAATGTACTTGATCCAAAGATTTTGAAAGGAAGTTGGACATCTGAAGTATGTAATTATAACTAGGTTTAAATTTCTTAGTTTATTATTTTGATTTAATGTAAAAACACCAGGAAGACGAAAAGTTGGAAAAATTGATAAAAAAATATGGATCGAAATGGAGTATAATTGCACAAAATATGGGCAATCGATCTTCTTTACAGTGTCGGGATCGCTGGAATTTATTACTTAATAAAAAAAATAATGAATCGAAAAGAGATTGGACATCTGAGGTAAATTTATGTTTTAAAAAACTTATTTTATACGTGATTGTTTCTTTAAAATTCAGGAAGATAAAAAGCTGCTTGAGCTGGTAAAAGAGCATGGTAATAATTGGAAGAAAATTACTAAAGAAACTGAATCTAGAACTTGGACACCTGAGGTAAATTTATTCTATTCGTTATTCTATTCGTTATTTCTAATTTATTCTAATAAATATTATTAATAAATTCAAAATAGGAAGATACGAATTTGATTGAATTGATAAAACTTCATGGCCCAAGATGGACTACAATTGCCAAACATATGAAAAGTCGCAATGTATCACAATGTTTTCGCCGATGGAATTTTGTACTTGATCCAAAGATTTTTAAAGGAAGTTGGACCCCTGAGGTATGTAATTATAACTTGGTTTAAATTTCTTAGTTTATCATTGTGATTTAATTTAAAAACATCAGGAAGACGAAAAGTTGAGAAAATTGATGGAAAAATATGGATCGAAGTGGAGTATAATTGCACAAAATATGGGCAATCGATCTTCTTTACAGTGTCGAAGTCGCTGGAATTCATTACAAAATAAAAAAAATAATGTATCGAAAAAAGATTGGACACCTGAGGTAAATTTATTCTATTCGTTATTTCTAATTTATTCTAATAAATATTATTAATAAATTCAAAATAGGAAGATACGAATTTGATTGAATTGGTAAAACTTCATGGCCCAAGATGGACTACAATTGCCAAACATATGAAAAGTCGCAATGTATCACAATGTATTCGCCGATGGAAATATACACTTGATCCAAAGATTTTGAAAGGAAGTTGGACACCTGAAGTATGTAATTATAACTTGGTTTAAATTTCTTAGTTTATCATTGTGATTTAATTCAAAAACACCAGGAAGACGAAAAGTTGAGAAAATTGATAAAAAAATATGGATCGAAGTGGAGTATAATTGCACAAAATATGGGCAATCGATCTTTATTACAATGTTGGCATCATTGGAAACACCTACTCAATAAAAAAAATGAATGGACACCAGAGGTAAATCTATAAATCGCTGCTTGAAAAAATTTTTGAGTACATCATTTTTTATTCAATAATATAGGAAGATAAAAAGCTGAGTGAACTGGTGAAAGAATACGGAAATAATTGGAAGAAAATTTCTGAAAATATGAATGAACGCAGTATTAATGATTGTTGGAAAAAATATCATATGCATCTTAATTCGAATATCCGTAAAGGAAAATGGACACCAAGTGTAATTTTATTTTTTGCTAATTGGTTTCTCGTTTCATTTTTAAATAATTATTTACAGGAAGATAAAATGTTGAAAGATTTGGTAGAAAAATTTGGTACAAGATGGGATAAAATTGCTGATTGTATGAAAAATCGTAATTATATCCAATGTCATCATCGATGGAATAATACTTTTAATTCTATTAATAAACCTTGGACACTGAAGGTAGGTCATTTTTTGTGGTTATTGTGTAATTTTCTCAACATAATTTAGGAGGATCAAATGTTAATAAATTTGGTTAAAGTATATGGATTGAATTGGAAAGAAATTTCTGAAAATATTGACGATCGCACCAGTTATCAATGTTGTGTTCGATGGTCTGAATGCCTCGATCCTAAAATTATCAAAGGAAGATGGTCATTAAAGGTAACTTCATCCTTGTTGTAAATTTGTTTAACATATATATATTTTATTAAACAGGAAGATAAACAATTAGATAATTTGGTGAGAAAGTTTGGCACAAAGTTTGCCAAAATTTCTAAACTTATGGATGGAAGAACTAGATCACAGTGTGCAAACCGATGGGGAAGAATTAAAAAATTCAAAAATGAAAGTTTTGTTGAATTTTCGGTATGTTATATTTTGAATTTTTAAACAACAAACGCTTAATAATTCATTATAAAATTCTAGGATATTTTTTCCGATGACGAAAATCCGTTTGAAGACGAAAGTTCTCAACAAACTATTGAAATTGATTATGATTCTGACCCAACCATTATTGATTTATCGAACTAATTGAAACAAATATATACAATTGTTATGTAATATTAAAACAATAGTATCGAATATTTTTTTAATAATCTTCTTCACCAGTATTGCGATTTGAAGAAAAACATTCATCTCTTATTATACTGCTCATTTACAGGGATTGTGTATTTTTTTAATGTTTTAAAATTTAAATAATTTTTTATTAAATTTATTCATGAATCTAAAAAATATGATATTTATTTGATAGATTTAATAATTGCTATTTAATAATGCTATGGAGGCCATTAAAACAAAGTGGACACATAAGGTAAGTCAAAATATATATTATGTAGGAGCAACAATGGGGGTGTTTGGTTAGATTGTAACCAGTATGGTAATCGAATACATGGCGACATAGTGTCGGTGGTATGTATGTTTCTTGACTGGTCGGAACTCAATCGATTTGAAGAAAGAGGTTCCTTCAGGATTTTCGAAGTGTTCGTCCCAATGACCGAGAACAGATTTGATCGATTTGGTGGATTCAATTCGAGGTTGAGTCTCTGTTCCTTGGCATAGCACATATCAGTTTTGAACTGAGATATGAATCGACTTGACGTTGTTGGAAGTGAGCCTAAGGCAGATTTGTCCTGAAAACTTGGTTACATGGTCGGTATGACCGTGAATTAACAACTCCCGAACATAACAACATGAGATTAACAAAACAATACCTGAAGTGAATTGAATGAAAACAAAAAATGAATTAAAATCGGTTATATACAGTTTAGAGGACGATTAGTTTTGATCATTTGAACTATACTTTATTCAAAGTTTAAAATAAAAAAAAGTTGATATAAAAATTTGAACAACAAAAATGAATGATAAAAATTATTGCATTTCCTCAACTTCTTTCTTTCAATTTATTGAGTTTGGTTAGTAATCGTCTCAACTTTAATAAAATGAGATCGATTTAAAATCGGCTATATACGGACGATGTATAGGACGATTAGTTTTGATCATTTGTAATGAAATATAATTAAAATCTTTATTTATTAATTCATATGTTATTACATTATTTGTTTTTATGAACACATATACAGCTTACACAATCTAAGCAAAAGTCAACTCGAGTCAACTTGGAATCGCGATATGGGACATGGCTTCTATTTTTGGTTCGATCACTCAATGCGGAAATATGCCTTCGCGAGCACGTTCACCAACGGCTCCTGTTCGGGCCAAACTCTCTGAGCCAGCTAGATCGACAAAATTAAATTTGGCATTCAATGTTACAAACTCTGGATTGTCTTGAACACAATTGCCATCACCAATTCCTGATTCGTCTATCGGGGTGATTCGTGTTTGGTTGACAAATAATGTAAAAATTGCGTGAGATCTTGATGATTTAGAGTTCATCAATGTCGAGCCAGTGGTACGTATTGTTGACCCATTCTTCAAACAGATGAATGCTTCTTCGGCTCTTGAAACCATTTTATTTGTAACACCAGTGAGAACAATTCCACGTTTAGAATCTTCATGGATTCGAATGTTCGATTCGGTTTTGCCATCAACCAATAATAGATCTCTTAGTTTTTCTTTATATATTTCGATAAATTGAGCCATTATTGAAAATTCTGGTATAAGCTTATTATCAGCTATTGCTTGTTCTTTTTGCTTGTGACAATCTAAATCATTCTAATCAAGGGGAAATGTAATATGATTAGAATATTATACCAATTTTTTATATTGTTGGCCACAGAGTTCTGGTAATATCTGCTATCAGTGCCTTCTAGTAGTAAAAAAAGGAAACCGAGTTGCCAAAATTAAAAATTTGTAAGTTACCACTAGATGGCAAATGCTTGCCTTTTTTTGAATCGAATATAATGCCGCATTTGATTATCAGTTTAGATTAGTTCCATTTCATGTTTCTTGTGAAAATACAACAAATCTGTGTTTGGATTTAAAATTAGATTATAAAAACAATAAGAAACATTCTTTATTGTCTAATAGTCTCATAATTTATCTGTAAAAAGTATCATTGTTACATTGTTTCAAATTCAAAACTTATCTTTCTTTTTAATGTTTAAGGTTAGGATTAAGAACGACATTTTTCATCTACTTTTATATATACTTTAAAACAAATTTCACGATTTGGGGTGCGAATGGAGCTTGAATGACTGATATGGCACGTGTTTCTGCATTGGTTCATATTTCATCTTTTCTCATAGATTATTTATCTTAATTCGATCTTTTTCTTTCATCAACATTATTAAATTGTTTAAATATTTTCAAAATAATGTTTTTAATAAGAAACTTGTATCAATTTTGTTTGAAATTGTACTTTTCTGATTTTTTTGTTTTCTTTTCGAATTTAATTAATCTTTCAAATAATGGAGATGATCGTTTGAGAACATTTGTTTGTACGTACGTTCATTGACTAAAAACACTGATTCGTACTCTTAATTTTATAATCTTGACTGACTTTGATTGCAATTTGGCGTCCATTTTTCTAATTATCCTTTACTGTCGTTTGCATTTTGCATTGACTCGCTTTATGCCGTTATCTGGTTCGGTCTTTACTTGCACGCCTGTCTATCTATCAACATTTTCATTTGGAAGCCAATGTTGTAAACATGGTGCATAGCATAACATACCAGTACCAGTTAAGATGAATATTTGCTTTCCGAATAAATATTTATGACGTTCGAAGGGTAAATGATAGAAAGTGAACGAGAGAAGAAGCCCTCAAATGGGTAAAAACAGTTAGAGGATGTTGTATGTCGATTAATAATCGTACAATTGCAAATATATACTAATACCGAATGATGATGATAATAATGGCTTTGCCGTTCGTTCATCGTCGGCCAATAATTAACTAAAATTCTCCGACTTTTCCTTCCCCCTCTTCTCATCTTCGACTCTTTCTCTCCTCTATCGTAACATTAATGAAGGAGAAAATTTATTTATCTCTCCCTCTCTTTGAATGTGCTGTTATTATTCATATTTCACTTAGGTTCAGGGTTTGATGTTTGCCTTATTCAACGTTGCCGTTTTTGATGTAGAATGAGGAAGGGGTTACAGTTGCCCGTTTGTTTGTTTGCCTGTTCGGGTGCTTGCTTGCTTGCTTGTGTTCTTGGCTGTCATCTAATCAAAATCTCTTTAATTAATTTTTTTACCAACATATATGTTCATAGTCATCATCATCATCATTGTAGAAGCGTGTGTGTGTGTGTGTGTGTGTGTGTGTGTGTGTGTGTGTGTGAGTGATCGAGAGAACTTTACCGACCGAATGTTGCCTTTTGACGACCACGACCTCAATGCTGAACGGGAGATTCCTCATCGATGGGTGAATTATCTAAGTTGACGGGCCAAACGAACTTGAGTGGGCAAATTCATTGAACTAGACAAACTTTTCCGTTTGTTTTCTTTTTTCTTTTTCTCATCCCATTCCACTCTTAATGAAGTTACTTCTCATATGCATATACACCTTTTACGGAAAAAGAATATAAATATTTTTTATTTTATCCTCTGTTTCATTAACAAGTTTCATTTTAGTATGGTAATAAATGATTGAATAAATAGATAATTATATTTATTCAAATGTAAAGGTTCATCTCTTGAAATTGGCACGAATGTACCTATCGACTAGAGAACTCAATGAATGGAAATTTTCTTTTGATTTTTTAAATCTACTTTTAAATGCTTTTGAATGTTGCTGTTGTTGTTTCATTTACTTTAAAACTTGATGTCAATTTACGGATACTTTAGTATTCTTCTTGTTCATAGTAAAATGGCACTTCTGATGGTGCCCCGATCCAATATATATGTATAAATATAAATAACAATTCTATTTTGTGCTATAAGCAAATTAGCTTAAATTTATTTATTTGTCAATTTTACGTATAAATTCCTAAATATCAAGCTGCCATTTGCTTAACATTCTCATGACCATTTACCATATCAATTGGGGGACGAATGATGACTGTTGATGACGAAAGAGGTCGGATTTTTCCATGATTTTCTCTACTAAAAAAATGTTTATAATTTTAGAATCTACTTTTTTATATAAAGGTACATAATCTAATTTTTGCAATCCAACTCTTGACTCGGAATCGAATAAATCTAACATTTGATTCTATTCATAACATGGTTTACCGAGAACATAATATACGTATGATTCGATCGTTGATGATGACTCGTACTTGGAACATAATTACATTTTTTTTTGTTTTGTTGAAATTTGTGGGTCTTTTGTGGCTATTTTTATTTTTGGTTGTGTCGTTCGAGACCAACTTTCTAACCCAATACTCTTTCTCTCTCTCTCTCTCCCATCCTCTAACTTTTTATTATGTATGGGGACACAAATGATGGATCTCGGTAACCATTCGAGTCAAATAGCAGTAAGTTATCCATCACTCGAATCGAGTCATTACAACAATGAGGATGATGATGAGCTAAACGGGCATTGAAGGTGTGTCCCACCTGGTCTTTCATGCTAATTATCGATTCTGAACTTGTGCCGTCCGTATGTTGTGTTCTTACCGTTTGGGAGAGAGAGAGAAAGTGAACGCGCGCGCGTCAACGTGAAGAGGGTCGTGCTTACTCGTGGCAATAGTTTCAGATGAATTATATCTCGATGCTAACATAGTTCCAGAATGGTTTTTGAATACCCATCGTTCCATGTCTTTCATGTTCAGTATTCCCAACTGTTTAATCATTGAATTCCTTCACACACTCATGCAGAGAGGTAAAGAGAGGCATTCACAAAACTAAAGTTACCGTTGCTAAACACCGAAACAATAAAAAAAAGCTTTTCATTATCTTTACAATATTCGTTAGTAAAACTTTTTCATCAATTTGTTTTTATTATTACTTTATATATGCTTTATTATAAGTATATATTGGTTCGTGGCCATATATTGAAGAGTTGTTCATAATTTATGAATCACACTATACACGTTTTAATTGTCACGACCAATGGCCGTTTCCCTTGTTCTATCTTTATGTTATTCTATCTTTACCCATTCATATTACGTTTTTGTAGAATGAGACAAAATGTGTACTTTGAGAATTGTGTGACTCACAGAGCTCAACAGCCAAGGAATGGAATGGTCAATCGGTAACGGTCGGTAATGGTTCACCTAGCACATTGAATTCTAACGGGAGGGTGAGAGAAAGTTACCTATGTGAAGAGAGAATGAAAGTGAGAGTAAAAGAGATAATCATTTACTCGAATGCTTATCATCATCATTGCATTTCAAACTAAAATCATCATCATCATTATGGCATGTGAGCACGTCTAAAATGTAGCCACTCAACATTCCCTTTTAGCCTCTCCGATTCGTTTCCATTCCATTACCGTGGTGACGATATTAATCAATTGGCCTCACTTTATAATAGACGAATGCCGATTCTAATCCATTAAGGGATCCATGTGTCCGGTGTTACGTGCTTGTCACCACCGGCGAATTCTCGTCCTTCATTCACCTCCCGATATTCTCATATCTTTTGGGCTCTCTTTTCATATTTGGCCAACACAATCACACACACACACACTCACTTTTTTCCATTCGATGGCCTTATGTACCAGTTAGATAGTACCAGGGGGATAGATATTTTCAGAGAGTTTTTGGTATTAGACGCACAATGGCCTTTAAACGATCCAGCTTCTGGTGGTGTGTAATGTCCATTAATAGTAATAATAACATACACACACACACACACACACACACACACACACACATAAACCGTTAGCTAAAGAGAGAATCGTCGTCATCTCGACTATATTCTTGTGTCGTATTATATACCTGTCTCGTGTATTTTGCCAAACTCATTTTCTGGTGGCCGACACTCATCGACGGGCGGTTGCTGGTCTCACATTCTAATGGGCAGCCAAACTTGGTAAGCTATGACAACCGAATGGGTCGAAAAGGAACCAATTCTCGAACGTATCTCGTCTTCATTGTCGTCGACGTACCAACTCAGTTGAGGGCCACTTTATCCGAATAATAATAAGACCAACCACTATCGAGACTCATTGAGTAGGGGGTAATCATTTTCCTCTCTCTCTCTCTCTCTCTCCAACTTTTGACTGGCAACCAAAAACGGAAACCAGGACGAATATTGAGATTCTTTTGGTCACTCTTGAGTGGGCACGCTACCGGTCCAATTGGTCAATGATATCCTCACGTATCTCTCTCTCTCTCTCTCTCTCTCACTGAAATGGCATGGGATTTGTCCACGTTCCCATGTATTTATTTATGTCCAGTTACATGTACGTTCCTTTGTCCTGTTCTCTCTTAAATTTGTCTCATTTGCGGAACTCTTTTTTTCCATTATGTTCCGTGGTACACGTAACTCATCGCAACTCACGAACACACACCAAAGTCCAATTTTTTTTGTTCTCATGGTCGTGCTCATTAAAGCGTTCGATAATATGAACGAAAAGGTAAAACGACGATACCGATATCAACAAAAAAATGGATACAATGTAAAGCAGAATAATAAAGTTTTGCTTTGTTTTGACTCTTCTCTCTTTTCTCCTCTTCTTGTTGTTTGTTGAAAGAATTGTTTCTCCCCCCAAACTTCAATGTTGCTTTGCATTCATATTGCCATAATCTTTGATCAGATCAGACACTAAAGTCACACAAGTTGATTTGACATTTGTCATTCAAAAACTTTTCACCTTTTGGCGTGAGAGTATTACTACTCTATAATTTGAATTGCAAGTTTTGATGTTTTGACAAATACATCCATTTTGACTGTTAGGACACCATTTTCTAACTTTATATTCATTTGTATAGATTGTCCCCTTCCATCATCCATTATTTAGTAGTATGTATTCACTTATTTTAATTTAGACAAACCAACCAAACTAGAACTATAGTAACCGAACCATTTTTGGTTTCAAGAGTTTGATTCCACCATTCGCCTTTGAACTTAGGTTCGAGTATTTTAATCATTCTAATTGGCACTAACCATTTGTTCCGACTCGATTCACACGTATCATTGGTATTTGATCCAAAACTCTCCATTTTCCCCTCTTCTTCGATTCATTTTTGTTTTTGAGTGTTTCTAAATAAACCAAAATAAAAAAAATTACCATTATTCTAACATTGACGTTACTAAGGTTTCTAAACATTTCATTGATATATGGTTGAATTTTGATACAAATTTTTCACTTTCATTAGTATATTTGCAATATAAGACCAGAATAAAAGAATTGGTTAAACAATTTGTTTAAGTGTGTTCAGTGTAAAGTTTTTTAATTTATTTTTTATTCAACCGTTAAAAATTGAGGAACATGCCATTTTGTGGAAAAAAAATCTACTGTTGATTGTATGGTTCATCCACAATTTGAGCTAAGATGTAGTGTAGGCGGTTCAAATTGATTTGTGAATCCATTTGAAGATTAAATTTGTGGCCCAGGTGTGTGTGTGTGTGTGTGTGTGCGGGCCCGTTGAATCGATGATGGTGGTGGTGGCGGTGTAATCAGTGGCAATCGTTTACCACTATTTGGTAACAACTATGCTAATATATCCAATGTTTGCTTAATTGAATTTTGACATTCTCTCGTTCACTAAGACATTCAACACCCATTGTTGTGTGTTGGTCGAGCAATATTCATCGATTCTATTGGGTTACCTTATCGGATATCAAGCACACCTCTAATGCATTAGACGTCGATTCAATCATTGAGAGCCTCTGTAGACTTGACTCTCCTTTTCATTTTCTCTCATTGTGGGGCTTGTACACTTTCACTTTTCCACATAGCCATTAAAGAATGTTTGCTTTGTACCGTTCGAGGCCTTTCTCCTTAGCTACCCGACCGAACGTCACCCTCGCCCATATATGTATATGGTGGTCGCCTTTTTTTTCTCTCGTGTGCTTGTCTTCTCCCTTACAAAATACCGCAACGAGAATTGCCTTTACCTTAATTGAGAATCGTCCCGTTTTTTTTTTGTTTGTCTCAATGTTCCATCTCAATGATTATACACACACATACCGTAAACTAAACCATTATTTTAGTCACCCAATATATTCTTTATCCCATTATTACCAGACAAACACTAACTGCCTTTATTTTCTTATTGATTGGCTTGTGTCGTCTGACAGATGTGCCTTGTTTAGCTAGATCTCAAGTGTCCCGTCAAGATATATGTGTGATGTCACTTGGATCAATCCAACATCAGTTTGTTGTCGTTTGATTAAATGTCTCAACAAAGATTTATGTCAAGAAAACCATTTCTTCCGAATGGTATATTCTATTTGTATAATTTGTAACTAGCACAATTCAGGTCATTCGAATCATGGGTTAAACAACAATTTCGGTTCTATTTGATGGCCGAATGTAGAATGATGATCAACAGTATAAATATATTTGAGCAAACAAACATCGGTTCAATGTTTTTTCCTTCCATTCTCTTTCTTCTTTCACCTTATACTAAGAATGTATTGAATGGCGAGGATACACTTGTGAATGTTGCTTTAGCATATATGCTGCTATTGATCCAATTCTGAGAATGGTTAGTGTTTTGTTTGCGTTCGGAGACAAGCTCCATTGCCATTATCCTAAGGGCCATAAAATTGAATGACTGCTGTTGTTGTTGTTGTCGTCGTCGTCGTCGACGTCGCTGTGTCAATCGAATTCGCATTGGAGAAAACGATCATCTCTCATTCGGTCGCTCTCTTCCAATCATCATTGTGTTCCATCAATTTTTTTGTTCTTTCCTATTTACTTATTTTTCTTTTCCTATACTCTCTGAATCTATTTTAGGATCGGAACTGTCGTTCCATTGTGACTTGATTGTACATTGCCAAAAGCATGTGACGACAAGTGAGCCTGTATCGGTGTGTTTGCTCTAAATAAAAGTATCAATGAAAGTATGGAAGACAGCTGCTTAAATGTTCCACTCCACCCTTGGATTGTTTGTTTGTTTATATTTATGCCCCATTCTTGATCCTAAGGTATAATAACTTTTTTGGTTGTTATTCCTGACATTTGTCCGCCTCTTACATGTAGTTAGAACATTTATTCTCTAATATTTAGTAAAAGAATAAACTACTTTTCTTCTTTTTTCTTTTATTAATTACCGAATCGATTAAATGGATTATTGTCGGTCACACCCAACCGATCTCAATGTTTCGATTGGGTGACCTTGTTTCCATATTTGCTTTCATCTAAAATATGTTCTTAGAATGCATATTTTTGAAGCAAGAATATTATTCGGTTGCACCCAAACAAAACGAAACATTTGAATTGACAGAATATTGTAAAATGTTCAAATTTCTGCTTCAATGATTTAGTTAAATGTTTTGTATTGGTTCATACAATTCAATTGCTGACCAAAATGTCTAACATTTGTGTATGTGTGCAGGATACAATTGTAATGTTTATTCAAATGGGACACATTTGGTTGAATATTCTTGAATTTTTAGTTGACATAATAAGACTATGGAATGTTTGTTGATGATGATGATGGACTTTTTTATGACTTTTTTCTCTCATATGTCCATTTCTGACACACACAATGGAAACCTTATGTCCCATCATCATTTGATTGAATCAAAATCGAATTAAATTTTCATTTTTTTTATTTTTCAATACGTTTTTTCCTCTCTGCCATAAGAGCTATTTTCGGCTCGTTACATGCCGCAATTTGGTTCGGGATGTTCCGAACATCATCATTCAACGTTCGACAATCATTACGATTTAGTCTGATTGCATCCACAAGAAGAATAAAGCAAATAGTGAATAAGAGAATGAATGGGGGAGAGAGCGAAAGAGAGAACGATTTTTGACAAACATCGCAAATGCATTAGTAAGTCGATTGCAATGTATGGCGTTCATCTCATTCTTTCTCGCGCATAACTTGGCGACGTCGTGTCGTCGTTAATGTACTAATTAGTGGAGGCAACTCTTATTTAATGCTACGATCCTAATTGGACTAATGAATGATTCATAATGAATCGACAATCTAAATAGATAGAAGCATATTTGTCATGGCATTCAAACTAAATAGAGAGACAACAGAGAGATTTGTAAAAGAATGTTGTTCTCGTCGTTATGGACGTGTTTGCCATAATTTTTCAAACATTTGTCGAACCAAAAATATTCGTTCGTACGCTCTTTCATTCGTATTTTTTCTTATTCTCATTGATCATAGCACCGAAAAGTAAACCGATTTTCTTCTTTTTGCGTGTCTGATACATTCAATATTATTTATCATTTCGAACGATTTGCCGCTTCTTCTTTTTCTTCTTCTTTCATTCGATATATCATATGCTGTGTGCATTTGTGCTGATAAATTTTTCGTGAAACAAAATTAATGGGTCGATTCAAAGTGTTTGCAACCGTTTTGTAATATTTTAGCTACCGTTCTCATCTACTTTTCTAGGTTGATTTGTCTTTCTGGCTTTCGGTGCGTCGATAAGCAAAAGCATTGGACCACACATACCCACTTTCAGATGCAATGCGTCTTAATGAGGTTTACGTGTCCTTATTGCGGTTAAATTACTTAGAAATAGATCTCTCTCATACAAAGCTTGAATACTTTCTTTTAAAGTCGATCCATTTTTTAGGCGATCTAAAATGTTAACTTTTTTTATATATATCAAGTTTTTCCTCTTCGTCCAACAACATCAACGAACAAAATGGTTGCCTAACTGCCATCATCATCATCATCATCACTGAATTTATGGGCAATCGGTTTTGCTTGGCCGATCTTGACTTGTGTACCCATATTTATTACTATATTTCCAAACATTTATTTGCCATATGGCCGCGGTCGTGTTTGTGGTCAATTTTTTTTATCACACAAACCGACAACTCACACACATACATATAAACTCATTTGGTACAATTCCGTTAAGTTTACGCAAACGTTCGTCTATAATTTGTTCTTTTTTTTTTTTTTTTTTCGGTTCCCTTCCCTTGAAACTCAATTCTCGATTGTTCACACTTAATTTGTTTTAAGATTGACACTAATTTGAAGCAATTGCTATCGGGAGTGTCGATCACCGAAACATTTCACTTGTAATTAAACTCTTAAACACTCTCTTTCTTCCTACTTGTTTTTTTTCCACCCAAAATTAATGCCTAAAGGAATCGTTTTTTTCTTCACTATTATTTGATGCCCATGTTAAATTAAGATATTGGTTGATGGCCATCTATTTGTTATATATATCTATAATAAAAGAAATTGAAAATAAGTTTAGGAAACAAAGACGCGTGTCAAGTGGAATTTATATATAAATATAAAATCATCGAGCCGCAGGCATCTCATGTTTAATTGAGTTGACAAAGCTTTTCTCTCACTCTTTCCTTCTCATTCTCGATTCCTAAGGTTTTTATTCATTTTTTTATTCTTTTGCTTCAAATTGCATTAAATAATGTCGCCCCATTAATGTTCGTTTCATCTGTCATCGTCGATTATCATTTACACTCATTCTCGTCTTGTATACTTTTCCATACTTTGTAATCTGTCCTCTGCCTGCTGACATTTGTGTGTGTGCGTTCTAATATTCCGTATTGTTCCATTTGAATGTCACTTCTCTTTACACTCAATTCCATTATTTCGGTTGCTAATTTCTTAATTTGCATACATGAGATGTTCTCATCGAATACAACCATAACCGAGGTTGATTTCAACGGAAAAACCACTTAGCAAACTCAATCAAAAAATCCTTGCCTTACATTATTTGATATGTGTACAATGTTGATAATTAAACATGACTGAAATGGAGGACGGTAACTAATGTGCATCGAATGTTGTAAAAGATGCTTAGATTTGCATTTAATATTAGATATCCGATTCCAGACGTCTACATTGTATCAAGTTGATTGTAAAGTATGGAAAGGCAACACTCATTTCATATCCTTTCAAAAAAAAAAAAAAAAAAAAATGCAACACGATCCAAAATGCAATTGCATACCATCTCGATGTGGTATGTGAAGAATGATTCGATTATGGAATGCTTGTTTGTCTTACAATCCTTTTGGTTATAGCCTTTAATTGCAATTTTCTTGTGCCATTTTAATTGAATTTTTCTCACCAAAAATTGTGTCTGGCATTATTTTTTGATGCCTTTGTAAGTTGATTTCGAAACCCAATCCAAATCATGTAGAAACATTCATTACGACTGTCTAATGCTTGTGCGCGCGCATTAATAATGACGTAATGAGAAACATTATTGGTTATGTAATAATTAAAGTTACATCCCTTTTAGTTTCACGTTTCACATTTTGGACCCATTTTTAATGGCTAATTTTTATATATGCAAGAATTGCTTGAGTCTTTCATTGCATTTTGAGGAGACACAAGGTTCATTTCAAGACAATATAATGTGCCGTCGAATGGTCGACCATTCTGAATCATTAATAATCATTTTGGATGTACGACGATGTAGGCAACTCTTTCATTTGCCTATTCTCTTCTTCTCCTTTTCCCCCTTGCGTCCACAAAACTAATTGCACGTTGGGAGTCTCATTGGAGACTAATAGGAAGAGAGAATGAATCGGGAATCGGGTCCATTTTCATTTGCTAATGCCACCATCTCACTTCTTAGCATCTATTGGTTATTAATGGACCTTGCGGCACATTCGGAAACATTGAATGGCATCATGATCGGACACCAGACCGTTTTTTGGATGGGTTTCATTTTAAACGATCTGGTTTATGTCTTAGTATGTGTCCACTCGTTTACTATATTTTTCATTCACGAACCATTTTTCGTCAATGTCCAGACAATTTGCATTTAATGCTGTCCCATGTTGTGTGTGGCCATTAATTTGCAACACGCGGACTCTTTTCATATTTCTAAACTATTCTCCCATCGGAGACGAATACATTACACTTAGTGGATCATTCATTCCATATTTGATTTCATGTTTCAGAACGCCATTCTCTCTTCCTCTCCCTCTCTGCCTCTATACTCTTCGTCTACACACTATTCATTCTCAAATTTATGGTTTGTCTTTTCACCCCTGTCCAGTAAAATATAATGTTTAATTTATTAAGTGTCCCCTTTTGTCTTTCATATCAAGCCGTCTTTCGTTCATAAACGTCGACCGATTCCGATGTGCCTACCAAACCAAACCAAAATGATTGCTGTTGGAATAGTCTTTCTCCTTTTCCATCTCTCCCCTTTTCCCTCTCTCTCTCTCTCTCTCTCTCTCTCTCTCTCTCTCTCTCTCTCTCTCTCTCTCTCTCTCTCTCTCTCTCTCTCTCTCTCTCTTGTGGTGGCCATTTCTATTATTCATTGTTATTATTTAAATATTAAACTTGCGCGATGTGTTGCCACAATGTCGACTGTTTTGAACGGAATTTCAAGCCTTAATTAATCATTCGATTGCATATATGTACACTTTCCTTTACTTTATTGTTGAGTAAATATAACTCTTTCACTTGTTTCCACTCATAACAGCATTTGCCCCATTACCGGAAACCGAAAGCTGGTGTTTAGTGGTCATGTTCTATGAATGTGTCATGTTCGGTCTGTTTGTAAGATATGAAAGCAAATATTATACGATTCGCTCCATTATTAATTTGATTGCAAAGTTGTATATTCTTTTCCATATATTTTTATTCATCGAAAAGTTATTCTCCAAAATTTTTTCTATTGTAATTTGTTGTTGTCTTAGCTGTTAACAAACGTCATAATGCATTACAACTTTTCGAAACGATCAAAGCTCATTAACGCAAGTGATAGAGTCCGATTATTGGCTTAGCAAGTTTTTACCGTTTATTCTTTCGTATTGGCAAGTCCACTCTAGAAACCGAAATCTCAGTTTCAAATAAAATGTTTGTATGTATGCTTTTATTGAACTCAATTAATAATTTATACATCAAAAGAATGAATGTTTCATTAAACATTTCATCGGAAATGTGATGACCATTATTGCGTTTTTCCCACTCTGTTTCTACAATTTGATTTAAATATAATTTTTCCTTTGAATATGAATTGACATTTACTTTAAAATTTAGTAAAAATTCTGTTGCGTTCACTTTTAAAAATGTACACAAAAAACTGTTTTGTTAATTGATGATGTTTTGTCAATTTTTTTAAAAGTCAAATTTTGGTTTATTTTTATTTATGATTTGCGTGATTTGAGATTTATGATCCACCAGTGTCAATTAGTGAAAGGGTGATTCGTCATCCATTGGAACGGTAAATTTTCTGCTTTTTTCGCACGATAATTTGAGAGAGAAAGAGAGAATGCAATCCTGGGTTCTCTCCCGTCGCCATCACGACCAATTTGGTTTCCATTTTCGGCTTTTTACCGCTTTTCTGGTTCTCCGTTCTCTGGAGGATCGTGGAACTATATATTACCCAACTATTTATATATATATCACAATTTGAAGGGAAATAAAGCCTCTGATCGGCGCAAAACTTTCAACATAAGATTCCGTTTTTTTCGTCTTTCGTTCGTTCTGTTATAGATCTAAGCACATGGGAATGCACTTATATAACTGAGGTATAAAGTGAAGAGTGCAATATTTGTGTGTGTTGGCCAAAGATTAAGCCTACTAAGTCTCAATTGATTGTATTTGCGTGATGCTTACAATTGCCATCAAACTGAACGGGACAATGATTGTGAACAAAAGGGTTGCCCAACAAAATGGGGACGGCACAATAACCAGTCCTGTGTTGAGGTAACTTTGAATTGTGTCTTTTTTTTGCATCAACCCTCTTTGTTCTCTCCACCGTTTCTTAGTTGGCTTGAAAGCTGTTTGAAGTGAAGGGTTAAATCACACGCGACACATCACACAATGGTGTCGTCGATGTTCCGATGTTGTCCTTCAATTCACCTTGAGGTTTAGGTTCGCGTGGATTGAACTACCATTCGTTAAACGCATGATTGAGAACTGAATCGAATCAATCATGATGTTTGTGATTTTTTTATTTTTTTCTATCTTTCGGCTCTTTTTCTCATTTTTTGTTGATGAACTCTTTTGTTTTCACAATCAATTGTAATTCAAATAAGAATTTTAATTGTCTAAAACATACATTTCAGAACAGAACTACAAACCAAACGATCTTTATCTTTCGATTCGAGTAAATCGAATTTTTTTTTCTTTAGTTCTTACTCAAAATTTCCATCGAATCTATGTTGACAAAGTTGACAATGTTTAGAACGACACTGACATCGTCACCACATCCCCAGTGTGTTGCTTTCATCTCTATTTATTCAATTACCAAATTGGCACTTTTTCCTATTTTTCAATTTTTCATTTGTATGGCATCTCGTTCGGTTTATTCCTTAGAGATGTACCGTGTGTAGTACATCTTGACAATTGCAATTTTGTTGTTCGAATGTTCATCGTCGTATTTGACACTCGACACACACGCGTTTGCTCGCTCGCTCGCTGTTGAGAATAATTGTTTTGTTTTAAATGTCCCCCCATTTCTTGCAATTGTACGATGCTATTCGTGAAACAAGTATGTTTTTAATTATTTTATCGTTTTGATTCGTTTGTCATACGATTTTTCTGAAATGAGGAAATAACTTGTACACCAATGAACCAAAATGGGCTTAAGTGTCAACTTAGATTGAGTTCAATAGATGGTTTTCACATTTTTTACTTTCAATGCGTATTATGAGCATATGGAATTGGTTGGATGAAGCTCGTCATTCAATTGCCTCTGGGCTTGCTTGCTTTCATTCCGCTTATTGTTTTCTGAGGTCTTGAACAAACACAAACATTCAATGTGGTTTATATTTTCGTTTGGGTTTTCAAACCCGTTCCTCGCATGGATTGGGCGTCTCTCTCTCTCTCTCTCTCTCTCTCTCTCTCTCTCTCTCTCTCTCTCTCTCTCTCTCTCTCTCTTTGATTCTATCTCTAACCACAACTAGACTGTTGGTTCATTCTTTCGTTCGTTCGTTTATTCATTCATTCTCGGTTCTCATCTCTTTTCTCCCAACTCTCGAGCATCTTTGTCCTTTAGCCGTCGGCTTGACTCTGCTGGAACATAATTGCCGATGCCTGAGCAGACGAGTTGACAAACGGCAGCCAATTACGACAACAAGCCTCCTCTATTTTTTGTCGAATATTCGTGTGTGTGTGTGTGTATGTTTTGTTTGCTTCTGAATTCTGGTGGCCATGTTGGTCCTAGTTTGGTTGTTAATTTATTCAAGATTTTTTGTCTTTACTCAGTACCGAAAAACTAATTAGTTTCTGGCCGATTGGTTCACCTAGTGTGTGTGTGTGTGTGTGTGTGTGTGTGAGTGAGTGAGTGTTTGGTTGGCTCGTTGGTTTGATTGACTGGCTTCATTTTGACTATTCGTTTGGTTTTGTTGGCTGCCTTGTTGGCGACAAGCTGAATAAAAAACCAGAAGCTTTTATTTTATAAGATGTCACTTGACGTATATACAACAACTACGGCACATACACACACACACGACCGATTGACTAAGGTTAATTGCACTGATTCATGAATAGAGAGTCCGTCGAATTTTTTGGTTTCCAATTGTAGTGCTTATTTTTTTAAATCTTGCTGCAGTGATGCACACTTAATTAGCAAACAGAATTGACAAATATCAAACTTCAATTTGAACAAAAAAACAATTGAATTGAAATAAAAAGGTTTACAAATTTACATTTTGTTATAAATTGAATTCTCATTCAAACTCATATTCTATTTCAATCTATATTCGTGTTCTTACTATTATTTGCATGTGGTCGAATTGTCATATACTCACCAAATTATGGTTTGAGGGAAAAAATTTCAATTCTAGATTAATTGATGAAACAATTTTTATGTTCTATTTTATAATTGAATTAAAACTTTACCAAAATTTCATTAGTCAAAAAATTCATAATTTTGGTTATAAATTGACATTTCTTTATTTAGCAAAGACATTTAAAGTTAATTTTTGATGTAAGGTTTATTTTTCAATTAAAATTAGCTTTAAAGAGTTATTATTAGCAATTAGAACTATTCAGTCACATATAATGTTACGATATAATAGAACATTTTATCGCATTATTCAATTAAATTTTCACATCAAATTTTATAAGCAACAAGGATTTTAAGGTGTCGACAGATAACCAGATCAACCAATAATGATTTGATAAAAAAAATATGGTAAATCTGTTATGTCGCATTCTCTATTTAACTAATGTGGTGCAATAAAGTTGTCCCTCTCGGCCACTAGAACACATCATCACATTATCATTAGTAGTCGTTGAACCAAATAAATTGAGTTGAATCTAGAACAAAACAACAATAAACACACACACACAAACAAACACACATTTTCACAAAAAATTGAAACTTTTGTTCTTCCGGTAATTCTAATTTTCAATTGAGTGTATTACATTCAAATCCAATCATTGACAAAATAAAACAAATTCATTTCTTCATTCTAAAATTTTGATTTTTTTTCTTTTTTCTCACATTCGTTTGCACTCTTTTGGACATGTCTTATTACATCTGTCGAATGTTGTCGATTCTCGAGACAATTTGTTTGTATTCTACGGCACACTTCTTGTCCTATTGTCAATGTAACATTGGAATTAGTTTTATTTGTTGACAGGTTATTTCCACTATACTGTTGTTGTCGTATCGTACTATCGTTAACTTGTATCTCTGCTTACAAGACCATTCTTTATTGAAATTGAATTTTATTTGCATTTTATACAAAATCGACTCTTTATTCACATGTATTCTTTATGTATGTGAATATTGTGGATGAATGAATAAGGCCTTCTAATACGGGTATCTCATAGTCTCTCTCTCTCCCCCCTCTCTCTTTGCTTTTCTCATTGTGTGTGTGTGTGTCAATGCGTCAATTGGCGTAGATAGAACACGGCGCGAATACACTCAAACACAAACATTCTCGGCGACGACCAACGGATCTTAGGACATTCATTATGCATGAGTTGACACTATCCATTGGCGATTGCAATTGGTGACGGCACCCAAACCTAAATGAATGGAATACGAAGGGGAAAAGTAGATCCGATGCCATCCTCAGATTTTTTGGGTATAGTATTCTAAAATGTTTTCTACATTCATTACATGCAACACAACACATGGCCAGGCTGAAGCTGCCAACATTTTGCCATTACTTTCACCCCTTTGGTTCCTGTCCATTCTGGTGACGACGGCAGCGGTGGCGATGGTGGTAATGGAGACAATTGCGCCACTAAGAGAGCACGACACGACACGACAGCAACAGAAGCGCGGTACACTGGATCCGTTTGTTTGTCTTTGCACTTTCTTTCATTCATTCTAGTAAACACACACACACACACACACACACACACACAAGGCCGGCAAATTGCATTCAAGTTTAAGCTTGGCTCGGTTCGGCTTGAGCCGATTCGAGCCATCAAGTTGTGTTGAAACATCGGCTAGTCCGGTCCGGTCGGACGTTGCAATTTAAATTAGATGTCAACTCGACCAACAGATAAAGGCGACCGTCGTGTGTTGTGTCGGGTTGTATGTTGGCCCAATAGCTAAGCTAATGGCTAGTCGCACTTTTTACTTCCATCTCACTACATTCTCTATTCTTTCCTTTTTGCCTTGCCTTTCATTTGAACTTTCTTTCAAAGCATCTCATGTGTGTAAATTGTCAATGCGTGTTTATCCCGCCACTTTATACTCAACACTATTGAGGATGAGGAAAATAAAGTGAAGCTTGGATCCGAATGTGTAGACTACATAAAAAAAATTCAGTTCAAAACAGCTAATTGTCAAGGGAACGCATGTGCATCATGTACGTTTCCCATTCTAGACTTTTGTCTTCTCTCATCGTCAAATGATCTCCGATTGCGTCCCGTTTCTGATTGCGCTTGTTTACTGTCACCGATTGGCTCAGGTCCTCACTTATCCGGTTGGACATTGACGCTTTCATTGAATCAAACGATTGATACCAATTAAAAACTATGCCGATAATGGG
Organism: Blomia tropicalis; assembly: GCA_029204025.1. Taxonomy (NCBI): domain Eukaryota; kingdom Metazoa; phylum Arthropoda; class Arachnida; order Sarcoptiformes; family Echimyopodidae; genus Blomia; species Blomia tropicalis. Next base: position 9,092,344 of record CM055090.1, read on the forward strand.
TTGCCATATTCGTCTTGTTTTTTATGGAACGGACGAGTCGAATCGAGTCACAGAATAAGTCAGTATTGTCCTATCATTCCATTCATCCATGGATGACAGGCGACGACGGCGGCGGCAACGGCGGTGGTGGCATTACAGTTCGGTAACATAGTCCAGTGTAATGAGCGAACACAAAATGGTTGAAAATCGATTTTGATTAACCCTTCATTTGCACATTAGCCGTTGTTATGATTAGTCTATCCGTACTTAACCAATCGATGCATAATTTGCATTCGTGATGAAACATGAGATTCAATGAACTTAGATTTATAAAATATTCGTTCCTCGCTTCGGTTTCGTTCACTATCGTCTTTCTCTGAGGTTGAGGCGGGAACGGACCACTATTTGCCCCAATTGGAGAATAAAAGAAAATGAGAAAGAGAGGATAGGATCGATTGATGACATCTTCAATAGGGGTGGGAACATAAAAAACCAGAATCCAACTTTGAACAAAGCAACCTACGTATTGGGGCATCGTTGTAAGACCATTCCCCATTTTATTCCAAATTATTATTAGGAAATTTTCTATCGCACCCTTTCTCTCTCAATGCTAATTTTTTTTTCTTTTTGATTCTCAATCAACCAACCAGGCTGAAGCAATTATCTTCATTTTTAATTGCATTACCATTTTTGTCTCGATTAATTATTGCCATAATTAAAGTTTGTCGCCTATTCGTCCTATATCTTGCTGTAAGGCTTTCAGCATCAACGACAAAAAATACTGACTGGTCCACTGATTTGGACTGTGAAATTTGGATCGCTTTTTTTGGCGGTGATGGTTGAGAATGTTTTCTTCAGAGTTTAATTGACAACCTAAGTGCCATTTTGTGACGAATTAAATTTGTTTTTCTGAATACTTGAATCCATTAACGTCCCATCATCGATAGCCTCCAGTTTGTTTGCAACTGAACCTTATCCCAATCAAAACAATGTGTTTATTCAAATTTTCTCTCGTTTTATTCTGGTCTTTTGTTTCAATCTTTTAACTTTTATTTAATTTATTTTCATCAACTCTCAACCCTTCAATTTGAGATCTATGTTGCAGGAATTTCAAACGTTTAAAAACTTTTTTCTTTGCTGAATGCATTAAAGATTAGACTAATTTAATACTGTTTGAGATTGTATAGCAAATTGAGAACATGCGTGTCAAGGAAAGATTTTGAATTTAGAAGAGACGGCAAATTTAATAAATGAGATTATTTTTTGGCAAACTTCATTCTTTTGTTACGGATTTGTTTTTCGATCGAAATCGTTTTCATATAATATTTACTGTTGTAAGATAAGACTTGAACTAGATGAAATTTAAAAATTTAAACTTGTAAACAATGCTCAAATGAAAGTAATGAAACTTTCAAAAATCTAGAGACTATGATGGTGCAAATACGAATCGATTCATAACAGCATTCAATGCGACACAATTCTTTAATAAACATTTCATCTCATTTAATTAAAATCATAATTAAAATTATATTTTATCTAGTTTAGTTTAGTTTACTTTAGTATCGACCCCGAATTTTCCCTATTGAAAGTTTTGTTTGCTCTTTCCCTCTCCTTCCTATCTCTAAACTTGCCTTGTCCCTTTATTGACTCTCTCTTTCTCTCATTCACTCTTTTCTTCTAACTCTTTAGTTTGATGAATCTACAAGCCGAATCATCTAATTACCAAAACTGGATTGTTTTTACCCAATACTTAATTATTTTCTCTTGGTTTGATGAATGTATTCACGGAAAATGTTTGCTAAAATGAAGAATGGGGTGAAGAATTACTTTTTTTTTGTTAACTCTCATCATTTTAGTGAGTAATTTTGATTCCGCGCGTGTGTGTGTGTGTGTTTATGTGAGTGTGTCGACATTCTCATTCATTTATCAGAAGATCGGCACGATTAGCGATTAATTTTTTTAGCTGACTACGATGAAAAGTGTTTTGTCATTTGCTGACAATTGTCTTAGTGTTCAAAAAAAGGTCCATCATTCAGTTTTTTTTATTATTCATATCGTCGTGAGAATGTGAGTTACAATCTATAGTTTGACACTCTTAGAATATTAAATCACACAAGAGAACATTGGAATAGTGAGGAGAACATTTGTTCATTAATCATTGGTCTTGTTGTGACTTTCAATGATGAAGATGAGTGTTTTTCAACCAGCATACACACAAGTGTGATCGTTTGATACCATTATTGGAGATATTCTTGTGCGTGCGTGTGTGTGTGTGTGTATTTAACACTGGTATATCATTAGATAACTCTGGTGTCGACCTTTGCTCCAAACTGGTCTTACCATTACTTTCGCCCTTTAGTCGTCGTGTGCATTGTTTTATCGTATAGAAAGTCGACGGACACAAAGAGTCCAAATTGTAATTAATCATTTTGTTTGAACCTAACTAAAAGTCTAACGAGATGCAATCTTTCTTTCTCTCCTTCTCCCTCTCCCTCTCTAACTTCCTTGTTTTCACACTAAATGTGTTCAGAACCCAAAATTAACCTCCAATCGTTTTTTTTTCATTGCTTTTATGCTCTTTGAATCATAGACATCAATCTTGGCCGTCATTTTCATTCTTTCCATCGTCCTTTCACTATAAATTTCAATTCATTCACCACCTAATGTAAGAATCAATGTTTCTGGTACAATGTTCATGTAGTAATATATTAAATCATACTTATTATATGATGAAATGTTTTTGCGGTTCATCGCGATACACTCAATTATAGCTAGGGTGATAACGATTATTATTATTATGTTACAATTATTATTTTGTCAAATATTTTGTGCCGTTGCTAGGCTATAAGATGGTGTGTTAAGAATTCTCATTCTGAATTTCAATTTGATCTAATCCAAATTCTATTTGTTTCGTTATTTGATATTCCATTCGATGCATTCTTCTGTTTTTAACAGTTCTGTTTTTTAGAGAAAATTTTTTTACTCATTTTAACTGGAATATTGTACGAGACAAGCTGTCTCAACTTTAGGTTGTAAAGTTATATTGACATGATGATGGACATTTCCTACTTTTTGTGCGTGTGTGTGTGTGTTGCCTCTATTTCCATACATACACATTTCTAATTTGATCCTTGTAATTAAAATAATTATGACAAAGAAAGAGAAATAGTGTAGAGGAAGGGAGGAAAGCAAGCAAGCCAAACTGCAGTCTAGCCCCAGCATGGCACGAGTCCAATACTTGAATGTTGTTGCTGGTTGGTCACAAATTAGAATTAAATTGAATTAAAGTGCAATTATAAATTCAATTAGCGCCAAATGCCAACAAAAAAACGACTAAACTCAATGCAAAAGAGAGACTCAACGGAACGCCATCCGATTTTCAAGCCTTAGTTCAGTATGGGTGAAAAGGCGATGCCGCTGGCCGTCCCCAGAAACATCATCTACATATAACCCCTTTTCCACAACGAATATTCTCTACTTTTAGGTTTAGTTTTGCAAATTTGCGTTGGCTAACTATCGTATTAGTGTCCACACACACACATCGATGGTATGTCAACTGTAAAATCGGTTTGAGCCATTTCTCTTTTCTCCCCTTTTGTTTTTGCATCTACACACACACACTAACGACGTCAAAAAGTGGCCTTCTCTTAGAGTTGGGAAACTTTTTGACATTTTTTGAATTTTAATTATTAGAAAACATATACATGTATATGAGACCCTATTTCGAATGACGACAGCGGGTTTGGTCATCCATGTCGAACGGATAACCGTTCACCAACTAAACTAAACCGCTTGACCGACTGGTTATGATTACATACACCATTTATATCAGCCACTTGAGCTAAAAAATAGAAGAATTTCATTAGTCGACATTTGAGACCATAAGTGAAGTCAGCCGTGATCAAAGAGCCACTACTAGTTTATGAAATGGCCCATTCTTACCCCTTCAATCTTTTCACTACTTTTATATTTGCCCGTTTCTGTTTCTGGCTGTTCCATGACTTTGGTGTTCCAACCAAAAAAAAAACCAGTGAGACTCTGTCATTACAGTTTGACTTGAGAATTATAATTAGACCGTTGATGAGCTTTTTTGTTTTGTCTCCATATATATTATACCAGAGGTCTTCAAACTTTTTTTCCAAGACACAAGCTCACATATCATTCAGTGAAAAGTTCATTTTTGATGTTTAAAATCAAAATGTTCATTCAACTGTAATGATATTTTGCAAAAATGCAATGCGGTATATGGTTACATTACATTTTCTTTCACAAAATGTTCTGAACCCACAAGTGGATCTTGTGATTCAATTCGAAGACCCCTGTATTAAATAAGTACTCTGGTACCAGTACCAAAGTGCAAAAAACCTTTTGCTTGCTTCGAATTGTAGCAAACTGACTGAGAATTCAGTTCTAGAATGGCAATTTTGAGTGCGAGATTTGTGTTCCAGAAAAGTTTTTCCCATTCTTTTTGGTGTTCTCGACGACGATCTCCCATGACACATTCATTCATAGATTGAGAACGTCAATTTGTACGAACAAATTGTTAGCTAATTTATTTCTTGCCTCTCACCAAAAACCGTCCATTATCGAATTTAGCTAAATTCAAGTTAGAATCGGTTATAAAAGTGGTGGACATTCTTTTACACTCATTCGCTCTATTGCTTGCCTCTCTTTCTCTCTTCCGCTTTCTCTCGTTTATATTTTCCAATTCCATGATTCCAGAAATAATAATTTTGTATTATGTGCTTTTGCTCTAATGTGATCGATCATGTTCCAGACCTGAATGACTTGAGCATTTTTAATATTTTACTCTTCTTTATTCAACGTTGCTGTTGTTGTTATTATTATTGATTGTACATCTACTATCGTTTCTGTAATTTATTTTTTTTATTCTTTCTATTTTCAACTTTGTCATAACTGATGACAATTAAATTTTAATTAGATCAATATTAATTAGCCAATGTTCACAAGTTTAGTCACTTTTTTTCTAAAATGATTTCCTGACATTTTGAGCTTAAATTTCTTCTTTATCGATTTGTTGAGAATGGAAGATGACGGATGAACTGAAAATTCTTTCTATGTGTCTGTTGAGGATTCCAATAGGCGTGAGAACTAGAACGATTTTGGAGAGAATCACTTTTCTGATTCCCGGATTGGTATATAGCGGAGAAATGACGATGTCGGGAGTTAGACAAAAAACGGGATTCTCGGTTATTTGGCACGGGAAGGGAAAGACGGGGAGGGGAATGAATGATTCTTTACTCTAACAACTGCAAAATGTGTACTATGACGGTGATGGTTAAAAGTGGCAGATTCGTTTCTCATTTGCTTTTTATACTCTAAGAGACTAAATCGGGAGCAATTGACAGTTCGAGCGAACCCGAATCCCCGTGACACGACCGCATCTTTGCGGTTACTGATTGTGGGTAATGATGAGGCACACTCAATGTTACCAATGTTGATGATGATGATGTCACATATGTCGTCGTTGTCGTAGTCGTCCGGGACCAATCACCATTATATATATCCATATAATTCACTTGTATGTTTTCTTTGAAACGGAATCAATTGTTTTCGATTGAGCAATCACGATCCACCCGTCACCATTCAAATCGATTTCCTGTGAATCACATTTTTACTTACCAATTTATTTTGTTTTATTTAAATAAAGGAAACCATATAAAATTTGGTTTGAAATTTATTTCCTTGGAAATATTGCTGAACCATGTTTCAAATTATGTTCAATATCTATTTTATGCTCAGTAGTATTTCACTAGATGGCGGGTTAACATTTAAAAAAAAACTTGATCCCCTCGTCTCACAAACTTTTTGTCCCCTTGTTGTCCATCTAATATGTTGAAACGGAATCGATACCAAAATACAAGTAATACGCAGACTGGACTTTGAATTTATGCGTTCGCCTTCATTTTCTTTCTAATTAAAACGACTAATAGGTCGGAACGATGTCGTGCACACTCACATTGGACACATCTCGTTTGTCACCAATTTGTCTTTTCTGGTGTCCACTGGCAGTGTTCGATTGGACCCAGTGTGTGACAGCTTTCGTATAGCTCTCGACACTGATTAGCCGAATCGTGCCTAATTAGACTGTGAGTTGAGTTCCAAGTGCAGAATTTCAAGCCATCAAATGCAGTGCCAGATGGGAAGAGAAAGAAAGAGAGAGAGAGAGAGAGAGAGAATGAGAATGAGAAGCACGACAACATCTTTGTTAGCAGCCTTTGTATTCTCTTCTAGTTTGAATTCTCATTTGATGTTCGTGTCTCCAAATTAATTAAAGGAACAAGATTTTGTTTTAAAGTTTCTTTTGTTTTCATGCCCATCGTCGTTTGCCGTATTGTTGCATTCGTTAACGAGTAATCATCAATTGCAATAATCACCCTCACTCGCTCTTGTTTCTTGTATGTCATTTGGTCCAATTTGGGTCCAGTCCTGTACACACATCATCATCATCACCACCAACGTCGTCGTCGTCGGCAGGGCTCTCACCATCAACAACATCATTCGTTTCGTGTCCGTCTAATTTCATTTGATTCTTCCGCATCTATGCATCGTCCTACATACATTCGTCCATTCTAGTCCTATCTATCGGCATTGCATTTTTATCATTTATTCACCCTTCACCATAAAATACTAACATGTGTGTGGAGCAGAACACTACCAGTCTTCTCACTCTTTCATCGGCACGAATTTACTATTTTCATTCTCAAAATTCTTCTACTTTTCGCTCGAATGCACTGTTCTTCTATTCGCGATAAGTCTCAACTGTTTCGACGCAATATTATCTACTCTAATTAGAACTAATTCTTTAATTCTCTTGTTAATGCTTGTTTGCATTTGCATTTTTCAGGCCGGACCTTCAAAAAATGGAGAAACAAACGACTAACGAATAGAAAAGGGAGAACATTCTACAGTAAAAGATTCATTTGTTTCGTTTTCATTTCGGACATTTTGCATTTGTTTGCGCTTCCAAACATTCTCCAACCATTAAGCTTATTAAACATTTGGTCGAACAAATGTTTGGACCAAAGAGAATATCGAGCAAACAATTTCTAATTTGGTGTTCTTGTCTACACACACACATTCACTTTTCTACATTCTTAGCTGTCAAATAATAATTTCATTTTTCATTAATATTTTTCAAAACCAAAAAATTAGAAATATTCAATTTTGTAATGTCTTTTAAGGTTTGGTGAACCATATAATCGATATACAATTACGTGTAAATTGAACATTTCATGTTTCGATTTCGTGTCGAGACAAAATCGATCGAATTAGATCATTAGTTAACAATTACTGAAATTCCTTCACTTGAATCGTTTTGCACACATAAACGACCATTTTCGATTCTAAGGTGTTTTGTTCAAAGTTGCTGACCAAAAAGAAAAAAAAAACTGCGAAATGGTGGAGGAAGGAAGAAAGGTCACCACCGTAAAGGTCACTCACCGAATTGGTTATAGGTAAATGTGTAAATGTCATCTGTTCTCTGTCGTGTGTGTGTGTCCACACGAGAATGATTAATTCATTGTTGTTGTCAATGTCCATACAAATACTTGAACCTTTCATTCACTACCCTCATCTATCTTCCTTCGGTTGTGTGGGACACTATGTGAGATTGACCGATCTTTTACAGTTAGATCACTATGATCGATTTTCTACGCTTTTTACTCAAAAGAATAGAGCAACGGAATTGTTTCATTTACGCACATTTAGAGCACATAAGAATAATATACAAACAATATAATAAATATTAATGGTAAATAAATTTGTCTTAATCTTGGAGCAAAGTCAATTGACCATAACTTAAAACCGGAACATCTCAAAATGTTTGTATGTTTTATTCACAATTTAACACGAGAATCGAGTGAATGAATGAATACAATACACAATGACAATTTGGTTTGTAATTGTTAATCCCATCCAAACATGGAGAACAAGAACACTTTTGCTTAAATTTAAACATTAATCTCTGACGACGACCATCAGGCTCGTTTCGCTTGAATTCATTTATCTCTCACCCTTTATTTGGTATACTTTATTAGTTCAATTCATTGGAAGTTGTCTGTTCCTCTGAGGCCTTGTCTCGAGGCCACCCGGTTGTAACCACCGAAAGTGAATCAAATGAAATGAACCAATAATATACAAGTGAGTAGATAGAAAATGAGCAAATGTTTAAGGAATAGGGTTTAAGAGTGAAGGAAAATGTTACTTTCTAGTCTTCTAAATGAATGGCGATTTGATCCATTTACCAATGTGGAACATGCAGGTGGTTTTGGTGTGTAAAAACGAAAAACACTCATTGAAACAAGCGGCATCTCAACCGATGGTGTTGAACCAATGGGACGTATTTGGGCCAAATGCACCGTGCCAGACATCCAAACACACACACACACACACACATCAGACTGGTGTTTATTATACATTGAGCCCTTTTATTGTTGTGATCTCATTTGCCTTCCAAACAAATGGAGCAGCACGAGTTGCCACGAGTTGAACGCAAGTCGGGCACATGGGCACAAATAAATGTCTGCGGCTGCATCGAACTAGGTCAGCTATTTGACACTCATTGGATGCTCAATCAGTACGAGACTTAGGGGGTCCCAATAACCAACACACATTTAACCGAATAGTTGAAATGTCTTTGGTTTTGTGGCAAATTGAAAACACTTCAATAATTGAACGGCACTTTCTTACCTCAAAATGATGGTTCTTTTGTATTTCTTCAGAGATTCGTCTACGACCTAGTTTTACACTAAATATTTGTCACACTTGCCCCCATCACCGTTATAATAATCGGGCCATCATATCAGAACTAGTATAAATCCGTAAAACTATTGACAATTTTCTTTCCCCCAATCTAAAGTGAACATGTGTCGCGTGGCATTGTACCATCTGAAGCTACATTACCGTTCGATTAGTGAGTATATACGAAAGTAATCTCAACATAACAACATATTATTCAATGTTTACCCGATTGGGTCAACACTGACCCATTTCGATAAGCATAGATCCTTGAAACGAAAGGGAATCAATTTACTCGAATCGGATCACAGCTGCATCAATGGTAGTAACGAAAGTGTATTTGCCTTTCTTGTTTCGGTCTTTTGTCTTTACCCGACCCATATTGTTGTTGTCCAGTGTTTAGGTGTATATACTATAAGTGACTTACATTGACATGGGTTGATTACATACGATAATCGTATGCAAACTGTATGGCAGCAATTGAAACCAAGAGTGAATCAACACACACAAGTCCAATTGACCAATTTGTTTGTTTGTCCACCACCGCCGGCTCATTGACTTGTTCTATGGACCATTTCAACCGACTTTGTCCATGACACCGTTACATTGCAATCAGTTATAAGAACAAGTCAGGAGAAAAAAGGGAAAGTATTCAATTGGATTCAACAAACATTTTCCCCATACACACACACACACACACACACACTTGAACATTCAGTCAGTCATTCGGTCAGTTTAGAATACAATCGATTGACTCACTTTAACTTTGCATAATCGAAATTGGCAAAAGATTTATTGCGAAACGCACTTAATTGGGCCGCTTTTGTGTTGAAGCCTTTTGGATAGAACGAAACACCGAACATTGACTCTAAAGTGAGAGTCACAACAAGCTGAGACTTTATTTATTGCCACTTCATGCGACAACAACTAGCCCTTATGTTGGTGTTAAGGCTTGTCCACAATTGGTGTGTGGACAAATTGTACTTGTCCTTTTAAATTGTTGTTGTTGCTGTTGTTGTAGTTGGTGCACAAATTAATTATTGATCCATCCAAACCTTTGGTCGATCAAATTCTACAACTTGACCCTTGAATATGACCTCTTTCTTTGCGTGATTTTTTGTTTTGTGGCTCGCGAATGCCACATGTCTATTGGCACGGGTCAAAGGCCATGTATATATTGGATCGATAAGAGTATATGGGCACTCGTTCGATTGACGATATGAAAGACTTTTACTTTCGACCTTTGGCTCATATCGAGAATCATTCAATAACGATGGGTGAAGAAGTATAGAGGAGACGACAACCGAATGAATAGTGAGAAAAGGTGGTGGTCACTTACCTATGATGACCAATACAATCTGCTCTAGTGCGTGTTTGTGTAAAGACAAGCTGAACCTCGAAAGCGAGAGCGATCGATTAGTGTTTCAAGCCTAGTACATTAACCTCCAATTACATTTTCATTAGTGGATTTAACCTCCCCTCAATAACCTTGATCTGTTTGTTTTGTACCATTTTTTTTTCTTGACCTCAAGACCTTAAACCATTCAAAAATCTATGAACCGAACAGTTATTGATCGACCAAACGGAGAGAAGAAAAGGAAAAGTTTTGCTCCATTTATGTTCGCCAACCACCACCATTGTTCATTTCGTGGTTCATGGAACCAGACGTCTTAGAAGGAATCTCGATCCCCTTCTTTTAGTTTTATTCTTGTGAAACACCTGACCACATGTTCGTGTTCACAATGGTTTAATCGATTGTAACCCTTACGATTGAAGTATAGTGTAATCTAGAGACGACAACGACGACGACCACATTGAATCGAATGTGACAAGCAGTTCTTGATTGTTCATTGCTTGACCACATTCGGTCTTGAAGACGTTTATGTCCCCTTCTTGTTTGATTTAGCCATTTTATGTTGCGGTCGGTAGTAAATGGTCGAAAGTGAGATATAGAGAGAATGAGACACATATATAGTAATATAGTAATGTTACAAACAACGGACAATGACAGCTCGTCGGCGACAATGGTGCAAACGTCGTTGTCGTCGTCGTCGTTGGGGCCAATGGTCAATTGTTAACCCATTTACTTGTTACTTGCCACCGTTTTCTTACAACCATTAAACGTTCGTGTGTCTATTAAAGGTGCCTTGCACGTTGGGTCTTGCACGCTCCTCGATTTCCCCCCCCTCACACACTCTTGATCTCTTCGGTCACTTTCACTCAGCTTGTCGTCGGTACTTTCGTTCATTCGTTCGTTATCCCATTGATTAGAAGCAATTATTTCAATGAGTGAACATGGACAAATGTCGCCAAAACTGAAATGTTCACCATGAAAATTGGCTTCATTCACCACGTTGACACAACCTCTGAACGGTAATGTTCGGTATCAGAGTAAGAACAAACCACCATTTTGTAGACTAACGTCTCTATTCGAGATCGACAAGATCGTAACCATAAAATGTTATCATCTGCTCTTACCGTCGACACAAGACTCACATTTTGGTGTTGCTGGTATATAGTTCGATGAACCCTTCTCGACACTAACGAACTTATATTAATTCATCATAATTCATTTTCGAGTTATACATAAAATCTAAAATTACAAATTTTAATTTTTTTTTTGGTTAATTGACCTTTAGGTACAATAGTACAAGAATATTTTTAAATGTTTGATTTGATGTTCATTACTGGAGGAACTTTGCTTTTACTCGACACCATATTAGAGCGTTATTATTATTATTATTATTATATTATTTACCGAACGGTATAATGTTTGTTTAAAAACTGCGTGGGCTGTTTGATTCTCTCGACTTACCCATTTGTATTATGTTTAGAGAAAAGAGTTGAATTTATGTACATTTGTGGCCATAATTCATCCAATATTGGCTGTAGGCAACCAATAAATAATGGCCAATTTAAGCTAAGACCAAAATGACAACCAAATGGACACCGACATAACCGCCTTTACCTCTCCCCAACTTTTCTTCAATGACCAATGCCTCCTGTCGCCGCATTCGACCAAAAACATTATTATTTATAAGCTTAATCATAATTAGATTATAAAATGGAAAGTGAAGCCAACCTACAAGCTACTGTATTCTTTGGACACTTTCAAACCGCTTTTTGGTGAAACATTCAACAACAACAAGAACAAACGGTAGACGGCAATAAATAATAAATTGGTGAAAGACGTCGAGAGACGACGACGACGACAACGACGATCGACGAACCAAATTTTTCGGGTTGCGAGCAAGCTTTTGTCACAAAACTTGTCCCCTTGTTGTATTTCTATCGTATATCGTATATAATATAATATACCACATTTCCACCACCCATTCGACCAATTCATTATTATTTATTCATGGTGTTTTCCATGAGCCCACTTTACTGTTTATTATATCGATGTTGGTTCGGGGGGCACACACGTCAATAAGTAAATGATCTCATAGGCTGATTATATTGTCGACCAATTTTAGCCGGGGACCACTTTGGGCCCTCATTTCATCCGTGTGGAACCACACACACACACACACACACATTCATACATTCATTCATTTCTGTTTCTTGTCGCCATAAATCCTCACTGATTGAGTCGAGTCGTCCCATGTGTATAATTGGACAAACAGTGTATCTGGTCATTGGCATATGTTGAATTGGAATATCCAAACCCCCATTTCTCGATCAATCGATTCTTCCTTAAACTTCATTTTATATGGACAATTCCGGAATATATTTCCAAAGTATTTTTTTTATTCTGTTGGTTAGTCGATGACTTTAGTTCAACTTCTGGTAGTGATCATAATCGATTATGTTTAATTGAGTTACGTGACCACTTACGTCCTCCTCCCTTTTCCATCAATTGTCGTTCGATCGGCAATTAAGCATTCGATTGCCATTTTTATTATTATTATTATTATTATTATTATCATTTGATTATTATCTTATTATCTTATATTTTTATATTTCATTCTTCCTTTTTGCAGGTAAATTATTTGTGCTCCAGATTTAATCGTTCTATTTGTACAAAACATCTTTCACTGTCACCACCATAGATTGAACTTTCTATGTGACTTGGTGTAGTGTTTGTATTTACTTCATTCGATCGAAAAGTTGATCATTATAGCGGATATATATTGATCAAAGTCACGAAATGTTTACCAATCGACCATCAACAGTAGAATCTTAATGATTTTGTTCATTTATTTTACTTTTAACGCAAACCGATTCATATACCGGATTTTCACCAAATACTATACCCACAAAAAATAATGTCTGAACTACTAATATGAGAATTGAAATTTAAAACGCGATTACGATATTTTGCTTTCATCAATAGATGGCGTTTTTCTCTTAATTTTTTTCTTCAAATAATTCTTACTGTTCGGAAATGAATTGACCATCATTTTCTTTTGACAAACAAAGTGATTCAAAGCCATTGTATTCAATATCCAAATTCCTCATTTTTGTGTCATAATTAATTGTTTAATCAATAAAATGAAGCGAATGATGCCGTCACAAACTGGTCCCAATTCCGTTTATCTCAATAGACAGATCAGAAAAATATCGCATTAAGAAGTGCTTTGTCGGCTTGCTTACAGCACAGAAAAAAAACAACAACCAACACTTTCATTTGCAACGACTGTCTATTGTTTGGCTTCAATTCAGCAGCAACAGAAGCAGCTCAATGTTCATTTCAAAGACAATTGGCACAACACAAACGCAAAATTCTCTATATCTTTTGTTCTCTTTTTCCCTCTCATCTAGTCCCTAAGAATCGTGCCTTGTTTGGATTCATGAGTCTGTATTTAATTAATTTCCCTTAATGATATTTACCAGCTCGACACATTATCGTCGTTGTGTATGTTCGCGCTGGTGCATTTCTATTGTCTTTTATGTCCCGGGTTCATTCCTTTTATCTTACTTATTTATATTCATTTATTTATTTATTATTATCAATCGTCTGTACTACTGTCTCTCATTATTACCATTATTATTGCAATCGGTTTTTATGTTGCTCGTTGAAAGCACAAGTCTGCTAATTGTTGTCACACTAACGACTTGGTCCGTTATTCTCATTTTCGTTCCACTTTATTTCATTTTATTTTATTTTTCTCTTTCTTCTATCTTCTATTTTTGTTTCCAACTGATACCTTGGTTTGAATCTAATGAGAGAGGGGTGTCTTTCATTCCTCTTTGCTAATCATCTTGAGACAATTTGTCTCAAATGATTATAATGATGATTGGTCTGTCGTCGTTGTCCGTTTTGTGTTGCTGTTTGTTCAAAGTCTTAGTCTTGGTCTCTCATTCTCACTTAATTTGGACCACCACCACCAACGTCAATGTCAGTGTCTTCGATTAATTTTATTTATAACGGCAATTCGCGTGCCAAACAACTGGACCAATTTTCTTATGTTTTTCGGTTGGTAATTGCTAACTAATTTGCTGATTCATGAACTCGATAATTGATTCCATTTTTCCCTTTCTACTTTGCCATTATCCTTACTATGTCTTGTAGTATATATTTTCCTTTTTTTTGAACGATAACTGATTATTCCAAGACCGCACAATGTTTGCCCAATAATTGCAAGTCATCACACTGTTTAGTGATGATGGCAAACAAAACACACACACACACACACACACATAATGAAAGAATAAGAGACACAGGTTGCCAGGTTTATGCCGTTCTGTTCAGTATTTTATTGGTGACCTTATCCTTACACCCATCGAATGCCGGCTCATTGTCATCAAAGTGATTCGAGCAGCTGCTTGCTCTTACTCCGTGACCATTCATTCTATGCTGGCTTACAGGCAAACCTGGCTCCTGTTCTGTTCAATGCCTTTTTTTCTGGGCGCCTAACGTTAGCATATATGCTCCGTTTTAGGTGTTTGACCTCATCTGATTGTTCATTAATTTCTGGTGAGTGAAAGATGACTTTTGCTCCCAACCGCATCGTACTTGCTTGCCAGACAACTTCTCTCTCTCTCTCTCCCCCATTTTCAATGATGTACCCTTAATCAATGAGATTCGCAAACGTAGCAATGCAATATTCTTCGTTCATTCACCTCTTCAACCCGAGAATTACCTTTTTATTACCATCACGACTATAAATATAGTTCAAATTTTGTATGATAATATTGAAAATCCTCACCTGCTTATTTTGGTATCATCATTTCAAATTTATCCAAACCTCAAACTAAATTAGTTGGTTACCTGTCCATTTCGAATAAAGTCTTTATTGATATCACACACACACACAAACGTTACACGTGTCAACTTCTGCATCGATGGGTGTATTCGAAGTACGTTGCCCTTAAGGCCTTTGCTACTGATTAGAATTGATCGTTCGGTTTTTTTTTGTTTTGGTTTGCGGTTTATGGCGAACTCCTAATCATCGTCAACGTGATCGTTACTTGTGAGATTTCCATTTCATACATATAGTTAGGCGGGATAGAAAATAGAATCCTCTGCTTGTTGTTTTCTCGGTTAAAATGTGCATTGATGATCGAAGGTCATAGGTCATATGATGGGGAATCTAGCGGTACTTGGCGCGCGCGGTCGTTCTCTATTCCACTTTTTCGTTTGTATGTTCGCGTGTTCCATCGCTACAACACACAAACACACCGTTTGAATGATGACAGTTTGCTCGCCATGTTGTTATTGCCATATTGAAGTTTCAGAAAGATCCGGGCGGCAAAGGAAAAGCCTCAATCTCACCGAACATCTGCTGAGGGAAAACTGACTGGCTCCCTTCTCACTTTCACTTTGTTCACTTTTGTGTTGTGTCTTTTGGTTCGGGGGTGCTCGTTGCTCTCTCTCTCTCTCTCTCTCTCCCTCACATTGTGTATACTCGTGCAAGTTCGCGTTTGGCACGTTCGTTGTCGACTTCTTCAATCGAATCGAATTGCAACGATTCCAAGATGGACTGGGTCATTTGATGACGGGGTGGATCATGGTTTCGATCACATTAAATCCATGGTATCTTTCTTTGGTATCCAAATCGTTCAAGAGTATACACTCTTTGGGCCTAGCTTTCTCATTCACATATGTATGTGTGCTTATAATCTTTTCCACCGAATTGCATTCGAATTAATTTGCCCCGTGGCATGTTCCCCACACACACACACGCACTCAAACCAGAGATGATGAGTAGAGCATCGGGGTGGTGAGGACCGGGCTCGCGAACACACGAACACCCGCACCACTTATGGGTGACCAAACGAATTTATTGAACACACGTGCGCTCTGAACTCTCCTTCCACAATCTTTGGAACAGTTGGTCCGCAAGCGCGACTCGGGTTATAACGGGATCTAGAGTCGGGTCCCAACATAATTTTCTGTGTGTGTGTGTGTGTGTACTGATGTGCTTTGTATGAGAGATCTCTTTTGTCTGGAGACCCAATTGGAACCGTTTGTTCTCTTTGAGCGGGCAAATGTCTTGTCTTTCCTAGCTTCAAGTTCAATCAACAATGTCCCGTTGCCCGTTGCTGGGTTCTCTCTTTCTTTCTCTTTGCTTTAAGCATCACCCACCAGTCGAATGATTAAAGATCTAAGGTTATTGTCGTTGCCTTTGCCACTATGATAGCTAATGGAAATTTGCACGAGCACATTTAATATTGAATGGCAAGTTAGAAAGAACGATCGTTCGTGCTTCATTGGAATAAGAATGTAATTCTCTCTCTCTCTTTTTTGCTTTTCCCATTCTTATTCGCCCATCTGCACTTGGAAACAATTTCTTTTGTGCACTGGTTCAATCAAATGATGCCCAAACGGCGAGTCTCACCCTCAATTCAATCTAAATGAGAATTGCCTTTTTTACCATAATTGTATCAAATATATTTATATATATTACATTGCATTATCTGCCGTTTGTAAGCTACATTATGTGCATCATCATCATCATCATCTGTCATGATTATGGAAACGAAACGACGCCGCATCCTAACCAAGCTCACGATCGGATTCAATTGTTTTATATTCTTGAAGGTATCGATTTGAAGTTGATAATGATGATGATGAACTTGACCTAGAATTGAATTCTCGATTTGTTCCGACACGTGGCAACGTTCACATTCCGTTAATTGTCTTGTTCTTAAGGTAACGACTCTAAATTGAGTTGAGGGTGAATCTCGCACAATCATTCGTCACGTTCACTACGTTGGACGTGTTATGTCGATGATCTAGGATAGTTTGTCCATTGTCAATGAATGCGAACGCACCCATAGTCAATCGTGATGATCGATCGTTTTCATCACAAACACTCTATCCTATTCACAGTTTCGATTATGGTGCCGATGTTTACTTGCATCATCATCAACAACAACAACATCCCTTACCTGTCGTCAGGGTCAACAGGTCAGCTGGTCACACTTCGACGACATTGAACTTTAGTTCCGAATCTACATCAACAATTCCATCCGGCCAATTGGTTGAAATGTGCATCTTGCGTTCTGGAACGAGAACAAGTCACGTGCCATTTGCCGGACGTGTACCAATGCCTATGCATGTTCTTTGACCTTACATGTATCGATCGACAATATATGACTCTACGATCGATCCAAAGAATAAACGATAGAAAGGTCAATTGTTGTGCGTTCATTGTTGTTTTTGTTGACCTTCGAATGACCTATGTGTACCTGTGTCGTGTGCCAGGCATGCCATCATCATATGTCATTGTTGCTTATTGATTCCAGCACGAGCCGGACCCGAGTGTCAAATTGAACGATGTAAACCATCCATAAGACCATCATTGTTCACATATCCAAAGTTCGGCAATGTTTCGGATCTTGAATAACCATTGTCGTTCGGGCGTGCAACAAAAGGTTCTCTTCTTTCTCGTACTCGGACATCTTGTTAGCCGAGCGGATCGTTTGACCTTCTTATTGTGTAGATCATCTCTCTTTCGTCTTTGGGTCAGTTTGACTATCGTCAATTTACGCTTGACATCTTTGTTGTCGAGTCGACCAGCAATTGGCAACAGCCGTCTCCGTTGCCAGTTGCATCTTCCGTTGTGTGTATATATATGGCCTCCGTCTCTTGCCTCTCCATTGTATTCTTCTGGCCGATGTCTTTTGTGTCTAAGCCCGATGTCCAATGTGGTCTGGTTCCGTCAAGGTGGACAATGTCCCTCTCTTCTCTCCCTTCTTGTAGTAGCGTCTTTTCAATGTCACAAACTGTGCGTTTGGGGTCGACGGAATCGTTGACCTTGTTGCCTAGTGCCCTAGGACGGATTTGAAGGGAATGACCTACTGCTACTTTCATACATTTTGTTAACGTCTTTATAATTCAATGCACATTTGATTGAAGCCGTGTGCCATGTATTTTGGTCCTTACCTCCTGTATCAAACATTAGTCACTTGATTAACTTGCAGCTTTTGCTTCTTAACGATGACCTTGCTTTACCAGGCGGTCGCGGTTTTTTATCGAGTCTGATGACCTCCGATGCTTTCGCTTTTTATTATTTGTTTCGATTGAGGAGCAACCTTGGACCGACAAGCGTGCCGTAGATCTTCTCTTGATTCGGCACGTGCTACCTGCCTTTTCAGGTTGTTAGGTCGGTGGGTCAGCAGCACAATGCTAAACCATAAATCTTACCTTATGTTTTGTCGTATCGGTTTGTGTTCTTATATTTATAACGATGCTGCATTGCAATTGTATGTGATACCACCGTACCACATTTTGCCCAAGTTCAATGGTCTATTTTGACTGGCTTTTACTGCCTTGAAGCTCAAAAGTAGCTCACTAATTGGCTTTTCCTTAATGTTCATGTTTTTTTCCGTTTGAACCATAAACCACGGTCAAATACTTTGTCTCTCGAACCATTCGTCGAGTAATTCGATCAGCCAATTCTTGGAAACAAGATCGGTACTTTTGATGCAGTTGGCCGACTGGTCTCGGGATTAAATCTGTTCATCTGAACTTACCGTAGTAGAAACAGCGTCCATTTGTCACCAAATCGCATCTTTCTTTTTCTGCCATCAATGCATTTATGTTTCACTTTCACTTTCCACCCACAATAGCATTTGATCTATCGAGTACGAGTCATAGTGAAAAGGACCCTGGCATCTGCAGCCTAGATCTTTGTGATCCATTGTGTTTCATCACACATGTTCATTGCTTACTCTACGCACACAAATGAATATAAAAGTGAAAGTATCGACCAGAAGGTCTATCGGGGAGATGTCCATCTAAGATGAACAAGCCTAAGACTTGCATAAGAAATATGAATGGATGAATGGATTCGAAACGACCAGTAGCTAAAATGTCAGGTGAGGGTGGTGTGAGGGTGTCTCGATGGCATCTGGGCTCATCGAATTGAGGCCACGCTCGGGTGCGACCGTCTTAGGAGAAAAAGTGAAAGCATACAAGCGAGAAGACATGAATCGATCTCCTTCTCAACGAACAATCTTGACGGTTGAGCCCCATCAACAGTGTGGGCGCGGACCCTGTTCAAACGAGCACAACGACCCGAACACACATCAAGGTGACACTTGAATGAAACACCGACACGTGCATGTGGGGGAGATTATGTGGACACACTAGGTAGATACGTTGACTCTTGACTCTCGTCTTAAAGACAACTTTTTGTGCCAATTTTCTTATTTTTTTTTCATTTATTTTTCATCTGAATTGAGGTCACTTTCAGTTTTGTTGCAGCTGCTTTCTTTCTTTATTTCTTTCTTTTTATTGAAAATTGTGTATTATCTTGATTTTTATTTTAAAATATATTTTGATTTAAAGATATAAAGATTTTTGTAATTATTAATGTTCAATTAAAAATAAAATGTATTGATGTGCGCAACAAAACATTCAAATCATTTTTTTTTGGTTTTTTATTTTATGCAAAATGCATATCAAATGCAAATCACGTTAAAGGTATTTCCAAGGTAAAATATGGTCAATGTTGCGACCTTGTGGCGATCTGTACATGCATCAATCATATTTGCTAGGTCCAGGATGGTCAACTATTGATCGGTGAGGTTACACAACAACAATGGGTTCTATTGTAATGGCAGTGGTCAATCTCGAGCGACGACAAGTTCCGTCATCGAGTACTTGGCACCTTGTTTACAGCAACACACATGCTTCATCATCATCTTTATCGTCTTTGGTTCAAATTTCCTTTACAGTCGACAACAAAACAACAAACGAGCCCACTTTGAAGCAATGAACACCTTGAACGATGCCACACCTTGTCACCTTAAGGAAACTACCTTTTTATTTGTGACCACCGGTATTGAATCTTGTTTATTAAATTTGAGTGTGAGTCCTTGTATCATTTATAAACAGCCTTCCTCTCCCTCTCCCTCTCTCGCCATCGGAACTACTTCATTCACCATTTCATTGCATCGCGGTGAATCAAAGTGACCACTATCGTTCCATCATTCCACCGATAGATGGCATACAACAGTCATATTTGGATTCATCATAAAAACGAAGATATCACAACGATATTGGTTGAAAACACTTTGACTTGTTGAACTGACCTAATCTGGCAAAAAAGGAAGATTAAAATTGCTTTGATCATCGAACTCATCTCAATGATTGGGAACAACGTTGCTCGATCGTTTGATCGCCTGATCGACTCGTGTTTATACAGCTAGGTCAACAGATGCCTTTCCAATCATGTGAGGATGGCAAAGGAAATCCTTTGGCGGCTCCAACATTGTTTGGTTTACGAAGCAAGTATGTGTGCATTCACGCAAGTGGCATCTCTCCATTATCTTGACACGATTGGTATCGTCACAACCCGGACGAATGAGACGAGATGCCTTGCCAATGCCTATGATCAATGGCACATCCAACCTCATCTTCATTCGACCATTGAGCACAATACATACACACATATTTTGGCACATAAATGGCGTCACGATATGAGAGAGATAGAGGCAACAAAAACAAAAAAAAAGAACGTTCACCAAGGTAAGTCTGGTTCTTCCAATCTATGCCATACTATGTACGAGTCATGCTGTCATACTCAATCATAAAGTTGAATTCAACTCTAACCAACTTTCTGGTGGTTGTTCTCTCGTTCCCTCTATTCTCTCTCTCTCTCTCTCTCTCTCTCTCTCTCTCTCTCTCTCTCTCTCTCTCGCTCACTTGTTCTCTATGCAAATAAGCATAAATAATCCTCTCTTCAAAACGAAGGAAAAGAATGACCATACAATGGTATGGCACAACCAATTGGTTTGTCCAAATAGGTTCCCCTCACCAACACTGGTCATAATTAGTCGGGTTTTTCTTCCCCCTTTCTCTCTCACTGCGTGTCGATGTTCTTTGTTCATATTTGAAACGCTTGACATGATATATATTGTTCCCGGTGTGCCTGACCACCAATCGGAAAGATATGGTGGTGGAGCTTCCACGCACTATGTATATATGGCTCCCGGATTTAGGCGCGTTCAATATATGTCCACATCGTGCCCCTCATTCATTTCCTTTTGTTGCCCGAAAAGGACATCGACATCGAAAACTTAACATTGGTTGAATGATGGCGCCCGATGACCTCAACTTCATCATGATGAACGTCATCATTCAGTCTATAACCAACCATAGATCAATGTGGCAAGTGGCCATTCTTTTATACCGCCTCCATTCAACATTGGTCTCTTTTATTTTTTTTTCTGTTGTACTTTCTGTTGATTTAGCTTGCTTCACTCATTTCTGGCTCAGATGTTTCTACTCTTGCCTCGTTGCACTTATCAAGTATGAATGAATGGTTCGATTGCTCGATCTGGTAAACAATGGTAAATTGCAGCTTATTAATGTTAGTTTGAGTGAATGTATATTTTTAGGCATTTTAGCTCGGTATATATATACATCTATGTTCGCTTATTGAGTAAATGCTGTCGTTAGACTTCATTTCGAATGTTTGTGTGTGAGTGTATGTACGAAATGTAGTCGTACATGTCTAGTTTGTCCTGTTTTTGTTCCTATATTTATGCATATAATATAATGTACCGATATATACGCACCGAGTAAAGGCGACTAATTCTCCAGCTTATTGCAAAATAGTTGTATTCACATTTGATGGGAAAAGAAAGACCACACACACACACACGCAC
Source organism: Blomia tropicalis (assembly GCA_029204025.1). NCBI lineage: Eukaryota > Metazoa > Arthropoda > Arachnida > Sarcoptiformes > Echimyopodidae > Blomia > Blomia tropicalis. The sequence continues at coordinate 9,114,148 of CM055090.1, forward strand.
ATTCAATCACTCACTCACATACATACTAACATGTCATATGAACGATTCATGTTGATCTATAAATTGGCTATTATTTGCCATCATTGAATTGATAGTTTCGTTCGTTTGTGTTTGATGGCATCACCGAAACAATTCTTCATCATGGCAAGTGTTTGATCACTAATGTCGCCTTGAGAGCGCTAGTGTGTGTGTGTGTGTGTGTGTGTGTGTGTGTGTGTGTGTGTGTTTGAAAAAGGAAAGGGGAAAGAGTTTCGTTAATTAACATTCTCAATGATTCACAGCAATGACTTTAGTTATACCAATGCGCACAGCTGCTGTTGTTGTTGATGATGATGATTATGATGATGATGATGATGATGTTGTCTTCTCTCCTTGCCACTTTCCAGGTAATACACTTTGGTGTACAAAAACACGCACACACACTTTCTTGCCTCGTGCCTTGGTGATGGCAACCAAAAGGCAGCATCAACGAATGTGAATGTGCAATCGACTATAGTAGGTCGACGCAAACCAAAAAAGTATATGTCGTCTCGTTTCGTTTAACTTTTTTAGGTTGTCAATTGGAGAAAGCTCTTCAATTAGAGTATGTGATGTGTTGGGAGTCAAGGCGACACTAATGACCGACTCTACCGTGTCCGGCCAACTCCCAAATTTGCATCTACACGTGTACCAAGCCATATCGTTTCTACATATCTACGTATTCCTATCAATCTTTAAACCGAACTCTATCTAGTAAATTCAGTTTGCACTCAACCTATCTGTTATTTAGCTCTATAAAATCTCCATCAGTTATGGATTATTTACAAGTCTATGACGAATGAAAAATATCCTAATTTATTCAAAGTAATAACTAATTGTGTTTAATCAAAAGGTTACGGTACATCTGATTTGCTACCTTGATTGTTGTTTTTGTATGCTCATTTAAAAAATGTTATTTGCTATCGATTTTTTATTATTTTTTTATTTTGATATTTGTCGCTTTTAACGACCCTTGAACAAAACTAATATTTCCAAAGAACATAACGAAAAGATTAAAACTGATCTTTTTTTGACCTATCGAGTCCATATGTTGGTTCCAGACAAGTCAAGGGTCGCTCACCTTCAAGACGTTTGTCTTTTTAATGTCATTGACATTGACCCCTTGCTCAGATGTTTGACAATGTCTAGTAGATCAAAAAGACCAAGTGAAAGTGTGGCTCAAACCAGGAAGAGAAATCATTCTCTTTCTCTTCGTTCATGCTTCACACTTGTTTCTTATGTTCGCCTTGGGTCAAAGGGCAAAGAACGGAGGGTGATAAGGAACGAACGGTGAATGGAGATGAACGGGACCACGTAGGACCTAGAGTAGCGTCTTAAGAAGGTAGACTCAAGAAGAATAGATTTAAACGACCGGGAAGTAAGTTTCGTTGAAGTAAGCCCTCTTTCTCTTCTGTTTGGTGAGTTGTGAAATCAAATTTTGAATTGGTTGTGTATACCGAAAATAAGGGATAACTTTGCTTTGGCCCGGTGTGTTTTGGCAACTTTGATGAAGGCAAGGCGTCGTTCGATGACCTAAACGAGTAAGTTTGTATGCTTATATCTCGACCATAGCGTTCTCCGACGAGTGTGTTGAGCCTGATGTGCTTTTGCATCATCAACCGACAGCTGCCATTTTCGTGGCCAGCTACTTTCACCTTTCAACTTTCACTGCCGTATCGAGAGGTTGAACGCACGTCAGTTGAAGAGAGTATGGCGCGCGACCGGTTCTTGGCTCAACTCTCTAATTGAGTCTTTTGTCTTGTGTATTGAACTCTCACTCTCTCGCTTTCTCCCTTGTCCACTGACTTGTCCCCGGGACCATTCTCGGGTGATTACTGTGGTGTTCGAACACGTGGTGCTGTATCCTTATAAATGCTGCTCAAAGGTGCTCGAGAGTGAAAGGTCACGACAGTCGTCAGTAGTGAACGATTGAACCAATGGACACGTCTGCGGTCACGGGTGGCCACCATTGTGAACCCGTTTGCCTTATTTTATTGAAACATTGTCCCCAAATGTACGTAGATCGAGATACACAAGGTGTCCCATGAGTGAGTTTTCGCTCGTGACCTGGCACACGACACTTTAAACATTTGTCTTTCATCACACTTTTCCGGGTTATTTCTTGTACCGATAGTTTTTACCGTTCAATAGTCGTCCGGCATATAACGGTTATAATAATGTTTTTTTATGAAGAAAAAGAAGAAATTTGATTAGGCCCGGTGTTGTTTTGATCTATTGTCATATTTACCCGTTTTGAAGGGTGTGGCACAACTTCAGCTGGCACGCGTTCACTCTATTATGGATCTTGAGTTACGTCAACGAAAGTGTTACTTCAAACTGATGGCCAATTGGAATGTCTAGACTCTAGATACACAATAGACTGGACAGTGGCCAGTCTGGATGTGTGTTTTGTGTGTATCAGACGCAGATGTTTACCATTGTTTACCGATGTGTCCATCGATCGATTGAAAACATCTTTATGTTTTATGTCGGCTAATTAGTAGATCGATCGTTTGCGTCCTTAGATCAATCGTCTCTCAACTTTCAATGCCATGTGTCACTAATGGGTCCCGTATCAACTTGTACCAATCGTTGTGTGTCCTATGTGTTGCTTGATCCTTTCCAATGTGTTCGAACCAAATGCAGGTGGTTGCGAATGATGTAGTGTCCAATGTTGTTGTTGCTTGATGTTGTTGTTGTTGTTGTTGTCTCGCTTCGTTGACTTGTATCGTTCCATTTGGTGAATGATTGTCCATTTCTCCATCACACTGACCACATGACGCATTGGACACAACCTTGATCAATCTTACACGCAGCAGTAGTATTCGAATGCGCGTGTTGCACGTGCCATGCCAATCTTTCAAAGTTCATTTCACGAACATTGAATTCGGCCATTGGTCAAGTTCGTCTCATTCGTGTGCCATATCGAGATTGGCTAATTAAGGTAACGATCCTTCGATAAAAGTTTTCCCTCCTTAATTAGTGCCACCAAACAGACTACTGGAGCAGACCATTTGTTGATTTATCGGTCGCCCTAAATTACGAACATCGCAATGAATGGCAAATTGGTCTTCCATCTGACTAACTAGACTAAACTGTGTTTGACCATCGGTCAGTTCGTTTACTTTTTTTCTATGATTCTTATTTGTTGAGTTTATTTGGTCACGATTCTAAACACTAGAATAGGACTGTCTTTGTCGGCATCAATTATTTGAAAGTAAGATATTACGCAAGCTATTTGTAAACCAACAGGCACACATTTCATTTACTTGATCTCAGGGGAATAGATTCTTAACATTTCAGTAAGGTCAACAGCTTGTTGACCACTAATATTAGTTTTGAGTTTAAAGCTTCACGACTCTTATGATTCATTTTGAAGGCGATTGTTGACGATGCGAATCGACCATAGAGTTGGTCACACTCAGTCGGATCATTACCATTTAGTAAATGGAGCTCGAGCTCTTTCAGTTGAACCCTTGTTCGCAACCTTGTACAAATTTACTGAATGGTCAACACAACACTTTCTTTGAGTGCGATCAATAGCCATGTGTTGACCGGTTCACTACTACATTGAACCCTTCTCCGTGTTTGACCTGACCACGTCGGGTTCTAGATCGCGCGCGTGACCCCATCTCATTCAAGGGTCATTCGTGCGTTTGTCAATGGTTAATGACTTGAGGACTTGTATTTTCCCCTTTCCTCTTCATTTGCACACTCATTCTCTATTCACAATACAAGTTCGCTAGTAGTCTGGCACCATTTTTGACCACACAATCGTATGCATCATTGAATCGTTGATACCGTTATAACTGTGGATCGTCATCGATTCATTAATAAAGTGTCATTGTCGCACATAGATACACACACACACACACACACTAGTGTCTCGTGTCTACAATAGCCAGATGCTGTTCGCTGTACCAGACCGTGACATTTGTAACGTCTTGAGGACCCAATGGTCCTATCGTGACAGATGTGATGCGGAGGAGTTGGATTGAGGTGGGAGGAGGTATTGAGGTGACAACATTGTGTGCTCAATGTTGAAAACATATACATTAGATATTAGACAATTGGCACGCGACGGTTGACCATCATCATCGTTAAAATGGGACAATTCGATCTGCATCGTTTGTCTCCTCTCCGATAGGTAATAATTTGTCCCGTTTTGATGCGTTCCTTTCTCGGAACCAATTTTTTTACGTAAGCAGACAATCGAGTCATATCGAGCCTCCCCCGTCCTTTTCAATAAGCATTCATTTGTAAAAGTAAAAGTAAGCATTCAACACACACACACATTCATAGATTACCTTACAGATCGATGATATTATTGCAATGCCTCCTGCGATGTTTGCGCACAAACACCGAAAGCCTCGCTTGAACCTAGAACAATTAGAGCGCGGAACGCGTAGGCCTTTGGTCATCTCTCATTTGAGTCAGTTCCAATGTCAGATGTGTGTTCTGTTATCCACAAGGTCACCTATTTTTATATATTGTTCATTCAAATGGGACTAATGAACATTGTTCCACATCGACAACAAGTGACGGACATTCGTTAACCTGGCCAACATTGTAGTGGACAATTATTGTCCTCCGTAACAGTCCAGGAAAAAATATATATATACAACAATAGAAATGTGAAAGAATTTTTTGAGCGTTGATCAACACAATAGCAATACGAAAAGACCGTTATAACACAAACTAGAGTCGTCCATTTCCAAGAAATTGTTCAAGACCATATGGTGGTGTATTTGGTTGAGAATATCTAACAAACTTATTATATGTATAGGATCCTATAATTCTTTCATTCGATTTACACTTGACCGAACATCTCATCTATGATGACGCCGGGCGAAAGGCGTTTCATATATAATGCACCATAAGAAATACAAGTTTTGCGCTCAACCTTGGAGAAGCGGCAATCCTCTCTATATGTGAGACTCGTTTTCACTTCAACTTTTCACTCACGCGTTCTTACATTCTCACAAGGCGTCACACTAAGATGCATTCGGGCGTGTGCTATATCCAACTCACATTCACAGACACGGGCACTGGTTGTGTTCATAGTGGACGGGGATTTTTTTTCCTGTACCCATTTATGCTAATGCTAAGACAGAGGCGGTCGGTGTAATAGGAAATTGGCATTCCAACTTCCAAGTGGTTCACATATTCCATTTGATTCATCAGATTCTTGCATTGCGATTACATTTTCTCTCTTGTGTTTTTTTTTTGTTGGACGAGAAGCGTCCAAAGTCTAAGCATATACTCATTTAGTTGCCCCTTCCTAACATAAATCTTTTCCATTCGATCCAATGTGTGTCTATGTTGGAAGTGCATGTATGCGTATGAGCCTTGTATCAGTATATGTGTTTATGTGTGGAAGTGGACGTCAATATATTCTGGTGGCGGTACTGATATTGGTATTGAGACTTAACACAGAAGCACTTTAACATGCGCCAACATGTGTATGTGAATCCATGGTGTGTGGAGTGTCGAGTGTGTGGAGTGTGACGCCAAAAATGGTGGTGGCATTGCACATTAGTATTTTGGCGTACGATATGAAACCAACTCTAAATGTTATCGCGCCTGTTTTCCCCATCCACCAAAACCACTCTTCTTCTCTCATATATTTGCACTTGTCCCATTCTTTCTTTTTTGGTCGCAGATTCAATGTTCAAGCTCATTTGGTTGCCGTACGTGAAACGGGTAGCATCAATTTCCATGCTTCATCCATTTGTTGTTTTTTCTTTCTTGTTCAAATTTACTATTTGCCACACTTTATACTGAACACGTGCAATCGAACCAAACCATGCAATAGGCATAGTTGTATTGGCAATGAAGCTTTGATTGATACATGTCTTTGAACGATTCCTTCACTGCTTCATTTTATTACTATTATTATTTTACAAAATATCGAACTCATGGACAACAATGAGAGAACTAAAACACTGCTAGCCGTTAACAAATGTGAAGATTGTTGAAGATTCCTCCTTTCTACCACTTTTTATTAATTTTTATGTTTGACAACAACTGGCGAATCAAGTCAAACATCACGAACCACATTGGTTGCGAAAGCCGGCGTTTCCCGAATTGAACAACATTATCATCATCATTCATTCATTCAACTGAAAAAGGTAGATTGATTTTTGCATTATTTTTGTTCATTGTTTAATGTAAAAAATGAGTTTATATCTGGTTGACCCAAATGTCACAATTTGTCTTAGAAATGAGCACGTGTCAAGACGGGTCCGCATCCATTCACATATTTTTTCCTATCCGTGATTGAATCCGGATTTGAGTGTGGCCCACTTGAATCACCATTTGTTCATTCAATCATTTGTCTTCTACGTTTTTTTTTGGTGTCTGAATCTCCTATTCGAATGTTTTTTTTGTTGTCATCAATGGATCGGTGTCACCCCAAAAAATTTTCAACAATTTTTGTGCGAATGAATGAATGAAATATTTCATTCGTTCTTTGATTTGCCCATTCCATTTGTGACTCGATTACAGCTGCTTCCAATCGTACCCATCTCATCATCATCAACATCACCATTTATATTATGTCGTCGGGACTTGTTGCCTTCGACCGAATGGTGACCTATTCCATTTGTATGTACTCGCCACCACAATTGGCCCATTGCATCTTATGGCAATATGGATGGAGATGCAATGGACCAATTGGTTGAATCGAGTTAATCACGGACCCATTGGTGGTTGGTGTCGGCAACCGAACTCGGTAACCCCCTCTCAATCCATTGTATGTTTGCAAAGACCTCTTTGCCACTGGCTCGTGTTTAGTCGGAACTTTGTCTCAAGACAGTCTGCCTCATATTCGGATTGTCGTCGTCTGCCAATTTCCGAGTGCGACCCTCTTTGAGCAATCTACCTCTTTGTTATTTCGACTCGTTCCTTCTAGGTCACCATCGTCGGTCGTCTCCGTCGTGACCTTGGAAGGGAAGTCGAGCCCCGGAGTTTTAGTATTCGCATTCGCAACTTAACCATTTCCACTTCAGACAAAAATCGGACGAAACGGTTCAAAGGTCTCTCTTTCTTTCACTCTCTCATTTTTCCTTCTAAAACATTTCACAATACAACATTCAAGCCTTTATGGCTTGGATAATCGGTCTACTGTGGCATTTAAGATGTTGTGCACATCCATGAAAAATGGTTTTTCTGTTTATTGTTGCATTCACATATGTTCTCACTCGGACAACTGCCAATGCCGAGAACCCTTTTTCTTACCTTTGACCTTCAAGTGTTGAGCTTATTAGTTCATAAATTTCACATTTACAGCACCTCTATTTTTTCTTGATTTTCCTCTCTCAACCATGATTTATGATGATTTATTTAGGCTTTGCAAGAAACTTTGAACTTTGTTATTCTCTTTCCATCTTTCTCATTCTTGAGAAATGTTCATTTCTGAACCGTGCTTCCAAGTATTTTGTTTTGTTTTCCTATTTTATTCTAATCAAATGAAAAACTGCAGTTTTCCAAGTTTCTTGTTGCCGTGTTCGATCAACCATTTGGTACAATTGAAGTTGAATTGAGGTTACACCTTTTGGTCGGCAAGCGTACCAAGTTATCATAATTACAGACCTTCGCTCCAACTAATTACGTAACGTTTTCTAATATATTCAGACAAGCGAACACTTGTAATGAGCCAAAACCGAACGAAGACGTTCATTGTAATCTTTCGGCAATCAATTTGATAATTGAACGTAGACGTAAATGTGCACGTGCTGTAAATGTTTCGTTCACAACGGTTTCCATTGTTTTTTTTAGTTTTATGTTCTTGTGTCGTTCATATGGTCGACATATAATGACTGTTCTCTAGTCTTAAGACATGAAAACATATCGAAAAGCAACCTACCTACCTCCGGACGCCAATTGTGACACGAAAACGATGATGAGCCATGAACACAAACAGGTGGTTTTACTCTAAAGCCGAAATGACGCAATGAACTTGTCAGACCATGTACAAGATTCGTTGATTTATTGCTCAAGATAGTCGAACGAATGTTACGATACGAAAATGTTCTATGTTTTGTGTGTTAGGCATCGAATTTCCCTTTATATATATATATATATTTCATGTCTAAGTCAACATTAATTCATGAAGTCTGTCCCATGTCACATCATCGAATGCAAAATGTGAGAGAAAATGAGAGAAATGAGAATGCTCAATAATAAGACCGAGACATCATTGGCGGTTTCCCAACGTTTGATTGATGGTGCCAGTTCTTTTCTCTCTTTCTTTCGAATTAATCAAATGCAAAAATGGTTTGCAAATCGACGATACTAACCAACATCATTCGCCATTATTGACATCTTTCTTTCTTCTCTCTCCCTCGAACGCGTGTCTTGTGTCCCATTGTATGAGTATGTGTGTGTGTGTGTGTGTGTAATATTGCCTTCAAACATTGGTGGGCAATATCGTCTCATACCATTTGTGGGACACACATTTTGACACGTTCCAAACATGTGACATTGCATTGCATTGTTGCGTGGGCGACACCTTCACTCAATGGTTAAATTGAATTGAAAAATACCATTTCCTCTTATTCACCCACCAAATATCGTATCCTTGGCCTCATTTGATCTCGTTCACCATTTTTTCTTTCTTTTCTTGCTTTACCAAAACCACCCGCACCAACATTCTTCAAGTGTGACCTATTGTGTGTTATATGTTGATGCATTGCTCCCTTTCGAACATAAATATCGTTCTCGCGTCGACACATCTACCAAACGATAGAAAGAAGGAGAATACGCACAAAACTACCTGGATCGTCGGTTCGTCCATCATCTATGTGACGGAGACATCGATGTGCGACAGCTGCAAATGTCTGGAAAGACTGATTGTGGCACGTGTATGTCGAGTTTCGAGACAATTACGTTTTGAGCAAATGGCATTTTTCCTTTCTATCGTTGTCTGATGACCTATTTCGTACAATCTCCACACATACACATTTTAACTCGATCATTCCGATCATTCAATCGGTCATTCTTAGTTGACCGAACACAACATTAATATACCGTTTTTTGTTATTGACGTCGTCTTCGTCGTTGTTGTCTTCGAGTGGCACGCGTTTGTTGACCATTCTAATCGAAAATCACCTTTTGTAGCCGGAAAATGTAGGCCAACTTGAACAATGCCGTTCGGCCACAATCCGTTTCCCCCTTCCCGATCTCGAACTCTAGGTTGACCCGTTATTCGCGTGCGGAACCCGTCCGCTCCCGATTGGTCAACAGTAAATCGTTCGACCCCGACCTTTAAGGTGTCCAGCAGTGTTTGGCACACGAACAGAAGAACCGTTATCCTGTTCAAAGTGGTGACCTCTTTTCCCTTGCGAGCCCTTTCTTATTATTATTATAAGCTTCAACTCGCCTTCTTACTAACTCGCTCACTGTATTGCGCACACCTAACTGACAGACTGGTAGTGGCGGTGGTGGTGGTGGTCAAAGGTCAATTCAAAGATGTCAGTCGATTACTGACCTAGGGCTTAGGTTCCTTATACTCTTGAATTTATTCGCGTGTCTTTCATGACACAACTTGACCATAATAATCATCAGCTACACTCTCTAACCCTTAATGGTGCTGGCCAAAGGCCTTTCCAAACAAATTGACTTCAACTTTAGTGCATCTGGCCCGTCTGGTCTGTTGGCTCGGGACCTGGGCAAACATTGAATGATCAGCCTTAAAGTGAAACGGTAATCCTTTGTTCAAGCACAAACTTGCAAGTAAAGAACAGGACCATGTCCCCCGGACACGTGTGTGTTCAATCATGAATTACCGAACGGGACACGCGCATGCAGACAGATGCTTTCCTTGGCTCTTGTCTAGGACCGTTATGTCTCGGACGACAAGCACACATGTAACACATATATACGCACACACAAAAAACCGGGAAATGAATGTTTGGTGTAAAGATTGGCATGAACAAAATTCAATCGAACCACACCAAAACCTATTAGACACAAAACTTGAACCATAAAATTGATTATTATTAATTTAACTAATTGCGTCACAATAATAAATTGGAGCTTAGGTGTGGAACATATACAAACAACGAGCAGCACAAACTACCTTGACTTATCTCGCGCCCATTAATTATCATTTTGTCACTTTATTGGGCGTCATGTTAGTTGAGTCTTTATGTATACTCCCCAAACTTTAGGTTAGGTTGATTTTTTAGGCGCTAATCAGTTTCATTAATACTGATTGACTGGTGGTTCTAAGCACGAACCAATCCATCCAAAACGAGATATGGAAATGTATAAGCTAAGCCTGAATTGAGTATCAACATTGAGGTTACTTGGAAAGGAGAATGTGACTTGAATATGACGGCAAACGACGACGACGACGACGACAACGAACAATCGACCAATTTCTCGTAAATACCAAAAATACAAAAAAAACAAGTATCTCTATGCGTATTAATCTCATTAATGCGCAAACATGTATTGAATGTGTACTTATATCGGGGTGAACACTTGAAGAATCACCATGTGATCTGGTTAAGGAGGAACCCAATGCTAACGAGAGAAGGAATGAGAATGATAGTGAATGTGATACTTTTGGCTTGCTCATCGCCCAAAAATTGTCCGCTGTCCGTCGGCTCAATCGTCCACACCGGCGAATGAGCTGGCAATTTTGACATTTGTTCTCAATCTCGATCTTTGCTTTTGCATTTGCTTCTCTCCCCACTCTTCCATTCCGCAGTTGTTTTTTTCTCCTCCATCCATTATGGTATGCTGCATTGACTCAAATGGCTATTAATAGTGTTGTACATAACTCGAATTTCTTCCGTGTTTGTCTTTGCACATTTTAGTATTTGCTCGCCCAATTGCTATTTTGCTCTCTTTCTCTCGTTCTTGTTCAGAACTATGAGTCGACAGGTTGCAGTCGTGTCCGCATCCAAACAAATTGGGAGTTGACTCACATTGCATCGAAATGTGTGCGAAAACCAAAAATCTGGTCAGTAATGTACAAAACGTGATTGTTCAGGGTTAGGTTTGTGGCTCCTGTTGCTGTCATTTTCCATGATGTTTGCTACCTTTCCGCCACTAATTGACCACGACATTTTGATTGTTTACTGCTTTTTATTATCATTGGTTTCTCACATTCGATTAGGTTTTTTTCTAGTTACAGTTATTGTTATTGCTTGAACGGCTATTTCCTGGAACAACGATAAGTTATGTTTAGTTTGAAACTACACCAAAAAAACCAAATGTTTTTTTTGCATTAAATAACGATGGCAATGATGAACGTCTATTTATTTAATAAATAAAGTAGGAAATGTTTAGATGATTGCCGGACATAATCTATTGCCTTATTCCGTGAAACCAAATGTCACTGTACCAACATTGTTTTCTGCTGTTTTTTGATGATGACTATAATGATGATTATGAGGTATGGAATTAGTCAAACAATACATATCGATTGAAATGTTCCGCATCTTGTCCGTCTTATGCAATTTCCTCATCCACCAAAATTTTTTGCGTATATTTGTTTGTGTGTATTCCCCCCATATTTACTCAAACATTCATTCGATTGCAAACTAACTATCTATCTAACTCTGCACATCCTTCTTTCTGAGCTGTACAAAACTACATCTACCTAAAAATGGAGTGTGTTGGAGCGCGTCGACTATCATCGTTGTCGTAGACGTCGATCGACGTCGTCGTTGTCGTCGTCGTCGTCGTTGTTGTTGTTGTTGTTGTTGTTGTTGTCGAAGTCATTTCCATTAACCAGAACGGACCGAAAAGGGAGCTCATTAAGTTGACGAGTTCGGGTGCGCCAATCGTTCTATGTACAATGGTAATGCTATAGGATCATTTAGGACGTAAAGGCAAACTTGAAAGTAGAAGGAAAAGGAGAGAATGTATGAGAGCGTCTTACCCAACAAGATTGAAGAGAAGTGGCCAACCGATGTAGACGATGACGCCCGTTTCCCGTTGGCCGCGCTCACACTAAGACTTGCGCCCGCATATTTCAATGCATTCATTTCTTGAATGTGTCTTATCCCAGGCGTTTAGTAAACATACTAAGCCCGCCTGTCAGAGGATGTTCCCATCTTCATCTTCATAATTGTGGTTTCTGGCGTCACACTTTTCTGGTTTTCGTATATCGCCTATTCAATTTAGTGATAATTAGTATAAGTACAGATGGTTACCTATTTGACAAGAATGACCACCACCATCACCACCACTACTGTGTGTATGGTGCCACCATTTTTCAATGATGCCTCTCCCACTACTATTCTCATTCTTATTCATCTAAACAGGAGAGAGAATGTGTATGCATATAATGGCAACCTAACCAGATCGTTTCTTTTCCCTCTCTCTCTCTCTCTCTCTCTCTCTCTCCTTTTTCTCACTCGCTCCGAATCCCTGGTATACAAAGTGGCATGAGTTTGGTGCACTACTCTCTTTCTATCTTTCTCTCTCCCAAAATGGCGTCATAGCAGCATATCCCATTGATATATCACGTTCGGCGGTCAGCCACACATACAAACTCATATTGCCATCTAAATGCAATTCGTATTTTGTCGGCAAAGTGTATGTACGGATCCAGGCGCATTGGCCTAAGTTGGTGTTTGTGTACCGCCATTCATCCATACATTGCATTCGCCGTCGTCACCACCACCTTAAATGGTAGTCCAATATAAATGAGAGTCAGTGTTCGCCAACGCCATCACAGCATCAGTATTCGTATTCGCTATATGAAGGCGCCAAAGCGCGCATACTGGACTCATTTGTTGCCCAACTACTCGAACATGGAAACACGTTCCAATCGAGATATAAAACTAAACATTTGAAACAATTGAAATTCCATTGCTCTGGTGTGCGTGTACATTCGTGTCTTTCTTGTTGCATCATGTGTGAATGACCCATACACAAATTCTAATACATTGAATGTTCATATTTTAGAACCCGTATTCTCCCATCAAACCACCTTATCGTCTAACCACACACAAACAAAAAATTACCTGCATAAATGAAAAAATTCAAATCAAATTGGCGCTCGATATCAAGATTTTAAATCGATAATCAAGTATCGTATTAAATCGGTATGTATGATCTTACATTTTGTACATCTTTTCTCGTGTAGTCATAACATCATTTAGTTGTAAGTGTGTGTGTGTGCGTTTGTATAAGCATTTCTTATTATTACCTTTGTTCTCGTTGCGAAGTACCAAAACTATGTATTGTTTCGACCTTTGAGCTCGTTCTCACCGAGACTTTTCAAACTCTTCTCTCCTTGCCATACGTTCTTTTTTTGTGCTTTAGCTTCTTTCAATGGCGCCAGTATATGATGGTAATGTCTGCGCACTCCTAAGTCGAGGTTGAACGAATATACCATGGTGGGATAGAGAGAGAAAGGCAGAGATAGATAGGGACATAGTCGAGCAAGTGGGGGCAAGTAAATTAATTCTTGACGGAACAAAATAAAAAAAAAATGCCAAACATTATTCAGAGTTCACTGGCCGGAGAGTAGTCGACGACGACGACGGCGACGAGGGTTACTTCTTCGTTCGTCATCTCATTTCACATTCAATAATGGCTTCAAATGTTTCCCACCACCACTATTTGCCACCACCGAAACGAACTCTTCTTAAAGTTCAATATCGTCGTTGTCGTCGACGTCGTCTGGTAGTCGTACAATAGCCTACTACATGATGATACCCGATTTGAATCCATTACATTTGTTTTCGCATCATGACCCTCATTGAATGCAATCAACCACTTGACATAACAATAATAGATTGATCAATCAATCAATCAATCGGACATTTGATCATCATTTGAGTATTGTCAATATAAAATGTCTAATATATACTATCTGTATGCTTCCATTCAAGAATCGAATGGATTATTATCAATCGTATAAACCATATATTATTATAAATATATATATATAGGTTCACGATCGGACATCATCATAGGATGCGCGTTAGAAGAGAACTCGAATTTAGTGTAGCATCTTTTGTTGTTCGTCTGTCTCCACGACAATGTCTCTATCTTGTCCAGTGTGTGTGTGTGTGTGTGTATGCGAGTGTGTAAGCTCGTTCTACTGTCCGCCAATAATGGTACAAAGGAGTGGTCACGCTCGTAGTCACGATGGTCATAGTCGCCCGATCAAATCGAATGTTGTAAAGTGTATCGCCTTAGACCGACCCTTCCTTCCGTTGGTTTCCTGTTTTTGTGTCTCACATGTTTGTATACAAACCCTCACTCACACTCCTGGCACAAGCCAGCGGAAAAGTGGTGTACAATTGTGAATGGCCAATGGTGTGAGTGCGAATGCGAGTGAATGAGAGGATCGGTGACAAACAAGGACAGGTCGCATCTCATTGCGACACCGGATCCGGACTCGGATCTATTGCCTCATCATAATCATCATCAACAACAACAGAAACAAGTAACCTTAGTGTTGTCCTCACCTTGTTTTCCTGTGTTCCTTTTTTTTATATTTATCCCAATTTGATTTATTCGCCGTTTTCTCTCTTTTCTGGTTCACTCTATTTATCCATTTGCTCTTGTTGTTGTTATTTTCGTTCCATATCGTTACATCGTAGAGTCAATTGTAATCGAAACACATACATACATTCAAAAATTGATTACATTGTCTATTGTTTGTCCACTCTCTTGTAGCATGTCTTCAAACAATTTGTCCTCATACTTTTGGTTAGATTAAATATAACTTTACACACAATATTACGTCGTTGTTTATATGCTTCTATTATTGACTCTTGGGCATTTCGGATGCAATTTAATATGGAACTTTAGTTTACTACCGCATTTTTTTATTTAAAATTTTTTTTTGTATTATTATTTCTATAGTTTTGTTTGCTTTTCTTCTACTATCTGACCACTTTATATTATATTACTGATGTTTTGCTTTGTGTACGTTTCGTGTTCTCAATTTGGCGTATCCCATTCACTCTTTTATTATGATGATGATGTTTTTAAAGGTTTCCGCATCCGGTGATGTGACATTTGCACTCAATTGTATCCACTTGTTGTTTGACGTGTGTGTGTGTGTGAACCAAAAGCATTAACCAAAAAAAAAAAGTAGAACCAGATTACTAACTAGGCGTTGGGTGCGACCAACTTTATATGCGTGCGCCTTTGTTCAACTTCTTTGTTGTTAGTCAACCAAAAATAGAAGCCAAAATGTGCGTGATCTACTTTGAACACCCTTTAACTCCCTTTTTCTCTCTTTCTCTATCTCTGACTCACACACACACACACACTCTCTCACACGATGATGATTAGACCTTTGATGATTGTCTTGTCTAATTTTTATTTAAAATATTAATTTAAAAAGCTAATCTAAGTTTGACACGAGCACACAAACAATTGTTTATGCCTATTGTTGATCTGTCAACTAAATGTGTAATAGGTGACCAAACGTAAAAGATAGATCAAATGAAAGAGAAAAAAAAGAGATTCAATAATTGTTTATGTTGGGCGTCAATCCAATCAAAGTGTAGATGAATGTATTAAACTTAGAGGCACCCATTATATTAACGAATTATTGTATCGTTCTCATCGCATCACTTATCAAATTGTATTTACGATGTCCTTGTGTCCATTGTTTCGAGGATAGCAAATTATTGGTCTAATAATTGTGTGGACACAAAGGGATGTTGATGCCATCCAACCGGAAATGTGTCTTATATCATCATCTAGTATATGTTTGTCTATGTGTTCTCTACTCTCAACAATTGTGACCAATTGTACTTTAAAGCTTAGCAATGCCCAACATTGGGTCATCGACACAAGCACACGTATAGGACGTACACCATCAAACAGCACTTCTGTACCGGGCTTATATTCGCAACTCTTTACTCAAACTTGACCTTTGTGGTTGCCAACCGGATCTATCACGACATTGAGTTGAATGTAATGTTAAGTGTGTGTGTGTGTGTGTGTATCGGCCGGGTCTAGACGTTTGTTATAAGGTTGAGGTCATTATAATCTCATTTTTGACTGTAAGCAGCCAAGTGCGCAACCAGTCTCGAACGGATGTGAGTATGATACAATAGTGAAAGAAGAGAGGAGAAGGACCTGCGGTCGCTTGGACCAAGTGCACTTTCCTGTATGAAGCCATTTTCTTAGGAGGTCACCATTCACCTGGTCTTGTTTGTCTCCGCTGTGTATGTCACTAGGTCTGTCGGTCTCGGTTCATTTGCGACATATATCTTAGAAAGCTTTCGGCTTTTCTAAGGTGTGCACACACTAAACAACACTATGTTCGTGTGTCGGAATGTTCAATTGTCACCAAACAACAAGTAAGAAAAAAAATCTATATTAGGTAAATATTTGCATCCGTCAAAAGTGAACTCTAACGTTGCCTAATCGGTTTCGATTGATTTTGATCTGGTCGCCCCGGTATCGATGATGCTAACTAAGATGCGCCACATTACCGAAAATGGTTGTATACAACTACACAAACATATACACGCGTATGACCTCACAATAAGACATTGGACACAACACCAATTTTCCAAATGTTTTGTCTTTATTGACTTGTATATGTACGATATACAAGTGTGAGGACGCAATGATGATGATGATGATGATGACAAGTAAACAAACAAATCATATAGCTTGCCGACCTGTGTATGTGTGTGTGTGTTTGCGTGCTTTTGTGTGTTTGTTTGTTTCTTACCTTACCTGCCATCAAGCACTTACCTTGATTGCGCGCCTCATTCGACGTGTCATTGCCATATTTGCTCAAGGGTGCACTTTCGTTCTCATTAATAAATGAATTGCCACCAAGTAGTCGAAACGACACATTAGTGGACATTTATTACCACACGGTCTATATTACTTAATTATGGTCTGTTTGCCAAAATGATGGCAAACAAATGGTTCGAACTGGCGAAGGGAAAGAACTGTAAAGTATTCGGGTGTCTACACTTTTTTTTGTTTTCACACTATTACCTTAACATCGACGACCAGTGTCTTTGTCGTGTGTCATGAAGCGAGGTGAAATCACACTTTGAGTTGTATCCAAGTTTTCCACTAAAACTTCAACCCTGTTGTAAGTAATGCCAATGGCAAACAAGATGATTTTTGTGTGTGTGTTAATCAGCCTCGCCCAAACTGAAATAACCTTGAAATCTCAACTTTTTTTTCTTCCACGAACTTAAACTTTCGCTTTTACGATTCTGTTCCGTTTCGATTTATTTTTCGATGTACATCTTACTGCTTTCTGATCGATGTTTCGGACAGGAAAAGAGGATAGGAGCGGCCAATGTGTTGTAATGTCTATGTAACGGTTGTTTGTTTTGTGCCATAAATCTTTATTCGATGACCGCATCAAGGTCATTTCGATGACCATTGGGGATATCCACATCTTTTGACTTACTTTTATTGTTGTTTACGGTCTTAGTTCGATGACCATATACAATCATATTTTGTATCCACTCTCCCTTACTCACTCACTCTGGTCAATAATGGCAATGCCCCGTCAGAAGTGAGAAGTGCATTAAACTTGCCAATTGGAAATTCATTCCAAAAGTTAATAATAACCCCCGGATGCTAATACCACTCAACCGGTAGTGTGTGTGTGTTTAAACAATGTCATTTTTATTATAGCTATGGATGAACTTGATCAATGTTTGTGTGTATTGATTGACAATCGGGTTATTGCACACGAGTCCACTCACCCACAACAGAAAAGGTACTATCTCTCTATTTTTAAAGGTAAAAATGTTGTTACATGCATGATGCAACGCAAGCCTTATCTTCTTTTCCTCTTTTCGAGACTCGTGCCATTCAATATGATTGTCCAAACACACACACACACACACACACACACACACACACAACACACACTAACACACCCAATTACCTTATTCGATTAGCCTCATTCTTCTCTCTCTCTCTCTCTCTCTCTCTCTCTCTCTCTCTCTTTTTGCTCTCAATGGTTCACTCATTCGATCTCAATCTCGATCTAATTGGCTTTGGATCATTTTGATCATTGGTTCTACTGAAATGTGAATTGAACGAGACGATCATTCCTTTAATTGAACATAGTAGTATAATACACAATAGATCACCATTAGTGTTGTGAAACGATCATCTCATACTCTAACGGACACGTACACGCCCGCCCGTTCCGGTTATATTCACATTGACGATCGAATTTTAATTAGATCAAACGGTGAGAAAGTGCAACCGAACTTTTTTTTTCAGAATACACAATATAATAATGGCATGACCGGTAATGGTGTGTGGGTCCAAAATACGCCTTAGACGTTTCGCATCGAATAAACGAAACGATCTCCTCCCTAACGTTTCTTTCCATCTCTATTTTGTAATCTTTTGTAAGGCTTCCGATTCTAACCACCGGTATTTTTCTTTTTTTTTGGTAATCGAGCCCCCCTTTCATATATACCTAACTGTAACACCTTAAAAGTATTTGGTGATGATGATTTTCAAAGCCAAACCCAACTGAACAACTGAACCGAGAATATGTTGATGTTCCCACGGACTTTCCTACACACTTCTTCCTGTTTTGTAGACCATTGTCTTAGTTATCATCATTTTGAACTGTCAATGTCACGTGTTGAATCTCTCTCTCTCTCTCTTATTTGTGATGGTTGCCAATTAATCGACAGCTTCTTGTTGTTAAATCTGCCAACTTTTCTTCTTCGTCTTCTCACTTCTGATGATTGACCATTGGTCAGTCAGTCAGTCAGGTCACCAAGAACGTTACGGTCAAAGGATAAAGTGTGTGTGTGTGTGTGTGTGTGTCGTGTGTGTGTGTTCACTCAAGTCTATCGAAACTTGACCCATCCGTCTGGGTCCTGTCTGGTCTTGACCAATCTAATTAGTGGTCCAGCGAATCGAAATGGGCACACTTCAACTCAAAACGTGGCTACCTTTAAACCATTTGGCCCACGTTCACATTTACCACTGAGGTGATTCAATTGGCTTCGCTTGAGGTCTGTTGAGGTGTAACCCTGTAGGGTTAATGGTTAGAACTTGGCTAGACATTCGATTGAGGCCACACAATCAGCTAGGCACGTGCGTGTTTGTGTCAAGGGTTTGGTTCAGTTTGGTTAAGGCTTATTTTGAAAAGATGAACAGAGATGTCGATAATCAACATCGAATGGTTTGGCCTTGAACTAAACATTTTGCAGACGTGAAACAGCCGGCAAATTGCGTCATATGATTGCCCTTTCTTTCTCTCTCTTTATGTCTCGAGGAGCCTAAAAAGTTATAAACTATTGAATCAATTTACAATGCATTTTTTTTATTTGTGAAATTGAAACAAAATGATCAAAACAAAATGAATTCTTTAGTAGAATGGTACCATAAATGGTAATCCATTGAATTATGGTAATCTATTGTTTGTCCATTCCAACCGGTACTTCCGTTTTGAATAGAGTCTATTTTCAATTAAGAATTGATAAATGAAATGTTTAGGCAAATTTTCAAACACATAGATACACAAACACACGCGCGCAATTCAATAAATTGTGGAACAAGGGAAAATCCAATTTAATTTTAAATTCCGGACTTTCTTATTATTTGGTGGCGAGAATTTACTAGTTATCCATCCAAACACATTGTTATATATGGCTACCATTGCCAAGCAGTATCAACCATTGGCAGCCATTGACACCCGATTAGACTTTAATACCCTGACTCTAATTTCGTCTAATCTGACGCAGTAGTCAAACGTCCGTTTTGATCGTATTTATTTTATATATTTGGGGACTCCCCATTGTGTCCATGTCCTGTGTTGTTGCGCTCCAATTAAGCAATACGATTCGATGCCATGAATTATTAAAATTAAATTTGACCGGATATTTGCTTTGAACTAAAGTTGATCCCATCATTTCTTTTTTTTTGTTTGGTAATCTAATCATTTTGTTATTGTTCTATTGATTGAACAGAATTATCGATTCACCAGAATTGAATTGTATTGATTTTTCCCCATTTTTATTATTTGTGTGCTTTGACTTTTACTGTTTCATGTATATAGTTTCATTTCTAACAAAGCTAAAGTATTTTTTACAATCATGTAAAGGACGCCTTAATGTTCACATTAAGGTGGCGCCCAATCTTCTCTTTCATTCTCATACTGAACGATGGCGCCCACCCATTCGGGCAAGACGATAGTCTTTTATATTTCAATCTTAACGCAAAGAAGTTTGATTATTTCATCCTGTCTCTTGAATAATGATGACAAAACACAATGTTCTCATTAACACTAGATACAATTATCGACTTGTCCGATTGTGCAAACTCCCTTCCTGTTCCGGTAGTTGTATTGCTTCATCTTACGTGGCTTGAAAACACCGGGAACACAAATTGTTGAAACTCATAAGGAACCTTCATTCATTCATTCATTCACTGGTTGACGCCCATTCTTAGTTCCGTTTCTTATTTATGGGTGATAATCGAAGGAGGAAGGAGGATGACAACAATCTTGTGTGATACGGTCAGATGGACACGCATCTGTCACCTCACCCGATTGGTGTCCAACTCCACAAATGTGTATACCATTTCCATTCATATATGGGTAATCATCATCATCCATAATTGTTCAAGCATCTGCACACTATGTGACATATGTTGAATTAAATGAACAATGTTGTATTACTCAACTCAACGCAACTGATTATCCATTTTATTTTGCTAATTGTCAAATGCCACGCATCATAAAATGAGGAACACACGCAAGTTGAGCAATCAATTCACCTTTACATTTATATCTTGTCTTGATCTTTCTTTCGTGTGTGTGTGTGTGTGTGTCTCGCGCCGGAACCGTTCCGTTTCGCATGAAAGAATCATTGACTCAAGAAAAAAGGTGGTCAAAGATGTTGGCGCCAAACTGTTTCATTAATTTAATTATTTATTTATTAAAATGTATGCCTACAAACCTTCTATGATTAACTAAAAATTTTCTAATTTTTATTACAGATTTATATTTGAAAATCTGAAAAAGAATAGTTTCCATTGTGGGACGAATTCAATTGCTCCGATCAAAGACGGATTCCTATAATAGCAATCAATTCTATTCACAAACGTATACGCCATCAAACGAGAGTATATCCTTATCCCAAAATTCGTACGGTTCACAACAACAACAATTATCGTCCCCATTGTGGTCATCATCATCTTCATTGGTACCACCAACACCGAAAACGACAACAACGGCGGTGGCCACAAATCCTTGGCACCGTTCAAGCCAAAGTGTCCTTAATTCGCCGAACTCGGTCCCATTCCCATATCCCCAATACGGACCACCGTCCTATCAATCCACCGATTCGGCGACAATTTTCGATCCATCTCAATCACAAATTGTGGATCGATTCGATTTATCGGTAAATAGTAGCAATAGTAGCCATAAGGGCAGTGGCAATTACAATCCATATTCACGTTCATCAAATAATCGAACGTTTGGTGCAATGCACGCTATGCCGCATATGTCGCAAACATCATCGGGTGGTGGACACCACCATCACCATTCGCATGGTCATCAACATGGTGGCCATCATCATAATCATCATCATGGTACATCGGATCGGGGAACGGGATCATCATCAAATTCAAATTCAAAGCCGGTAAAGGTGAAACGAACGCGACAACGTGTGGATGCCGGCGAACCGCGCAACAGTTATGCCAGTATTGCCAACTTTTCGTCTCGTGGTGGATATCACGGTTACAACCATAATCATACAAAATATGGCTCCGGTTCGTCCAATGCTGGCTCAAATACAACCAATGGTGGTAATCACGGTAACCATAATGGTAGCAATGGAGCCGGCTCGTTATCGCATCCATCACAACCACCACCGCCACCACAACAACAACATCATCATAATATGAACAGTAATTCAAATATGAACAACAACAACCATCACCATCATCATCAGCAACAGCAGCAGCAAGTACAACATCAATCGATACCATTGTTGCCACCGAATGCCATCTTACATCATCATCATCAACAGCAGCAGCAACAACAACAACAGCAGCAACAAAGTCAACATCAATCGAATGATCCAATGTTTGTTGCTTCGAAACAATTACGTGAACAAAATACAGCATTGAATGCTGCAGGATTTGTAGCGGCAGCAGCCGCCGCTGCAACTCGACCCGATATGTTTGATCCATCAATCTTACAAAGTTTATATCAATCTCAAATGGTTGCAATGTTGAATGGATTCAATAATACAAACAACAATCTTAATCCGACACCTAATGTGTTAGCACCACAACCAAATATGAGTAAATCGAATGTTGCCTCAACGAATCAATTTAAATTTGGTTCTAATTCGAACTTTCCGAACGCCAATGTCGGTGACAATCTTCAAGATCAATTTGCGTTAAACAACTTTTGCAATGCTAATGCATTATTTAATCAATTACAACATGATGCATCGATGGTAAACTTTATGACAAATCTTGGAATGGAGCCGGCAGCTGCCACTGAATTGTTGGGCGCAAATTCAGCTGAAGCTAAACTATTGCGAGACATCTTAGAAGCTGGCGCTCAACATCAACAGCAACAACAATTTAGTGCAATCATGAAATCATCGAATGAATCGAACAAAGGTCGTAATAGTTCGAAACATTTTACCGATATGGAAATTGATGATTCCGAACAATTGATTCGTCTCAATTTGGCGACACCTGGCGAAGATCATACAAACAATGAAGAGGAGGAAGAGGATGATGATGATGTTGGTAACGGCGGCGGCGGCGTCGGTGATGGAAGAGCAGACGACATTGATAGTAGACGACGACGAATGGGTGAAAAGATTGGCAAGGCCAAGGAGGATGGAGAAGAAGGATACGACAATGACGATGGTGAAGAACGGGATGATGATGACGATGGTGTCGATGATGATGATGATGAAATTGAGGATCGAGGCGTTGGTGACAACAACGGAGATGGAGATGATACCAAAGTTGTCCTGGCGGCATCGTCCAATGTGGACGATGGTGGCAAAGGAGAAGCTAAGGATCCGATTACATTCGATATCGATGGAAACAACGACGACGGCAACGACGACGACGACGGTGGTGGTGGAAAAAGTGGAAGCAATAGTAAAGAGTGCGCGGAGATGTTGAACGATGAGGAAGTGGCGAAGACAGCTGCCGTCGCCGGACGGGACGGAAATTGGAGAAAGGAGGAGCAATACGCGCGAGTTCGACCCTCATCATCGTCGCAGCATGTAAAGTCGCCGCCGTTAAGCACGCTCGCCTCGGGTTCCACCTCTTCGCCGCGGCAACAACATCAACATCAACAGCAATCGCACGCGTCTGCTGACACTTCTTTAGGTGGTGCGACGACGTCTTCTCTCTCATTCGTCGCCAAGAACGCATCGAGTTCGGATCACGTCGCAGTTTCCGAACGAACCGACACAAACGTTGCGCTGCCCTCATCATCATCATCATTTTCTTCTTCTTCTACTTCATCATCATCAGCATCGTCATCCACATCTACATCGACCAACTCATCTGACTTAGGTGTTGAAACGGCAACCGTAGCAGTAGACAATTCGACAACGGCGATATCGCACGAACCTGAACCAGTGGGTGACGAATACGATTGTGACCAATCAAATTCAAGTGTTCGTTCATCATCGAACACCAACAATCAACATAATCATTCGAAACGTGCACGTGTTGAGAATATTGTGTCCAACATGTTATTGGTGACCTCATCAAACAATTCGGCGGTTGGCGCCGATGCACGATCCGCCAATGTTCCATCGTCACCTAATACTAATTCGATCAAATATGAGGATGATGGTGAACGAAGTAATTCACCAAATTCAACCGAACAACAACAACAACAGCAAAAGCAACAGCAGCAACAACAACAGCAAAGTGTTAATGGTTGCAAGAAACGTAAATTGTATCAACCACAACAACAGAGTAGTAATATGTCGAACCGCAATGGAAACGGTATGGGAATGGAGGACGACGACATCGAACGTGATGATATCGATGACGACGATGATGTCGATGATGAAGAGGACGATGTCATCATGCCTGTGCCGGAAATCGATATCGGTGCCGAGGCTGAATTGGATGAAAGTTTCGATGAACGTCGGTCGAATAAGGATATCGAGTTGAATCTGGCACCAAACACTCGTACATCGCGAACTGAACATCTACCTACGAAACGTGCGCGAATGTCCGAATATGAACGAGAGTTTAAATTGCAACAATTGCAAGCACAACTGTATACTATGAATCAAAAGTATGCCATGCATGCATTGTATGCTCAACAACAACAACAACAACAGCAGCAACAGCAACAACAACAACCAAAATCGGGTAATGAACGATCAAATAATAATAATGTTAGTCACTATCAACGTGCTAGTCCAATTGGAATGGCTCCACTCGTATGTGATATGAATGATGACGAGAAGAAGGTGAATCGACATCAATCGTCAAAGAATGGCGATATTGATTCGGTGATCGATCTGATTAAGGGACAGATCATAACATCGATCAATCATATCATTGATAATACGCTTCGTTCACATTTAGTCGATTCGAATGTTAATGTTGCACAAACGAACAATATTCGATACGAGAACATTAAAGATGGTGGAAAAGGTCTCCTTTCACAAATGTTGGACGCCAAATATACGCGCAATGCCACACCGAAAGGTTCATCATTGAATGCGATATCATTGAACAATGGATCTAAAAGTTCCGGTCGCGATGGTAGTCCATTTGCATTACCAAACGAAGCATCACCAGCACCGAAACCATTCAACTATCCACTTATTGTGGGATCGAGCTTCTACAATGGTAACAAACAACAACAACATGCACAAGCACAACACAACAACAACCATTCTATCTTCCAACGATGGCACAAAACTTTGCGGCAGCATACTCGAATCCGACCAATGGATTGACTACAATGTTAAATGGTGGTTCGAATCAAAATTCAACTCCAATCGGACGTGACAATCCATCACCGGTTGTACCAGAGCAGACTGAAGCAATGTCATTGGTGGTGGCACCGAAGAAACGACGGAACAAGGTTACCGATACCCGTTTGACGCCTCGAACCGGTAATCGTTTGACACGCGATGAACAACGTTCTTCAGTTTCGCCACCAATTGGAAACGGTGCACTTCATTTCAATTCATCGTTGACCGGCGTACCAGCATCATTGACCAATAGTCTTCAACATGCATCAGATTTCTTCGATCCAAATGTTGCACCATTCCCGTTTGCTGATCAATCACGATTGAGTTCATTGTTTTCCAATGGTGACGATACCGATCTGAAGAATGGTTTGGTCAATGGACAAGCTGTGGCTGCTGCCAATGTGGTTGCAGCAGCTGCGGCTGCCTCCAATCCGGTGGTATCGGCCGTTGCACAAGCGGCCGCCGTACATCATCTTCATATGATGAATGTTAGCCGAGGATCGCCCGATTCATTGAACGGTTATACCGGTTCAATGTTGAACTCGTTTGGTCGTGGAAGTGTTACCGGTTCGGAGAATGGCGGAGATGGCTCGGAAACGAACGACACACAATCGATGTATGATCCATCGATGCAAATGATATCCTTTTCATACAAAAGACGCGCGCGAATCGCTACCAATATCCCTGATCCCATAATTATTGATGATCATGATTGTTCCTTAACTTCATTGCACACTAGCACTCTCTCACCGATGCACCTACGAAAGGCTAAGCTGATGTTCTTTTATGTTCGATACCCAAGTTCATCCGTTTTGAAGATGTTCTTTCCTGATATCAAGTTCAACAAGAACAATACCGCTCAATTGGTTAAATGGTTCTCCAACTTTCGGTAAGTGAAGTTTTCATTTTTTTATTTAGAATTTATTTTGCATTATTGTTCATTTGAATCAAAAGTTACAATATGTCACTTTTACCAATTTATCGATACAAGGTTGTCTTAGATCACGTTTCTCCCTCCTCTAGTTCTCTTTCATTAGTGTGACCCAATGAACATAAACATAAAGTGGCCATTAAACGTAATTGATAGGATTTTGGTCCAACTAAAAGTATCAGAGTGTGCTAGAAATAGGAGAAAAAGAGAGTACTTGCTCTCCTTCATACATTTGATCGGTTATTACAGTTGTTGATCCAGAACTGAATGACGACAAGGCAAATTATTGGGATTGGATCCATGTCGCCGTTCCCGTTCAATGCATGCACAAACAACATAAACATGGGGCCAGGTGTTTATCGAGAATTGTACTTCTATTCATTCGCTCTTTGTCGGCTTCATTGCCGTCATCTCAGATTTTGAATCCACGGAATGCTCCGCTCCGAAACGGTAGAAGAGGAAACAGCCAAACTGCGGTGGAGGACATGAACAGAACATGCTAACGGCAATAATGCGGTCGAGGTCAATGTTGGGATCTACTATTCTCTCGCACGCGCTCACGCACATGGGATTGTCCGCGCCTTGCGCGATTCTGGAACGACTCCGCCAGACGCAACCAAATATTTGAGTTAGGGGGTTGAGCGCATGTCTAGCCCAGTGTCTGCGTAGTTTTTGTGGCAAGAGACATGACCAAAATGTGACTCATCGGCGGCAATAATACCGGGCCAATTACCACCAGAGCGAGTGGAGTGTGCACTCTTTTGTGCCCAGTAGTGATCCACGATGTGTTAGTGTTGCAACGGATCCTTCCCAGACTCGTCGTTTCCCGACTCTCATTCTTTTTTCTTTTCATTACCATTCTCCCTCCTTAATCGTCTTTCTTATTTATTGCTCTTCCTTTTACTTTCTGCTCGTTATCGCAGAATTGGAATTAGATTCGCGTGCGAACCGAGAACAAATACAAGTACAAATATATAACATATTTTCTCTGCATTGTGTTCTCTTCCAATACAATTCGTTCCTCTTCTTCTTCTCCTCCTCCTCGCCCCTTCTCCCATCATGTCCATGAATATGGTGATAGTCCATTTCTTAGAAAGCCATTTTGGCATTCGTTTCCAAAATTCACCCACATCTCTTGGGAGAGATCTAGAATTGTTTCTAGAATCGAGGTCATGTTTCTCTACCACAAAATTTACATTTTCCCACATCTTTATATACACTACAATTCATTTTTACTAAACTTTGATTGCAATACATTGACCTTTTTCACATTGAATGGCAAGGGTTAATATCCGTTAACTGAACTGATCCTTTACCATTACCTTGATCCTTTACTCTCTTTCGGTCGCTCTCTTTCAAAGGTCATCTTAAAGGTGATCTCGGTCATTCATCCTACGTTAACGAAACGAAGGAGTTGAGGTCGACCAACAATGAGAGTATTCATGAAAGCTGTTCACTTTAAGGCGATTGGCACAAAGCCACATTCTCTCCCTTTTGGTGAATGTCTTGGTTCATTTCGTCACCTGGGAACGCGAAAAATGAGGGAGAGAGTAAGTAGTTGAGATACAAGTTTGGTCAATGACTTGCAACGTCTTGCATCCAATAAGTTTGTGGCAAGAGACGATGATGAAAGCATCACAACCGTCGTCTGTTAGAGGTGACCTTTTGCTGAGTCTACATTTCCGCCATCACATTTTTGTTGTGACAACAAGGGCCAGCTTGCCTTACCAAAAGAGTGTCGAATCGAATCGACTCGACTCTATTCTCTCTCCCTCTCTTTGGCTGGTTGGTTGGTTTGTTGGTTAGTCGACATCGACATGTCTCGACGTGTTTGGGTAAAGACGATGGGCAAAAATGTGCGAGCCATTTGCCCTTGTCTCCTTTTGCGAGTTAATGCGCCTTCCATGCTCTCCTTCGATCCATTGTGTGCGACACTCCACCTTGTCATTGTCGGCCCACGAAACTAACGAGAGCAAACGTCTTACTTATATTATATTTTGGCATGACACTTCCTTGCCGACGTCTTAACTTGGAACTTTGTCGGGACGATGTCGCGAACGCACCTTTATTGCGAACATTGGTTGAGATGCACACATATTCGGTAGTCCCCATCGGCAACAGCGGAAGTATGTCGAGGACAAATCAGCGCAAGGTGGTTATGTGCTGCTTGTGTCGAAAGTGAAAGAGGATACCAAGCCTATTGGTGTACAAGTAAATACTTGCTTGCTTACTAGCCTGCATGTCTGACTGACTGACTGACTGACTATCTCTTCGACTACATTAAAGAAAACATTGCACAAACAACACGGCCACGACCAATTTACCCTTTAGTCTTTACATATGTTCGAATTGGATTGAATTGACGTAGCACAACATTTTACGACTTTTACGTTTTTCACTAATTAGTTTAAGCTTAATTGCATTCCTAATGTTAGCTCTTATTTCACCATTAAACTCATCCTCATTTTCTTCTTCTTCTACATCTTTCCCTTTCAATAGAGAGTTTTATTACATTCAAATGGAAAAGTATGCTCGTCAAGCAATAAGTGAAGGCATCAAATGTCCAGAAAATCTAGAAGTAACCGATGATTGTGAACTGTTGCGTGTGTTGAACCTTCATTACAACCGAAGCAACCATATTACCGTAAGTGTCTTTAAAACAAAAACGATATCGATTACAATTTCATTGATCAATAATTAAATTGATTTTTACGTTTATCTATTCTTAATTATATAAAAATAGATTCCCGAAAGATTTCGAACGGTTTGTGAGACAACGTTGCGGGAGTTTTTCCGTTCCCTACAATTGAACAAAGATACCGAACAATCATGGAAGAAGGCAATTTACAAGGTGATTGCTCGTCTCGATGATACTGTTCCGGAATATTTCAAGAATCCCAACTTTATGGATCAATTGGAGTAAATGTTGAAAAAACAATCTAGTACATCCTAGCATACACACTTAAATTCATCCAACATCGAACATATCATCTATTCATTCATTCATCATCATCATCATCATCATCATCATTTAAAAGCGTATAGCATAGTCATCAGTTGATCATTGTTGCGTGTTTAATCATCTTGCCACTCCTTGAACATCATCTCCTCATCCAAGGACTATGTGTGTATGATTCAAACAGGAGAAGAAGAAGAAGAAGCAGCAGCAAAAGTAAACGGAAGGCGCAATCAACAACAACAACCAGTCAACCAACAACAAACATGATCGACGCCGTGCCGAAATGGTTTGTGCCGAATTGAGAAGACGAATCGCACCGATTGTCTAGCAACGCGTCACATTATTTGGTCGCCGCGTCATTGCCGATGGCCAACTTTTAGACTGGTTTATCGCACCATTCCATTCCAATTCTACACATACATTGTCAAGGTGTATGCAACATTAAATTAGAAGAAAAAAAAGGCAACGAGCAATGTCGGTGCCAAACAAACAGATCAAGCTGCCACGCACAGCATCATTAATTCCTTTGATCGAAACATAAAAAAAATCATTCTGGTCCTTTCTCATATGTCGCACACACATTGAGATCGGCCAGGTTTGTTACGCCGAGTTGTTCATATTAGTCGTTTTCGTCATCATGTTCTTCCTTCCCCCTCTCTTTTTCATTGAACTAGTCCTCTCTCCTCCTTCTCTCTCTCTCTCTCTCTCTCTCTCTCTCTCTCTCTCTCTCTCTCTCTCTCTCTCTCTCTTTTTCTTCCATCTCATATGATCAAATGATCTGAATTGTTTCCAGTCATTTCCTTCAATGTCTAAGTCGTTCTTTACCAACAACTACAATAACAACAACAAAAGCGATGAGTGTACCATGACTAGTCCACTCAAATGGAATACTGGATCTCGATTCTCAGTTCCAGACACAAATCCATGATCACGCACACATCCCACACATATATACACACACACACACATTTATATTCATACACACACACAAACCTTTACATAAATGAAAACTAAAAGACCAAAACCAAACCTGAGCACCACGCATCGCACACCACCCCCACAACATTAAACCCTTGCAATTTGTCGATCAAATCCATACAAAATCACATTCCAGTGATGTTTCTTTCTTTCTTTCTTTTTTTTTCTGTCGCTCTCTATATATAGTCTGGACCTTGCCTCTTATCATCACATTCTCGGTCTATATTTGATCGTATTTATTATTTATTTGTACAATTTGAACAATGATACATTCAAACATTTATTACATATATATATATATATTAGCACACACAAATGGACTTCAACACGAAGTGCATAGATGAAGAAAATGAAGAAGAACACTTTCTCACTGTGTATAATACACTTTGCAATTTTCCCCCCATTTATCGATTTTTCTATATTTATTATTAATTAACTATTATTATTATTATATTATTATTATTATTTTTAACCAAATGAGTACTATTAATATTATCATTATAATTAATTATTATTGATAATGACCGTTTGATTCGTTGAAAAGCGGTACCATTCCCACCCACGATTACAAAATATCGGGAAAATAAACGAGACATTCCGAACAACACACCCACACAAACCAGATATATCAATCAAAACCGAACATTTTGTTTACATTACCATTTTACAACATAAATGAATAAGTCAATTGAAGTAAAAACATTATTTATTAATCTTATTGTCGTTACTATGAATATTATTGCGTCAGGATCATTGATACAAAAGACGGAAACTGTTATACAAAAAAAACTCCCATCTCTCCCTTTAACGATAGTAAATTAGTTTCGTGATTTAATTTTTAGGTTAAATATCTAATCTTGGTCACATATATATACGTATTGTTTTGATTTATTTTCTCTCCATTTTAGAATCAAGTATCCAATATCCATTTACACATCTTATCCAAACGTAGTAGTAAAAGAGCAAACAATGCCACCAACAATTTTATTAATAAAATTTCCTGATTTTGATTTTAGGTGTGCGAGTGTACGTCTTATCATGGCTTCCATTGTCTTTCACATCGTTCGCATCTTACAAGTGGTATACATTTTATTTTAACATTGGTTTGTTTTCTCAATAATGGTACTATTATATTGTGTTTATATGGATAAGGCATACATATTGCATCAATGAAGAAAAAGAAGAAGAATACATTTGTACCACCTCATCGAATGGATAAGTGTAATCAATGTGGAATCGATTGTACAACAATTAATCGATTGTCATTTGTCAAATAATAGAAACAAGTGGTTCCAAGTGTGGCTACCACATGTCAAATTGTGCTGATTACATAAGCAAACAAGTGTTTGTCTTCTCTCTCTCTCACTTCCTCTCCAGTTCCCTCTCCCTTTCTGTGTATACGCACTTTTGTGTCTGATCTCATCATTCTGATCTGTACCAACAATCTTGTGTCATTTGTGTAGATTGTGTCAACAACGGCAAAAGTGCCACTCAAGCACGCACCATACAAACCGTAAATGGACGGCAACATAACAATCGTAAATGGACACACAAAATCATCTTCAAAGAGAATATCATTCGAATCAGAGTGCGAAACTAATTTGTTTGGATGTTGCCATTACCATTCACATTGGGTAGACTTGTCCCGTTATCAATGTTGTTTTTTCTATTTCAATGTTTGTGTCATCATTTTAGTTTTTTTTTCTTTCGCATTATGTTCGGTCATCATTACATCTATATGTGCATATGTGTGTGCGTGTGTGTGTGTGTGTGTCTGTGTGGAAAAGACGAGACACGATTCGTATTGAGTGATGGGGAGGACAAAGATGCCGAATAATATTATTTTGCCAACTGGTAATGTCGATGTTATTCATCTTTGATGAAAACATTGACGCCGAAGGTCGTCATCATCAGTTAGTTAGTTAGTTAGCTGTGTTGCTTAGGTTGAACATGCAACTTGCATGTTTGGTGCAACTGTACATGACCACCATAATGGAGGATTCAAATGTCACCAAACACATTTCAATGCAAGTGCAAGTACATTTCTATAGAATGTATAATAATCGACAACTTAAACATCTTCCATTTGAATATGTTTAAATAGATTGCATTGAGTCCAATGTCTGCAACTTTTTTTTTATTATTCTATTAAAAATATCTCAACAGGACGAGACAATTGCCGACATCTATCGTTTATTTTATGGATGATATATGATTCCACGCTTTTTACCTGTAACTCACAAAGGGACTAAACTAAATCGTTTTGAAACGCGACATTGAGAACGCAACGTCGACTTTTTTTCCCGATTCTTATTAACAATAATTTTTACACCAAGTGTAACGCCCACTAATAAATCGAGAACACACATCATGATCAAATAAATTGATTGTTTACTCAACTCTATTCGTCTCTCATTTTGTTTCATTTCACATTCGAGATCAAACTCGGTTAGATTGAATGCTTTATTAATTTATTAGGCTATAGGCTATTCTATAATCGATTCATCCTAATTGGATCGAAACCGACAATAGTTTTAATGCAATCATTCGTTTATTCATTGATGCGAATCATTTCATTGAAGCGTACGATCAAGGCTCATCATCAATGGCATCGTTAGCCATTGCACTATCCTGATGACAACAGATAGTCAACTGTTATCACTTTCACCGTTGCACCAAAAGACTAGACGCCGTTTTTTTTCTCCAAAACTATTTGCCGAGCACGTTCGATCTATGGTATTCAAACGGTAGTATCACATGCATCTTCATGGTCGACGGCAGCGACGACGATGTTGCGACCAGGTTGTCACGACAAAACGATTCGATCCGTTTGCCCTTTAAGTATCATAAATGAACCATCTACTCAAACCTTGGCGTCGATTTTTGAGTTAAACTATCTCTCTTCAATTCATTATTGAGAGGAAGGAGATAAATGGAGAGAGAAAGCAAACAGATTTAGGCAAGTGTAACCAACACGTCAACAGTATATATCGGCTATCTTTGAGTTATTTACATTTACGTTTGCCAATTTGTCAAGATGCTTTCCGTTTTGGGTTTGGTGTTGTCCATTGGACATCCATTGGAAGTTGACATCCATTGTGGCACGCAGGCATAAAACACAAACAAAGACACACAATCACGAATCGTGTTGTTTCGTGTTTTGCCATTTCCTTCTTATGTTTCATTATCGATGTAATGCATATGGCAAATCATCTTGTCGCATGTTTGCTCACCAGAACAGTGTCGGTGTCATTATGGTCAATGTGTTCAATGTTGTGCGATATTTTGTGTTGCGTAAGATGTATTGCTTTTATATATGCTTCACTTTGCCGATCCATTTCCTTTTAGTGAGCGATATCAAGCCGTGATCACAAAAATGCTCTTCTCGGCTAAGACACGCGTCTGCCGACACAAAGATATGTAGCCGTCGTTGCCGAATTGTCCTGATAATGACAAAATTCTTCAAATGCAAATGCAACACAAGCACACACACACACACTTACACTTGTGATAGAACACTTGCATTATTTGTTTCCAACATTGAAAGATAATAATTAGTTGTTGCTACTGTACTGTTTGAGACTTGCGTTATGCATATCGGGACGGTGACATTACATCCGTTAAGTACATTTTGTTGTAAATCATTTCAGATGAGATAGTTACATTTATATCGAAATCATAAGAACGGCAATTTTATTTTTGACCGACAACTTGATACATCTAAAAGGAAAGAAAATTGTCGCTAA